>OZ002742.1:194328194-195528194 GCA_963924295.1 Dioctria rufipes
TAAAAAACCCCTGCATAAAGCAGCGTACAACGTTGGGCACTACGACAGTATACAGCTTAAAATAGATTGACATCATCATACTCAGCAAAATAAACAATAAAGATTAAGGAAATAAAATAAAAATTTATTAAATAGGAGGAGGCAAATTACCATAAAACAGCTCAAAAAGTTCTTAGACAAATGAGAAGTAAGTTACAAATTGTTAGTGAATGAAAAATGAAACTCTTAAGTACCTAATTTAATAGTTATAATTACTTATTGAAGAAGTATTTAATTTCTTTAACTAACTTAAATACATTACTCCAGTTTCTTTTTTTTTTTTGTCAGCAATTTACACCCTATTCAGGTTACGAACCCACTTTTATTTGCACTGTTGTTGCCCAGGATACATGCCTAGATGCCAGAAAAATATTTGAGCTAATGCTGCTGAGGTTTAAGGATATGATGTCTAGTCAATAAACTGTTATTGACTATGTCGACATATTGCTGCAAACGTTAACAAGTGTTGTCTTGGCGTGAGATATGAATATGGATTGAAGTGTCAGCAGGCAACTAGGTTAATGTTAAGATTGATGGTAATACAGACGACTCAGGCAGCTCTGATGCAGCCAAGAGCCTATCTCTTGAATTAATTGACGAGGGAGATATCTTTGACCTCCAGTGGCACACAATTCCACTTCTTGACGCCCTGAGAGAAGATGCTTTTACTCCAAAATTGGGTGTTGACACGTGGGTGGATCAGACGGCGGCTGTCTCTTTTGCTCTAATTGAATCGACTACGTATGTACCCAGGAAGTAGGTCAATTCTGGCCTTGTGATCCAGGTAGCAGGATTTCAAGGAGCAAGCCAACATGAGCTCTCCGTCTGAGATCAAATATATATCTGGCACAAGCCTTAAACGCGCGCAAAAGTTTAGCCAACCCGGTCTGGGAGAGGGGAAAAAGAACTACATCAGCATAGAGGAAGTGCGGTAGGATAAGTGCATTAAACAGTCTCAGTTTCGTGGTCTCGTCAAAGTGCTGAGACGCAGCGTATAGGGAACAGAGCCCTTGGTGTATATAGCAGAGTAGAGTAGAACATACCATAGTTTAGAGCGCACTGCACCTAGCAGATACCTGATATACGGTTCCAAAAACAATTGACCCACTCTGAAATGAATCCACCGAACTGCGTGCGAACCCTGGGGTGGACAGTTCTATAATTGTTCAGGGCGCTCCAGACGAAACCTTAGAATATATAGCAAACAGGAATGGTTGAACCGTGTATAATTCGTGTACATGAGCGTAATTTGTCAAGAGCAGGACAATATACATAGGAGTAAGTGAGATGCGACGGACCTAATTGAGCCATGATTGTCAAATGTGTTTTTGTTTTGTGAACAGGTTTACTCAATTTAAAATTCTTTTGCGAAATTTAACAAAAGTACGGAAGCAATTCTTTTCAAAACTATCTATCTTTGAAGTTTATTTTGTGCAAAATTGTATAGTGCGACTGGTGCCTGCTAAAGCCTTCATATCAATTAAAAAAACAAATGAAGTGTGCGGTCAGTACTAATTCGGATAATGAAATAGGAAAATCCCGTTTGAGCCAAGTGCACTATCTAAATTATCTTTTTTGTTAATAGAAGCAAAGATTTATATAAAATTAATATGTAAATTATTTCAAAATAAAGTCGAAAAAGAACATTTTTACCACAGATGTTCCGCTCAAAACCTTTGTTGACTTTTGGCAAATTGACAAGTTGCTTAGAATAGGGATGGCGTGTAAATACATGTAAAAATGGACTACCAACACAACCAGAAATTCATTACGCAAAATCTGGCTTATCACCATTCCTGTTTGTTATATATTCTAAGGACGAAACGTCTGGTAATGTGGGTAGGTAGTAGGCCATGTCTGGCCTTGAATATCAGCTTTAGAGTGTTAAATTCATACATGTTAATAAGTGGACATGGAAGAAACATTGCAAGGAACAGTGGAGGCACATGTGAACCTCGTTTGAAACTGAAAACAAATCTGGGGCGGAAAAATTACGACTGTAGATGAGGGTGAGCAGATCAATATGCTGGGAGGCATCGTAAATCGAACGCAAACCATAATATACCGTAGTCAAGCGTTAAATTCAAGTGAGAAAATTGTTATCTTTCAGCGACTGCATTTACGGACAGTAATTTTTTAGACCAGTGCGGCTTTTCGATATGATAAATTGTTTTACATGTCTTAATTGCGACCACTTCAACTTACAAGCTTCTGCTTAAGCCCGCCCGACCTTTTCGATGTGTTGAACATATGTACGTGGATTTTTTAATAATAATGTTCTGCGCTCTATCCGTAATATAACTTGGTAAAGGATAACAATTTTTTAAATTGCATGGTTGGATTCGCTCATGTTTACTAGTATTTGTTTTAATTGTTCAGATAATCACGAAGAATCTTATTGAATCGTTTAAATCTTCACTTAGTGAATTTTAGAATAAGGGAAAATATAGTACTCAAAACTGATCCATGCGGTACATGAGTCTTCTTTTCTAATCCTGATACTTAAAAAGTCTTCAGGATTAAATGAGATTGGTAAAGGATGGTTGTGCATGTTCCATCATTCTGGACGAAAAAATTTACGATGGTACCAGGTATGTTTACTAAGAGTGTCGGCGTCGTCGTAATAAACAGTTCATGAACACAATTATCTCTTTTTCCGCATATTTTATTGACATTTTTTATTCCAAATAAAAAAAATTTTAATTTTAGAAGCCGATTGCCGAATATACGACAGAAACAAAGAATGAACCGATGGTTTTGAAAATTCTAATAAAGAGTGAGATGTGCGGAATTATAATTCTAGTGAGAAGGGCGGATAAAACCACCAAGTAACCACAGAACTTCCATATGTTGATGAAGAGGAAAAATCTGAAGAATCCGCCTACTTGGTGATAATAAAAGATAGACGATTCAGAAATTTCAAGAAATATGCCTCAGGACAGAATAATTACAGATACAGTTAATAACTTTGGGTCCATGTTTTCAAAGAGTGAACAAAATGTTGAAGAGAATTTCGACAATGATTTACATAAGATTTTGTTCCGAAATAAGGAGCGCGGAAGAAAGGCGTGCAGCAAGTCGCATCATCTGCGAATGGTTATTGCGAAAAAGTAATTTCAAATACTTCTCCAGATGAGAAGAAGAAAAATCACGGCGCAATTCGCAATATCACCGCATAATCACAATTCAAATTCGCTTTATTGCGTGTGCTTATCGGAAAGGGATTCATTAAATGATAAAGTGCTAGAAATAGTAGACTTGTTTCCTTACAACTGCTCTAACTGCACTTCTATTTGCTTTTGCCCATTAGTGTACGCGGTTTACTTGTATCCAATAAGCGGGCTGCAATATTAAAGAATGATTTAATTAAAATTTAATTCGTTCGGCTCAAATGACATGGTAATGGCACTGAAAAAAGAACTTCAAAATAGCGAAGAATTGAAGCTAACATTACAAGACCAAGTCGCATCTCTGGAAAAGGTATGTGTATATTTCTAAGATTTTATTTGATTTGATACGCTTTCTGTGTGCATCAGATGCGCTTTTTGTTTGTTTTATTTTTTATTTTTCTCGAATTGAAAAATTCTGCTGAGGCTAGAATTTATGGTTTCTTTCAACGCGACTCAAGGAAAAATTATGAAGAAGAAAAAATAAATAGCAATAACACTGTGGGGACTATTGCCATACAAGAAAGATATTTATTGAATTTCCTCCGTTTTTTCACAAATGTTTCTTGTACACAAAAATGGAGTGAAAGTTTCCGCGACGGAACCTCAGTGAAAACTAACTACTTTTTTAAAAAGCCTGATTATCATTCATTCTTGAAGAAGCTTATCTGGCGCGGCTGGGAAAGTGCTGACGGGACGTTTATGTGAGTTGAATTGAATTATGATAAAGCAAGTTTCATGTGGGAAGAGTATTTGCCGGAAGTTATTATTATGTTACTAACGTTGGAATTTTAATAGTTAGCAGGTTTTATATTAAGCTAAGGGATTTATGGGAAATGATAATTGAGGGAATATGATAGCGTTACTTGCCGTGTTATTAAGGAAAGTCATATGATAGGGTTACTTGCTGTAACTGCTGGACTCGAATTAAACAAAATTGTTTCCGAACTTTTAAATAACCAAAGTGGAGGCGATCCTATAATTAGTAGTGTGGAAGATCCACAAAAACAACTGAACGAACAACAAAATAATGTTTTCATTTAAATACAATATTGTCATTTTGTTTCATTTATCAGTTTTATTCTTGCTTCCCTGATAGATACAATCCTGTAAATTACACTGGCGGAGAAAAGTCGCGAAAATAACGAGATACAACTGATTTTAACAAATTAGGCTGCGAAATATCAGGGAGAGATTCAAACTTTAAAGCAACAGAAGGAAGAATTTCAGAGAAATAAGACTGTTTTAGAAACTGATTTGATGAATCAAAACACTTATTATAAGAGGAAAAGTCTAAGGCTATACAAGAAAAGCAATTACAGATCCAAAGTCTGAACCAAGACTTCTCTGCATTTAGGGATAAATATGATGATATTTACAGGAAATTACAAATGAGGGAAGCAAGAATACAGGTAGGTAAGTGTGAGATATCTAATTTTTATTGGTTTAATCACAAACAACAATAAATCCAGATATGAAAGTCTAATGAGACAGTGAGGTGTACGAATTGATATTCATGTGTGAAAGTTGTGTGTGCAGTATAATAGTAGCAAATATTTGTTTGTGGCTTAAGTAATGTGCATATTTTATGGAAAAACTTTTACTTACATATTTTCAGATTTTAACAACAACGCCAAATTTAATATCAAAAAATTAATTGATGCTGTGAATTTTAAAGGCAATAAAACGAGAAACGGATTCATTGAAAGAGCGCTTATTCAACTTCGCCTTCGGGGAACGCCGCCGATCAATGCCTAACAAGATACTAACAGGATGATTTTGAATTGGTGGTTATAAATGAAACAAGAGATAAGGTGCAAGGATAATGTGATCAAGTCGAGAGCATTTTTCTTATCCACCACACCACTAACTACTAGATGTTTTCAATCATTTTTAAATATATATTTGTATATTATTTGTATTTGTTTAGCAAGCGTATTTAGTTATTTATATTTTCTAAAATTTTTCAGTATGGTCCAAGGTTAAATATCGTATAAAAAAATAATATACCATAATTTGCGGCAAACTCCGGCAAACTTTTAGACCCCCTGAAATGACACCTTTAGAATCGATTGACATGCATAAAATCAATAGATTGAGATGACAAAAAATGCTAAAATCGCTAATATCTCCAAAACCGTTAGCCGTAGCCGATTTCTGATGAAATTTTTGACACCCCCTAAGTGCATACACCCCCTGAAAGGACACCCTTAGAATCGATTGACATGAAAAAAATACACGAAATCGCTAATATCTCGAAAACCGTTAGTCGTAGCCGCTTTCTGATGAAATTTTTGACACCCCCTAAGTGCATACACCCCCTGAAACGACACCCTTAGAATCGATTGAGATGAAAAAAATACACGAAATCGCTAATATCTCGAAAACCGTTAGTCGTAGCCGATTTCTGATGAAATTTTTGACACCCCCTAAGTGCATACACCCCCTGAAAGGACACCCTTAGAATCGATTGAGATGAAAAAAATACACGAAATCGCTAATATCTCGAAAACCGTTAGTCGTAGCCGATTTCTGATGAAATTTTTGACACCCCCTAAGTGCATACACCCCCTGAAAGGACACCCTTAGAATCGATTGACATGAAAAAAATACACAAAATCGCTAATATCTCGAAAACCGTTAGCCGTAGCCGATTTCTGATGAAATTTTTGACACCCCCTAAGTGCATACACCCCCTGAAAGGACACCCTTAGAATCGATTGACATGAAAAAAATACACGAAATCGCTAATATCTCGAAAACCGTTAGTCGTAGCCGATTTCTGATGAAATTTTTGACACGCCCTAAGTGCATACACCCCCTGAAAGGACACCCTTAGAATCGATTGACATGAAAAAAATACACGAAATCGCTAATATCTCGAAAACCGTTAGTCGTAGCCGATTTCTGATGAAATTTTTGACACGCCCTAAGTGCATACACCCCCTGAAAGGACACCCTTAGAATCGATTGAGATGAAAAAAATACACGAAATCGCTAATATCTCGAAAACCGTTAGCCGAGGCCGATTTCTGATGAAATTTTTGACACCCCCTAAGTGCAAAAGAAATAAGACGTGCAAACAAATTTTTGAAAATAAATCACTAGGTGGAAAGTTAAACCAATAAAACTAGGAGCATATGCGTCGGACCACGGCGAAACGGTTTTTTGGACATATCTAGAGAACCAAGAAAGTTTTCTCAGCGAAACTTTGTAGGGATGATGCTCCCTTCAATACGCGTCCAGCGAGTGCTCATACGTCAAAATCGGTGACATTTAATTTTCAGTCAAAATTTCGCCAAAAAACCTATAGATTTTTTTCACGAAAAAATGAAAACTCACCGATTTTGATGAGAGATGGCTCATTCGACGCGGAATAAGAAAAGAAATAGACGTGCAAAAAAATTTTTGAAAATAAATCACTAGGTGAAAAGTTAGACCAATAAAACTAGGAGCATATGCGTCGGACCACGGCGAAACGGTTTTTTGGACATATCTAGAGAACCAAGAAAGTTTTCCCAGCGAAACTTTGTAGGGATGATCCTCTCTTCAATACGCGTCCAACGAGTGCTCATACGTCAAAATCGGTGACATTTAATTTTCAGTCAAAGTTTCGCCAAAAAACATGGGCTATAGCCTATAGATTTTTTTCACGAAAAAATGAAAACTCACCGATTTTGATGAGAGATGGCTCATTCGACGCGGAATAAGAAAAGAAATAGACGTGCAAAATTTTTTTTGAAAATAAATCACTAGGTGAAAAGTTAGACCAATAAAACTAGGAGCATATGCGTCGGACCACGGCGAAACGGTTTTTTGGACATATCTAGAGAACCAAGAAAGTTTTCCCAGCGAAACTTTGTAGGGATGATCCTCTCTTCAATACGCGTCCAACGAGTGCTCATACGTCAAAATCGGTGACATTTAATTTTCAGTCAAAATTTCGCCAAAAAACATGGGCTATAGCCTATAGATTTTTTTCACGAAAAAATGAAAACTCACCGATTTTGATGAGAGATGGCTCATTCGACGCGGAATAAGAAAAGAAATAGACGTGCAAAAAATTTTTTGAAAATAAATCACTAGGTGAAAAGTTAGACCAATAAAACTAGGAGCATATGCGTCGGACCACGGCGAAACGGTTTTTTGGACATATCTAGAGAACCAAGAAAGTTTTCCCAGCGAAACTTTGTAGGGATGATCCTCTCTTCAATACGCGTCCAACGAGTGCTCATACGTCAAAATCGGTGACATTTAATTTTCAGTCAAAATTTCGCCAAAAAACATGGGTATAGCCTATAGATTTTTTTCACGAAAAAATGAAAACTCACCGATTTTGATGAGAGATGGCTCATTCGACGCGGAATAAGAAAAGAAATAGACGTGAAAAAAAATTTTTGAAAATAAATCACTAGGTGAAAAGTTAGACCAATAAAACTAGGAGCATATGCGTCGGACCACGGCGAAACGGTTTTTTGGACATATCTAGAGAACCAAGAAAGTTTTCCCAGCGAAACTTTGTAGGGATGATCCTCTCTTCAATACGCGTCCAACGAGTGCTCATACGTCAAAATCGGTGACATTTAATTTTCAGTCAAAATTTCGCCAAAAAACATGGGCTATAGCCCATAGATTTTTTTCCCCAAAAAATGAAACCTAACCGATTTTGATGAGGGATGGCTCATTCGACGCGGAATAAGAAAAGAAATAGATGTGCAAAAGAATTTTTGAAAATAAATCACTAGGCGAAAAGTTAGACCAATAAAACTAGGAGCATATGCGTCGGACCACGGCGAAACGGTTTTTTGGACATATATCGAGAACCAAGAAAGTTTTCTCAGCGAAACTTTGTAGGAATAATCTCCTCTTCAATACGCGTCCAACGAGTGCTCATACGTCAAAATCGGTCACATTTAATTTTCAGTCAAAATTTCGCCAAAAAGCATGGGCTATAGCCCATAGATTTTTTTCCCCAAAAAATGAAACCTAACCGATTTTGATGAGGGATGGCTCATTCGACGCGGAATAAGAAAAGAAATAGATGTGCAAAAGAATTTTTGAAAATAAATCACTAGGCGAAAAGTTAGACCAATAAAACTAGGAGCATATGCGTCGGACCACGGCGAAACGGTTTTTTGGACATATATCGAGAACCAAGAAAGTTTTCTCAGCGAAACTTTGTAGGAATAATCTCCTCTTCAATACGCGTCCAACGAGTGCTCATACGTCAAAATCGGTCACATTTAATTTTCAGTCAAAATTTCGCCAAAAAGCATGGGCTATAGCCATAGATTTTTTTCCCCAAAAAATGAAACCTAACCGATTTTGATGAGGGATGGCTCATTCGACGCGGAATAAGAAAAGAAATAGATGTCCAAAAGAATTTTTGAAAATAAATCACTAGGCGAAAAGTTAGACCAATAAAACTAGGAGCATATGCGTCGGACCACGGCGAAACGGTTTTTTGGACATATATCGAGAACCAAGAAAGTTTTCTCAGCGAAACTTTGTAGGAATAATCTCCTCTTCAATACGCGTCCAACGAGTGCTCATACGTCAAAATCGGTCACATTTAATTTTCAGTCAAAATTTCGCCAAAAAGCATGGGCTATAGCCCATAGATTTTTTTCCCCAAAAAATGAAACCTAACCGATTTTGATGAGGGATGGCTCATTCGACGCGGAATAAGAAAAGAAATAGATGTGCAAAAGAATTTTTGAAAATAAATCACTAGGCGAAAAGTTAGACCAATAAAACTAGGAGCATATGCGTCGGACCACGGCGAAACGGTTTTTTGGACATATATCGAGAACCAAGAAAGTTTTCTCAGCGAAACTTTGTAGGAATAATCTCCTCTTCAATACGCGTCCAACGAGTGCTCATACGTCAAAATCGGTCACATTTAATTTTCAGTCAAAATTTCGCCAAAAAGCATGGGCTATAGCCCATAGATTTTTTCCCCAAAAAATGAAACCTAACCGATTTTGATGAGGGATGGCTCATTCGACGCGGAATAAGAAAAGAAATCGATGTGCAACAGAATTTTTGAAAATAAATCACTAGGCGAAAAGTTAGACCAATAAAACTAGGAGCATATGCGTCGGACCACGGCGAAACGGTTTTTTGGACATATATCGAGAACCAAGAAAGTTTTCTCAGCGAAACTTTGTAGGAATAATCTCCTCTTCAATACGCGTCCAACGAGTGCTCATACGTCAAAATCGGTCACATTTAATTTTCAGTCAAAATTTCGCCAAAAAGCATGGGCTATAGCCCATAGATTTTTTTCCCCAAAAAATGAAACCTAACCGATTTTGATGAGGGATGGCTCATTCGACGCGGAATAAGAAAAGAAATAGATGTGCAAAAGAATTTTTGAAAATAAATCACTAGGCGAAAAGTTAGACCAGTAAAACTAGGAGCATATTCGTCGGACCACGGCGAAACGGTTTTTTGGACATATATCGAGAACCAAGAAAGTTTTCTCAGCGAAACTTTGTAGGAATAATCTCCTCTTCAATACGCGTCCAACGAGTGCTCATACGTCAAAATCGGTCACATTTAATTTTCAGTCAAAATTTCGCCAAAAAGCATGGGCTATAGCCCATAGATTTTTTTCCCCAAAAAATGAAACCTAACCGATTTTGATGAGGGATGGCTCATTCGACGCGGAATAAGAAAAGAAATAGATGTGCAAAAGAATTTTTGAAAATAAATCACTAGGCGAAAAGTTAGACCAATAAAACTAGGAGCATATGCGTCGGACCACGGCGAAACGGTTTTTTGGACATATATCGAGAACCAAGAAAGTTTTCTCAGCGAAACTTTGTAGGAATAATCTTCTCTTCAATACGCGTCCAACGAGTGCTCATACGTCAAAATCGGTCACATTTAATTTTCAGTCAAAATTTCGCCAAAAAGCATAGGCTATATATAGCCCATAGATTTTTTTCCCCAAAAAATGAAACCTAACCGATTTTGATGAGGGATGGCTCATTCGCCGCGGAATAAGAAAAGAAATAGATGTGCAACAGAATTTTTGAAAATAAATCACTAGGCGAAAAGTTAGACCAATAAAACTAGGAGCATATGCGTCGGACCACGGCGAAACGGTTTTTTGGACATATATCGAGAACCAAGAAAGTTTTCTCAGCGAAACTTTGTAGGAATAATCTCCTCTTCAATACGCGTCCAACGAGTGCTCATACGTCAAAATCGGTCACATTTAATTTTCAGTCAAAATTTCGCCAAAAAGCATGGGCTATAGCCCATAGATTTTTTTCCCCAAAAAATGAAACCTAACCGATTTTGATGAGGGATGGCTCATTCGACGCGGAATAAGAAAAGAAATAGATGTGCAAAAGAATTTTTGAAAATAAATCACTAGGCGAAAAGTTAGACCAATAAAACTAGGAGCATATGCGTCGGACCACGGCGAAACGGTTTTTTGGACATATATCGAGAACCAAGAAAGTTTTCTCAGCGAAACTTTGTAGGAATAATCTCCTCTTCAATACGCGTCCAACGAGTGCTCATACGTCAAAATCGGTCACATTTAATTTTCAGTCAAAATTTCGCCAAAAAGCATGGGCTATAGCCCATAGATTTTTTTCCCCAAAAAATGAAACCTAACCGATTTTGATGAGGGATGGCTCATTCGACGCGGAATAAGAAAAGAAATAGATGTGCAAAAGAATTTTTGAAAATAAATCACTAGGCGAAAAGTTAGACCAGTAAAACTAGGAGCATATTCGTCGGACCACGGCGAAACGGTTTTTTGGACATATATCGAGAACCAAGAAAGTTTTCTCAGCGAAACTTTGTAGGAATAATCTCCTCTTCAATACGCGTCCAACGAGTGCTCATACGTCAAAATCGGTCACATTTAATTTTCAGTCAAAATTTCGCCAAAAAGCATGGGCTATAGCCCATAGATTTTTTTCCCCAAAAAATGAAACCTAACCGATTTTGATGAGGGATGGCTCATTCGACGCGGAATAAGAAAAGAAATAGATGTGCAAAAGAATTTTTGAAAATAAATCACTAGGCGAAAAGTTAGACCAGTAAAACTAGGAGCATATTCGTCGGACCACGGCGAAACGGTTTTTTGGACATATATCGAGAACCAAGAAAGTTTTCTCAGCGAAACTTTGTAGGAATAATCTCCTCTTCAATACGCGTCCAACGAGTGCTCATACGTCAAAATCGGTCACATTTAATTTTCAGTCAAAATTTCGCCAAAAAGCATGGGCTATAGCCCATAGATTTTTTTCCCCAAAAAATGAAACCTAACCGATTTTGATGAGGGATGGCTCATTCGACGCGGAATAAGAAAAGAAATAGATGTGCAAAAGAATTTTTGAAAATAAATCACTAGGCGAAAAGTTAGACCAATAAAACTAGGAGCATATGCGTCGGACCACGGCGAAACGGTTTTTTGGACATATATCGAGAACCAAGAAAGTTTTCTCAGCGAAACTTTGTAGGAATAATCTCCTCTTCAATACGCGTCCAACGAGTGCTCATACGTCAAAATCGGTCACATTTAATTTTCAGTCAAAATTTCGCCAAAAAGCATGGGCTATAGCCCATAGATTTTTTTCCCCAAAAAATGAAACCTAACCGATTTTGATGAGGGATGGCTCATTCGACGCGGAATAAGAAAAGAAATAGATGTGCAAAAGAATTTTTGAAAATAAATCACTAGGCGAAAAGTTAGACCAATAAAACTAGGAGCATATGCGTCGGACCACGGCGAAACGGTTTTTTGGACATATATCGAGAACCAAGAAAGTTTTCTCAGCGAAACTTTGTAGGAATAATCTCCTCTTCAATACGCGTCCAACGAGTGCTCATACGTCAAAATCGGTCACATTTAATTTTCAGTCAAAATTTCGCCAAAAAGCATGGGCTATAGCCCATAGATTTTTTTCCCCAAAAAATGAAACCTAACCGATTTTGATGAGGGATGGCTCATTCGACGCGGAATAAGAAAAGAAATAGATGTGCAAAAGAATTTTTGAAAATAAATCACTAGGCGAAAAGTTAGACCAATAAAACTAGGAGCATATGCGTCGGACCACGGCGAAACGGTTTTTTGGACATATATCGAGAACCAAGAAAGTTTTCTCAGCGAAACTTTGTAGGAATAATCTCCTTTTCAATACGCGTCCAACGAGTGCTCATACGTCAAAATCGGTCACATTTAATTTTCAGTCAAAATTTCGCCAAAAAGCATGGGCTATAGCCCATAGATTTTTTTCCCCAAAAAATGAAACCTAACCGATTTTGATGAGGGATGGCTCATTCGACGCGGAATAAGAAAAGAAATAGATGTGCAAAAGAATTTTTGAAAATAAATCACTAGGCGAAAAGTTAGACCAATAAAACTAGGAGCGTATGCGTCGGACCACGGCGAAACGGTTTTTTGGACATATATCGAGAACCAAGAAAGTTTTCTCAGCGAAACTTTGTAGGAATAATCTCCTCTTCAATACGCGTCCAACGAGTGCTCATACGTCAAAATCGGTCACATTTAATTTTCAGTCAAAATTTCGCCAAAAAGCATGGGCTATATATAGCCCATAGATTTTTTTCCCCAAAAAATGAAACCTAACCGATTTTGATGAGGGATGGCTCATTCGACGCGGAATAAGAAAAGAAATAGATGTGCAAAAGAATTTTTAAAAATAAATCACTAGGCGAAAAGTTAGATCAATAAAACTAGGAGCATATGCGTCGGACCACGGCGAAACGGTTTTTTGGACATATATCGAGAACCAAGAAAGTTTTCTCAGCGAAACTTTGTAGGAATAATCTCCTTTTCAATACGCGTCCAACGAGTGCTCATACGTCAAAATCGGTCACATTTAATTTTCAGTCAAAATTTCGCCAAAAAGCATGGGCTATAGCCCATAGATTTTTTTCCCCAAAAAATGAAACCTAACCGATTTTGATGAGGGATGGCTCATTCGACGCGGAATAAGAAAAGAAATAGATGTGCAAAAGAATTTTTGAAAATAAATCACTAGGCGAAAAGTTAGACCAATAAAACTAGGAGCGTATGCGTCGGCGAAACGGTTTTTTGGACATATATCGAGAACCAAGAAAGTTTTCTCAGCGAAACTTTGTAGGAATAATCTCCTCTTCAATACGCGTCCAACGAGTGCTCATACGTCAAAATCGGTCACATTTAATTTTCAGTCAAAATTTCGCCAAAAAGCATGGACTATAGCCCATAGATTTTTTTCCCCAAAAAATGAAACCTAACCGATTTTGATGAGGGATGGCTCATTCGACGCGGAATAAGAAAAGAAATAGATGTGCAAAAGAATTTTTGAAAATAAATCACTAGGCGAAAAGTTAGACCAATAAAACTAGGAGCATATGCGTCGGACCACGGCGAAACGGTTTTTTGGACATATATCGAGAACCAAGAAAGTTTTCTCAGCGAAACTTTGTAGGAATAATCTCCTCTTCAATACGCGTCCAACGAGTGCTCATACGTCAAAATCGGTCACATTTAATTTTCAGTCAAAATTTCGCCAAAAAGCATGGCCTATAGCCCATAGATTTTTTTCCCCAAAAAATGAAACCTAACCGATTTTGATGAGGGATGGCTCATTCGACGCGGAATAAGAAAAGAAATAGATGTGCAAAAGAATTTTTGAAAATAAATCACTAGGCGAAAAGTTAGACCAATAAAACTAGGAGCATATGCGTCGGACCACGGCGAAACGGTTTTTTGGACATATATCGAGAACCAAGAAAGTTTTCTCAGCGAAACTTTGTAGGAATAATCTCCTTTTCAATACGCGTCCAACGAGTGCTCATACGTCAAAATCGGTCACATTTAATTTTCAGTCAAAATTTCGCCAAAAAGCATGGGCTATAGCCCATAGATTTTTTTCCCCAAAAAATGAAACCTAACCGATTTTGATGAGGGATGGCTCATTCGACGCGGAATAAGAAAAGAAATAGATGTGCAAAAGAATTTTTGAAAATAAATCACGAGGCGAAAAGTTAGACCAATAAAACTAGGAGCGTATGCGTCGGACCACGGCGAAACGGTTTTTTGGACATATATCGAGAACCAAGAAAGTTTTCTCAGCGAAACTTTGTAGGAATAATCTCCTCTTCAATACGCGTCCAACGAGTGCTCATACGTCAAAATCGGTCACATTTAATTTTCAGTCAAAATTTCGCCAAAAAGCATGGGCTATAGCCCATAGATTTTTTTCCCCAAAAAATGAAACCTAACCGATTTTGATGAGGTTTGGCTCATTCGACGCGGAATAAGAAAAGAAATAGATGTGCAAAAGAATTTTTGAAAATAAATCACTAGGCGAAAAGTTAGACCAATAAAACTAGGAGCATATGCGTCGGACCACGGCGAAACGGTTTTTTGGACATATATCGAGAACCAAGAAAGTTTTCTCAGCGAAACTTTGTAGGAATAATCTCCTCTTCAATACGCGTCCAACGAGTGCTCATACGTCAAAATCGGTCACATTTAATTTTCAGTCAAAATTTCGCCAAAAAGCATGGGTATAGCCCATAGATTTTTTCCCCAAAAAATGAAACCTAACCGATTTTGATGAGGGATGGCTCATTCGACGCGGAATAAGAAAAGAAATAGATGTGCAAAAGAATTTTTGAAAATAAATCACTAGGCGAAAAGTTAGACCAATAAAACTAGGAGCATATGCGTCGGACCACGGCGAAACGGTTTTTTGGACATATATCGAGAACCAAGAAAGTTTTCTCAGCGAAACTTTGTAGGAATAATCTCCTCTTCAATACGCGTCCAACGAGTGCTCATACGTCAAAATCGGTCACATTTAATTTTCAGTCAAAATTTCGCCAAAAAGCATGGGCTATAGCCCATAGATTTTTTTCCCCAAAAAATGAAACCTAACCGATTTTGATGAGGGATGGCTCATTCGACGCGGAATAAGAAAAGAAATAGATGTGCAAAAGAATTTTTGAAAATAAATCACTAGGCGAAAAGTTAGACCAATAAAACTAGGAGCATATGCGTCGGACCACGGCGAAACGGTTTTTTGGACATATATCGAGAACCAAGAAAGTTTTCTCAGCGAAACTTTGTAGGAATAATCTCCTCTTCAATACGCGTCCAACGAGTGCTCATACGTCAAAATCGGTCACATTTAATTTTCAGTCAAAATTTCGCCAAAAAGCATGGGCTATAGCCCATAGATTTTTTTCCCCAAAAAATGAAACCTAACCGATTTTGATGAGGGATGGCTCATTCGACGCGGAATAAGAAAAGAAATAGATGTGCAAAAGAATTTTTGAAAATAAATCACTAGGCGAAAAGTTAGACCAATAAAACTAGGAGCGTATGCGTCGGACCACGGCGAAACGGTTTTTTGGACATATATCGAGAACCAAGAAAGTTTTCTCAGCGAAACTTTGTAGGAATAATCTCCTCTTCAATACGCGTCCAACGAGTGCTCATACGTCAAAATCGGTCACATTTAATTTTCAGTCAAAATTTCGCCAAAAAGCATGGGCTTATGCCCATAGATTTTTTTCCCCAAAAAATGAAACCTAACCGATTTTGATGAGGGATGGCTCATTCGACGCGGAATAAGAAAAGAAATAGATGTGCAAAAGAATTTTTGAAAATAAATCACTAGGCGAAAAGTTAGACCAATAAAACTAGGAGCATATGCGTCGGACCACGGCGAAACGGTTTTTTGGACATATATCGAGAACCAAGAAAGTTTTCTCAGCGAAACTTTGTAGGAATAATCTCCTCTTCAATACGCGTCCAACGAGTGCTCATACGTCAAAATCGGTCACATTTAATTTTCAGTCAAAATTTCGCCAAAAAGCATGGGCTATAGCCCATAGATTTTTTTCCCCAAAAAATGAAACCTAACCGATTTTGATGAGGGATGGCTCATTCGACGCGGAATAAGAAAAAAATATATGTGCAAAAGAATTTTTGAAAATAAATCACTAGGCGAAAAGTTAGACCAATAAAACTAGGAGCATATGCGTCGGACCACGGCGAAACGGTTTTTTGGACATATATCGAGAACCAAGAAAGTTTTCTCAGCGAAACTTTGTAGGAATAATCTCCTCTTCAATACGCGTCCAACGATTGCTCATACGTCAAAATCGGTCACATTTAATTTTCAGTCAAAATTTCGCCAAAAAGCATGGGTATAGCCCATAGATTTTTTTCCCCAAAAAATGAAACCTAACCGATTTTGATGAGGGATGGCTCATTCGACGCGGAATAAGAAAAGAAATAGATGTGCAAAAGAATTTTTGAAAATAAATCACTAGGCGAAAAGTTAGACCAATAAAACTAGGAGCATATGCGTCGGACCACGGCGAAACGGTTTTTTGGACATATATCGAGAACCAAGAAAGTTTTCTCAGCGAAACTTTGTAGGAATAATCTCCTCTTCAATACGCGTCCAACGAGTGCTCATACGTCAAAATCGGTCACATTTAATTTTCAGTCAAAATTTCGCCAAAAAGCATGGGCTATAGCCCATAGATTTTTTTCCCCAAAAAATGAAACCTAACCGATTTTGATGAGGGATGGCTCATTCGACGCGGAATAAGAAAAGAAATAGATGTGCAAAAGAATTTTTGAAAATAAATCACTAGGCGAAAAGTTAGACCAATAAAACTAGGAGCATATGCGTCGGACCACGGCGAAACGGTTTTTTGGACATATATCGAGAACCAAGAAAGTTTTCTCAGCGAAACTTTGTAGGAATAATCTCCTCTTCAATACGCGTCCAACGATTGCTCATACGTCAAAATCGGTCACATTTAATTTTCAGTCAAAATTTCGCCAAAAAGCATGGGCTATAGCCCATAGATTTTTTTCCCCAAAAAATGAAACCTAACCGATTTTGATGAGGGATGGCTCATTCGACGCGGAATAAGAAAAGAAATAGATGTGCAAAAGAATTTTTGAAAATAAATCACTAGGCGAAAAGTTAGACCAATAAAACTAGGAGCATATGCGTCGGACCACGGCGAAACGGTTTTTTGGACATATATCGAGAACCAAGAAAGTTTTCTCAGCGAAACTTTGTAGGAATAATCTCCTCTTCAATACGCGTCCAACGAGTGCTCATACGTCAAAATCGGTCACATTTAATTTTCAGTCAAAATTTCGCCAAAAAGCATGGGCTATAGCCCATAGATTTTTTTCCCCAAAAAATGAAACCTAACCGATTTTGATGAGGGATGGCTCATTCGACGCGGAATAAGAAAAGAAATAGATGTGCAAAAGAATTTTTGAAAATAAATCACTAGGCGAAAAGTTAGACCAATAAAACTAGGAGCATATGCGTCGGACCACGGCGAAACGGTTTTTTGGACATATATCGAGAACCAAGAAAGTTTTCTCAGCGAAACTTTGTAGGAATAATCTCCTCTTCAATACGCGTCCAACGATTGCTCATACGTCAAAATCGGTCACATTTAATTTTCAGTCAAAATTTCGCCAAAAAGCATGGGCTATAGCCCATAGATTTTTTTCCCCAAAAAATGAAACCTAACCGATTTTGATGAGGGATGGCTCATTCGACGCGGAATAAGAAAAGAAATAGATGTGCAAAAGAATTTTTGAAAATAAATCACTAGGCGAAAAGTTAGACCAATAAAACTAGGAGCATATGCGTCGGACCACGGCGAAACGGTTTTTTGGACATATATCGAGAACCAAGAAAGTTTTCTCAGCGAAACTTTGTAGGAATAATCTCCTCTTCAATACGCGTCCAACGAGTGCTCATACGTCAAAATCGGTCACATTTAATTTTCAGTCAAAATTTCGCCAAAAAGCATGGGCTATAGCCCATAGATTTTTTTCCCCAAAAAATGAAACCTAACCGATTTTGATGAGGGATGGCTCATTCGACGCGGAATAAGAAAAGAAATAGATGTGCAAAAGAATTTTTGAAAATAAATCACTAGGCGAAAAGTTAGACCAATAAAACTAGGAGCATATGCGTCGGACCACGGCGAAACGGTTTTTTGGACATATATCGAGAACCAAGAAAGTTTTCTCAGCGAAACTTTGTAGGAATAATCTCCTCTTCAATACGCGTCCAACGATTGCTCATACGTCAAAATCGGTCACATTTAATTTTCAGTCAAAATTTCGCCAAAAAGCATGGGCTATAGCCCATAGATTTTTTTCCCCAAAAAATGAAACCTAACCGATTTTGATGAGGGATGGCTCATTCGACGCGGAATAAGAAAAGAAATAGATGTGCAAAAGAATTTTTGAAAATAAATCACTAGGCGAAAAGTTAGACCAATAAAACTAGGAGCATATGCGTCGGACCACGGCGAAACGGTTTTTTGGACATATATCGAGAACCAAGAAAGTTTTCTCAGCGAAACTTTGTAGGAATAATCTCCTCTTCAATACGCGTCCAACGAGTGCTCATACGTCAAAATCGGTCACATTTAATTTTCAGTCAAAATTTCGCCAAAAAGCATGGGCTATAGCCCATAGATTTTTTTCCCCAAAAAATGAAACCTAACCGATTTTGATGAGGGATGGCTCATTCGACGCGGAATAAGAAAAGAAATAGATGTGCAAAAGAATTTTTGAAAATAAATCACTAGGCGAAAAGTTAGACCAATAAAACTAGGAGCATATGCGTCGGACCACGGCGAAACGGTTTTTTGGACATATATCGAGAACCAAGAAAGTTTTCTCAGCGAAACTTTGTAGGAATAATCTCCTCTTCAATACGCGTCCAACGAGTGCTCATACGTCAAAATCGGTCACATTTAATTTTCAGTCAAAATTTCGCCAAAAAGCATGGGCTATAGCCCATAGATTTTTTTCCCCAAAAAATGAAACCTAACCGATTTTGATGAGGGATGGCTCATTCGACGCGGAATAAGAAAAGAAATAGATGTGCAAAAGAATTTTTGAAAATAAATCACTAGGCGAAAAGTTAGACCAATAAAACTAGGAGCATATGCGTCGGACCACGGCGAAACGGTTTTTTGGACATATATCGAGAACCAAGAAAGTTTTCTCAGCGAAACTTTGTAGGAATAATCTCCTCTTCAATACGCGTCCAACGAGTGCTCATACGTCAAAATCGGTCACATTTAATTTTCAGTCAAAATTTAGCCAAAAAGCATGGGCTATAGCCCATAGATTTTTTTCCCCAAAAAATGAAACCTAACCGATTTTGATGAGGGATGGCTCATTCGACGCGGAATAAGAAAAGAAATAGATGTGCAAAAGAATTTTTGAAAATAAATCACTAGGCGAAAAGTTAGACCAATAAAACTAGGAGCATATGCGTCGGACCACGGCGAAACGGTTTTTTGGACATATATCGAGAACCAAGAAAGTTTTCTCAGCGAAACTTTGTAGGAATAATCTCCTCTTCAATACGCGTCCAACGAGTGCTCATACGTCAAAATCGGTCACATTTAATTTTCAGTCAAAATTTCGCCAAAAAGCATGGGCTATAGCCCATAGATTTTTTTCCCCAAAAAATGAAACCTAACCGATTTTGATGAGGGATGGCTCATTCGACGCGGAATAAGAAAAGAAATAGATGTGCAAAAGAATTTTTGAAAATAAATCACTAGGCGAAAAGTTAGACCAATAAAACTAGGAGCATATGCGTCGGACCACGGCGAAACGGTTTTTTGGACATATATCGAGAACCAAGAAAGTTTTCTCAGCGAAACTTTGTAGGAATAATCTCCTCTTCAATACGCGTCCAACGAGTGCTCATACGTCAAAATCGGTCACATTTAATTTTCAGTCAAAATTTCGCCAAAAAGCATGGGCTATAGCCCATAGATTTTTTTCCCCAAAAAATGAAACCTAACCGATTTTGATGAGGGATGGCTCATTCGACGCGGAATAAGAAAAGAAATAGATGTGCAAAAGAATTTTTGAAAATAAATCACTAGGCGAAAAGTTAGACCAATAAAACTAGGAGCATATGCGTCGGACCACGGCGAAACGGTTTTTTGGACATATATCGAGAACCAAGAAAGTTTTCTCAGCGAAACTTTGTAGGAATAATCTCCTCTTCAATACGCGTCCAACGAGTGCTCATACGTCAAAATCGGTCACATTTAATTTTCAGTCAAAATTTAGCCAAAAAGCATGGGCTATAGCCCATAGATTTTTTTCCCCAAAAAATGAAACCTAACCGATTTTGATGAGGGATGGCTCATTCGACGCGGAATAAGAAAAGAAATAGATGTGCAAAAGAATTTTTGAAAATAAATCACTAGGCGAAAAGTTAGACCAATAAAACTAGGAGCATATGCGTCGGACCACGGCGAAACGGTTTTTTGGACATATATCGAGAACCAAGAAAGTTTTCTCAGCGAAACTTTGTAGGAATAATCTCCTCTTCAATACGCGTCCAACGAGTGCTCATACGTCAAAATCGGTCACATTTAATTTTCAGTCAAAATTTCGCCAAAAAGCATGGGCTATAGCCCATAGATTTTTTTCCCCAAAAAATGAAACCTAACCGATTTTGATGAGGGATGGCTCATTCGACGCGGAATAAGAAAAGAAATAGATGTGCAAAAGAATTTTTGAAAATAAATCACTAGGCGA
Organism: Dioctria rufipes; assembly: GCA_963924295.1. Lineage (NCBI taxonomy): Eukaryota > Metazoa > Arthropoda > Insecta > Diptera > Asilidae > Dioctria > Dioctria rufipes. The sequence continues at coordinate 194,349,015 of OZ002742.1, forward strand.
AAAGTTAGACCAATAAAACTAGGAGCATATGCGTCGGACCACGGCGAAACGGTTTTTTGGACATATATCGAGAACCAAGAAAGTTTTCTCAGCGAAACTTTGTAGGAATAATCTCCTCTTCAATACGCGTCCAACGAGTGCTCATACGTCAAAATCGGTCACATTTAATTTTCAGTCAAAATTTCGCCAAAAAGCATGGGCTATAGCCCATAGATTTTTATCCCGAAAAAATGAAATCTAACCGATTTTGATGAGAGATGGCTCATTCGACGCGGAATAAGAAAAGAAATAGATGTGCAAAAGAATTTTTGAAAATAAATCACTAGGCGAAAAGTTAGACCAATAAAACTAGGAGCATATGCGTCGGACCACGGCGAAACGGTTTTTTGGACATATATCGAGAACCAAGAAAGTTTTCTCAGCGAAACTTTGTAGGAATAATCTCCTCTTCAATACGCGTCCAACGAGTGCTCATACGTCAAAATCGGTCACATTTAATTTTCAGTCAAAATTTCGCCAAAAAGCATGGGCTAAGCCCATAGATTTTTTTCCCCAAAAAATGAAACCTAACCGATTTTGATGAGGGATGGCTCATTCGACGCGGAATAAGAAAAGAAATAGATGTGCAAAAGAATTTTTGAAAATAAATCACTAGGCGAAAAGTTAGACCAATAAAACTAGGAGCATATGCGTCGGACCACGGCGAAACGGTTTTTTGGACATATATCGAGAACCAAGAAAGTTTTCTCAGCGAAACTTTGTAGGAATAATCTCCTCTTCAATACGCGTCCAACGAGTGCTCATACGTCAAAATCGGTCACATTTAATTTTCAGTCAAAATTTCGCCAAAAAGCATGGGCTATAGCCCATAGATTTTTTTCCCCAAAAAATGAAACCTAACCGATTTTGATGAGGGATGGCTCATTCGACGCGGAATAAGAAAAGAAATAGATGTGCAAAAGAATTTTTGAAAATAAATCACTAGGCGAAAAGTTAGACCAATAAAACTAGGAGCATATGCGTCGGACCACGGCGAAACGGTTTTTTGGACATATATCGAGAACCAAGAAAGTTTTCTCAGCGAAACTTTGTAGGAATAATCTCCTCTTCAATACGCGTCCAACGAGTGCTCATACGTCAAAATCGGTCACATTTAATTTTCAGTCAAAATTTCGCCAAAAAGCATGGGCTATATATAGCCCATAGATTTTTTTCCCCAAAAAATGAAACCTAACCGATTTTGATGAGGGATGGCTCATTCGACGCGGAATAAGAAAAGAAATAGATGTGCAAAAGAATTTTTGAAAATAAATCACTAGGCGAAAAGTTAGACCAATAAAACTAGGAGCATATGCGTCGGACCACGGCGAAACGGTTTTTTGGACATATATCGAGAACCAAGAAAGTTTTCTCAGCGAAACTTTGTAGGAATAATCTCCTCTTCAATACGCGTCCAACGAGTGCTCATACGTCAAAATCGGTCACATTTAATTTTCAGTCAAAATTTCGCCAAAAAGCATGGGCTATAGCCCATAGATTTTTTCCCCCAAAAAATGAAACCTAACCGATTTTGATGAGGGATGGCTCATTCGACGCGGAATAAGAAAAGAAATAGATGTGCAAAAGAATTTTTGAAAATAAATCACTAGGCGAAAAGTTAGACCAATAAAACTAGGAGCATATGCGTCGGACCACGGCGAAACGGTTTTTTGGACATATATCGAGAACCAAGAAAGTTTTCTCAGCGAAACTTTGTAGGAATAATCTCCTCTTCAATACGCGTCCAACGAGTGCTCATACGTCAAAATCGGTCACATTTAATTTTCAGTCAAAATTTCGCCAAAAAGCATGGGCTATAGCCCATAGATTTTTATCCCGAAAAAATGAAATCTAACCGATTTTGATGAGAGATGGCTCATTCGACGCGGAATAAGAAAAGAAATAGATGTGCAAAAGAATTTTTGAAAATAAATCACTAGGCGAAAAGTTAGACCAATAAAACTAGGAGCATATGCGTCGGACCACGGCGAAACGGTTTTTTGGACATATATCGAGAACCAAGAAAGTTTTCTCAGCGAAACTTTGTAGGAATAATCTCCTCTTCAATACGCGTCCAACGAGTGCTCATACGTCAAAATCGGTCCCAACGAGTGCTCATACGTCAAAATCGGTCACATTTAATTTTCAGTCAAAATTTCGCCAAAAAGCATGGGCTATAGCCCATAGATTTTTTTCCCCAAAAAATGAAACCTAACCGATTTTGATGAGGGATGGCTCATTCGACGCGGAATAAGAAAAGAAATAGATGTGCAAAAGAATTTTTGAAAATAAATCACTAGGCGAAAAGTTAGACCAATAAAACTAGGAGCATATGCGTCGGACCACGGCGAAACGGTTTTTTGGACATATATCGAGAACCAAGAAAGTTTTCTCAGCGAAACTTTGTAAGAATAATCTCCTCTTCAATACGCGTCCAACGAGTGCTCATACGTCAAAATCGGTCACATTTAATTTTCAGTCAAAATTTCGCCAAAAAGCATGGGCTATAGCCCATAGATTTTTTTCCCCAAAAAATGAAACCTAACCGATTTTGATGAGGGATGGCTCATTCGACGCGGAATAAGAAAAGAAATAGATGTGCAAAAGAATTTTTGAAAATAAATCACTAGGCGAAAAGTTAGACCAATAAAACTAGGAGCATATGCGTCGGACCACGGCGAAACGGTTTTTTGGACATATATCGAGAACCAAGAAAGTTTTCTCAGCGAAACTTTGTAGGAATAATCTCCTCTTCAATACGCGTCCAACGAGTGCTCATACGTCAAAATCGGTCACATTTAATTTTCAGTCAAAATTTCGCCAAAAAGCATGGGCTATAGCCCATAGATTTTTTTCCCCAAAAAATGAAACCTAACCGATTTTGATGAGGGATGGCTCATTCGACGCGGAATAAGAAAAGAAATAGATGTGCAAAAGAATTTTTGAAAATAAATCACTAGGCGAAAAGTTAGACCAATAAAACTAGGAGCATATGCGTCGGACCACGGCGAAACGGTTTTTTGGACATATATCGAGAACCAAGAAAGTTTTCTCAGCGAAACTTTGTAGGAATAATCTCCTCTTCAATACGCGTCCAACGAGTGCTCATACGTCAAAATCGGTCACATTTAATTTTCAGTCAAAATTTCGCCAAAAAGCATGGGCTATAGCCCATAGATTTTTTTCCCCAAAAAATGAAACCTAACCGATTTTGATGAGGGATGGCTCATTCGACGCGGAATAAGAAAAGAAATAGATGTGCAAACGAATTTTTGAAAATAAATCACTAGGCGAAAAGTTAGACCAATAAAACTAGGAGCATATGCGTCGGACCACGGCGAAACGGTTTTTTGGACATATATCGAGAACCAAGAAAGTTTTCTCAGCGAAACTTTGTAGGAATAATCTCCTCTTCAATACGCGTCCAACGAGTGCTCATACGTCAAAATCGGTCACATTTAATTTTCAGTCAAAATTTCGCCAAGAAGCATGGGCTATAGCCCATAGATTTTTTTCCCCAAAAAATGAAACCTAACCGATTTTGATGAGGGATGGCTCATTCGACGCGGAATAAGAAAAGAAATAGAAGTGCAAAAGAATTTTTGAAAATAAATCACTAGGCGAAAAGTTAGACCAATAAAACTAGGAGCATATGCGTCGGACCACGGCGAAACGGTTTTTTGGACATATATCGAGAACCAAGAAAGTTTTCTCAGCGAAACTTTGTAGGAATAATCTCCTCTTCAATACGCGTCCAACGAGTGCTCATACGTCAAAATCGGTCACATTTAATTTTCAGTCAAAATTTCGCCAAAAAGCATGGGCTATAGCCCATAGATTTTTTTCCCCCAAAAAATGAAACCTAACCGATTTTGATGAGGGATGGCTCATTCGACGCGGAATAAGAAAAGAAATAGATGTGCAAAAGAATTTTTGAAAATAAATCACTAGGCGAAAAGTTAGACCAATAAAACTAGGAGCATATGCGTCGGACCACGGCGAAACGGTTTTTTTGGACATATATCGAGAACCAAGAAAGTTTTCTCAGCGAAACTTTGTAGGAATAATCTCCTCTTCAATACGCGTCCAACGAGTGCTCATACGTCAAAATCGGTCACATTTAATTTTCAGTCAAAATTTCGCCAAAAAGCATGGGCTATAGCCCATAGACTTTTTTCCCCAAAAAATGAAACCTAACCGATTTTGATGAGGGATGGCTCATTCGACGCGGAATAAGAAAAGAAATAGATGTGCAAAAGAATTTTTGAAAATAAATCACTAGGCGAAAAGTTAGACCAATAAAACTAGGAGCATATGCGTCGGACCACGGCGAAACGGTTTTTTGGACATATATCGAGAACCAAGAAAGTTTTCTCAGCGAAACTTTGTAGGAATAATCTCCTCTTCAATACGCGTCCAACGAGTGCTCATACGTCAAAATCGGTCACATTTAATTTTCAGTCAAAATTTCGCCAAAAAGCATGGGCTATAGCCCATAGATTTTTTTCCCCAAAAAATGAAACCTAACCGATTTTGATGAGGGATGGCTCATTCGACGCGGAATAAGAAAAGAAATAGATGTGCAAAAGAATTTTTGAAAATAAATCACTAGGCGAAAAGTTAGACCAATAAAACTAGGAGCATATGCGTCGGACCACGGCGAAACGGTTTTTTGGACATATATCGAGAACCAAGAAAGTTTTCTCAGCGAAACTTTGTAGGAATAATCTCCTCTTCAATACGCGTCCAACGAGTGCTCATACGTCAAAATCGGTCACATTTAATTTTCAGTCAAAATTTCGCCAAAAAGCATGGGCTATAGCCCATAGATTTTTTTCCCCAAAAAATGAAACCTAACCGATTTTGATGAGGGATGGCTCATTCGACGCGGAATAAGAAAAGAAATATATGTGCAAAAGAATTTTTGAAAATAAATCACTAGGCGAAAAGTTAGACCAATAAAACTAGGAGCATATGCGTCGGACCACGGCGAAACGGTTTTTTGGACATATATCGAGAACCAAGAAAGTTTTCTCAGCGAAACTTTGTAGGAATAATCTCCTCCTCAATACGCGTCCAACGAGTGCTCATACGTCAAAATCGGTCACATTTAATTTTCAGTCAAAATTTCGCCAAAAAGCATGGGCTATAGCCCATAGATTTTTTTCCCCAAAAAATGAAACCTAACCGATTTTGATGAGGGATGGCTCATTCGACGCGGAATAAGAAAAGAAATAGATGTGCAAAAGAATTTTTGAAAATAAATCACTAGGCGAAAAGTTAGACCAATAAAACTAGGAGCATATGCGTCGGACCACGGCGAAACGGTTTTTTGGACATATATCGAGAACCAAGAAAGTTTTCTCAGCGAAACTTTGTAGGAATAATCTCCTCTTCAATACGCGTCCAACGAGTGCTCATACGTCAAAATCGGTCACATTTAATTTTCAGTCAAAATTTCGCCAAAAAGCATGGGCTATAGCCCATAGATTTTTTTCCCCAAAAAATGAAACCTAACCGATTTTGATGAGGGATGGCTCATTCGACGCGGAATAAGAAAAGAAATAGATGTGCAAAAGAATTTTTGAAAATAAATCACTAGGCGAAAAGTTAGACCAATAAAACTAGGAGCATATGCGTCGGACCACGGCGAAACGGTTTTTTGGACATATATCGAGAACCAAGAAAGTTTTCTCAGCGAAACTTTGTAGGAATAATCTCCTCTTCAATACGCGTCCAACGAGTGCTCATACGTCAAAATCGGTCACATTTAATTTTCAGTCAAAATTTCGCCAAAAAGCATGGGCTATAGCCCATAGATTTTTTTCCCCAAAAAATGAAACCTAACCGATTTTGATGAGGGATGGCTCATTCGACGCGGAATAAGAAAAGAAATAGATGTGCAAAAGAATTTTTGAAAATAAATCACTAGGCGAAAAGTTAGACCAATAAAACTAGGAGCATATGCGTCGGACCACGGCGAAACGGTTTTTTGGACATATATCGAGAACCAAGAAAGTTTTCTCAGCGAAACTTTGTAGGAATAATCTCCTCTTCAATACGCGTCCAACGAGTGCTCATACGTCAAAATCGGTCACATTTAATTTTCAGTCAAAATTTCGCCAAAAAGCATGGGCTATAGCCCATAGATTTTTTTCCCCAAAAAATGAAACCTAACCGATTTTGATGAGGGATGGCTCATTCGACGCGGAATAAGAAAAGAAATAGATGTGCAAAAGAATTTTTGAAAATAAATCACTAGGCGAAAAGTTAGACCAATAAAACTAGGAGCATATGCGTCGGACCACGGCGAAACGGTTTTTTGGACATATATCGAGAACCAAGAAAGTTTTCTCAGCGAAACTTTGTAGGAATAATCTCCTCTTCAATACGCGTCCAACGAGTGCTCATACGTCAAAATCGGTCACATTTAATTTTCAGTCAAAATTTCGCCAAAAAGCATGGGCTATAGCCCATAGATTTTTTTCCCCAAAAAATGAAACCTAACCGATTTTGATGAGGGATGGCTCATTCGACGCGGAATAAGAAAAGAAATAGATGTGCAAAAGAATTTTTGAAAATAAATCACTAGGCGAAAAGTTAGACCAATAAAACTAGGAGCATATGCGTCGGACCACGGCGAAACGGTTTTTTGGACATATATCGAGAACCAAGAAAGTTTTCTCAGCGAAACTTTGTAGGAATAATCTCCTCTTCAATACGCGTCCAACGAGTGCTCATACGTCAAAATCGGTCACATTTAATTTTCAGTCAAAATTTCGCCAAAAAGCATGGGCTATAGCCCATAGATTTTTTTCCCCAAAAAATGAAACCTAACCGATTTTGATGAGGGATGGCTCATTCGACGCGGAATAAGAAAAGAAATAGATGTGCAAAAGAATTTTTGAAAATAAATCACTAGGCGAAAAGTTAGACCAATAAAACTAGGAGCATATGCGTCGGACCACGGCGAAACGGTTTTTTGGACATATATCGAGAACCAAGAAAGTTTTCTCAGCGAAACTTTGTAGGAATAATCTCCTCTTCAATACGCGTCCAACGAGTGCTCATACGTCAAAATCGGTCACATTTAATTTTCAGTCAAAATTTCGCCAAAAAGCATGGGCTATAGCCCATAGATTTTTTTCCCCAAAAAATGAAACCTAACCGATTTTGATGAGGGATGGCTCATTCGACGCGGAATAAGAAAAGAAATAGATGTGCAAAAGAATTTTTGAAAATAAATCACTAGGCGAAAAGTTAGACCAATAAAACTAGGAGCATATGCGTCGGACCACGGCGAAACGGTTTTTTGGACATATATCGAGAACCAAGAAAGTTTTCTCAGCGAAACTTTGTAGGAATAATCTCCTCTTCAATACGCGTCCAACGAGTGCTCATACGTCAAAATCGGTCACATTTAATTTTCAGTCAAAATTTCGCCAAAAAGCATGGGCTATAGCCCATAGATTTTTTTCCCCAAAAAATGAAACCTAACCGATTTTGATGAGGGATGGCTCATTCGACGCGGAATAAGAAAAGAAATATATGTGCAAAAGAATTTTTGAAAATAAATCACTAGGCGAAAAGTTAGACCAATAAAACTAGGAGCATATGCGTCGGACCACGGCGAAACGGTTTTTTGGACATATATCGAGAACCAAGAAAGTTTTCTCAGCGAAACTTTGTAGGAATAATCTCCTCTTCAATACGCGTCCAACGAGTGCTCATACGTCAAAATCGGTCACATTTAATTTTCAGTCAAAATTTCGCCAAAAAGCATGGGCTATAGCCCATAGATTTTTTTCCCCAAAAAATGAAACCTAACCGATTTTGATGAGGGATGGCTCATTCGACGCGGAATAAGAAAAGAAATAGATGTGCAAAAGAATTTTTGAAAATAAATCACTAGGCGAAAAGTTAGACCAATAAAACTAGGAGCATATGCGTCGGACCACGGCGAAACGGTTTTTTGGACATATATCGAGAACCAAGAAAGTTTTCTCAGCGAAACTTTGTAGGAATAATCTCCTCTTCAATACGCGTCCAACGAGTGCTCATACGTCAAAATCGGTCACATTTAATTTTCAGTCAAAATTTCGCCAAAAAGCATGGGCTATAGCCCATAGATTTTTTTCCCCAAAAAATGAAACCTAACCGATTTTGATGAGGGATGGCTCATTCGACGCGGAATAAGAAAAGAAATAGATGTGCAAAAGAATTTTGAAAATAAATCACTAGGCGAAAAGTTAGACCAATAAAACTAGGAGCATATGCGTCGGACCACGGCGAAACGGTTTTTTGGACATATATCGAGAACCAAGAAAGTTTTCTCAGCGAAACTTTGTAGGAATAATCTCCTCTTCAATACGCGTCCAACGAGTGCTCATACGTCAAAATCGGTCACATTTAATTTTCAGTCAAAATTTCGCCAAAAAGCATGGGCTATAGCCCATAGATTTTTTTCCCCAAAAAATGAAACCTAACCGATTTTGATGAGGGATGGCTCATTCGACGCGGAATAAGAAAAGAAATAGATGTGCAAAAGAATTTTTGAAAATAAATCACTAGGCGAAAAGTTAGACCAATAAAACTAGGAGCATATGCGTCGGACCTCGGCGAAACGGTTCTTTGGACATATATCGAGAACCAAGAAAGTTTTCTCAGCGAAACTTTGTAGGAATAATCTCCTCTTCAATACGCGTCCAACGAGTGCTCATACGAGTGCTCATACGTCAAAATCGGTCACATTTAATTTTCAGTCAAAATTTCGCCAAAAAGCATGGGCTATAGCCCATAGATTTTTTTCCCCAAAAAATGAAACCTAACCGATTTTGATGAGGGATGGTTCATTCGACGCGGAATAAGAAAAGAAATAGATGTGCAAAAGAATTTTTGAAAATAAATCACTAGGCGAAAAGTTAGACCAATAAAACTAGGAGCATATGCGTCGGACCACGGCGAAACGGTTTTTTGGACATATATCGAGAACCAAGAAAGTTTTCTCAGCGAAACTTTGTAGGAATAATCTCCTCTTCAATACGCGTCCAACGAGTGCTCATACGTCAAAATCGGTCACATTTAATTTTCAGTCAAAATTTCGCCAAAAAGCATGGGCTATAGCCCATAGATTTTTTTCCCCAAAAAATGAAACCTAACCGATTTTGATGAGGGATGGCTCTTTCGACGCGGAATAAGAAAAGAAATAGATGTGCAAAAGAATTTTTGAAAATAAATCACTAGGCGAAAAGTTAGACCAATAAAACTAGGAGCATATGCGTCGGACCACGGCGAAACGGTTTTTTGGACATATATCGAGAACCAAGAAAGTTTTCTCAGCGAAACTTTGTAGGAATAATCTCCTCTTCAATACGCGTCCAACGAGTGCTCATACGTCAAAATCGGTCACATTTAATTTTAAGTCAAAATTTCGCCAAAAGCATGGGCTATAGCCCATAGATTTTTTTCCCCAAAAAATGAAACCTAACCGATTTTGATGAGGGATGGCTCATTCGACGCGGAATAAGAAAAGAAATAGATGTGCAAAAGAATTTTTGAAAATAAATCACTAGGCGAAAAGTTAGACCAATAAAACTAGGAGCATATGCGTCGGACCACGGCGAAACGGTTTTTTTGGACATATATCGAGAACCAAGAAAGTTTTCTCAGCGAAACTTTGTAGGAATAATCTCCTCTTCAATACGCGTCCAACGAGTGCTCATACGTCAAAATCGGTCACATTTAATTTTCAGTCAAAATTTCGCCAAAAAGCATGGGCTATAGCCCATAGATTTTTTTCCCCAAAAAATGAAACCTAACCGATTTTGATGAGGGATGGCTCATTCGACGCGGAATAAGAAAAGAAATAGATGTGCAAAAGAATTTTTGAAAATAAATCACTAGGCGAAAAGTTAGACCAATAAAACTAGGAGCATATGCGTCGGACCACGGCGAAACGGTTTTTGGACATATATCGAGAACCAAGAAAGTTTTCTCAGCGAAACTTTGTAGGAATAATCTCCTCTTCAATACGCGTCCAACGAGTGCTCATACGTCAAAATCGGTCACATTTAATTTTCAGTCAAAATTTCGCCAAAAAGCATGGGCTATAGCCCATAGATTTTTTTCCCCAAAAAATGAAACCTAACCGATTTTGATGAGGGATGGCTCATTCGACGCGGAATAAGAAAAGAAATAGATGTGCAAAAGAATTTTTGAAAATAAATCACTAGGCGAAAAGTTAGACCAATAAAACTAGGAGCATATGCGTCGGACCACGGCGAAACGGTTTTTTTGGACATATATCGAGAACCAAGAAAGTTTTCTCAGCGAAACTTTGTAGGAATAATCTCCTCTTCAATACGCGTCCAACGAGTGCTCATACGTCAAAATCGGTCACATTTAATTTTCAGTCAAAATTTCGCCAAAAAGCATGGGCTATAGCCCATAGATTTTTTTCCCCAAAAAATGAAACCTAACCGATTTTGATGAGGGATGGCTCATTCGACGCGGAATAAGAAAAGAAATAGATGTGCAAAAGAATTTTTGAAAATAAATCACTAGGCGAAAAGTTAGACCAATAAAACTAGGAGCATATGCGTCGGACCACGGCGAAACGGTTTTTTGGACATATATCGAGAACCAAGAAAGTTTTCTCAGCGAAACTTTGTAGGAATAATCTCCTCTTCAATACGCGTCCAACGAGTGCTCATACGTCAAAATCGGTCACATTTAATTTTCAGTCAAAATTTCGCCAAAAAGCATGGGCTATAGCCCATAGATTTTTTTCCCCAAAAAATGAAACCTAACCGATTTTGATGAGGGATGGCTCATTCGACGCGGAATAAGAAAAGAAATAGATGTGCAAAAGAATTTTTGAAAATAAATCACTAGGCGAAAAGTTAGACCAATAAAACTAGGAGCATATGCGTCGGACCACGGCGAAACGGTTTTTTGGACATATATCGAGAACCAAGAAAGTTTTCTCAGCGAAACTTTGTAGGAATAATCTCCTCTTCAATACGCGTCCAACGAGTGCTCATACGTCAAAATCGTCACATTTAATTTTAAGTCAAAATTTCGCCAAAAGCATGGGCTATAGCCCATAGATTTTTTTCCCCAAAAAATGAAACCTAACCGATTTTGATGAGGGATGGCTCATTCGACGCGGAATAAGAAAAGAAATAGATGTGCAAAAGAATTTTTGAAAATAAATCACTAGGCGAAAAGTTAGACCAATAAAACTAGGAGCATATGCGTCGGACCACGGCGAAACGGTTTTTTGGACATATATCGAGAACCAAGAAAGTTTTCTCAGCGAAACTTTGTAGGAATAATCTCCTCTTCAATACGCGTCCAACGAGTGCTCATACGTCAAAATCGGTCACATTTAATTTTCAGTCAAAATTTCGCCAAAAAGCATGGGCTATAGCCCATAGATTTTTTTCCCCAAAAAATGAAACCTAACCGATTTTGATGAGGGATGGCTCATTCGACGCGGAATAAGAAAAGAAATAGATGTGCAAAAGAATTTTTGAAAATAAATCACTAGGCGAAAAGTTAGACCAATAAAACTAGGAGCATATGCGTCGGACCACGGCGAAACGGTTTTTTGGACATATATCGAGAACCAAGAAAGTTTTCTCAGCGAAACTTTGTAGGAATAATCTCCTCTTCAATACGCGTCCAACGAGTGCTCATACGTCAAAATCGGTCACATTTAATTTTCAGTCAAAATTTCGCCAAAAAGCATGGGCTATAGCCCATAGATTTTTTTCCCCAAAAAATGAAACCTAACCGATTTTGATGAGGGATGGCTCATTCGACGCGGAATAAGAAAAGAAATAGATGTGCAAAAGAATTTTTGAAAATAAATCACTAGGCGAAAAGTTAGACCAATAAAACTAGGAGCATATGCGTCGGACCACGGCGAAACGGTTTTTTGGACATATATCGAGAACCAAGAAAGTTTTCTCAGCGAAACTTTGTAGGAATAATCTCCTCTTCAATACGCGTCCAACGAGTGCTCATACGTCAAAATCGGTCACATTTAATTTTCAGTCAAAATTTCGCCAAAAAGCATGGGCTATAGCCCATAGATTTTTTTCCCCAAAAAATGAAACCTAACCGATTTTGATGAGGGATGGCTCATTCGACGCGGAATAAGAAAAGAAATAGATGTGCAAAAGAATTTTTGAAAATAAATCACTAGGCGAAAAGTTAGACCAATAAAACTAGGAGCATATGCGTCGGACCACGGCGAAACGGTTTTTTGGACATATATCGAGAACCAAGAAAGTTTTCTCAGCGAAACTTTGTAGGAATAATCTCCTCTTCAATACGCGTCCAACGAGTGCTCATACGTCAAAATCGGTCACATTTAATTTTCAGTCAAAATTTCGCCAAAAAGCATGGGCTATAGCCCATAGATTTTTTTCCCCAAAAAATGAAACCTAACCGATTTTGATGAGGGATGGCTCATTCGACGCGGAATAAGAAAAGAAATATATGTGCAAAAGAATTTTTGAAAATAAATCACTAGGCGAAAAGTTAGACCAATAAAACTAGGAGCATATGCGTCGGACCACGGCGAAACGGTTTTTTGGACATATATCGAGAACCAAGAAAGTTTTCTCAGCGAAACTTTGTAGGAATAATCTCCTCTTCAATACGCGTCCAACGAGTGCTCATACGTCAAAATCGGTCACATTTAATTTTCAGTCAAAATTTCGCCAAAAAGCATGGGCTATAGCCCATAGATTTTTTTCCCCAAAAAATGAAACCTAACCGATTTTGATGAGGGATGGCTCATTCGACGCGGAATAAGAAAAGAAATAGATGTGCAAAAGAATTTTTGAAAATAAATCACTAGGCGAAAAGTTAGACCAATAAAACTAGGAGCATATGCGTCGGACCACGGCGAAACGGTTTTTTGGACATATATCGAGAACCAAGAAAGTTTTCTCAGCGAAACTTTGTAGGAATAATCTCCTCTTCAATACGCGTCCAACGAGTGCTCATACGTCAAAATCGGTCACATTTAATTTTCAGTCAAAATTTCGCCAAAAAGCATGGGCTATAGCCCATAGATTTTTTTCCCCAAAAAATGAAACCTAACCGATTTTGATGAGGGATGGCTCATTCGACGCGGAATAAGAAAAGAAATAGATGTGCAAAAGAATTTTTGAAAATAAATCACTAGGCGAAAAGTTAGACCAATAAAACTAGGAGCATATGCGTCGGACCACGGCGAAACGGTTTTTTGGACATATATCGAGAACCAAGAAAGTTTTCTCAGCGAAACTTTGTAGGAATAATCTCCTCTTCAATACGCGTCCAACGAGTGCTCATACGTCAAAATCGGTCACATTTAATTTTCAGTCAAAATTTCGCCAAAAAGCATGGGCTATAGCCCATAGATTTTTTTCCCCAAAAAATGAAACCTAACCGATTTTGATGAGGGATGGCTCATTCGACGCGGAATAAGAAAAGAAATAGATGTGCAAAAGAATTTTTGAAAATAAATCACTAGGCGAAAAGTTAGACCAATAAAACTAGGAGCATATGCGTCGGACCACGGCGAAACGGTTTTTTGGACATATATCGAGAACCAAGAAAGTTTTCTCAGCGAAACTTTGTAGGAATAATCTCCTCTTCAATACGCGTCCAACGAGTGCTCATACGTCAAAATCGGTCACATTTAATTTTCAGTCAAAATTTCGCCAAAAGCATGGGCTATAGCCCATAGATTTTTTTCCCCAAAAAATGAAACCTAACCGATTTTGATGAGGGATGGCTCATTCGACGCGGAATAAGAAAAGAAATAGATGTGCAAAAGAATTTTTGAAAATAAATCACTAGGTGAAAAGTTAGACCAATAAAACTAGGAGCATATGCGTCGGACCACGGCGAAACGGTTTTTTGGACATATATCGAGAACCAAGAAAGTTTTCTCAGCGAAACTTTGTAGGAATAATCTCCTCTTCAATACGCGTCCAACGAGTGCTCATACGTCAAAATCGGTCACATTTAATTTTCAGTCAAAATTTCGCCAAAAAGCATGGGCTATGCCCATATATTTTTTTCCCCAAAAAATGAAACCTAACCGATTTTGATGAGGGATGGCTCATTCGACGCGGAATAAGAAAAGAAATAGATGTGCAAAAGAATTTTTGAAAATAAATCACTAGGCGAAAAGTTAGACCAATAAAACTAGGAGCATATGCGTCGAACCACGGCGAAACGGTTTTATGGACATATATCGAGAACCAAGAAAGTTTTCTCAGCGAAACTTTGTAGGAATAATCTCCTCTTCAATACGCGTCCAACGAGTGCTCATACGTCAAAATCGGTCACATTTAATTTTCAGTCAAAATTTCGCTAAAAAGCATGGGCTATAGCCCATAGATTTTTTTCCCCAAAAAATGAAACCTAACCGATTTTGATGAGGGATGGCTCATTCGACGCGGAATAAGAAAAGAAATAGATGTGCAAAAGAATTTTTGAAAATAAATCACTAGGCGAAAAGTTAGACCAATAAAACTAGGAGCATATGCGTCGGACCACGGCGAAACGGTTTTTTGGACATATATCGAGAACCAAGAAAGTTTTCTCAGCGAAACTTTGTAGGAATAATCTCCTCTTCAATTCGCGTCCAACGAGTGCTCATACGTCAAAATCGGTCACATTTAATTTTCAGTCAAAATTTCGCCAAAAAGCATGGGCTATACCCATAGATTTTTTTCCCCAAAAAATGAAACCTAACCGATTTTGATGAGGGATGGCTCATTCGACGCGGAATAAGAAAAGAAATAGATGTGCAAAAGAATTTTTGAAAATAAATCACTAGGCGAAAAGTTAGACCAATAAAACTAGGAGCATATGCGTCGGACCACGGCGAAACGGTTTTTTGCACATATATCGAGAACCAAGAAAGTTTTCTCAGCGAAACTTTGTAGGAATAATCTCCTCTTCAATACGCGTCCAACGAGTGCTCATACGTCAAAATCGGTCACATTTAATTTTCAGTCAAAATTTCGCCAAAAAGCATGGGCTATAGCCCATAGATTTTTTTCCCCAAAAAATGAAACCTAACCG
The DNA here is from genome assembly GCA_963924295.1 of Dioctria rufipes. Taxonomy (NCBI): domain Eukaryota; kingdom Metazoa; phylum Arthropoda; class Insecta; order Diptera; family Asilidae; genus Dioctria; species Dioctria rufipes. The sequence goes on from OZ002742.1 coordinate 194,364,150, forward strand.
ATTTTGATGAGGGATGGCTCATTCGACGCGGAATAAGAAAAGAAATAGATGTGCAAAAGAATTTTTGAAAATAAATCACTAGGCGAAAAGTTAGACCAATAAAACTAGGAGCATATGCGTCGGACCACGGCGAAACGGTTTTTTGGACATATATCGAGAACCAAGAAAGTTTTCTCAGCGAAACTTTGTAGGAATAATCTCCTCTTCAATACGCGTCCAACGAGTGCTCATACGTCAAAATCGGTCACATTTAATTTTCAGTCAAAATTTCGCCAAAAAGCATGGGCTATAGCCCATAGATTTTTTTCCCCAAAAAATGAAACCTAACCGATTTTGATGAGGGATGGCTCATTCGACGCGGAATAAGAAAAGAAATAGATGTGCAAAAGAATTTTTGAAAATAAATCACTAGGCGAAAAGTTAGACCAATAAAACTAGGAGCATATGCGTCGGACCACGGCGAAACGGTTTTTTGGACATATATCGAGAACCAAGAAAGTTTTCTCAGCGAAACTTTGTAGGAATAATCTCCTCTTCAATACGCGTCCAACGAGTGCTCATACGTCAAAATCGGTCACATTTAATTTTCAGTCAAAATTTCGCCAAAAAGCATGGGCTATAGCCCATAGATTTTTTTCCCCAAAAAATGAAACCTAACCGATTTTGATGAGGGATGGCTCATTCGACGCGGAATAAGAAAAGAAATAGATGTGCAAAAGAATTTTTGAAAATAAATCACTAGGCGAAAAGTTAGACCAATAAAACTAGGAGCATATGCGTCGGACCACGGCGAAACGGTTTTTTGGACATATATCGAGAACCAAGAAAGTTTTCTCAGCGAAACTTTGTAGGAATAATCTCCTCTTCAATACGCGTCCAACGAGTGCTCATACGTCAAAATCGGTCACATTTAATTTTCAGTCAAAATTTCGCCAAAAAGCATGGGCTATAGCCCATAGATTTTTTCCCCCAAAAAATGAAACCTAACCGATTTTGATGAGGGATGGCTCATTCGACGCGGAATAAGAAAAGAAATAGATGTGCAAAAGAATTTTTGAAAATAAATCACTAGGCGAAAAGTTAGACCAATAAAACTAGGAGCATATGCGTCGGACCACGGCGAAACGGTTTTTTGGACATATATCGAGAACCAAGAAAGTTTTCTCAGCGAAACTTTGTAGGAATAATCTCCTCTTCAATACGCGTCCAACGAGTGCTCATACGTCAAAATCGGTCACATTTAATTTTCAGTCAAAATTTCGCCAAAAAGCATGGGCTATAGCCCATAGATTTTTTTCCCCAAAAAATGAAACCTAACCGATTTTGATGAGGGATGGCTCATTCGACGCGGAATAAGAAAAGAAATAGATGTGCAAAAGAATTTTTGAAAATAAATCACTAGGCGAAAAGTTAGACCAATAAAACTAGGAGCATATGCGTCGGACCACGGCGAAACGGTTTTTTGGACATATATCGAGAACCAAGAAAGTTTTCTCAGCGAAACTTTGTAGGAATAATCTCCTCTTCAATACGCGTCCAACGAGTGCTCATACGTCAAAATCGGTCACATTTAATTTTCAGTCAAAATTTCGCCAAAAAGCATGGGCTATAGCCCATAGATTTTTTTCCCCAAAATATGAAACCTAACCGATTTTGATGAGGGATGGCTCATTCGACGCGGAATAAGAAAAGAAATAGATGTGCAAAAGAATTTTTGAAAATAAATCACTAGGCGAAAAGTTAGACCAATAAAACTAGGAGCATATGCGTCGGACCACGGCGAAACGGTTTTTTGGACATATATCGAGAACCAAGAAAGTTTTCTCAGCGAAACTTTGTAGGAATAATCTCCTCTTCAATACGCGTCCAACGAGTGCTCATACGTCAAAATCGGTCACATTTAATTTTCAGTCAAAATTTCGCCAAAAAGCATGGGCTATAGCCCATAGATTTTTTTCCCCAAAAAATGAAACCTAACCGATTTTGATGAGGGATGGCTCATTCGACGCGGAATAAGAAAAGAAATAGATGTGCAAAAGAATTTTTGAAAATAAATCACTAGGCGAAAAGTTAGACCAATAAAACTAGGAGCATATGCGTCGGACCACGGCGAAACGGTTTTTTGGACATATATCGAGAACCAAGAAAGTTTTCTCAGCGAAACTTTGTAGGAATAATCTCCTCTTCAATACGCGTCCAACGAGTGCTCATACGTCAAAATCGGTCACATTTAATTTTCAGTCAAAATTTCGCCAAAAAGCATGGGCTATAGCCCATAGATTTTTTTCCCCAAAAAATGAAACCTAACCGATTTTGATGAGGGATGGCTCATTCGACGCGGAATAAGAAAAGAAATAGATGTGCAAAAGAATTTTTGAAAATAAATAACTAGGCGAAAAGTTAGACCAATAAAACTAGGAGCATATGCGTCGGACCACGGCGAAACGGTTTTTTGGACATATATCGAGAACCAAGAAAGTTTTCTCAGCGAAACTTTGTAGGAATAATCTCCTCTTCAATACGCGTCCAACGAATAGCCCATAGATTTTTTTCCCCAAAAAATGAAACCTAACCGAATTTGATGAGGGATGGCTCATTCGACGCGGAATAAGAAAAGAAATAGATGTGCAAAAGAATTTTTGAAAATAAATCACTAGGCGAAAAGTTAGACCAATAAAACTAGGAGCATATGCGTCGGACCACGGCGAAACGGTTTTTTGGACATATATCGAGAACCAAGAAAGTTTTCTCAGCGAAACTTTGTAGGAATAATCTCCTCTTCAATACGCGTCCAACGAGTGCTCATACGTCAAAATCGGTCACATTTAATTTTCAGTCAAAATTTCGCCAAAAAGCATGGGCTATAGCCCATAGATTTTTTTCCCCAAAAAATGAAACCTAACCGATTTTGATGAGGGATGGCTCATTCGACGCGGAATAAGAAAAGAAATAGATGTGCAAAAGAATTTTTGAAAATAAATCACTAGGCGAAAAGTTAGACCAATAAAACTAGGAGCATATGCGTCGGACCACGGCGAAACGGTTTTTTGGACATATATCGAGAACCAAGAAAGTTTTCTCAGCGAAACTTTGTAGGAATAATCTCCTCTTCAATACGCGTCCAACGAGTGCTCATACGTCAAAATCGGTCACATTTAATTTTCAGTCAAAATTTCGCCAAAAAGCATGGGCTATAGCCCATAGATTTTTTTCCCCAAAAAATGAAACCTAACCGATTTTGATGAGGGATGGCTCATTCGACGCGGAATAAGAAAAGAAATAGATGTGCAAAAGAATTTTTGAAAATAAATCACTATGCGAAAAGTTAGACCAATAAAACTAGGAGCATATGCGTCGGACCACGGCGAAACGGTTTTTTGGACATATATCGAGAACCAAGAAAGTTTTCTCAGCGAAACTTTGTAGGAATAATCTCCTCTTCAATACGCGTCCAACGAGTGCTCATACGTCAAAATCGGTCACATTTAATTTTCAGTCAAAATTTCGCCAAAAAGCATGGGCTATAGCCCATAGATTTTTTTCCCCAAAAAATGAAACCTAACCGATTTTGATGAGGGATGGCTCATTCGACGCGGAATAAGAAAAGAAATAGATGTGCAAAAGAATTTTTGAAAATAAATCACTAGGCGAAAAGTTAGACCAATAAAACTAGGAGCATATGCGTCGGACCACGGCGAAACGGTTTTTTGGACATATATCGAGAACCAAGAAAGTTTTCTCAGCGAAACTTTGTAGGAATAATCTCCTCTTCAATACGCGTCCAACGAGTGCTCATACGTCAAAATCGGTCACATTTAATTTTCAGTCAAAATTTCGCCAAAAAGCATGGGCTATAGCCCATAGATTTTTTTCCCCAAAAAATGAAACCTAACCGATTTTGATGAGGGATGGCTCATTCGACGCGGAATAAGAAAAGAAATAGATGTGCAAAAGAATTTTTGAAAATAAATCACTAGGCGAAAAGTTAGACCAATAAAACTAGGAGCATATGCGTCGGACCACGGCGAAACGGTTTTTTGGACATATATCGAGAACCAAGAAAGTTTTCTCAGCGAAACTTTGTAGCAATAATCTCCTCTTCAATACGCGTCCAACGAGTGCTCATACGTCAAAATCGGTCACATTTAATTTTCAGTCAAAATTTCGCCAAAAAGCATGGGCTATAGCCCATAGATTTTTTTCCCCAAAAAATGAAACCTAACCGATTTTGATGAGGGATGGCTCATTCGACGCGGAATAAGAAAAGAAATAGATGTGCAAAAGAATTTTTGAAAATAAATCACTAGGCGAAAAGTTAGACCAATAAAACTAGGAGCATATGCGTCGGACCACGGCGAAACGGTTTTTTGGACATATATCGAGAACCAAGAAAGTTTTCTCAGCGAAACTTTGTAGGAATAATCTCCTCTTCAATACGCGTCCAACGAGTGCTCATACGTCAAAATCGGTCACATTTAATTTTCAGTCAAAATTTCGCCAAAAAGCTGAGCTATAGCCCATAGATTTTTTTCCCCAAAAAATGAAACCTAACCGATTTTGATGAGGGATGGCTCATTCGACGCGGAATAAGAAAAGAAATAGATGTGCAAAAGAATTTTTGAAAATAAATCACTAGGCGAAAAGTTAGACCAATAAAACTAGGAGCATATGCGTCGGACCACGGCGAAACGGTTTTTTGGACATATATCGAGAACCAAGAAAGTTTTCTCAGCGAAACTTTGTAGGAATAATCTCCTCTTCAATACGCGTCCAACGAGTGCTCATACGTCAAAATCGGTCACATTTAATTTTCAGTCAAAATTTCGCCAAAAAGCATGGGCTATAGCCCATAGATTTTTTTCCCCAAAAAATGAAACCTAACCGATTTTGATGAGGGATGGCTCATTCGACGCGGAATAAGAAAAGAAATAGATGTGCAAAAGAATTTTTGAAAATAAATCACTAGGCGAAAAGTTAGACCAATAAAACTAGGAGCATATGCGTCGGACCACGGCGAAACGGTTTTTTGGACATATATCGAGAACCAAGAAAGTTTTCTCAGCGAAACTTTGTAGGAATAATCTCCTCTTCAATACGCGTCCAACGAGTGCTCATACGTCAAAATCGGTCACATTTAATTTTCAGTCAAAATTTCGCCAAAAAGCATGGGCTATAGCCCATAGATTTTTTTCCCCAAAAAATGAAACCTAACCGATTTTGATGAGGGATGGCTCATTCGACGCGGAATAAGAAAAGAAATAGATGTGCAAAAGAATTTTTGAAAATAAATCACTAGGCGAAAAGTTAGACCAATAAAACTAGGAGCATATGCGTCGGACCACGGCGAAACGGTTTTTTGGACATATATCGAGAACCAAGAAAGTTTTCTCAGCGAAACTTTGTAGGAATAATCTCCTCTTCAATACGCGTCCAACGAGTGCTCATACGTCAAAATCGGTCACATTTAATTTTCAGTCAAAATTTCGCCAAAAAGCATGGGCTATAGCCCATAGATTTTTTTCCCCAAAAAATGAAACCTAACCGATTTTGATGAGGGATGGCTCATTCGACGCGGAATAAGAAAAGAAATAGATGTGCAAAAGAATTTTTGAAAATAAATCACTAGGCGAAAAGTTAGACCAATAAAACTAGGAGCATATGCGTCGGACCACGGCGAAACGGTTTTTTGGACATATATCGAGAACCAAGAAAGTTTTCTCAGCGAAACTTTGTAGGAATAATCTCCTCTTCAATACGCGTCCAACGAGTGCTCATATGTCAAAATCGGTCACATTTAATTTTCAGTCAAAATTTCGCCAAAAAGCATGGGCTATAGCCCATAGATTTTTTTCCCCAAAAAATGAAACCTAACCGATTTTGATGAGGGATGGCTCATTCGACGCGGAATAAGAAAAGAAATAGATGTGCAAAAGAATTTTTGAAAATAAATCACTAGGCGAAAAGTTAGACCAATAAAACTAGGAGCATATGCGTCGGACCACGGCGAAACGGTTTTTTGGACATATATCGAGAACCAAGAAAGTTTTCTCAGCGAAACTTTGTAGCAATAATCTCCTCTTCAATACGCGTCCAACGAGTGCTCATACGTCAAAATCGGTCACATTTAATTTTCAGTCAAAATTTCGCCAAAAAGCATGGGCTATAGCCCATAGATTTTTTTCCCCAAAAAATGAAACCTAACCGATTTTGATGAGGGATGGCTCATTCGACGCGGAATAAGAAAAGAAATAGATGTGCAAAAGAATTTTTGAAAATAAATCACTAGGCGAAAAGTTAGACCAATAAAACTAGGAGCATATGCGTCGGACCACGGCGAAACGGTTTTTTGGACATATATCGAGAACCAAGAAAGTTTTCTCAGCGAAACTTTGTAGGAATAATCTCCTCTTCAATACGCGTCCAACGAGTGCTCATACGTCAAAATCGGTCACATTTAATTTTCAGTCAAAATTTCGCCAAAAAGCATGGGCTATAGCCCATAGATTTTTTTCCCCAAAAAATGAAACCTAACCGATTTTGATGAGGGATGGCTCATTCGACGCGGAATAAGAAAAGAAATAGATGTGCAAAAGAATTTTTGAAAATAAATCACTAGGCGAAAAGTTAGACCAATAAAACTAGGAGCATATGCGTCGGACCACGGCGAAACGGTTTTTTGGACATATATCGAGAACCAAGAAAGTTTTCTCAGCGAAACTTTGTAGGAATAATCTCCTCTTCAATACGCGTCCAACGAGTGTTCATACGTCAAAATCGGTCACATTTAATTTTCAGTCAAAATTTCGCCAAAAAGCATGGGCTATAGCCCATAGATTTTTTTCCCCAAAAAATGAAACCTAACCGATTTTGATGAGGGATGGCTCATTCGACGCGGAATAAGAAAAGAAATAGATGTGCAAAAGAATTTTTGAAAATAAATCACTAGGCGAAAAGTTAGACCAATAAAACTAGGAGCATATGCGTCGGACCACGGCGAAACGGTTTTTTGGACATATATCGAGAACCAAGAAAGTTTTCTCAGCGAAACTTTGTAGGAATAATCTCCTCTTCAATACGCGTCCAACGAGTGCTCATACGTCAAAATCGGTCACATTTAATTTTCAGTCAAAATTTCGCCAAAAAGCATGGGCTATAGCCCATAGATTTTTTTCCCCAAAAAATGAAACCTAACCGATTTTGATGAGGGATGGCTCATTCGACGCGGAATAAGAAAAGAAATAGATGTGCAAAAGAATTTTTGAAAATAAATCACTAGGCGAAAAGTTAGACCAATAAAACTAGGAGCATATGCGTCGGACCACGGCGAAACGGTTTTTTGGACATATATCGAGAACCAAGAAAGTTTTCTCAGCGAAACTTTGTAGGAATAATCTCCTCTTCAATACGCGTCCAACGAGTGCTCATACGTCAAAATCGGTCACATTTAATTTTCAGTCAAAATTTCGCCAAAAAGCATGGGCTATAGCCCATAGATTTTTTTCCCCAAAAAATGAAACCTAACCGATTTTGATGAGGGATAGCTCATTCGACGCGGAATAAGAAAAGAAATAGATGTGCAAAAGAATTTTTGAAAATAAATCACTATGCGAAAAGTTAGACCAATAAAACTAGGAGCATATGCGTCGGACCACGGCGAAACGGTTTTTTGGACATATATCGAGAACCAAGAAAGTTTTCTCAGCGAAACTTTGTAGGAATAATCTCCTCTTCAATACGCGTCCAACGAGTGCTCATACGTCAAAATCGGTCACATTTAATTTTCAGTCAAAATTTCGCCAAAAAGCATGGGCTATAGCCCATAGATTTTTTTCCCCAAAAAATGAAACCTAACCGATTTTGATGAGGGATGGCTCATTCGACGCGGAATAAGAAAAGAAATAGATGTGCAAAAGAATTTTTGAAAATAAATCACTAGGCGAAAAGTTAGACCAATAAAACTAGGAGCATATGCGTCGGACCACGGCGAAACGGTTTTTTGGACATATATCGAGAACCAAGAAAGTTTTCTCAGCGAAACTTTGTAGGAATAATCTCCTCTTCAATACGCGTCCAACGAGTGCTCATACGTCAAAATCGGTCACATTTAATTTTCAGTCAAAATTTCGCCAAAAAGCATGGGCTATAGCCCATAGATTTTTTTCCCCAAAAAATGAAACCTAACCGATTTTGATGAGGGATGGCTCATTCGACGCGGAATAAGAAAAGAAATAGATGTGCAAAAGAATTTTTGAAAATAAATCACTAGGCGAAAAGTTAGACCAATAAAACTAGGAGCATATGCGTCGGACCACGGCGAAACGGTTTTTTGGACATATATCGAGAACCAAGAAAGTTTTCTCAGCGAAACTTTGTAGCAATAATCTCCTCTTCAATACGCGTCCAACGAGTGCTCATACGTCAAAATCGGTCACATTTAATTTTCAGTCAAAATTTCGCCAAAAAGCATGGGCTATAGCCCATAGATTTTTTTCCCCAAAAAATGAAACCTAACCGATTTTGATGAGGGATGGCTCATTCGACGCGGAATAAGAAAAGAAATAGATGTGCAAAAGAATTTTTGAAAATAAATCACTAGGCGAAAAGTTAGACCAATAAAACTAGGAGCATATGCGTCGGACCACGGCGAAACGGTTTTTTGGACATATATCGAGAACCAAGAAAGTTTTCTCAGCGAAACTTTGTAGGAATAATCTCCTCTTCAATACGCGTCCAACGAGTGCTCATACGTCAAAATCGGTCACATTTAATTTTCAGTCAAAATTTCGCCAAAAAGCATGGGCTATAGCCCATAGATTTTTTTCCCCAAAAAATGAAACCTAACCGATTTTGATGAGGGATGGCTCATTCGACGCGGAATAAGAAAAGAAATAGATGTGCAAAAGAATTTTTGAAAATAAATCACTAGGCGAAAAGTTAGACCAATAAAACTAGGAGCATATGCGTCGGACCACGGCGAAACGGTTTTTTGGACATATATCGAGAACCAAGAAAGTTTTCTCAGCGAAACTTTGTAGGAATAATCTCCTCTTCAATACGCGTCCAACGAGTGTTCATACGTCAAAATCGGTCACATTTAATTTTCAGTCAAAATTTCGCCAAAAAGCATGGGCTATAGCCCATAGATTTTTTTCCCCAAAAAATGAAACCTAACCGATTTTGATGAGGGATGGCTCATTCGACGCGGAATAAGAAAAGAAATAGATGTGCAAAAGAATTTTTGAAAATAAATCACTAGGCGAAAAGTTAGACCAATAAAACTAGGAGCATATGCGTCGGACCACGGCGAAACGGTTTTTTGGACATATATCGAGAACCAAGAAAGTTTTCTCAGCGAAACTTTGTAGGAATAATCTCCTCTTCAATACGCGTCCAACGAGTGCTCATACGTCAAAATCGGTCACATTTAATTTTCAGTCAAAATTTCGCCAAAAAGCATGGGCTATAGCCCATAGATTTTTTTCCCCAAAAAATGAAACCTAACCGATTTTGATGAGGGATGGCTCATTCGACGCGGAATAAGAAAAGAAATAGATGTGCAAAAGAATTTTTGAAAATAAATCACTAGGCGAAAAGTTAGACCAATAAAACTAGGAGCATATGCGTCGGACCACGGCGAAACGGTTTTTTGGACATATATCGAGAACCAAGAAAGTTTTCTCAGCGAAACTTTGTAGGAATAATCTCCTCTTCAATACGCGTCCAACGAGTGCTCATACGTCAAAATCGGTCACATTTAATTTTCAGTCAAAATTTCGCCAAAAAGCATGGGCTATAGCCCATAGATTTTTTTCCCCAAAAAATGAAACCTAACCGATTTTGATGAGGGATAGCTCATTCGACGCGGAATAAGAAAAGAAATAGATGTGCAAAAGAATTTTTGAAAATAAATCACTATGCGAAAAGTTAGACCAATAAAACTAGGAGCATATGCGTCGGACCACGGCGAAACGGTTTTTTGGACATATATCGAGAACCAAGAAAGTTTTCTCAGCGAAACTTTGTAGGAATAATCTCCTCTTCAATACGCGTCCAACGAGTGCTCATACGTCAAAATCGGTCACATTTAATTTTCAGTCAAAATTTCGCCAAAAAGCATGGGCTATAGCCCATAGATTTTTTTCCCCAAAAAATGAAACCTAACCGATTTTGATGAGGGATGGCTCATTCGACGCGGAATAAGAAAAGAAATAGATGTGCAAAAGAATTTTTGAAAATAAATCACTAGGCGAAAAGTTAGACCAATAAAACTAGGAGCATATGCGTCGGACCACGGCGAAACGGTTTTTTGGACATATATCGAGAACCAAGAAAGTTTTCTCAGCGAAACTTTGTAGGAATAATCTCCTCTTCAATACGCGTCCAACGAGTGCTCATACGTCAAAATCGGTCACATTTAATTTTCAGTCAAAATTTCGCCAAAAAGCATGGGCTATAGCCCATAGATTTTTTTCCCCAAAAAATGAAACCTAACCGATTTTGATGAGGGATGGCTCATTCGACGCGGAATAAGAAAAGAAATAGATGTGCAAAAGAATTTTTGAAAATAAATCACTAGGCGAAAAGTTAGACCAATAAAACTAGGAGCATATGCGTCGGACCACGGCGAAACGGTTTTTTGGACATATATCGAGAACCAAGAAAGTTTTCTCAGCGAAACTTTGTAGGAATAATCTCCTCTTCAATACGCGTCCAACGAGTGCTCATACGTCAAAATCGGTCACATTTAATTTTCAGTCAAAATTTCGCCAAAAAGCATGGGCTATAGCCCATAGATTTTTTTCCCCAAAAAATGAAACCTAACCGATTTTGATGAGGGATGGCTCATTCGACGCGGAATAAGAAAAGAAATAGATGTGCAAAAGAATTTTTGAAAATAAATCACTAGGCGAAAGTTAGACCAATAAAACTAGGAGCATATGCGTCGGACCACGGCGAAACGGTTTTTTGGACATATATCGAGAACCAAGAAAGTTTTCTCAGCGAAACTTTGTAGGAATAATCTCCTCTTCAATACGCGTCCAACGAGTGCTCATACGTCAAAATCGGTCACATTTAATTTTCAGTCAAAATTTCGCCAAAAAGCATGGGCTATAGCCCATAGATTTTTTTCCCCAAAAAATGAAACCTAACCGATTTTGATGAGGGATGGCTCATTCGACGCGGAATAAGAAAAGAAATAGATGTGCAAAAGAATTTTTGAAAATAAATCACTGGGTGAAAAGTTAGACCAATAAAACTAGGAGCATATGCGTCGGACCACGGCGAAACGGTTTTTTGGACATATATCGAGAACCAAGAAAGTTTTCTCAGCGAAACTTTGTAGGAATAATCTCCTCTTCAATACGCGTCCAACGAGTGCTCATACGTCAAAATCGGTCACATTTAATTTTCAGTCAAAATTTCGCCAAAAAGCATGGGCTATAGCCCATAGATTTTTTTCCCCAAAAAATGAAACCTAACCGATTTTGATGAGGGATGGCTCATTCGACGCGGAATAAGAAAAGAAATAGATGTGCAAAAGAATTTTTGAAAATAAATCACTAGGCGAAAAGTTAGACCAATAAAACTAGGAGCATATGCGTCGGACCACGGCGAAACGGTTTTTTGGACATATATCGAGAACCAAGAAAGTTTTCTCAGCGAAACTTTGTAGGAATAATCTCCTCTTCAATACGCGTCCAACGAGTGCTCATACGTCAAAATCGGTCACATTTAATTTTAAGTCAAAATTTCGCCAAAAAGCATGGGCTATAGCCCATAGATTTTTTTCCCCAAAAAATGAAACCTAACCGATTTTGATGAGGGATGGCTCATTCGACGCGGAATAAGAAAAGAAATAGATGTGCAAAAGAATTTTTGAAAATAAATCACTAGGCGAAAAGTTAGACCAATAAAACTAGGAGCATATGCGTCGGACCACGGCGAAACGGTTTTTTGGACATATATCGAGAACCAAGAAAGTTTTCTCAGCGAAACTTTGTAGGAATAATCTCCTCTTCAATACGCGTCCAACGAGTGCTCATACGTCAAAATCGGTCACATTTAATTTTCAGTCAAAATTTCGCCAAAAAGCATGGGCTATAGCCCATAGATTTTTTTCCCCAAAAAATGAAACCTAACCGATTTTGATGAGGGATGGCTCATTCGACGTGGAATAAGAAAAGAAATAGATGTGCAAAAGAATTTTTGAAAATAAATCACTAGGCGAAAAGTTAGACCAATAAAACTAGGAGCATATGCGTCGGACCACGGCGAAACGGTTTTTTGGACATATATCGAGAACCAAGAAAGTTTTCTCAGCGAAACTTTGTAGGAATAATCTCCTCTTCAATACGCGTCCAACGAGTGCTCATACGTCAAAATCGGTCACATTTAATTTTCAGTCAAAATTTCGCCATATAGCCCATAGATTTTTTTCCCCAAAAAATGAAACCTAACCGATTTTGATGAGGGATGGCTCATTCGACGCGGAATAAGAAAAGAAATAGATGTGCAAAAGAATTTTTGAAAATAAATCACTAGGCGAAAGTTAGACCAATAAAACTAGGAGCATATGCGTCGGACCACGGCGAAACGGTTTTTTGGACATATATCGAGAACCAAGAAAGTTTTCTCAGCGAAACTTTGTAGGAATAATCTCCTCTTCAATACGCGTCCAACGAGTGCTCATACGTCAAAATCGGTCACATTTAATTTTCAGTCAAAATTTCGCCAAAAAGCATGGGCTATAGCCCATAGATTTTTTTCCCCAAAAAATGAAACCTAACCGATTTTGATGAGGGATGGCTCATTCGACGCGGAATAAGAAAAGAAATAGATGTGCAAAAGAATTTTTGAAAATAAATCACTGGGTGAAAAGTTAGACCAATAAAACTAGGAGCATATGCGTCGGACCACGGCGAAACGGTTTTTTGGACATATATCGAGAACCAAGAAAGTTTTCTCAGCGAAACTTTGTAGGAATAATCTCCTCTTCAATACGCGTCCAACGAGTGCTCATACGTCAAAATCGGTCACATTTAATTTTCAGTCAAAATTTCGCCAAAAAGCATGGGCTATATATAGCCCATAGATTTTTTTCCCCAAAAAATGAAACCTAACCGATTTTGATGAGGGATGGCTCATTCGACGCGGAATAAGAAAAGAAATAGATGTGCAAAAGAATTTTTGAAAATAAATCACTAGGCGAAAAGTTAGACCAATAAAACTAGGAGCATATGCGTCGGACCACGGCGAAACGGTTTTTTGGACATATATCGAGAACCAAGAAAGTTTTCTCAGCGAAACTTTGTAGGAATAATCTCCTCTTCAATACGCGTCCAACGAGTGCTCATACGTCAAAATCGGTCACATTTAATTTTCAGTCAAAATTTCGCCAAAAAGCATGGGCTATAGCCCATAGATTTTTTTCCCCAAAAAATGAAACCTAACCGATTTTGATGAGGGATGGCTCATTCGACGCGGAATAAGAAAAGAAATAGATGTGCAAAAGAATTTTTGAAAATAAATCACTAGGCGAAAAGTTAGACCAATAAAACTAGGAGCATATGCGTCGGACCACGGCGAAACGGTTTTTTGGACATATATCGAGAACCAAGAAAGTTTTCTCAGCGAAACTTTGTAGGAATAATCTCCTCTTCAATACGCGTCCAACGAGTGCTCATACGTCAAAATCGGTCACATTTAATTTTCACTCAAAATTTCGCCAAAAAGCATGGGCTATAGCCCATAGCTTTTTTCCCCAAAAAATGAAACCTAACCGATTTTGATGAGGGATGGCTCATTCGACGCGAAATAAGAAAAGAAATAGATGTGCAAAAGAATTTTTGAAAATGAATTACTAGGTGAAAAGTTAGACCAATAAAACTAGGAGCATATCCGTCGGACCACGGCGAAACGGTTTTTTGGTCATATCTCGAGAAACAAGAAAGTTTTCTCAGCGAAACTTTGTAGGAATAATCCCCTCTTCAATACGCGTCCAACGAGTGCTCATACGTCAAAATCGGTCACATTTAATTTTCAGTCAAAATTTCGCCAAAAAGCATGGGCTATAGCCCATAGATTTTTTTCCCCAAAAAATGAAACCTAACCGATTTTGATGAGGGATGGCTCATTCGACGCGGAATAAGAAAAGAAATAGATGTGCAAAAGAATTTTTGAAAATAAATCACTAGGTGAAAAGTTAGACCAATAAAACTAGGAGCATATGCGTCGGACCACGGCGAAACGGTTTTTTGGACATATCTCGAGAAACAAGAAAGTTTTCTCAGCGAAACTTTGTAGGAATAATTCCCTCTTCAATACGCGTCCAACGAGTGCTCATACGTCAAAATCGGTGACATTTAATTTTCAGTCAAAATTTCGCCAAAAAGCATGGGCATAGCCCATAGATTTTTTTCCCCAAAAAATGAAACCTAACCGATTTTGATGAGGGATGGCTCATTCGACGCGGAATAAGAAAAGAAATAGATGTGCAAAAGAATTTTTGAAAATAAATCACTAGGCGAAAAGTTAGACCAATAAAACTAGGAGCATATGCGTCGGACCACGGCGAAACGGTTTTTTGGACATATATCGAGAACCAAGAAAGTTTTCTCAGCGAAACTTTGTAGGAATAATCTCCTCTTCAATACGCGTCCAACGAGTGCTCATACGTCAAAATCGGTCACATTTAATTTTCAGTCAAAATTTCGCCAAAAAGCATGGGCTATAGCCCATAGATTTTTTTCCCCAAAAAATGAAACCTAACCGATTTTGATGAGGGATGGCTCATTCGACGCGGAATAAGAAAAGAAATAGATGTGCAAAAGAATTTTTGAAAATAAATCACTAGGTGAAAAGTTAGACCAATAAAACTAGGAGCATATGCGTCGGACCACGGCGAAACGGTTTTTTGGACATATCTCGAGAAACAAGAAAGTTTTCTCAGCGAAACTTTGTAGGAATAATTCCCTCTTCAATACGCGTCCAACGAGTGCTCATACGTCAAAATCGGTCACATTTAATTTTCAGTCAAAATTTCGCCAAAAAGCATGGGCTATAGC
Source organism: Dioctria rufipes (assembly GCA_963924295.1). Taxonomy (NCBI): domain Eukaryota; kingdom Metazoa; phylum Arthropoda; class Insecta; order Diptera; family Asilidae; genus Dioctria; species Dioctria rufipes. The sequence continues at coordinate 194,379,215 of OZ002742.1, forward strand.
CCATAGATTTTTATCCCGAAAAAATGAAATCTAACCGATTTTGATGAGAGATGGCTCATTCGACGCGGAATAAGAAAAGAAATAGACGTGCAAAAGAATTTTTGAAAATAAATCACTAGGCGAAAAGTTAGACCAATAAAACTAGGAGCATATGCGTCGGACCACGGCGAAACGGTTTTTTGGACATATATCGAGAACCAAGAAAGTTTTCTCAGCGAAACTTTGTAGGAATAATCTCCTCTTCAATACGCGTCCAACGAGTGCTCATACGTCAAAATCGGTCACATTTAATTTTCAGTCAAAATTTCGCCAAAAAGCATGGGCTATAGCCCATAGATTTTTTTCCCCAAAAAATGAAACCTAACCGATTTTGATGAGGGATGGCTCATTCGACGCGGAATAAGAAAAGAAATATATGTGCAAAAGAATTTTTGAAAATAAATCACTAGGCGAAAAGTTAGACCAATAAAACTAGGAGCATATGCGTCGGACCACGGCGAAACGGTTTTTTGGACATATATCGAGAACCAAGAAAGTTTTCTCAGCGAAATTTTGTAGGAATAATCTCCTCTTCAATACGCGTCCAACGAGTGCTCATACGTCAAAATCGGTCACATTTAATTTTCAGTCAAAATTTCGCCAAAAAGCATGGGCTATAGCCCATAGATTTTTTTCCCCAAAAAATGAAACCTAACCGATTTTGATGAGGGATGGCTCATTCGACGCGGAATAAGAAAAGAAATAGATGTGCAAAAGAATTTTTGAAAATAAATCACTAGGCGAAAAGTTAGACCAATAAAACTAGGAGCATATGCGTCGGACCACGGCGAAACGGTTTTTTGGACATATATCGAGAACCAAGAAAGTTTTCTCAGCGAAACTTTGTAGGAATAATCTCCTCTTCAATACGCGTCCAACGAGTGCTCATACGTCAAAATCGGTCACATTTGATTTTCAGTCAAAATTTCGCCAAAAAGCATGGGCTATAGCCCATAGATTTTTTTCCCCAAAAAATGAAACCTAACCGATTTTGATGAGGGATGGCTCATTCGACGCGGAATAAGAAAAGAAATAGATGTGCAAAAGAATTTTTGAAAATAAATCACTAGGCGAAAAGTTAGACCAATAAAACTAGGAGCATATGCGTCGGACCACGGCGAAACAGTTTTTTGGACATATCTCGAGAAACAAGAAAGTTTTCTCAGCGAAACTTTGTAGGAATAATCTCCTCTTCAATACGCGTCCAACGAGTGCTCATACGTCAAAATCGGTCACATTTAATTTAAATCGCTAATATCTCGAAAACCGTTAGTCGTAGACGATTTCTGATGAAATTTTTGACACCCCCTAAGTGCATACACCCCCTGAAAGGACACCCTTAGAATCGATTGACATGAAAAAAAATGCTTAAATCGCTAATATCTCGAAAACCGTTAGTCGTAGACGATTTCTGATGAAATTTTTGACACCCCCTAAGTGCATACACCCCCTGAAAGGACACCCTTAGAATCGATTGACATGAAAAAAATGCTTAAATCGCTAATATCTCGAAAACCGTTAGTTGTAGACGATTTCTGATGAAATTTTTGACACCCCCTAAGTGCATACACCCCCTGAAAGGACACCCTTAGAATCGATTGACATGAAAAAAATGCTTAAATCGCTAATATCTCGAAAACCGTTAGTCGTAGACGATTTCTGACGAAATTTTTGACACCCCCTAAGTGCTTACACCCCCTGCAAGGACACCCTTAGAATCGATTGACATGAAAAAAAATGCTTAAATCGCTAATATGAAAACGTAATTCTTTTGTAATTTCTTTCATTTTATTATTTTAAATAATTTTCAAAGTCCTAGTTACACCAAAAAATATTTTTAGTTTTGTTGTTTCTTGAGGTCTGCATTCCCTCATCTTATTTTATTTTATTTTTTTTTTATTTATAATTTATCAATTTGAAGAACAGTCCTAAGTCGAAATAAAATATCTTTATCTGCTTATTTTACTTTTCTTAGCCGTAGTAAGAATATTCAATAGTTTTAGTTAACTTTCTTAGTCTCTCTCCATTGCTATCTGCCTATTTACAATAAACCTATATACTTCACTTGACCTCTTCTTGGTCTTCTTCCTCTATCTCTCACACAATTTGTTAATAACATTTATGTTTTATATATCTTACATGTATCCCATAAGCTAGCTAGAAGAACTCATCTTCTCTACCTAGTTACTTATGTTCGTGTCCCCTAACTTCGATTTTATAAGAACGTCATTTCGTATTTAGTCCTTTCAAATTCTTGTTTTGTCCCCATTATTTTTTATTTTGATTTAACCTTTAAACGCTCTTATACAGATTAAGTTATGACTCGTCTCGATTATTGTGAACCCAACTGGCTGGAACCCATTGCGGCTCACGTTCGAGTGAATTTATTTCAGATAAGAGTTGATGATACGCTCGTTCCGTGTCATTATTTATAATAATCATATCGAATAGATGTCCCCATCGTGCCTCCATATCTCGTGCGGTGGCAATAATTTCCTTTAATTCTTCTTCCTAAAATTTTAGCAGGTGTTAGTTTTTAGAAATAGTAGAAATGAGGAATTTTAATCTATAAAACTAACCTTAAAGGGTTCTCCATTTCGTAGTTTCTTTTGCCGTAGTTTTTCTAGACTTGGTGGTGCTACTAAAACAACATATGGCTTCAAATCGGACGCCCGTAATAATTTTAAGCTCTGTGGATGTAGATTCAGTACGCAAATTTTTCCACTGGCTACTACTGTTCTTATTGCTTCAAGTGATGTACCTAAATAAAATATGAAATTTTCAATTAAATACTATTTTCCTTTTTGAATAAAGTGCTATTTTTTTTTTTTACCGTAGTATGCTTTTTCATATTCTCCGTGCTCCACAAACTTCCTCGCAAGAATATCAGCTTCGAATTGAGGTCTTGAAATGAAATGGTAATCTTGTCCTGGAACTTCTCCTTCTCGTCGAGCTCTTGAAGTGTCTAAAAATGTTAAAGATAATGTTTTAAAAAAATCGTATTCCAGGCATCCAGAAGTCTCAGCTGACCTAAAATATGGTCAAGCTGTTAAAAGCATCAAATATGCCATCTAACAGAAGAATTCCCAGAGAGCTTTTGAGAGTAGATCAAATTATAGAAATTCAGAATTCGTTGATAAGGAACCAGATACGGATCAAATAAAAGAGAAATTAAATTTAATTTCAACAAGTCTAATAGCAAACTTGCGATGATTAATTGTTACATGTGGCAGTCCCTTCACAAAGAGGATGCAACCTTGGAATTAAGCCAACTTAAAAATCGTTTCTTCATCCCAGTTAGTTAACGGCTCCACATTAAAATGACGGTTTTAAAGACAATAAGTAGAAAATTTTTAGTGGAAGGCACTAAAGGGCTCTAATACCAAGCTTTACCCAGTTCCACAGCCAGAAACTTAAAAACGCATTGCTCTAAAATTTCTGCCATTTACGCAATCAAGCAAATGAGATAGGCCAGATTCATCTAAGCTAAGTGAAAAAAACTGGTACATCTACCAGTAAATAGCTAGAAAAAAAAAACAATCCTAGTTCTTTCAAAAGACTAGCTAGAATCAAAAATACAGCAAGTAAATCGCCCTTAGTTAGGGCAAATATGATGCTAGGGCATATTTCTTTGGTAAGGGGGCATGCAGAGTAATATTCAATTAAAAAGCTAGAAAGTATCGCGGAATAAATTCACAAGTTCTGATCGGGCTTTCGTAAAGCTTTACCATCCGGAACATTAATGACAGACGAATTGCAAATATTTTAAAGGTATTCTTGCAAAAAGTGATGTCCTATTGCGCTATTCGCGCAATTAAAGCGGTGTCTGGAGTGAGACCAATACCGGTAGAGATTAAAGTTGCAGCCACTACGGTGAGTTCAATCGGGACTTCTGTTATTGGTAGTAGTAGACCAGCTCTAAGTCAATTTTTCAAAATTTTTACTCACAAAGTACGAGATACGGTGTAAAGCACAGTACCAGGAGTTATGCACTGACAATAGCTTGGCATTCAAATTTCTAAAAGAATGTCTATAAACCTCCTCCTTTGTCCTTCAAGGATAAGATTTCTGGACTTATAAACGCTTAGATCTATCAAGTACTGTTTACTATTTCTACGAACATTCAGTTTAATAAGCACACAATCACTAAAATGGAAATTCTTACTGTCAGCTCTGGGTTAAGAAAGAACCTTCTAGACCCGGAACTAAGTAGCATAATAGCCCTTTCATTCTCCTCTTCATGTAATCATTGCAGAAACAGTGTAACACAGAGACTATCTAATATCTTTTCAGCATTCTCAGCAACTTAGAAATTAGGTAAAGATAATAATAGCGACCTGAATAACTAATAGAATAAAGATAATTTTGTGGGAGTGTCAGACTCAAGGAAGGACAACAGCAATGTTCCCTTTACCTGTGCCTGTAACTAACCGTGCAAATCATGCAAAATTGTCGGATCTTCCTTGCCGGGTCCATAACAGCTCCGGTATCAAAGGGCTATTCTTTCCTAGCTTATGTGACTACAATTTGTGGCCAGATATATTCCATCTTTCATATCAACGTCACATAACAGGTTTTATCTTCGACTAAATGCTGATGTCTCGAGTAAGGCCGAATCTGTAGAGAGCTGAAGGACGCGATATATAAGCATGCTAGGCTTTGCAAGATTGAGAGTACGAACCTGTTGTAAAAGATACCATAAATGTTCCTAAACAAAAAATCTGCGTGCCGGTTTTTAACCATTTTACCAATGAGAGATGTAACTCCTATAATACTCAACAAAAACAGATCTATTACAGAAAATATCTAAAAGTACTTACGAGGAACAGCCGCTGCAAAGCGATCTGAATCAGCCATAAGTCTCTGACGAAGCTCATGTCGTCCAATATTTGGTGGTCCAATAAGAACGATTGGTCGTTTATGTGTGGCACGAGGGTAATACAAGGCGACTTCTTCATAAGTGAGTATCTCCTCAGGATCGGGTTCATCAGTTGTTGTTGTTGCATACAGAGGATACCTATTGGGAAAAAAATACAAAACAAAATCCAGTTAATACTAATCCGATAAAAATTATACTTAAATCATTCTCACCCTGCCTCTGAACTGGCCTTCTTCTTTTTCTTTCGTCCTTTTCGTGCACACAATAAAGTGGCACCCTTGTTGCTACTCTCTTTCCCCCGACTTCTAGCTAATCCCGCCTCTTCGGCAATGGCTAATTTCATCGTCTCTCTTTGATGCTGAAACGATTGACTAGGTATCAGTCCAGCTAATGTTTGGTCTTCCTCTCCCTCCCGATAGGCCTGCCACCAGTTGGGGTCTTCTCTTGAAATCACATGAAGAACATCACCTTTTTGGAAGCTTATGCCTAACTCTCGACACGGTATGTACAAATCATCTTCAGGATCATAATCAAAATGTGCCCGAACATGAAGAACTGCTGAGTCTCGACCGCCACCAGGTGGCGGTGTATGTGCTGGTACTATAAGAAATGTTAGGGTACCAGTCATGCCGCTCAATAGAGCACACACATCGTTTACAGTCTTGCCTCGCATTTCAATGCCATTTACTTCGAGTATTTCATCACCTTCATGTAGCAGACCTGATTTTTCAGCAGCACCCCCTCGAACAATTCGACCGATAACAACAGCTTCACCCTCGTTACGAACTGTTGCACCCAAAGGTTCTGATGACTTTTCAATTTTTATTATTCTGATGTGATCCTGAGATCCGTCACTAAGAACACCAAACTGAGTACTCAGTTGAGCTTCCGGCCTCTTTAAAATATTATTATTCATCAGATGTGATGATGATGTTGACGAATTCGGATTCATCCGTTGACTACTCAAAGTTGATGTTGCAGAATGACTTCCTATCACTGAAGGTGTACGATCTGTTAGAGATGCTACCCGATCATGAGCCTGAAGTAGCTCTTCCATTTCATGGCTTGTCAATAAATTTCCCAATTCAATTGCAGCTGTCGAATTCGATTGAGCAAGCAATTCAACAACATCCTTAGATAGCTGTTGGGCATTCGAACAGACTGGATTTGTTATACGTGGCCGACGACGCTGTAGTACAGTTGAACGTGCAGCCAAAGCATGTGCTATTCCAGGTCCCAATAACAAATTTTGAGCTGCAGTGACTCGACCAGCAAGCGCTGCCATCCCATTTTTATTGAGTTGAGACTGGAGCCTTTGAAGTGCTGCCACCAGTTCTCCATACCCTAAAATGAAAAGAAAAATTTATAAAATACTTTTAACAATAGAGGAGAAGGTCATTTATAGTATAAAAGTGTCCTCAATACGTACCGACAATCTTTTCGATTTCCTCATCATCAGTGTATGCATCATTGTCAACTCCAATGGAAGTTCTATCAGTAGCTACCGGTTGCTGTGGAACTGGTCCATCTTGAAGAGCTTGTAATTTTCTAGAGCCACGCAAACTTGCTCGTAGAAATTCATTTTGCTGTGCTATCCGTTCTTCCTCTTCACGACGCCTTCGAAGTTGCTCCTGAAAAAACGTGAACATTTTAGAATTGGATTCTCAGCGGCTAACAGTATAAAATCAGGAAAAAAATTCAACTATGTAATTAGATCTGTCCAAGAATATCATACAACACTCACAGATTATAAAAGTTAGAAGCCTGATAAGTTTAGTAAAAAAGTCGAACAGTCCTATATGAAGCGTAATCACGTGCGCTTGAAGTTTTAAATCACCAGGAAAAAAAGATTTTTTTTTATAGCTGGCTTCACGTAGTGTATATTTTAGCGTTTTTATAACGCTACCTCTATCTACGTTGGTTGGCAAATAAAAATTCATGCACATGGTGTGTACGGAATTATGACAATCAAAGGAATTTCCTACACTTCCAGATTAAAATCGATTCACCAAGATAATTGGTTGTGAGCGGGACTAAAAGCGGATAATCCCATTGTGGATTCTTTTTTTGTAAATTATTTAAAGCTTTTTTTTTTACAAAAATGTGTAAGGCTTGCAAAATTTTTGCTACCACTACAAAGCTCTAATTAACAAAGTCCTTGTATTGAGTGCGAGTGTAAGAGCAAATAATCCAATGATTAGTGGTTTTTTGTGGAGACCTTCCCAACTTACATTTTATATTTTGATGGCCAATATAGAAAAGCACCTCAAATATATTGTTTTTGACAATTTTGACAATACAAAAGGGAAGTAAAACAGGAAAATTATAACGTGTTTTCGTCATTTATGGGAATTCTAAACCAAAACATTTCCTCTTGCTTTTTCGTATCTCGGTGGAAGTGGCATTTAGCTCTCAATAATAAACTTCTTAAACAACAATTTAGTGGTCTTGGTGTCCAGTTTAATTTAGTAAATTAATGTTACAGCTGCTAAATATTGGACATGCCCGTGTAATAGTCAGTATATTTAGGATGCATTCCACAATTAATTGGCGACACACCAAATTCACTAGATTAGACCAATCGTCTCACATTATTTGCCAAACCTAGTTAATGTTTCACATTACCAGAAGAAGTTTAGAATAGTCGAAACTTTTATCTATCGCTTATCTGATTCGATACCATGTTGATTTAAGTTTCGATGACTTGAGCTCTTCGTACAATCACATTTTTTATGGAAAATAGTAATGCCCCCCCCTCCCCCCCCCCCCCCTCCCCATCCGAAAACGAACTGGCCGTCCACAGGATATTATAAAAATTCCTAAAAAAACAGTCGTCAATTCGTACAATCTTAGGGCTAATTAAATTGAATCCGCTCGATTCGGAATCAAAAACACCTTAAAAATCTATTGAAATCTTTTCAAAAATTTAAAAAACTGTTCTAAGATTGTTCAGATTCCACTGAATTTTGACAAAGGCGTGTAAAGTGTATTCCGTAGAAGAACTGATGCAGGACTATTGAGACAGTTTGTGCGGAAATTTTAATTGATAACCAATGAAGTGTTGAAAATTTCGTAAAACAATGTTTAATTTTCCGGAATTCCGGAATTATCGTGATTTAAAAAAATTGAAATCGCGTCAAATGTTTGGATTAGTTTGTACGGAATATATGAGTGTCGGTTGGAATTAAAGAAAAGAATACACATTCACTGAATTTGCTAATTAAATTATGTACTAATCTATTTTTATAATAATTTAAATGTTCGACTAAATTAAAATTAACAAATATAAAAGGAATCAAATCTAATTTCGTAAATACTCGTCACCGTCGGTTTCGATTTTATTGCTTATCGCCTGATCGCTAAATGTTGACTGACTAGGCTATCCAAAAATTGATTGAATGCAGATTGACTTATATACTAACTGATAAGCGATGTACTATGCTTCTCTGTCTCCGGGCTGGGCAATAACATTTATTTATTTATTTAATAAGCAATTAACAAGTGTAGTAAACAGAGAATAACTCTAATAATATACTACCTTATATTTAAACTATTAGGCTACAAAAGAAAGTTTGGAGAAGACAGAATCATATAACAAAAGGGCTACAACTAAGGCTATATAAAGAAAAGTATACAAAACTAAAAAAATAAAAATAAACTAGTAGAGCAGGAGAAATTTAAGGGTAGCAAAGGAAATTATTTGGAAATATAAGTAAGTGGAGGAAAGAAATTCGGAATAAAGAAATTACAAAAATAACAAAATGAAATACCTTAAGCAATAATAATCAAAACTACTAAAAAATAAAATTATAACAATGGAGAGCATGAGAAGAAAAGCAAAAATATAAAAAATAAATAAAAAATAAAAAATAAGAGAGGCAAAAAGACAACTGAGCAAAACAGGATTATCCATCAAAAGGATTGGGATACGAGCAAAGCAAAGGGAGTAGCGGAGGACGGAAATTCAATTCAATCACATAATGGGAACTTATAGCAATTAATGACTGATCTCAAGCCGGACAAGCTTTCTAAATGTCAGTAAACTAGTACCAAGAATATCAATATTATTGAATTTAGTGTTGTAAGACTTTTGAATTCTAAAGCAGGGCGATTTTTCTTTCAAATTATAATCTGGTAAATCTACGCTGAACAGTTTCTATTTGGAAACTGTAGGAAAGATAAAATGGATTCCAGACTTGACTAGAATATTCAAGGGTGGTTCTAACTAGAGAATTGTAGAGAGTAATATAGGAGGATGGTGATTTGAATGATTGACACGTACGGAATATGAAGCCCATAAGACGAAAGGACCTAGAGGTGATGTAATTTATGTGTGCAGAAAAAAGGAGCTTGCAATCAAATATTACTCCCAAATCTTTGATCTCCTCCACCCTAGGGATAGATGTATTGGGTAGTCAAAGCTAATAATATCATGTTTACGATGAAAAGAGATACATTGGCATTTGCGAACATTTATTTCAATGCAATTATCGCGACACTATTTCTCCATTTGGAGTAAGTCTTTTTGTAGGGAGACACAGTCAGTAACATTATTGATGATTCTAAAGATCTTCGTATCGTCTGCCAACATTCAACGAGAATTATAATAAAGAATGGTATGGTTGTTCCTCTGGCCTCTAACATAACATCAGAATGTCAACAGACAACAAGACTATTTCAAAAGGTTTTCTTATTAAAATTATCCCGAATGCACGAACGTAACAACATTTGCAGTTGATTAAAAGTGCTGATCTGGGCTTTTTGCTTTCTTGGGAGCTTAGTTGAAGGCAAAGCCCATGATAGGTTCAAAAATATTATACCCTAGATGAAAATAAGAGTTAAATAAAATGAAAACCCAACATTTTGTATGGGGGTTACCCAATTTAGTCAATTTTTGAAATTTTATTTTTATGAAAATGCCGTGAGCAAAAATTCAGCTTACGTCAACGCGTTGTCAGGGAGTGCCCAAATATGTATTGAAAAACGAAATTTGTGTATGCCAATATCACGAAGGAGTTACCCTATTTGTTCTATTTTCGAACTTAAAATTAATGTTTATTTTTAAAAGACTGTGTGCAAAACTTTAGCTATCTAAAGCTATGTTCTTTTGTGTCCGCAGAACAGGACAGAACAAAAAATACACAACAAAAGAACACCTCATACATTTTCATAGATGATTTATAAATAAAGCGAACAATACAAATAGTTCGCTTAAATCGACAGAACAATTTGTTCTCACCAGTATATAGGAGTTCTAGCATATGGTACACAAAAGAGCACAGCTTAAGTGAACGAGTAGGGATGGCCAATAGTTGGAAAAATATCGATACACCGATATTTCCATTTTTTTTTTCTACAAAATATCGATACACAAATATATAGGGTCTTAAAATATCGATATCCTTAGTATCGTCGATACGATATTTGTTATTATATGTATAATTATAGTACTATGCAATGCATACTATGTTGTTGCATATCTAATTTAAGGTCTCGTCGAGTACTATCGAGTGGTGTACTTTTTCCCTGATTCAGAAAACTCTCAGGACGTTTTTGGCGCCGGAAAACCTACTTTCATTCACTTGGGTAACATACACCCCCCTTACTACATTTCGCATATTATTTTTTCCGTTCTTTCTTTCAGGAACATTAGTGCTCTGTTGTGAACATTTTTCTCATAGGAAGTCATTTTCCATAACGCACCAATTTCGCAAAAATCACGAGAAGCAAAAAGTCCACTTTTTCATCCAAGAAAGTCGCTCTCGAAATAAAGGGTTTTCCAATAAGAGGTGTTATTTTGATATTCAAAGAAAAATGCCATTTTTTGAGATTAATGATCGGATCTTTATTTCATTATAAAGAGGAAGGTATGCCGTTAATAATGGAAAATAACATCAGCCAAATGACCACCACAACCACGCCTACAGGACCATATCCTTTTCATGAAATTTTCCATAACCAAATCGCAAAGTGGCTGCCCTATGTCCTCGATAGCCTCACGAATTCCATCTTTGAGGTCTTGAATCGACGCTGGGCTGCTGGCGTAGACCTTCTCTTTCACGTGGCTCCAAAGGAAGAAGTCGCAAGGTGTCACAAGATCTCGGTGGCCAATTGTGATCACCTCTTCGAGAGATAACACGGTCCGGAAACTTTTCCCGTAAAAGATCAATGGTTTCGTTGCTTGTATGGCACGTAGCGCCGTCTTGTTGAAAGTAAACCTTGTCCAGATCAATACCATCCAATTCCGGCCATACAAAATCATTAATCATCTGTCGATAGCGCAATCCATTCACCGTAACTGTTGCTCCAGCCTCATTTTCGAAAAAGTAAGGTCCAATGACCCCGCGGGACCATAAACCGCACTAACCAGTCACACGTTGAGGATAGAGAGGCTTTTCAACAATAACTCTTGGGTTTTCCGAGCCCCAGATGCGACAATTTTGCTTGTTGACGAAGCCATCGAGGTGGAAATGGGCCTCATCACTCAAGATGAGTTTTCGATGGAATTCCGGATCATTTTCATGCATTTCAAGGACTCAATCAGCAAAGACTCGACGTTGTTGATGATCGGCCGGCTTGAGCTCTCGTGTTAACTGAACTTTATAAGCCTTAAGACCCAAATCTTTATGCAAAATACGGTGTAATGACGTTTGTGGAATGCCTAATTCCAAAGAACGACGAAGAATAGACAAACCAGAGTTTTCTTCAACACTTTCGGCTACAGCAGCAATATTCTCGGCTGTTCTTGAGCGACGTGCACGGGTTTTATTCTTCACATCACTAACTTGTCCCGACAGCTCGAATTTTTCTACCAATTTCTGTATTACGGTCTGACAAGGTGCTTCACGACGACCCAAAAATGTTCGAGTTTTACGAACCGTCTCTGCCACATTTTCACCATTTTTATAGTGAATTTTAATAATTTAAATGCGTTGTTCAATCGTGTATCGTTCCATTTTTATTAATGGCGTAGTTTCTACTTGTCAAATGTAAAAAAATGACAGCTCCAAAAGTGACATCTACCGAAATAGCGGGCTAATTAAAATAACACCTCTTATTGGAAATCCGATCGCCATCGCCAAAGCTTTGCCCCGCTTAATAGAAAATAATGTTGTTAATAAAATATGCTCAGAGTATCATAATGCGTTGCTTAAGACATTTCTCAGGTCTGTTCATGTCGGGTCTAAAATTATATGAAAAGCGGGCATTAGAACAGAAATGTTTTTTTAGCGATACAGCTATTGAAATACCGATACAACAATATTTAAAGTATAAAAATATCGATACGAATTAACTGTATTGTCAGGGGATAAATATCGATATATCAAATATCGTATCGGTATCGGCCATACCTATGAACGAGTTCTCGAGTTATCGCGAGGACGGACGGACAGACGGACAAACAAAAAATGCAAAACTCAAAATCAAAATAGATTTCAATATTATGTGTGGGATGTCCAATTCATTTTGCTCTACCATCATTATTTTTATGCGTTACAAACGGAATGAGACACATACTTAGTAGGTATATCCTACGAATCTAGGGTATAAAAATGCTGGTAAATAGCTGTGAATACGGATGGGCTGGTATACTTCAAAAACAAAATGTTTGTTAAAGCTTATGTACGAAAGTTGCCCCCCCCCCCTACAGACAAAAATCCTAGTTACTCCTATAGGTTTCTCCTGAGCTTTGCTTAATATATGGAAAAAAAAACATAAAACGATTGGTCTAATTTGGTAAATTTACACCAGTTCAATCCGGGAATACATTTAACGTGAATAAATATTTAAATATAAATTAGGAATCTATGAATAAAAATAAAAATAAAACAAAATATGAAAAACTATCAACTAGAACTATAGATAACTTCATAAACTTGCCTGATAATATTTAAATCGATCAGAATTGTTATTCGGATGTGAATATCCCTGAAGAAGGGCATTATTAATGCCATTATTATAATTATCGTTTCTATTAATGTTGATATTTTGATTGTCACTAGGCACAGCCTCACTGTTATAACTTAAATTAATATTGAGCTTTGTTATCACCATGTTTTTTCGTTTTAAATGCAAACATCTCGAAGCACTTTTTATCAAATATGAACATTGTTTTTTTTTTTTTTTGTGTTACAATTTCATCATTAACTTATTACAATCTACATATGCAGTTAATTAGCACTTATTTTCAACAAAATATGTTCTTCAACAAACGGGATCAATATTTAAGTATTATTTGAGTGTGTGTGTGTGTTTTTTTTTTATGGAACACACTAACAAAATATGATTTTTGAACCGGTTCCAAAATCGCGCGTTAAATAATTAGGATAGAGTCTAATTTCCAATTATGACAATTGTTCGTTTTTATAATTGGCATTTACAATAAATATAAAAATAAAATTAAAATGTTTATATTTTTGATTCGTATATATGGAAAAATGTTTTTAACTCAATCACGCGCCAGATAAGTATAGAAACGTACAAAATAGCGGAGCTTTTCCAATATATGCATATACCCACATACTAAACACTAGGTAGGTTACCTATGTCGGGAAAAAAACAATCCACACCATCAGAATCTAGTTTTTCTAGTCTATCACAGTGCTAGACTTATATGTTAATTGAAATAAAACAAAAAACAAAAAAACAAAAAAACAGAAGAAAAACAAGCAACAGCGGCCACGTCTCATAAACAGCTCGAAGCCCAGTTTGACAACACCCAGAAAAACAACTTTACAGCGTAACACGGAATTCCTCAGAAATAAACCTATCCTCATGATGATAAATAGAAATATGTAGAGGAGAAGAAGGGGAAGTTCGTAGCGTACCGCAAAGAGGTTTGATTAATCTTGAACGAGGACGAATATTTGTTTTTAGTATATGCAAATTTTATGAAGCCGCATAAGTCTACACATATGTATTCCACAGAATATATTGCTAGCTGGTCACTATCAGCTGAAAATACAAACAAACTCTATGTACTCTAGCCTAGCTCTAGCTCAAGTCAGGCGTTTAAAAATGCGCCTAATGCGTATATAATTTTCACTCCGAAAAAGCATTGTTACAGTAATTGTGGGGTTTTTCATTTGCTATTTACCTTTTAGAGGGGGCGTAATAAATATCTGTGATGTAATTTTCATTTTATTTAATCTTTTTTTATTTTGTTTTTTGTTTTTTTTTTCTATTAAGGTGAGGTAGGTAATTGATGAACAACTCGTATTTCATGATTAGCATCAGAATTTTGATGATGATGCCCAGTCAATTTTTTGATTCGCGTTAATTTGTTTATGTCCTTTTTTGCACACCTGCAGTAAAGTACTATTTATAGTTTCATGTGTACATAAGTAGGTATATCAAAATGAAAAAAAATAGCCTTCATTGGAATGTGAATCTGATTAATATATTTATGAGATTGGATTGGATTGAAAAAAGTTTGAAGCACCAGGCAGGGTCTCCGGAATGTAAGTCACAACGATGCCCATTGTTCATTCTGCAGACCTATGAGCAATTTCTCATAGGTCACAACCGAACACTCTTACAAAGTTCAATATTGGCCTCCAACCCTCGTTATTGTCTTCATCCAGTTCTTCTATAAGGTGTGAATCAAGGAATATTTAACGTTGAGACAGCCGGATAATGACAAAGAAAATGAGACAACGTTTCCGATTCCTCTCTGTATCCTCTGGCACACAGGATCATCAACAAGTCTCATCCTGTTTAGGTGGCCCCTGAAAATTGACACTAGAGTTCTCAGGGTGGGCTTGTTTAGTTCCAATAGCTTTTTCGTTAAGCTTATATTAAACAGTTTCTTTGCATTTCTACCCGAAGGGTCATCTAACCAAAGACGACTATATTGGCAGTCAGCCCAAGCCGAAATATTAACCACTTACCAGTCCTATTTTGGTGAGAAATATTGTCTAACAATTGTCAGTTTTTTTTTTAACATTTCCTAGTAAAAATGTTTACAATTTTAATTTTTTACATATTATCAGAACAAATTTCTATTAATTTAATATATGACATGGGGAGCACCATAAAATTTTCTGAGCCCCCCTACTTTTTTACCAAAAAGTACGACAATGGAAAAGTTGTTCTACGAACTGTAGCTGCTGGGTAATCGAGTCGAACGGTGAAACCCGTTCCTCAATCGAACTTGATTTACTCGAGTTATGATCGAAAATGTAAAAATCGGGTTTTCCCCACCCATCGCCCCCCCCCTTGAATTCTCATGACTCATCGTCAACCCTTCGTTTAGTTGCCGTTCTAACGCGACCCGGCGCAAAATCATCCGTCACCTTTCTAGCAAGTCGAAACTAGATTTACCCGAGCGAGACTCGGGCTCGTCAGTGTGCAAAGGCAAACCTAATCCGCGCCCGAGTAACACTCGGGCAAAACTTTCAAGTGGTTAAAGGCAAGGTGTTTTGGTACAATGACAATCCCGATAGTGGAGGAGGATATGCCTCCAAGGCTGCATCAAGACGAGCAAGCTCTTTCGTTCTTACTGATATCGCTGTCATCTGGCACCCAAACGACTACCGTATTACTCCGAGAGAGAGAGAGAGAGAGAGAGAGAGAGAGAGAGAATTCAGTATGGTTTTACCTGAGACAACTTACAACTAGATGTACAAAACTCCATATAAACCCGGAACACTTTTTGAAAGCTCTTTAATTTTTTATTCAACCAAAAAAAGCTATAATTCTGAAGAATTTATGTGGCATAATACAGCAAGAGAGAGATAGAATGTGTAGAGCTTTCTATTAGAGGGCCATTAGCTCGTTTTAGTTGGACCGCGTTTTTGTGAAGTTTTGCACATCTAGATGTAAGTTGTCTCAGGTTTTACATTCCAATTCCAGTTTGGAATTTGTGAAGGGTTTTGAAAAGACCTTGACAGCTGCTTGGATACCCGAACAAATAGCAATATCATTGTTCTAAATGTCTGAAATGAGAAGATACCTTCCCGTTTTAAGGATTGACTTGACTTCCCCACCTGAAAATTAGTGACATTACTTTCAAGGCGATTTCCATATGACGCTCCTCGCAGAAAACGCCTGCTCTAGTGTTTTCTTCAGTTCTGGAGCCGTCTGTATATAGATAATAGGATTTGTCAATAGCTGAGGCATGGAATGTGATTAGCATCATTCCTCCTTAGATGGAATTTTCGATTTAAAGTGGCTTTTCAGAGATACATTCCTACAAAACATACTAATTTGGAAGAGCAGATGAAATGGTTGTATGTTATGTAGTACATATCTTTGTTGGAGCATCTATACGCAAGTGAATTTATCTTTCTACAATTTTCTGATTCCGTGATAGTCTTCTTCATAATAAAGTGTGTTTCAAGCAAATCGTTTTGAGTAAGATAAGTGGCAATTTTTATACATTTAAGTCCAAGGACAGTATGGGATTAAAAGAAGCAATAAGTAACTAATAAACATCATACAGATTAATGTTTCCATGCCTTTCACGATATGTGCTACTGTATAGTGCATTACTCAGCACTTCATTTCTAGCTGTGTAAGCATATACTATATGTATTCGTGTTCATCTCCTTTCAGACAAGCTATGGAATTTGAAATTTTCCACGTATCTCGGCATTAACTAATCTCAAAAGATTTAAAAAAATATCATTAAAATTGTACGGTTCTAATATGGCACTTAAAACTTTAGTCATCTTATGAAGAGGAGTCAGTACCAAGATTTGCAAGTTTCAATGTAAATTTCTGACAAACTATTTGTAGCAGAGTAATGATTTATTTCTTAAATTAAAGGTAATGAAGAAGTCTAATAAATAACGTTGGCAAAAATTTTAAAAAAATTGTTTTGGAATGGAGATATTAGCTCGGAAACTTGTAAAAAATGGTAAAAATTGAAGTTTTTTAAATCAAATTCCTGTGAATAGATCTAGCAAATAACGTCGAGTTTTTTTCATTTTTAATGGCGCTTTTTATAATTATTTGATTCTAATAGTACCTACTTGTTTTTTCTCCCGATATTTCACCCGACGAGAAATTGCAACATTTCATTGAAAGTTGTTGCAATGCCACAAGCAAAATAGCATATTTAACAATTATGGGCAAAAAAAAATTAAGGAGAGTTAATTCTCGTTAAAAATTTTCAATTTATGTGAACTGCTAATTTTCATTTTTCGTCTTAAATGATTTTGTCGTATGTTGGGTTTCTGTCTTTTGCGGTAGATGTCTCTAAAGTGTTCTGTGGTCTAGGTCTAGGCTAATTTTATATGAATTTTCTCACTATCAGGACACAAACCTAGGTATAGTAAATTTTATTACCTACAGGTTCCCTGGTATCTAAATTGATATTTTTGCTTTGTACTGACTCCTCTGAATATGTTTATCGAGGATGTACCAGCTCAGACGCAATGACATTATTCCACGACCTATCTTATTTATTATGCTTCAAAAAACCCTAATACGAATTTTTAGATTTGACTCACTTCACTTTTCGAAATAACCTCACTTAAAAATTTTTTAGTATGTTTTTATGGATCATCCTGTAACATTTGAACAAGTAACAGTAATAGATAATTATAAAAAAAAAAAAACTTTACATCTAAGGTGAATGAAAAGTATGCGAAATAAGTTTGTAAAATGTTTTCATTGAGACAGTTCAAGAAAGAGAAAAAAAATTTCTGGGCGACATCTATTAGTGAAATTCTCTAAAAACAGTCATCCAATATGCAAACATTGAAAGCTTATCTTCAATTGTGTACTGCTTTTGCCCGTTAATGTGCCTCAACGTCTAAACATATGTTTTAGAAGATTTAATCTCGTTCATTAAAAGCTTTTTGTAAATGGATTGAAACATGAAAATAGCCCCCTGCGTTCCCTCCCTCCCCAAGGCCGAATTTCTTCATTCATTTATAAAATAAACGTATACAATTGGGTTTAGTGATAGCTGAATTATACCTAGTACCATCTTTTTTTAGGAGGACTAGAGGTGGTCTCCGGTTTTGAAAATGTTTCACTTATAGCTTCGCCCTTTTCTATTCAAATCCTAGCCATGTGCGTACTTAAACTTATCGTTGAGTTCGGTTTTATCGCTAAGTTCGATTTAATTTGATTATTGATTACAATTTTCAATTTTGTTGGCCTTCGGCAACCCTGGCCAATGTAAATTAAAAGAATAAATAAAAAATCTTAGCTTGGTATAGATACGATCGCAAAACAGGTTTTATATTTCAATTATAATTAACCAATTTAATTTCTAGAAGCAAAAATTATTTGCTAGGAACCGTTTTGATGGAGTGCGTTATAGTTCTTCGTTGGGGGAAGGGACAGAAGGTGTGAGATTCTTCTAAGAAAACATGATTATTGGTATCAAATGAAATATTTTAAAAATGGCATTCAAATGTGTTCGAAATCAAGTTTCAAAACTTTAATTAAGGAATATTACGCCCGGAATAAAAACTGTCACAGTTCCCGAGAACCATTCCAAAGGAATTTCTGGAAGAAAATAAAGCATGGAATCAATTTTTAATGAAGTGTTTTTGTTTTTGTTTTTTTTTTTTTTTTTTTTTGTATAAAGCTACGAGGAAAACTTCTTTGAATAAAACTATGATGCCAGCCATAAATGTTATGATGTCATTTTAAGGTTCCAACCGATATAAAATATTAAAGAAAATTAAAGGAAAACAGTAAGCAATAATTAAACTAAGCAGAATATCACCTTCAACTCAAGATGCAAGTAAGAACTTAGAGCTTAAGAGCTTCCTATGGATGAACACTTTTTAATTGATTTATTATGAATATGAACTCAAGTATATGATAACAAAATTTACTATTAAAAGCACTTACTGCGGTACCTACCCTTACTGGGTGGTTTCATAAACTATTCAAGTAACATTAAAATGCAGCAATCGTGAAAGCTTTAGCTTGTCAGAACCGAAATGTTTTATTCATAATCAAATCAAATTCAATGAAAGAGTCTTACCATGTACTCGTCGAATACTCGAAGGGAATTAATGATTTTTTTGTTTGTTTTTAGAACTATTTCTAGTCTCCAGTCAACATAATTTTTTTTTTAAAGATGGTGAAAAACTTTTCTATTCATGAAATTTACTAAGCACTTAACACTTATGAGATCAAAATCATTTCCCTAATTACATATTTAAATATTTAGATGAAGAAGGGATTCCACAAATATTTTAAAATATTCTACATGAAGTGAAATTATTTCATTCTTTTGGTTTTTACTTTCTCAATCGAAATTTGATGATCCTTACTTAACTGATAATAAAAAATGGAAGAAAATGTAATTGTAGATAATAAAGTATACTATTACCTAGTACACCATGTTCAGCTATAATAAAATTTAGAATAAGAATTAGGCAATAAAAAACTTTGAGGGCTTTCAGTAATTTCATTCCCCGAAGTCATATTTAATCATGGCATAAAAATTGAAAAGTATGGCCTTCCCAAAGGTATCAGCGCCATCTGTTTTATTTGATTCATTACACTTGGTGGAAATTTTTTGAAAACAAATATGTTTTATTTTTATACCCTAGATGAAATCTAAAGGGTATACTAAGTTTGTCATTCCGTTTATAACACATAGAAATAATGCTAGTAGATCAAAATGGGTTGGACACCCATGCATAAAATTATAAGTTATTTTGATTTTTGCATGTCCGTCCGTCTGTCCGTCCGTCCGTCGTTCGTAATCAATAACTCGAGAAGGCGTGCACTTAGAGAGTTGCATAGTGGTTTTTAAAATAAAAAGTAAAATTGAGTTCGAAAATGGTATCAATCGGGTAACTCCTTCGTAAGGTTGCCATACAACAATTTCGTTTTTCACTACAAATTTTGGACGGGAAAACGCATCGACGAAGAGAGCTGAAATTTTATACATGGTGTTCCCATATTAATAGCAAATTAAAGTCAAAAATGGACTAAATCGGGCAACTCCTTCTTGGTGTTGCCATATAAAAATTTAGGTTTTTTACGTATACTGTGAAAGATTGGTAAGCGACCATACGAAATCACAAACGGGCATTCATTTAAGCGTATCATAAGAATTGGTCTTACCAATTTTTTACTTGTTTATTTTTATTTTTTTGTGATATTTTAACTGAAAGACATGATAATGAATTATGTAATCTTAAGTTGCAAGGTCAGCACAAAACATTTGAGGAAAATAATGAATAAGCCCTGGTGGGAAAGCAAAGAAATTTACAATAAGAAAATCTTTATGCATTTTGATGAGAACAATTAAAATTGAAATGTACAAATTGCCCACCATTTGACGTAACTGACAATTAACAATTCGGGAAGGCCATACAATTGTTAATCTTTACATATTTATAATGATATTTCATGATTTTAAAGTGCGAACCTTGGTTGAACTTAATTATGAAAGGCATGCGGTTATAGATAAAATTCAACTAAGACTATATATAAAAATTCATATGATGATGACAAAAATGAAATGAATATGGGTGAAATCCGACGAAATAAAAATCAAACCAAAATTCGATTTAAAAAAAAAAAGTCTAGAGAGCTTATTTTATTCATAGATCCTAAGGTATGGTTTTGGGATTTGGCTACAACGTCCTGATGCTGCGTCTAGACGAGACGTCTCAACAGTGCGTCCCCAAGTGGTCTCGTTTGGGCATCTGGTTGCTATTCAACTTTTATTTTACTCATCACCGCAAGAACAAAAATCAACATAAATTGCTGACGTCCGCGTTTCGGTTAATATCATGAGTAGTTAATACGCAGACGCTTGCATCCAGGCAAGACATCTAGCAATTAGGACACATCAATAAAACCGCATGTATTGCATCATAATCAAGCAGTTAAAAGATACTAGACGCGGCTGCCAGATGCGGCGGCCGGACATTTCAGCGAGATCGTAATTTTAAATGGACTAGATTTTAGCTCGGTTTCTATAACATTGATGACGCAATCAATTAGAAAAACATAGACACGTAGTAAAGAAAAATAAAAAATAAAAACATTCATTGAAAAACCGACTAAACTAAAGTGTTTTAAATTAGTATCGAAAAACTTTCAAAACATATCAAAAAGCGTGTCAAAACGTGCTAAAAAATATCAACAAGTGTAAAATTAATGGCAAAAAGTAAAGATTTTTATTTTTTCAATATATGTATGTGTTTTGACGTAGAAATGTTAACAGAATACCAAAATTATGCGCATTCAATATATTTGAGCCGTTCTAGTGGACTTTGACAAAACTCTACTTTACAAAAATAAAAAAAAATAGATCTTTAAAAATTTTTATTAGATTTTTCCAATCAAGGACAACTGTGTTCATTTGATAGTTTTTTTTTTTTTTTTATCAAAACACACCGCCCCTATAGTATTTATGTAAATTTAAAATTATATACGAGCTTAGCTATTTTTTTTTTTTTATTATTAATTCAAGCTCATGAGATAACCTATGATGCAAAGCACAGCATGGCAAGAAGTAGATAGGGGAAAGAAATTGCTAGAGTTAATCCATTTGTCTAATAATTTGTTATTGATATTTTTTGTTTAATAATTATAACAAAACACTCTTCGTCTTACATATACAGATATAAAACTCCACAATTACCAATAACACACCTGTCTTGATAAAATCGCCAACGTATTTTGTTTACACAAAAAAAATTGTAAATTCCCAAAAGCACATGGACTCATATTGGCAAAGCATCAGTGAAATTCAATTTATTCAATTCATTCATTTCTTTCCCTTTCCCCGAAAATTCACGGAAGACTAGTGTTTACAATCATGGGAAAGCAATAATTACAACAACGACAACAACAACAACAAAACTATCAAAACGTCTTCGTTCTCGTAAAGCCGCATGACTTTTTACTATGGAAACCTCATTATGCCAAACAAAACATTGTTGATCCAAAACGAATCATTATTATGGTCATTGGTCATAGTCCATTGTTTACATTTTAATTTCACACACAAATCACATGACAAAACTCAATTGAATCTCATCTGTATCACATCAATCACAAACGTGAGATAAACACAGTTCAATAATTCCTTAGAATTTATTTACCTTTTCCCCAGGAATTAAGGGAATAAAGTGTATTCAAACGAAACGATAACCACAAAACAGTTTGATATCTTGGAAACGAAGAAGATTTTGCCAAGAATCATGTCACATTGGTCGACACGCGTTCACCTTTTATAATAATAACTCCGTAGAATTTATTGGTAATCTCGAAAGGTGTTTAGATGTTTTGCATTAAGATGAGATTCACTACCACCGGCCGAATCGGTTAATATACATTAAAAAAAATAAAAATGTTGAAAACAATTCTACTAGCGCAGCAATCAAGTCTGCTACACGGTTATATGTACTATACTAGCCGCGCGTATACTGAGCTCAAGAAGAGGCCTGATTTGTATGGGGGTGTTCTGAAAACCGGGACGGTGGTGGTAATGGAGACAACCGAGTCACAGTCAGGTAACACAGAGCATAATAACCAGGCATAATATCAGAACCAGGTATATTTGTCGTTTACAGTGGGGACATTCACATTGAAAACACTACGTCCATTTCTGGTGTTTATTTTTCTCTCTCTAGAGCTTAACATGTCCCACAAAACATTCTCAGATTATATAATTACCTGAAAGTCGTCCCAACATCTATTCCCTTTACGCATGGTTGACAATATTGTGCTATAGCTATGCTAATAGATACTCGTCTCTACCTGTTATCACTGTCTCACTTGATAGCACAAAGAGTTGTTGCTATGAGTTGATGACACTATCATGACGGAACATGTAGAGCCTATACTGTGTGGCATCCATTGCATAGGTTTCCATCATTTACTAATAAAGCGATGGGTATGCATAATGAAGTCAAACCGGGAGATCAGTGCATATAAGATTCTGGTATAATTAGAAAAAAAAAAAACACATTTCATGTACACCACAGACTAAACGTGTTTAGAGAGCTACTATGCCTCAACAAAAGAAAGTTGATATAGAGGAAGGATTCTATAAGAGGCCCAGGGGATATCACACTGTAGTGACCCATAGTGCCCAGTTTTATAATGGAAAACTTACTCGATGACAGCAACTTTTTATGGATAGGCACATGACATGTCTTGGTACATCAAGTTTAGATATGTGCTGAACTGGAACGTGATAGCGAGACTAATGAATGGGTCGGAAGTACGTGCAACACCGGAGGATACTATACAAAAATAACTTGAAATAATCGTTATGAGCAGAAATAACTTGGGGGGAGTTGGTTGACATTTTAGGGGGTATCACATAACATAACAGTAGAGAACCCTCGATTGAACAAATATGCTTACCCCATACCTTTATAGTACATGCTCTCATAAACAAGAACAGCTTCCGACACAGGTCGTGAACTTTTTGTATAATTTAAAAAAAAAAATAAAAAATTACCGGAAATTTCGTTTTGTGTCATCTCGTTTATGACTTGTCTCGAATATGCAAATTAGCCGACCTCACACATTTTTTATTATTATTTTTTTTTTTTTTTTTTTTTTGTAATCTACAGATGTGTAAAATTCATTCCAAGAAGAATCACGTACCAGTAAAAAAAAAATTATTTTTTTTTTTCATATGTACCTGTTCTCTGAGGACGTCGACAATATGTTCTTGACTAGAGACACATCTCTATTACTCATAAAATGTATGTATGTATATGTGTATGAGCGATAGCGCTCTTTCTTTACCAAAAACAAGAATTTTCATTTTCTACTTATTCTGAAAGGATTAATTAAAAGGTTCCACGTTGAATAGCAGCTCTTCAATGCAAGCACTTAAAAAGTATGTTTCGTCCATTCTCATAGATGATGGGCTTTCTATTCATCTCATTCTTTGGTTTTTGTTTTTGTTTATTTTCATTTCACTCCTTTTGCTATATACATAAAATGAGAGCTTTTTGCAAAATTAATGACCATCTCTAAACTAAAGGGTAACGACAGGAGAGTAATAAAAGTGTCAAATACCTGCACCTTTTAAATATCGTTTACCTCTTATATAGAGATTTGTTTGATTTAAAGTATGTTAAGAAAAGAAAGAATTTTCATTAGAATTGCAATGCTTTTGAAATATTCTCCAGGAATGAAAAATTTTATCAAGCTAAATTAATTAAAAATTTTAAAGACATTTGACATCATGTATACTACACTCAACTGTAGTCAAATTAATTACAATTTAAATAAGTTTAGTAAATTCATTATTCTACATCCTAGTTTAGTATCGGTGTACCACAAGGCTCTATCATAACTTCGATTCTTTTCTTAATATTTTATAGATTGGTGGTTGTAACGCTACGAGAGCACTTTTTAATTCTAGTGAACATTATAAGATTAGTATGTTTGTAATATGAAGCTTATCATAGTTTTGGATAATATCGAGAATAGATCTTTCCGAGCTTATACTACCATCTTATCTCTTGCAAAATGAATGAATTTGTCACTATATTTTTTTCGTAAAAACTATATGACAGAACTTAAAAAAAAAAAAAAAATTAACCACTAGTAAAAGCTTGAGGAAATTTGATGAATCGACAAGAGGGGAAATACACAATGATTCTTGGTATTAAATTATTCTTATGTAATGGTTATTCTGATTGCGTAGAGAGGGGAGTCTCAATTTCATTTCTGATAACAGTTCTAAATGAGTATAGGGTAAGACTGAGGATGTCAACATTGTTTAGCAGATCATTATGATTTTTCTGAATCCTATAAGATGGACATTTATAACGCAGATTGGTTCTGGCAGTAGCGATCTGGAAAATTAAAAGTGAACGGGTAACTCTAGTTGGATTAACAAAATTAATGCTGCTTAATAATTCAGGGCAACTAATATGGTTACTCCAGGAAAAGGTGCCGTTTTTCGAGGGTAGAGATACCAAATTTGTCAAGTCGAGAAAAATAATTTAGATAACATCAATCCATTTTGTATTGTAGATTTCTAGTAAATTTCCTCTACACAAATTCAATCTGTTGTATATACACACCATAAAAAGGATTCCAGATAGTGCACGCGTATTCGAGATGACTTCTTATTAATGAATTGTACAATGTAATAAATGAGAATGAAGATTTAAAACATTTACAAACTCGGAATAAGAACGCAAGTGATCTAAAAGCTTTGGAAGTAATCCAGTTGATGTGTGACTGAAATAATAGTTTGTGGTCGAATATAATAACATCCAGGTCTTTCCATTCAGTAACACAGTTAAGACAGATATCAGCAATTTTGTAATGGTAATGTATGGTATTTGTTTTTCTTGAAAAAGTTAAGGTTTTACATTTGGAGATATTCAACGGTAAAAACTTATCCTTGTTCCAGTTCTCCAAAGCAAGAATATTTCTCTGTAAATATATGCAGTCCTCTTGCGTCTCAATAACATTAAAAATTTTTCCATTATCTGCATATAAAAGACATTCACTTCTTAGTTGGAGCGGTAGGTCATTAATATAGATGAAGAATATATAAGGACCTAGAATGGTACCTTGCGGGACACCAGACGTTTGCACAAAAGGGGAGGACTGATAACCATTTAAAACTACTATCTGGAGTCGTTCACGGAGATATGAAACAAACCATCCTATTAGATTTGCATGAAAACCTAAGCCATTTTTAGTAATATACGAGCGTGCATGATCCTATCAAAAGCCTTAGAAAAATCTGTTTGAATAGAATCAACTTGTTTCCCCTCATCAAATGCAACGACAATTTCGTTAGTATATATCGCTAAGTTCGTGACAGTGAACTTACCCGGAAGGAATCCATGTTATTGAGAGTTGAAAATGCAGATTGTTTGGGGAAGAAGTTGGTTGTAAATAATTTTTTCAAACTCAAGAACTCAAGTCTTGGACGAAACTCGAAGAACATTCCCTCATGGACAAGAACAAATGAATTAGCTAGACTCGTCCTACCTAGAGTTGTTTATTAAAATCGAAAAAAGCTCCTTGTCCTTACACAATAATTTGAATTAAGAAAGCATATATTGCTTTAAGGCTTCAAAGTGATTTTACACTAAAAAATTCCAGAAAAACAAAAATATTCCACCCATTTTAGACCTTTCCAAAACCTCAAAGAGGAATGTAAATTTTTTCCGCATTAAATAAAGTTGATATAACCCGCATCAATTTTTCTAGTTGCCACCCATTTCATTTAAGCTAACATCAAAATATTTATGTACTGCTTTGAGGTATGTAGTATATCCACCAAAACAAATTTTCTGCATATTTTAGAGGCAACTTGATACCTCTGGACTTTTACCACATTTTTTTTTCGCTTTATTTAGTTCTGTTGTCTTTTTTTTTCCTCTACCTCTCTTCATTAAATTTCTGCGGTTCTCTGGGTCGATGGCTGCCCTTGTACTGTGATGTGATACATAAGTTGCCATAAGCCAATATGACCACACACGACGAAACCTATCAAGTGTTTTTAATTACGATTTCTGTTGCTTTTGCTAGAATATTACAAGAAAATATGCAAAAATTACGGCTAGATAATAATATTATTCTTTTCTAGGCCTTCGATTCCAATGGAAATTGTAGTGAAAAGCTCGAATGAATATGGGGAATTTGTTTATGACGCCTTGTGTGGAGTTCTTGATTTTTATAATGAAAATGAAATATGGATTTTATGTGTTATTTTGATTTTTTGATTTTTTAATTTCATTAAAAAAAAATTATTAGCAACAATGTAAAAGAAAGTTTTAATTTATAGCCTGAAAAAAAGTTGCCATCCTAAGATTTATTGAATGATATACAAAAGATCGATCTACCACAATATGTCTGCGCATTTTAAAAGGATAATTTAGATTGAAAATTTTATAGAGAGGGAGGGGAAGAAGTTATGATTCAAGAAATTTCAAAACCTTCACTTTGAACTTACCTCACACATTCTTTAACCAAAATACGCAAACCTCTCTGCGTTTTTCACACTTTTGCTTGAGTAAGTGGAAATAGCTTAAAACCTCATTCACGAACACGAAAGCCTCGTGCAATAATAAATAGTAACCTACTGCTACAGTATGTGGGAGGGAGGGGGGGGGGGGGGACTAAACAAGCTGGCTAACAATTTCTAATCAGTAAAACATATTACGAAACATAATAACATAATATAGGTCCTGATATCTTCTTATGTAACTTCATAAGTACTTCATAACCATTTTACAAACTTAACTGCCTTTAAAAAAAAACCTAATCGAAACATAAAATGTTTATAATAATTCAACACTTACCTGATATTTTTTAATACTGTCCAATTGCTCAATAGTTGGCTCAACAATTTGAGCAATTTGATGATTTGGTGTGCCAGATAGAGATGATGAAATTTTACGATCGGGTACTTGTGGAGCCGGAGCACGATTTACTAGACGACCATCCTTTTCCATACGTAAATGATCACGAGGTGGTGGAACAGGCTTAACAGAACCATTTAGCTGTAATATATTTAAAAAGTTTTTATAAAAAATAATAGGAAATGTAAAAAAATAACAAAATAAATAAAATAGGGAATAGCGCAGGATCCCAAATACAAAAGGAGAGAAGAAAAAAACATCTACAAAACAGAATCCCAACTGAAAGCTCATGTTGATGTTAGTTTTTATGGAATGCTGAAATAATTTCTATACTATAAAGTGATATTTGTTAGCAATATTATCTACGGTTAAATAGGTGGGACGATTATATTTTTTATTTTATTTTCGACTCTAGATAAGATTTATGATTTTTAATACCTATGTTTCTATCAATAGTTAGGTAAGGTGTACGCATCGGAAGGACGTGGTTAGATATTAGTATCATACCTAATAACCTGATGTTATCTAAGTGGTCAGTCGACAAATCCTTCTTCAAACATTGAGTCCCAAACTCAAATCCCATTCGAATTATTTGTGCTACGACAATTTCTTTCCAAGCTCTCTCTTAAGTTGTAGCTATTCACATCCAATAGTAGAATTCTGTGAAGCGTGGAAGATTTCTCAACTAATCATACTCGTCTTACCACTAGAACTCGGAAGGGAGAGAGCAGCAGTTGTTTTTTCCAACCAACCAAAATGCTTAGTTAGATGTATATTCGATATATTAAGCCTCATCATATGAACTGAGTTATTTCTATCAGCAATAATAGCTAACGACAGTTTTTTTAATAGCAAAAACTTAGTTTATCTGTCATTTTTCCCTGTTCACTAAACAAAATTGTATTTCCTGTTCTATTTTTCCAACTTCCTAGTCTCAACTAAAAGAAGAAAAAAAAACAACAACAAAACTGGCGCCTGGTTAACATATCTAAAAACTGCCGCCATCCTATACTGAAGAAGAATTCCATTTTATCAATTTTTGTTTATTATTTTTCAAGTGTCTGATTCTGATCATGTTAGTAGCTTTTCAGGCATAGCGTTAGTGATTATCAGCAATCATAGATATTATAACATAAATAAAACATACGAGAAAATATAGTCGTATACTGTAAACATGGCTTCCGTTATCATTATTTATACTACATCCGATTTACCATAATCTGAATGATGTTCCATAAAATTGAAGCATTTGATCGGACAATCGCTGCTACCCATCTATATATTATGTATGAAGGCACATATATCAAAAATCGGAACTACTTCGACATTATATTCGTACAAAAGTGGTACAAACCAAATATATGGGTATCCAGTGAACGTAAACGTTTTATGGTATTCAGATCTCTATAAATTCTTGGTAGTTAATCATTAAACTGCACAAAACAAACAATATAATTCAGTACTATAGTAAATGGCCAGCAAAATATATAACACAATCTGGAATTCCGCCTACTTTTGTATTTCCCACGACTCTCCATGGCTAAAAAGATAAAAGTCAAACAGAAATATATATTGATAGCCTCGAGGCATCTGGAGCGATTTTAAGACAGTTTAGATTACATGCTACGTTAACATTAATCCCCGTGATCATGTCCAATAAATACAAAATTTAAAATCATTAATTAATTCCGTCATCGAAACCGATAAATTGTTATGATTGTTGTTTGGAATGTATATGTAACACGATGAATGGAGAATTTAATTTGTAGTAAAGGAAATATCCACTCTAGAAATATCAGTTTGGAACATGTATGTATAGAATTTGTGTCAAACACATATTATTACGATGAATTTAATTCTGACTGGCTTAGATCCAACTATTTCAATAATTGAATCTCTCCTTACTAATTACTATCTAATATTCTATCTAATATTACTATTCATGTGTAATATGAGACTTTCCGGCCTATTGTCCTATCCTCCTTCATGATTTTTTTTTTCTTTTTCGTGATGCGCAGCTTTTAATACATCTTTCAAAAGAAATATTTATTCTACCTACATCTGGTAAAAAGTATTGGAAGTGTCATCTCAGATACTTCCCCTCCAGACTAGACAGACATTCCGAACTAACAATGACTAGCATTTTCATTTTAGAAATATGTGGGTGAAGCTCTTTGGGATCAGTAATTAGACCGCGAATACAGCTCTACATACCTCACCCCTCTCAAGCTCCTAAAGAATTTTCGCTCTACAAGAAAGATTCTCGTGTATCTCCAACCTCTAAGATTCGAGACTCCGAGTCCCGCCCTCAGACATAGGTAAGCATGGACCGCAACAGTACCACAGGGTAGTGTCAGGCAAAGAGTATAATGAAAGGTATCTCTCTAGTAAGAATGAGGAGTATTTTTGAATCACGCGATAGAAAGGATGGCGATTAGCTAAATTATTTATAATACACTGTCAATTTAGAAAGCTTGAGCATATTCATTTTATGTGAATGCTGCTCGGCAACAGCTTGGCATGGAATTGATATCTATGTCAAACCACGAGCGGACTTAAATCAACTACTAGGATTAGCTTACTTTTAAAGAAATATGAGGTGGTCCTCCTCATCTCCTTTTATATATATTTAACTAACTTAAATTCGAATTTATTTATTCATTCATTTGCTTACAAAACTAAAGGGCTGTTTACTTGCCATATCGCAAAATACGAAAAATATATTACACAAAATTTACAAAAATAAATACTTAAACTCTGCTTAGATTCAGACTAGTTGAAGTTATTAAGTAGTATGTAGACTTTGACGTTGTCGGTTCATGTATACAATTATATGAAATTTACAAAACGGTCATTAGACACAAACAGGTTGGAATTGACAAAAACGTCTCTGTATAATATCAAAGGACAAGGCAATTCTGAGATAATTGTGTTCCATTTTCAGAATTTCCAAGTAAATTTTATTACGAATAAATTTTATAAAAACTACATAATCAATACTAGTTTAGATTTGCTAGTAACGTTCGCTATACTAAGTTAAATGCAATAAGTACGAACAGCATAGAAAGCACCCTAATAAGACTGGTATATGCTAAAACAGATTTAACCAAGATTCAACTGCGTAACTACGCGAAATAAGGATTAAGCAATTCCTAGAACTATCTCCTTCTTACAAATATTAACCTTACTTGCAATATAGAGTCAGATAAATGGGACCCTTAATGGACAATCCAAAAACCAAATTAAGGTTTACGCTTTTGGTTGAATCAAGTTTAATTTTTAATTTTCCATCCAGAATATAATCGAAGCGCAGCGGGTTATATTCCTCAGAAGAAAAACAAATTAATCAATAAAATTTAGTTGTGAACTTCACCGATAAATGTTTAATTAAATGCCAATTATAAAAAGTAACCAAATGCAACGTCAATTCAAAGTCATTATTATCGAAAAGAGGTATATTAGGATCATTCGCATAACAGAGAATTATTGAAATTAGCAAAATATGTTTAGTTTTAAGAAACGTAAACGTATAGCTTGTTAAATTGGTAAAATTACACAATTGTTAAACTCCGATAAAGGAGCACCGATGAAATGGTTCCAAAGGGAGGGCTCACGGTAAAAAACTTAAAACTCCTGACTGAAGAGTAGATATGGAATCAAAAATTTTGCCAAGTTTCAGACAAGCAAACCACGCAAATAACGCTTATGTTGCGTAGTTTTATGAAAAAAATCATTAAAAAAGTAATCAACCTAATGCCTATCATTCATGAGACGTTATAAACTTCGGCTGCTGGGAGGTTGAACTACCAAAAGTTTCTGACGTTCAGTTGGATATTTTAATTCAAATTACGTATACATGGAAGAGTGAAACATCTGATAGCGATAGCAACAGACATCAACTTAGCGCAGTACGAAGATAAGCCGCCTGATTAGGCTATTGGAGTAGTTTACCTTTTACCTATTTACATTTGAGTTTAATATGCGTTCTTATTGTAACATAGAGAAAAACAGTTTTTTTTTTACTGAAGTGAGTGAATTATTGTATTGTAACTGATTAATACATCAACTTTTACATGGTTTGGATTTGTATGGAGATATGAATATGCATAGTCTCTTAATAGAACAGCTGGAGCTGAATACGTATCATGTATGAAGGGGCCTAAAGGCAGCTACACTTTAGTTCAATTCTATAGCAAAATCGTCAAAATTGCGTGTACGCAATAGTTTTGGCCCATTTCATTAATGTCAGACTTCAGGCTAAACTCAAGCTCTGACTTTCGCTACACATATTCATGCATATATATTAGCGTATAAATTAGCTTGTTCATGCCAAGTCTTACGATTTGTTTGCGCGTGTGTAGCGGATTCAGTCTCAACTCAAGCTCCGACTTGGCTTATACATGCCGAGACGTACGATTTTCCTGAGCATTTTTAGCGACCTTAAAAAATGATGGGAGGTTTCAAGAATCAAATTTAAATTATTACAAAGCAGCAAGTGATTCAAAATAAGTAGTCTTATTTGTCGCGGTAGACAAATCGTTCCGGAAAACATTTTGCAATGTTATGATGCAGTATAGACTCTATTGTACTATGTATATTCTGGAATGCTGTGCTAATAAAATCAGAATTGGTGCAGTTATTCAAGACTAGCCTTGAGTTATTGGCCACAAAGCACAAGGTGACCCTATGCTGGCCATAAGGATATCTCAGGCAACGAGATGGCTGATGAGTTGGCCAAAAAAGGCTCTAAATTGGATAGCTCCGCAGCGGTAGCTAATGTAAGGATCTCAATCGGAGCGATAAAAGATCAAATCATCAGCGGCGCCTATCAAAAGGCAAGCCTCCGGTAGACCAGCAGGGATACCTGCCGTATTGCGAGGCAATTGTGGCCTGCATATGACAGGAAAATGATAAGGGAGCTGCTTAATGGCAGCAGAACAAACATCACGAATCTAGTAGGGGTCTTTACGGGTCACTGGGCCATAGGTGAGCACGCTAGAAGATTTGGGATAGCGGCGAACGATTTCTGTTTCTATATCTATTTATATTAGAATAGTTTTTAGTTTTTTTTTATCTACATGCTTTGGAATTGAAAACAAAAGATCTCGTGGAATTGATCTATCTGCTAGTAGGTATTTTAATATACAAGATTCGTCTAATTTTTTGTGCAAAAAAAGCTCAAGAATTTCAAAGAGAGAGGGTTTTATCAGACTAGAAGTCTAATGACTTGAACAGTGTTCATTAGAGATTTTCTGTACACTTATTATAATATTCATACGATTTAAGGCACTAGAAGTCAATATTCTACATACGTTGTACATCTAGTTTATTCTATTGTTCACGTAATAATAACAGTAGAATAGAAATAATCAGTGAGTTGCAAAATACTGAACATAACTGAAAAAAAAAAATTATTGTTTCTTTGCTATGCGATTCTTTGTATTCTTTTATCTCCTAGTACCGTCAACTTTTTATGCCGGTTATTAATTTATAAGGAAATACAAAAAAATGTATAATTATATTACTCAGAACTTCTATCAAATCGTATTATGTGTACAAAAAATATATGTTAAATGAACAATGGATAATGATTATAGCATTGCATTAAACCCACGTCATATAACATCAAGAACAATGATTGATTGGAAATAATCGGACCAACAAAAAAAAATCTTGATATACAAATCTCAGTATTTTCAATAGAATTACTACTTTTTTTCTACATAGATTTTCAGAGGTATATTTACAAGATACCAATTAGTTTGGAAAAATGTTCCCCGTTTTGTACAAAATAAAATATTTGAAACTACAAGAAATGCTTTACTAGATTCTCTGTAGTGAAATTTACTAGAAAAACGTTTTACTAATAGAGAGTCAATTATTATCACCAGTATTGTGTCCTTGTCCGGCTTTCGCCGGAGAAGTCTGGATACTTTAGGTTCTACCCTCCTATCTGTAGAGAAGTTGAAAAACCTTCCTCACACCAAGACCTGATGCGCTTCATTAAGAGGACAGGAAGGTTTTGGTGATAAGGATTCTAGTAGGACAGTTCAATGGGCCGCTCTGGCCTTCGTGCTTGGGATCTGTCGTCCCTAGCCTTTAATTAAAATATATATAGTCCAGGGTGTCACTTCACTTTCTATGTGAGAAGAAGCACATTAAATATTTTTATCACAAGGTTGGTAAATAATTTTCATGGTGCTGCTCCAGCATTCTAAAAGTTTTTTTTTTTATCTATGATAATCTACAATTTAGACAAAAAAATGCAGATGAATAGTAATTAATTGAATTTCCTAACCAAAAACCTATGCTAGTAAGGACCAGTCTACTTATCTTATATGACTAGAAAATTTGCTAATAAAGCCTAACATAATTTATTAGAGAAAAGCTTAAGGGATAAAAAATAGATTTACAAACAAATACAAATATTAAAATATGTTAACGCCCGAATAAAAATAACAATAAAAACAATATAAAAATAACTAAAACACTAAAACAAAACACTACAAAGTTTAAAAAATAATAATCTCCAAAAATTTTACAATGAATAGAATTTGAAGAGAGTGTTGTTGTTAGTGAAATAATGTTCTACTGCTGTTAATGATGAAAGTTGTTACTTCACACGAGAGAGAGAACCCTTCAAAGTCAAGGGTTTGTACAAAAAAAAAATGTTTAAAGGGTAAACAACATAGACTGCGTCTAGACTAGACTATATAGCGATACATTATATATATATATATACTATATAGAGCGTGTGGCGTAATTAGAGAAGGGTTGTCGTAATGTAGTACCTCATCGTTACGTTTGATAGCCACTTGGGGCTGAGGCTTCTGTTTCTCAATGGAACTACCATGTGAACCATGTGAACCATGCGACGACGATGATATCGAATTCTTTGCTTTCACCACCTCCTTGACAATCTGCGGAGGCCGTTTAGTAGTAGTAGCAGTAGTAGCACAAGTAGTAGTAATATTATTGTTAGTGGTAGCGGTAGTGGTGGTTGTATTCGATGAGGATGCATTCGACGATGATGACAGTGAGGATAAATGTGGCGGAGGTGGATAGCGTGGTGGAACTTTAATTATTTCAATAAAACTATCTGGACAATCAACAGGTAATTCCCGATGGGTGGTCCTTTTTTCTCTTAAATCATATTCCGGTGGTCCTATATCACCAGATGATGAACTTCGTGTACTTAATGAACCACATGATGTGGCTGTATGAGCATTTACTCCTTTATTATTGTTGTTGTTGTTGTTGTTTTGTAAATTTCTATAGCTTATCGAATCAAAATCACACGTTGATTCACACACAGAACCGATTGAGGATGGTTCTTTGCTGGATGATTTTTTGCTACATTCATCAAATGATGAGGAACCTTTACGGAAAAGATTCAAGGGTTCAAGTTCTAAAGAGACTCCACTATGACTACTGCTACCACCTCCACCACTCCCACCACTGCCATGTGTTTTCAATTGTTGATTGTTTTGTGATGGTGTCATATTATTATGTTGTTGTTGTTGTTGCAATTGTTGAAATGCTTGTTGATGATAGTTAAGATGATGATGATGCTGTGTTTGATGTGGTTGATGGGAGGAATGATTCGTTTGAACACCACCAACCTGTTGTTGTGACATACTGCCATTTGGTACTAAATTTACCTGAACTGGTGGACGGGGTGGCGGATATCGTGGCGGTGTCTTATTTCTTGCAATAAATGTATCTGGAACATCGACAGCCATCTCACGATGTGGACCTGAAAATAAGAAGGAAGTTTATTTATTATTACATATGTATGTATGAATTAAAAAATTTACCGTTATCTTGATTTACAGAAAGCATTGTCAACATTTCCTTGTCTATTTCTTTACTGTCCGAATGCTGATGATGAATATGATGACTGACAATGTAATCATCAGGTAAACACGGCTTTAGGTCTTCACCATCTATTACAACTATACTAGAGCCGGATCGACGCCGGGGCCTGAAATTAATTTAATTATTTAATTAATTTAATTTTTTAATCAATTTAGGGAAAAAAAATCAAAAATATGCAGTATGTATACATTTTAAAGGGGACAATAGATGACGCTATCATTTTCATTCAAAATTCATTTGACGATAACTTTCTGATCGATTATCTTAATTACTAGTCTTAGATATTGAATGATTGCCATTTAACTACTTCTATGGAAATGAGCACTCACTAAATATAAAATCGAAAAAAATGTTGACTTGTTTGTGGAAAAAAAAAGCTTTTTTCAAAAGTGTTTTTTCATGAGTGTTTCATATAATACCGTCCCCGTCTGGGACAGTAGACATATCGTGTACAGCACTATGCTGACAGCGCGGAGTGCCTATGTTATAGCTCCCATTCCTATCCATTGGGTGCACACATCTATCATCATTAAAGGTCGTTTGAAGATCGCTCTAATTTTTTAATCAATTCAGGGAAACATATCAAAAATATGCAAAAGATGGCACTATCATTTTTCTAATATAGATGGCGCTATTCATTCAAAATTCATTTGACATTCACTTTATTTTTTTTAACAGGAAGACGTACTTTTGAATTAGATATACAGATATATTGAAAGAACAGCAGGACAAAGAACACTTTTGAAAGGAGGTATTTTCCCGAATGCTAACCAAAAGTAAAACACGATCTTCGATAACTTATATTAAAGGTTCTTGGGGACATAAATGAAAATAATAAGGTAACATTAGTAAGCGTAATAACCAAGTATTTGCTATCCTCAAATCTCAGATTGAGTGTACATCTAGTCATTCACAGATATTTGAACCCAGGACTTCTTGTTTGTTAGTCTTAATGGAACAACAAATCCATTTCTACCCCAAAGTAATATCTACCAAAGTAGTAAGTAGAGTAAATGTAGGTACTAGTACCCGGACACTTAACATTTCATCTTACTTTTTATTATTAAGCTTTTTTATTATTTAAGCTGTTTACATTTAGCTAGTAAATATTTTTAAGCCATTTAATAATATTATGTTATAGTTTTGGGGTTTGAAAAAAATCTTCGATTTTTTTGGACACCATTTAGTATTCGGACACTACAGTTTCAGTGTCCGAACATAGAATGCTTGAAAGAAAGTTATTACCCATTTTTTGTTAAAAATAAACACATTATATATACGTTTTATTAATTGAAAGAATTATGAACACATTTTAAGGCAATTTTCTCTTTAAAAAAACTAAAGAATTTATGCAGACAAATACTTCAAACTTTGTAATAATGAAAAAAAAAAATAGCTAAGTAATCATAAAAATATTATAAAGTAGATAACTAGTCTCAAAAAAGTTATCACATATTAGTTTTGTTGTTAATATTTCCAGTACACGAAGTCTTTGATTGCTCCTCGTAAGATAATGAAAACATTGGAATGTATTTGGGGTAGCACCACCAACCAATGTTTTTAAATCGTCATCTTCAACAACGCTTTGTAATTCAATTAATATATTGTTTCTTCTTCTGCTTCTTTATTTTTTTTTTCACTTTGTTCCTTTTTCATTAGTCTTTTTTATACGGCATCGAATTGATGCCGGCAACACACAAGAATCAGTCGTTGAGGACACACAGGATGGACTAGGTTCTGGAGAAATAGTTTCAACTTTTTTAATTAGAATTAATAACTATTCAGTACTCTTACCAGTTGCAACTTTCTGCCGTCATTCAAATCAGACCTGTAAAGTACTTAAGTACATTGGTACTTAAATACTAGTAACAGTATCAGTACCTGGACTTGTACTTGAAAATTTTTAAAGTACCAGTACCGGGACTTGTATTTGACATGTTTTTAAGTACCAGTACCAGGACTTGTACTTGAAATATTTCAAGTCCAGGTACTGGTACAGTACTGGTACTTGTACTTGGAATTTTACAGGTACAGACCTGTAAAGTACTTAAGTACTAGTAACAGTACCAGTACCTGGACTTGTACTTGAAAATTTTTAAAGTACCAGTACCGGGACTTGTACTTCAAATGTTTTTAAGTACCAGTACCGGGATTTGTACTTAAAATTATTTTAAGTACAGGTACTGGTACTGTACTGGTACTTGTACTTAAAATTTTACAAATCTGATTCAAATCATATGTGCCTCCCGTCAGATCGTTAAATGTAAGATCTACGTAGTTCTGATAACGCTTCTATCGAAGCTTCTGTTTCGGCTTCCTTGATGATGTCCAAAACTTGGTTTTTGTGAATATTTATCATTCTTAACTTATGATCCATTAACTCAACAATCTCAATAGCTGTGTGAAACTTCTGTGCTGGAATTGATTCTTGCGTTATAGTTGGTATATCAGCATTTCAAGTAGCTGCAAAATTTTCAGCGACATTTTTCACACATTCACTGAAAACAACTGTTTTCGGGTCGTAATAAAGCCCACATTTCCTGAAGTAGTTTTTATGGTGTTTCCAAATTTTTAGATTTCGCAAGATTGCAGTTTCCAGTAAAGGACAGAAAGTTTTTCTTTTTTTTTTTATAAGTTGACCAATATTTTTGACTGCCATTCTCGAACGATTTTTTCTAACTGTCGTCAGCTGACTGCATTATATAAGTGGTGTTTGGTGGCAATGCATATAAAATTATACTTTTTCACTCAGCTCTAATGTTCAGTGTGACTTGTGACCGTCTATATGAAAAGGGTGCCTGCGGTCTGGTATTTTCTTACTACTCGAAACACCCATTAACTCCGCCATTAATTACATATTCGAAAAAGATATCGCTCCTCATCCATCCTTTTTCTGTTCCCAACAACAGTTTCGCTGAGATGCTATTTACAATATCCTTTAGTGACGCAAATATGAAAAGCCTACCATTAGGAATATTTTTCTGCCTGCAGAAAATAAAATTCTTTTTCTTTTTCGTTCTAAATTTGATAAACGTTTTTGACTCCACGGTATGTAATTACTTTATTGGTTTTCGAACAAAGAAAAAACCCCGTTTTATCCCCATTTAGTATTCGGGTAGGATCATTTAATATGTCGTCCTATCCGATACTTTTTAAATATTGGTCCAGTTCTCGAACCATTTCATAAACAATAATCACTGCTCTGCCTTTGGTAATACTTCCTGCTTGTCTTGCAACCAATGACGTGTTTCGTTTAAAGAAGGAATTGAACCATGTTCTTCCTCGTCGAACATCTTCTTAATATGTTGCACAGTTTTACCCAAGTTATTTTGTTCAAGTGAAATTCCACACTTGCCAACAACAACACTTCATATTAATTTTCCAGTACACTTCATATTGATCAATTTATTTTCTCTGACATCGATGTAGTATAGCTTTTAATTCATCTCTGCATCATTAGTGGATTGTTATATACGTTTTTTCGGTTTGTATGCATAAGTACAGTCATCCATTATTTTGAAAATTATTATGATTATTTATTACCCAGATATGTTTTATTTTTAATTAATCGATTACGTATTAGATATTTTTGTCTTGACACTGAAACTGCCATTTTAGTAGTCGGGCAGCAGAAATGGAAATTCTTAAAATGAGTCCGAATATTAAAAGTATAATAAAAAAAAACATGTTTAATGTTTTAGTGTTTCCTATAAAAAACAAATTTTATAATTGTGTTAAAGAGTATGGAGGAAAAATCTCTTTTGAAGCATAATTTCAGTGTCCGGACAGCCTGTCCGGAAACTAAACAAAATAATTTTTTTCTGTTTTAGTTACCGAACATGCAAAAATTGTTTGCATTTAATAAAAAATATTTTATATTTTTGATTTAATACTAATAAAATACAATATTCAACCAATACCAAAACAGTTAAACTAAATAAAGCAATACTTAATAATTTTATTTCACTTTCTTTGATGTCCAAGGCACTAATTGCACTTTACATAAAACACGTGTTGAACTTACTGACGTGAAGTACATACACAGACTAATAAGTATTTTCTCAAAAACGACACGTGTGTTACCCGAATTTGGGATGTGCATCTAAAAAAAAATCAAATAAACAAAATTCTAACGGAGTTCTAAGGATAATGGTGTACTTTTATTATTTTTATACCCTAGATGAAATCTATAGGGTATACTAAGTTTGTCATTCTGTTTGTAACACCTCGAAATAATGATGGTAGAGCAAAATGGATTAGACACCCACGCATAATATTAAAAGCTATTTTGATTTTTGCATGTCCGTCCGTCCGTGGGCATGACAACTCGAAAACGTATATACTTAGAGAGCTGAAATTTTATACATAGAATTTAAAAAAAAAAGTAAAATCAAGCTCGAAAATGAGACAAATTGGGCAACTCCTTCGTGGCGTTGTCATACAAAAATTTCGTTTTCCACTACATATGTATGTATTTGGACACTGCCTGAGACCGCGTCGACATAGAGAGCTGGTACATGGTGCTTTCATAATAATAGCAAATAAAATTTCAAAAATGGACTAAATCGGGCAACCCCTTCTTGGTGTTGCCATATAAAAATTCAGGTTTTTTACATATACTGTGAAAACGATTAGTCCTAAGCATTTTTATTGTACTAAAAACTTCTTAAGAATACGAAATCCTATAAAATTCGTTATAACAATTTTTTCTGGCCGACGAACCGTTCTAGAAATAGGTATATGCGAAAAACCATTTCAAAAATCAAACTTGCATAGATCGGTGATCATACGAAATTTTATACGGGCATTCATCTAGGATATCGTAAGAATTGGTCGTAGACTAATTCTAGCTTTTTTACTTGTTATTAAATAAAATGGAAAGTGTTCGAATACTGGAGCTGTCCGGATACTAGTGCAACTACCCTACTTACTTCATGAAATCTTAGCTTGAGCCTACATTTCCAAAAATTAACAGATGAAAGACCTTCAGCGAGTATTTTTTAAGACATACACGGAACTTAGAATGAGACGCAGATATGATGATTTTGATATTGATAACAATTTGTGTCAAATCGCTATCTATAACTATCTAAAAAAAAAAACATATCGTAGATCCAAATTGCAACTTTGGGCTGCTTTTAATCTTACACCCGAATTTTTACATAAATTATAATAATTTCACTAACTCGTATTTCTTGGATTCTCTCTTAAATCTGTCAGAAATTTTTCTTCACAATTAGGTTTACTTATTGTGAAGAAAGTACCTATGTAAGTAGGTACTTACAGACAGTCTTATCTTTTATGTAAATAATTATCATACAACAGTTTTCTTAAAAAGCTTGTTGTAAAATATTCACTAAATCATCTTACTTGCTCTAAACAATTTTTTTTTTTCAGTTTTTCACATCTTAATGGATTTCTTTGAAGAAGGATACTTGTGCTAATGAAGTAGAGAAGTATATTTATATTTATTCAGCCATGAAAGACTGCTATGGCTGCTATTTACAAAAAAAAAACTTTTTTTAATGTTTACTTAAAAGCAGTTATCTAGGTAGGTAGGTACTATGTATGTATTTGGAAATCTTGTAAGACATAAAAGAATAATTACACATCAAACCTATGGCAAGATCGAAATTCCTAAACAAATTCATAATCGTTAATAAATTATAGTTTTCAACAAGAGAAGAAAAATATCTACTTAGGAGGATCATCTGAAAAGAAAATTGAAAGGAAGCCAAAATTCGTTGTGATGATTAGGTATGTTTCCAAATTATTAATTCAAAACCTTCCATCCTACCTGTAATCCCTTTTCAAAATTCAAACATAAGAAAGAAAAATTATTCCCTTATACATATCCCTGTTAAACCATAAAAAAAAAGTATTAAAAGTCAAGTCAGGTGCATCCATATATTTCGTCATCCATCACTGACTGCATTAAAAATTTCTCAAGAACAGGTTTTTCTGGGATATCTTTCTGGAACATACCTACAATTTAAAAAAAAAAAAACAGACAGACGCACATAGAAAAAAAAACAAAAAAAAATGAAAAGGTTCCAATTGAGTTGAATTTTTGAGAAGGGATTCCTTCTCTAACAAAGAAGCCCCCAAAAAGTTATGTACAGGCTTAGATAGGGTACCCTCTTTATACCTATATAAACCTACTTACTTTGTTCGTTTTTATTTTTCCCATTTATTATACTTTTTCTTACGTGTATCATCATCATCCTCCTCCTCCTCCGTTCAGACTTTCAAGCCATCAGAGATCAGACACATTCCTTTGTTACGAACAAAAGCAGGAAGTGAATGAGGTATAAATTGAAATTAAGGAGGAGAGATGAAAGGAATATCATCGATAAAATGGACCAATTAAATTTACTTTTAGAAGATTTTTAGTTGAAATTCTTTCTTAATTCCAATTTTATATATAGATGAAGCAAGAAGATTACCTTCTCTTTTAATGCACTATAATACGATTAGAGGAAAGCCTCTGATGGCATTGTTCTGAACGCTTCAACCGCAGATATGACCTTTTATAGGTCTCTTTCGGGAGCTATACATAGCATACCTATACCTAGGTATTTATCGCTTCATTACGGGAGTCACACACCATACTACATATCTATCGTTTAATTTATTTTAAAATTACAAAAAAAAAAAAAAAATTGTAGATACGCAGTAAAATCTTAATTTTCTCGGCTATCCAGCCATTCACCTTTTCTCATTCTTCCATAGCCAAGAACTGTTCTTGTAATCAAAACAGAATCACGTCCGAAGGTCAATAATCGAACAATCATGCGCTATCGATATTCCCGGAAGAAAATTATAATTTCTGTTTTTTTTTCTGAATTCCGGGAGGGACGATAAATTATCTTAGACATAAAGATATTTGTATCTTTAACAATTCAAACATTATCCGAACATTTTACCAGCAAACTTTTGATTTACTAGAGAACTCAGATACACCAGAGAATGATTTTATAAAAAATTTCTTATGCAAAGAGGGCTAACAAGAAATGAAACATTTTTGCCTTTTCTATTTAATAGTTAGGTTGTAATTACCAATTATGTATAGGCTGTTGCTCCCCTATGTAACTATGTTCACTATCATCGAACTTCTATGATAGGCGATCAGAGATAACCATACTGATGAGACTTCTCTGATCGCTGGGTCGAAAAATTTGATTTCTCTGCATTCTCAATGCATTTTAGAAAGTAATTGAAATTATTTTCAATGAATTTCAGTCTACTGTAGACGAAAAATAATCCACCTATGTTCACTATGGATAGCTTGCGAAAAAGAGAGTCGGTTGAATAAAACGTTTGAATTCCAATAACAATACTGGCACAAAACGAATGGTCTACAGAATTCTTGGATAGATCTCCAGCAAGTCGAGAAGACTTCTTCTAGAAGTGAACAAGAATTCTTCTGGCGCTTTAGATAGATGATGAAAGACGATTATGTCATACTGTTTCCTCACATAAGGGACAAGAAAAAACAAACTGAGACTACTACGAAACTCGTTATTATCTCAAAGCTATATATCGTTCGGCTCAGTTAACCTTGTTTCAATTGAGAGTCTGAAGCTAGCGATTAATTTTGTAAAGACTAACCAGATTGATGATTTTGATATTACCACATCTAAATGAAAGGGACATCGATAAAAGCATGAAAGTACCTACACCAGAACTATATTACCTCTCTACCTGTTAGGAAACTCAAACAGTTGATAAAATTTATGAGGACTAACTTGCCTATACGTTTAGTTGGAATTAAATAAGGGCAAGGACCAACGTAAAGACAAGAGGACATTTACGACCAATCTTGTTGTCCAGTCTTGGCGGCCAATAAAGTCAACCTACATCTGAACAAGTTCGATTCCTATCACAAAAAATGATGGATCAAAATTAACGTCCAAAAGTCTGAAGTTATCTCTATTTGGATATCTAGCATCAAACGAAACAGCCAAGTTATTATATCTAAAAGGATTACGGCCGTCTACAACGGGGAAAAAAAAGCGAAATATCTAGGCGTAAATTTCAATAAACTCCTACGATTCAATTACCATGCAAAAGCAACAATTAGCAAAGCCACTTTCGAGTACAACCTTATAAGCCCTATAGTCAGAGATACACTCACAACCTAGACAAAGCTACAATCTATCCCACTTATATGAATCGCCTTAGGACGCTCGAAAGAAAGATTCTTAGAGCTTGTACAGGACTCCATAGAAGACAAAACGGAAAATACTTTCGCAACGAAGTATTGTATGAGGCAGCCAACAGAACTCACATCAAGAAGTATCAGTTCAATCTAGCGAAAAAACAAGTCGAGAAAATCCCTATTCACCCAAACCCACTCATAAACAACTTACCGTATTTTCTCATACCTGTCCTTGCCCTTGGCACAGCCTGATACTATAAACATCTACCTCCACGAAGATAGAATAAGTTTCTATGACACTAAAGGGAATTACTACAGTGGGGTA
This sequence comes from Dioctria rufipes, assembly GCA_963924295.1. NCBI lineage: Eukaryota > Metazoa > Arthropoda > Insecta > Diptera > Asilidae > Dioctria > Dioctria rufipes. The sequence continues at coordinate 194,422,789 of OZ002742.1, forward strand.
ATCCCAAATAAACCCCTCGAAAACTCGGGAATATCTATTATAATACCTGCCAATATAGGAACTTTCCATTCCTTAAATGTCTAAAACTTCCTAAACATAGCCAATCCTCACTCCCTTCGAGTCTCTCCCAAACTAATAACAAACTGTTGCGAGAAAATCATTGATTACAGCTGATGTTGCGCAGCAGTAGTAGGCAGAAGAACTAACAATATCACGTGAAATGAACAACACTCATATCAAGGATCTAAAAGAAGACTAGAGAAGAGATCGAACTGAACAGAGGGCCAAAAATAAGCCATAACGCCCTAAATAAGACAATCCGTAGTATACGAAAAATCATCAATTATATCCAAAACAAGTAAAAAAGCTAAAATTTGTCTAACCAGGGGCGAATTTCCCGATAGGCCGAGTAGGCCCGGACCTAGGGCAGCAAACTTAGGGGAGCGGTAAAACTTGGTGAGATCTTGTGTTTTGAGTATTCGCGCCCCCTGTGAACCGCCCCTGGGTCTAAGATCAATTCTTATGATACCCTAGCTAGATGAATGCCCGTATGAAATTTCGTATGGTCACCCATTTGAGCAATTTTTGTTTTTGAAGTGGTTTTTCGCATATATTTCTAGAACGGTTCGTCGGACAGAAAAAATTATTATAACCAATTTTATAGGATTTCGTATTCTGAAGAAGTTTTTAGTACAATAAAAATGTCTAAGACTGATCGCTTTCACAGTATACGTAAAAAACCTAAATTTTTATATGGCAACACCAAGAAGGAGTTGCCCGATTTAATCCAGTTTTGAAATTTTATTTGCGATTACTATGAAAACACCATGTACCAAATTTCAGCTCTCTATGTCGATGTTCTCAGGCAGTGTCCAAATATATAGTGGAAAACGAAATTTTTGTATGGCAACTCCACGAAGGGGTTGCTCAATTTTTCTCATTTTCGAGCTTGATTTCACTTTTTTTTTTACGCTCATGTACAAAATTGTAGGTCTCGAGGTATCGTGCACACAAGTAGACAGACAGTCAAAGAGACAGACAGACAAACGGACAGACGGACGGACATGCAAAAATCAAAATAACTTTTGATATTATGCGTTCGTGTCCATTCCATTTTGCTCTACCATCTGTCTGTCTGTCCGTCTGTGCGCACGATAACTCGAGAACGCGTATACCTAGAGAGCTGAAATTTTGTACACGGACTTTTAAAAAAAAAAGTTAAATTAAGTTCGAAAACGAAAGAAATCGGGCAACTCCTTCGTGGGGTTGCCATACAAAAATTTCGTTTTCCACTATGTATTTGAGCACTGCCTGAGAGCGCGTAGACGTAGAGGGCTGAAATTTGGTACATGCTGTTTTTATACTAATAACAAATAAAATTTCATAAATGGAATAAATCGGGCAACCCCTTCTTGTTGTTGCCATATACAAATTTAGGTTTTTTACATATACCATGTAAACGATCAGTCCTAGACATTTTTATTGTACTAAAAACTTCTTAAGAATACGAAATCCTATAAAATTCGTTATAACAATTTTTTCTGTCCGACGAACCGTTCTAGAAATATATGCGAAAAACCACTTCAAAAATTAAACTTGCGTAGATCGGTGACCATACGAAATTTTATATGGGCATTCATCTAGGTTATCATAAGAATTGATCTTAGACCAATTTTAGCTTGTAGGAGATAGGAAAACGAGTTAGAAGCCCTGAGAAGAGTGACGAGGTGTTGATGTAGGTCACTCTTAAACTTTCGCAGATTATATACCGGAAAAAGATAGAAGATGGTAGACTATTCCACAATCGCACAATTCGGAACAAAAAGGCATCATGGAACTTTATTGTGAGGTCGAAAGTAATTTGAATAGTAAAAGAATGTATAGAGACATATAACCAACAATATCCAATGAAACTAAGACTGTGCCTTCAAATCCGACCCATATATGAAAATTGTATTCTATTCTAGGTCTGATGTAGGACTTTTAGAAGAGCGCTCAATTCAATGGGCTGAAATATTTCTTACAGCTTTTCAGAAATCCAAGATATTTCGATGTTTCTTTGGCAACAGAGAAGATGTGATCTGTCCAGCTTAAGTTACTGGAAATATTAATGCCAAGATTGCATAAAGACGGTGTATCGTAAATCAGTGCTACCATCAAAAGAACTGAAGTCGAAAAATTATCATTAGTTGCTCTGTAATGAAATCTAGATTGGTGTAAAAGTGGTAAAAAGTCTGGATAATCATTTGCCAGAGCAGAAGTAATCAGACCATCAGCTTTGTTTGCAATAAAAAAAAACTCTAATTAATGGCCCAGAACTGTCTATAGTACACAGTTCAGAGCGACATGACATGCAAAATAGTGCTTTTCATCGAGTCTATACTACCGATCGATATGGACAGCTTTCAGCCAGGTATTAAATGAAGACTTCTACGTTTTTCTGCAGTCTTTCATTTACAATAGAATAAATATTAGATCGAATACAGGTGTAAGAATCGGGAATTGTATGTAGAATTAAATTTAATTAAAAAGTTGTGTATAAAACTCATTCTTGTCGTACAACTAATACTACTGTATCGAAAATTGAACTTAGAACCAAAATATTTAGATAGAGCTTCTCATATATAAAAAAATACAATCTATTACCTTGGTCCTTCGTACCAGATATTCAAAATTTTGTAAAAAAAAACAACAACCCCACAGATAACTTCTTTAAACTTTAGAAATTTATTCCTCAAGACTTTTTTGAAATAATTTCTTTGTTAGTTTGCCCATTTACTTTACAATGCTGAAGAAGTTGGGCGTATCAGATTATTCGAATTATTCGATTATTATTGCCACGGCTATGTCCATTATCATTAAGCAAGCACGGCTTCAAACCTTCAACCATATGGTACCATAGGTATATCCTTAAAAAAATCTTCGATTAGAAATAAACCTTTTAAAGGCCCGAAGAAATTCCATAGAGTACTTACTACGTCATTCGGTAAGTCGACACAGAAATATTATTAGCGAGCTACCTTTTTTCGTACGACACGACATTATGAACAATGCGTAGTTCTCGGCACTTAGAGGACTAAAAACGTTCTTCATAAAAAACATATTTTCGAATTCATACCTAAGCAATTTTATTTATATGAAAATAAATACAATTTCCAACAAATCTTTGCTCAATAGGTGTCTTCTCTGCTTACAATTCGCTCAAAGACTGGCAAATGCAAAAGCAAATACATATGAAAGTACTTTCCAGCATTCTTTTGAAGATAATTAACTTGAAAACTCTATAAACTCTTAATCTCTTCCAATTACTTTTACATTAGGGAAAAGGTGAGAGATAAAGAAAATTTAAGTGGAAAGTACTTAACGCAAAAAGACCGTCGTTGATGATTTACTGCCATTCGTTAGTTAGTTAGACAATTTGACGAACAGAGATATATAAATATTTTGAAATGTACCTACGAATGTCTTCAGGCATAAAATTACATTTTTTATGATGTCTAAAATTGAGCTTATGAAAGTTTTCTGTGAACGAACTTTGAGGGTTTATTGCTTCTTTTGGAAAACACTGTGTAAAAATTACTTCGCCTTGAAGAAAATTTAAATTGAATAATTGCAAAAGAAAAAGCTTAAATAATGTGACCTTGGATCATTTATGTTTCTCTCAAGTTCATTGGAAAATTTCGTGGTTGTATACCACTTTGTTATATAAATTTCGGGTTAGTGCCCGCAGTTTTATGTACATACATTACGTTGTCTTCATCATTATATCGTAAGAAGAGTGTAGGAGCATATTTTTCTGAGCTTTTGAGAAATGTGAGGGTTCGACGATCTAATAGTAGGTAATCTGGATTCGAAATACATCAGCGACCATTAATAGTCGAAGAATCCTGTTTGACAACAGAAAAACATTTTTGAATGCCATAATGTCCGAATGCTAGTTTACTCAGTATTTTGAGGTTCACAAAAACTTTAGATAAAAAAGACATGCCCCACGATAGACTCAAGAAAGTTGCAGGAAAATAAGACTACCTTAGTAGCTGTCGATGAACTCTTGGATAGTGGAGGAATTGCAGCAGTCATTGGATAGAATCCGTTCAAAACAAACAAAAATGGCAATGCTACAGTGCCAAGGATATTATAAAAAAATAAAAAATTTAAGTATGATTCTAAATGCCTTCTTTCTTAAACTAGGAGATTTTCCAACTCAATATTTAAATCTGTCATCAATGATAAAGTTTCGTTGTAGAATAAATCACCTTGGACAGATCTAGATACATAAATTAAAGTTACATAACAAAATGTTGATTTCATTCTGAAGTTACCTGGAATCCCCACGTGGAAATGATAACTAACAAAACCATGTGGGCATTCAGCTCTTTTCACAGGCTTTTCAGGAAAAAGTGGGGTCTGAACCCTAAAATGACTTTATGGATCTTCTAGGGCATAGTCAAACCCATACTTTCTTATGGGGCAAATGTGTAGTGACCTATAACATTGCAGGCAACCACCAAAAGCTTGTTTAGGCGTCATCTCAATATCCTCGAACAGGTCAACATTAACGACCTAGAAGCTCCAACAGATACTATGGCCAAAAGACTTTCTTTTGAAAGAGGTTACAAGGTAACCATAAATGAGGGAAGCCGGATGCTTGACGGGGGACTCCAGCTTCCGCAACGGGCCCAAGTCTGGGATACTGACGGATCCCGGAGGGACGGGGGAACAGGCGCAGGGGTGGTCGGTCCAGATGTGGAACTATCCATTCCGCTTGGTGCCTCATCATCCATTTTTCAGGCGAACGTATATGCTATAGAGGTTGGAGCTCAGGAAAGCCTAAACAAGGGCTGTAAGAACTCCAACTTCTTCATCTGTTCAGACAGCCAAGTTGCGGTCCTAGCTCTTTGCTCTCAAGCCCTTGAGTCGAAACTAGTCTAGAGCTGCTACTCGAAACTCCAACTACTGTGTAGGGACAACCAAGTAACTTTGGTTTCGGTCCCTGGACACGAAGGAGTGGACAGTAATAAAAACGCGGACGAACTGGCTAAAACCGGAGCTGAATGTTCCTATACAGGTCCATACCTGACATCATTTGGCCTACCAAAAAGCCACTTTAGGGGGGAAATGCTTAAATGGGAAAACAGGCAATTGGATCTCCTTTGTCGTAGCGCGCCCGGTATGATGAGGGCGAAGAAATTCTTCAACCTTTCTCATCTGCAGACACGCCAACTTATTGGACTTAGTAAACAGTCGCTCAGACTATTTGCTAACGCAGTTACTGGTCATGTCCCCTTCCGTCACTTCCTGAAGAAGATAAGCAAATCCTAATCGACTGTACGAAGAGGAAGATGAAACCTCGATGCATGTTATATTCGAGTGCTCAGCACTTGCAGATCTAATAAGGCTGCAAATCACTGGAGGAGCACTTGTCTCTCCGTATAATGTCGGCAATCTAATCCCAAAAGCAATAATCGAGCTCGTTAAAAGGCTCGAGTTTGCCTAACCACCCTAGGGGAAGGCACATTAACATTAATTTAATTCCTGATTGTTTTATCTGTTTTGATGTTTGGTGAAAGTTTGACGGGAGGATGAATATTCTTAGAAAAGATTTGTTCATCTAGATCTACTTCGAATCATTAATTTCATATTCCTTTAAAACACTTCTACACCAATGGATTATAGCTCTATGGGCTTTTGTTGTTGCATTACAAAAAACTAGTGGATTATGTATGGCGAGTTACTCAAAAATTTATCAATGCATACTTTTAAGATTGTCAGCAAAACTGTATGGGTGTCCCTTTGAATTTTGAATTTGAACATATAACGTCTTTTGTCTGGTACTAATTTTATCACCAACTGTTTGATTTCATATAAGTATGTGTACAGTTAGTTGGTAAATAAAATAAAAATCCAAAAACAAGAGATATATGAGAATCATACGATCTGCTCCCGCCCACCTCCTATTTGAAAAACTTTCTTCAAACTTAGGTTGGAGGCTGTTTTGATTTGGTGAGAGCTATAATTTTTCTTTTGAAATTATTGAATTTTGAAGCGATATACATAGATTGCCTTTACCTTCCTATAGACTTTGTGAACGGTTCCTGGGAGATTGAATAAGACATCCTAAAAACTTTGATCTTCTACAATGAAATAAATAGGAATGTGTATAGGTCACGATATATAATATGAATCTGCGTAGCATAAAGATAGACTTTCTTTTCTTCCATTTTCTATTAAGATAACATTAAAGTAGCTAATTACTTGTTATGTAGCATGAGCCAAATATACATATATCAGCACCATCGACACACCGTTTCGAGGACTCCACGGGCAGAGTAACGAAAAATCTATGGAAAAGTTCAACATAAGCTCAATAAAAGTTAGATTCTATCAAGATAAACAAGTAAAAAGTCTAAGACCAATTCTTATGATACCCTAGATGAATGCCCGTATGTAATTTCGTATAGTCATCCATCTATGCGTACAAGTTTGATTGTTTTTCGCATATATTTTTAAAACGTTTCGTCGCGTCGGATTGCAAAAATGATTATAACAAATTTCATATGATTTCATATTCTGAAGAACTTTTCAGTACCTGCAATAAAAACATCTAGGACTGATCATTTTCACAGTATATATGAAAAAAACTAAAATTTTTATATGGCAACACCAAGAAAGGGTTGCCTGATTTAGTCCATTTTTAAAATTTTATTTACTATTGCTATGAAAATACCATATTCCAACATACCGAATTGCAGTTCTCTACGTTGACACGTTCTCAGGCAGTGTCGAAATATATAGTGGAAAACGAAATTTTTGTATGGCAACCCTACGAAGGAGTTGCCTGATTGGTCCAATTTTCGAACTTAAATTTACTTTTTTTTTAAAAAAAGGCTATGCGCAAAACTTCAGCACTATAAGTGATCACGTTCTCGACTTATCGTCAGGATGGACGGACGATTGGACGGACAGACGGACATGCAAAAATTAAAATAACTTTTAATAAAATGCATTTGGGGTTCAATCAATTTTGCTCTACCATAATTATTTCTAAGTGTTACAAACAAAATGACAAATTTAGTAATATACACTATGATTTCATCTAGGGTATAACAAGCCTTAGTTAAAACGTGTAGTGTCCATTATTATGACTGATGAAATAACTCCAAAACATAAATTTACTGAATTTCTACTTAGTAAACTTGGTCGACTAGATGCACGTAGCAGAATCGAACTATAAATTAGTTCTTAAATTTATTTGGCTGGTTAAAAGTGAATAAAGGAGCCAGCACTTACGTAACTATTTTCAATCCATCTATCCAAATTTCGTAACAATATTTATTTAAAATATAGTTTATCCATCTATTATTTAATTATTTTTTCTATAACATTTAATTTTTCCTATATCGCCACTATCACACCTCTCAGCATATTTTAAAATTGCAAAATTTTATATTGAATTTTCATCAACAATAATAATCAATTCAACTTTTTCCAGGTGTATTGATCGGTGTGGTAGTTAGGTAGGTACACTTTCTCAGAAAATATTTTAAAATCGTCTTCTACAGAAAACTTCCCATCAAAATTTAATTTGCTTACATTTCAGTTATCAATTTCCCATGACGACAGTGCAATGTTCACCTTTTTTCAAGTTCATTGTTTGATGTATATACAGATGACGGTTGACAGAGGTACAAAAAAAAAAACCCATCGCTCAACAGGTAGAATTATAATAAAAAAAAACATGACGAGAAAAAAAAACATTAGGGATCTTCCTACTAGACCATAACCATATAAAAAAAGAAACAACAGAAATGTGAAAAAAAGAGGAAATTACCCAAGGAAGAAGGAATGTAGTGATATGAGAAAATCGAAATTTTATACTACCTATATATATATACATATGTATATAGGTATGTCGTAGTCATATCCTTATAAGAAAGGCCAAAGTTAGGTAAATAGAAAATCCCAAATAAACGAAACGTGAGGAACAGTGTTTGAGCTGAGTTGTTGAAAATGAGTGTCCTCTTTCTTTCAGACAATTGAAATCTTCAAGGTGTAACGCATACAAAACAGGCAACCGCCAACTATAGGACAAGTAAACAGGTAAAAACCTTAAGAAAACTAATAAGAAAATTCCAAGAACGTCGTCGCCTGTGTGAATCATGTGTAAAGAATGATTTTAAAACGGCCGGCGGCGGGCGAAATGGAAACAACAAAAAAATAAAAAAAACGAAACCATCGCATAACGGCTAAAATGGAGCTAGGCTAAAAATGAACAGATTTTTGAATCTCTTACTGTTACGCAACTAAGCCTACTTACAAATTATTTTAAAATTAAAAAAAAAATCAAATTTCTCACCAATTCTTCAACAACCTCATTTTCTTCTTTATTAACATTCGATTAAAATTCCAATAGAAATCCGAAATTGAATCTTAACACGAGATTTTTCTTCAATTATTATTTTTTTTTTTTCACTTTTTCACATTTCACTGAGTTTTTAATAAAAATTCCATTTTCCTTTCCTTTCATGTATTTTTTTTTTCTTTTCGCTTGCACAATTGCAGAAATTCACTTTGGAAAGTTATTTTCCGCTCACCAATAAGAAGAAAAGCACCTTTAGGTGACCACCGCGTAACCGATTTCAATCATGGCCAAGCCAAATAAATATTTGATCCCGTACGATCATCGTAACAGGGCGGCGCGGCGCACCAATCGGCACAGCACATGCAAGACTAGATCCGATGGATCACTTCTACCGATTCGATAAGTGCATTAATTACAAACGGCAAGCATTAATTGCATTTTAATGCCACTATTTAAGGCGAATTAAGACAAAAATTCTCCTCGGCGATGATCTTATAGAGAGAGAATTCTTTGAATTGTAATCCTCCAGAGGTACGGTAAAAATTGTCCCAGGAGGACGACTAGTTTAGTAGTGATGTGATGGAGAGGGAGACTCTCTTTTTGAACGTTTAACAGATCCGAACGACCGATTGTTGACGACTGAAGTTGTTGTTAAAAGGCAAGGCACTGGTTTACTGCGGCGGCCCGGCGAGCTGGTTTTGTTTGGCGGGCTCAAGCTCAACCAATATGAGATTCTCCTTCATGGAATGGAATGACGACGTGCAAGGCAAGGCAATAAGTATTCCTATACCTTTGCCTATACCTATAACGTACAAAGTGTTGTTGTAGACTCTGCCGCCTTGTCTTTCGTCTTCCATATTCCATGTTGTTGCTGATATTGTTGTTGTTTTAAGTTTTAGCTAGCTCAATAGCTGCTACGGCTATCAGGTGTCTCTACAGCAGGGAGGAATGTTCAAGCTGAAGTCCAAAGCTCCACACAAGGCACAAGTGAAGATCTTTGTTTGCAGCAGCAGCAGCAGCAAGAAGAAATTTATGTTGGGCGTGTTAAATTATGAGATTTCATGTTGCCATTGCTTGCTTGCTATCATGAACATGAGAATGAGAGGGATATTGTTGCCAGGTGAAATTAGTACTGAAAAAATGACATCCGATGACATTGTTTCGTGAGTGCGTGATCTAGTGTTTTTTTTTCTTTTTTCTGTGCATTCATTTGAAATGGTGGTAAAAAAGTTGCACTTGACTGAGATGACAATACAAACATACATATATCAATCATTCACAATAGGAGTATAATTTCTCACAACTTTGAACAATTAAATTTGCAACCTATATTTTCATATGGTAGTACCTACTGTACAGGTATGTATGTAATAATTCCCTGAATGAAATATAACCACCACATTTTGAATGATAAATAATTGCGTTTTGGTTGAGTACCTCAAAAGTTCGTGTTTTTTTTTTTCATTGAATGCAGACGCAATTGATCGCTAATTCAGGCAATATTTGTGTAGCTGTTGTATTTCAACAGCGTTTAAGTGATTTTCACTTTAGTTCTAAACGGTTTTCCAATAAGAGGTGTTATTTTAATTAACCCGCTATTTCGGTAGATGTCACTTTTGGAGCTGTCATTTTTTGACATTTGACAAGTAGAAACTACGTCATTAATAAAAATGGAACGATACACGATTCAACAACGCATTGAAATTATTAAAATTCACTATAAAAATGGTGAAAATGTGGCAGAGACGGTTCGTAAAACTCGAACATTTTTGGATCGTCGTGGAGCACCTTATCGGACCGCAATACAGAAATTGGTAGAAAAATTCGAGCTGTCGGGACAAGTTAGTGATGTGAAGAATAAAACCCGTGCACGTCGCTCAAGAACAGCCGAGAATATTGCTGCTGTAGCCGAAAGTGTTAAAGAAAACCGAGGTTTGTCCATTCCTCGTCGTTCTTTGGAATTAGGCATTCCACAAACGTCATTACACCGTATTTTGCATAAAGATTTGGGTCTTAAGGCTTATAAAGTTCAGTTAATACAAGAACTCAAGCCGGCCGATCATCAACAACGTCGAGTCTTTGCTGATTGGGTCCTTGAAATGCATGAAAATGATCCGGAATTCCATCGAAAACTCATCTTGAGTGATGAGGCCCATTTCCACCTCGATGGCTTCGTCAACAAGCAAAATTGTCGCATCTGGGGCTCGGAAAACCAAAGAGTTATTGTTGAAAAGCCTCTCTATCCTCAACGTGTGACTGTTTGATGCGGTTTATGGTCCTGCGGGGTCATTGGACCTTACTTTTTCGAAAATGAGGCTGGAGCAACAGTTACGGTGAATGGATTGCGCTATCGACAGATGATTAATGATTTTTTATGGCCGGAATTGGATGGTATTGATCTGGACAACGTTCACTTTCAACAAGACGGCGCTACGTGCCATACAAGCAACGAAACCATTGATATTTTACGGGAAAAGTTTCCGGACCGTGTTATCTCTCGAAGAGGTGATCACAATTGGCCACCGAGATCTTGTGACTTAAGAGAGAAGGTCTACCCCAACAGCCCAGCGTCGATTCAAGACCTCAAAGATGGAATTCGTGAGGCTATCGAGGACATAGGGCAGCCACTTTGCGATTTGGTTATGGAAAATTTCATGAAAAGGATATAGTCCTGTAGGCGTGGTCGTGGTGGTCTTTTGTCTGATGTTATTTTGCATTATTAACGGCATACCTTCCTCTTTATAATGAAATAAAGATCCGATAATATATCTCAAAAAATGGCATTTTTCTTTGAATATCAAAATAACACCTCTTATTGGAAAACCCTTTACTATAGTTTCAATCTGTCATAGCTTTTTCCGGATTTCGAATCATTCTGAATGCACCTGAGTTTTTCCCGGATTTAAGCAGAACGATTTTAATGGGTTGTTTACAATTAGTAGGTACGAGGTGGTAATAGTTGAGTTTAAGTTGCTTTTGTTGGAAAATGGCTTTATTTTTCATCAACAATAATTTTTACGAATTTATCCTTGCTTTTATCAAATGGAAAAAAATGTCAAACTCTTGAAATGGTTCTGTTTCGTTCCTTTTCTATGAGCACAGAATTAAATTATGACAGCATTCTGCCGATTTATACAGATTCATTCAGAACGAGAAAGTGAACGCAGCATATGTAAACGTTTCGGTTGAATCGCTATCAAATTACGATCAACCGTTTGGAATACACATGTAAGATACGCAGTTCGATCGGTAGGTTAAAAATGGAAGTAGCGATCAATTGAACATTCTTTGGTAAGGTGTTTTTTGGATCACATTTTAGTAATATAGATAGGTACCTACTTGGATAAACTTCTAACACCTAGCGCCAGAAGTGGGCAAGTATCAAAGAAAAAGTACTTAAGTACAAGTACCGAAGGCCTGAGTACTTCAGCGTAAGTACAAGTATCGCATGTATAAAAAGTAACTAAGTAACTACTAAGTCTGAGTACTTTTTGAAGTACTTTTTTAGAATCTTTGTACGTTGGCAGCAATAATGAAGTTTATCGAGTTCAGTTAATAGATATTAATAAATAAATAACTTTTGAATATTGTAATATGTATAGTAACCAGTGGTTACTATTTATAGTTTTTTACAGTTTTCGACGCTGTACGTAGAGTAAAACTTTCACCTCTCATTGCTACACCCATAAAAACTATTAGAGATCTGCCCAAGTACCTATTATACTCCAATATTGCATAACAATTTTAAGGAAAAATTTTCAGCAAATTTCTAAAAAAAAAAATTGAGCCTACATCAGGTCGAGGCATCGTTTATTTTATATTGGAACGAGGAATTGTTTGTTTACCCTTGGTTATGTCCACTGACGTTTATAATATGGACTGCTTACTTTTCTATTTCACGTGGGCACAATTACTTGTGTCAAAAAGAGTTCTTACGTGTCGGTGCCAATATTGAAAAAATTATTAGAGGGAAGTTGCAAAAGTGAGCACGCATCTCGGAAAGTGATTTTAATAAACCATTTAGAATTTCTTGTGCGTATCTAAAACAGTTTTTATCAGTAATAACCCTAAATGATTAATTTAAAATCATGTATTTCGACGAATCCACTATTTTATTTGTTTTCAGTTCTCTCTCAGTTGGTACTTGGTGCTTAGACCGAAAGAGTCAGCAGTATAGAAGTGAGCTCACTTTCTGCAGTGTATTTCTATGAACTTAGTCAGTCCATATTATACATGTCAGTGGTTATGTCATCCGAGGCATTGCCGATTTTATATTCGAGATTTAAAGCAGGTATCTGTGAAGTGGGTGAAAGAAGAGAATTTAAAGCGAATCTAACAGCCAAAATATTAGACTTATCCAGGGAGACAGACAGGGAGTCAACAACCACTTCACCATCGCTAAGTAGTATGGCGATGATACAGAATTTATGAAATACATACATAACCCTTGGAGCTTTCCAATGCCGCATAATGCTTTAATACTATATACTTTTTATTTATTTTTTTAAATGAGAGTAGGCGTAATGTGAAAAAATAATGCGTCATTTGAAAAAAAAATGCCTACTTATGATAATAATGAATGAGAATAAAACGAGGAAAAAACGCCGAAAAAATCACGTTTCTTCTATGGAGGCCCCCTTTAATTTTTAATTTCATTTTATTTTTATTATTTGTTCTTATAGCGGCAATAGAAGTAGGTACACACTCTGTGAAAATTTCAAGTATTTACCTATTACGGTTAATGAGATACAACCCGGTGACAGACAGATAATAATAAGAATAAGATAAATCACGTGTTTTGTATGGGGGCCCCATTAATTTTTAATTTTATTTAATTTTTTATATTTGTTGTTATATCGACAATAATAATCGCCACAGTCTGTGAAAATTTCAACTTTATATGATTGCTAAATGAAGAGAAACTGACATTTCTTTCGGTTTAATTTCTATTAGATTTTTCATTTGGCTTAAGGTACAAACTTTTACATGAACTTCCCTGACTCGTCTTATTTTTACGTTTGGAATATTACAGAGTGAACACTAATTGAAAACAAAAAATAAATAAATTCAAAAATATCTTTACTAATTTAACTGAAATAATTCTTAAAAGCAAAGATTGAAAACCTCACGAAAAAACAATTTTTTTCAATAACTCTGTCATAAGATAAGCCACAAAAGATAAATCCAAACCCACCCACTTTTATATAAATGATTTATATCAAAACAATTCATTCGTGCACAACAAAACTGTGGAACGTGTATATACATATGTATATAAAAAGTCAAAATAAATTCTTGATAGTTTTAAGATGATAAGCAAATTCCAAAACAGAACCGGAATTTAAGTCTCTGCTCACATCACATAGCAAGGTACATTTAGACTTTCATCCATGACCCATTATGTTTCTCATCGAGAACCAGACATCAACAAATTTTACACTTGAGGGGAAAAAGAAGTTTACGTTGCAGCCAGGTGAGTTTTTAATAGAGAAGAAAAGAAAGGAAAAAAGATTTCACGCTAGAACATCAGGTGTATTCAATGTTGGGAATTATAGTAGAATTATAAAAAAAAAAAAACAAATACATTAATGGTACAACGTGGTTACCCTAAAAAGTAATGAGTTCCCCTTATCGTTTTATGAATTTATCAATGCAAAAAATCATTTGCAGTTCATGCTGCGATGCACTTTTTTTTTTTTTACTATCAGATAAAGACTTTCGTATTCCATTGTCCATTGAAGGGTTGATTTTTCGGCTCGAACTCATCTCCTGCACCATCCAAAATAATTTTTTACTCCATATATACCTACAAAAATATAGAATTTTCTTGCTACGTGTTCAACAACTACCTTCGATGCATAAGTTAATTTATTTTCTCAACTGGTAAATAATGGCCCGTTCGCCTTCTTCTTTTACTTACTTACGTACTCATGCTTCCTGTTTACATATGTACATTCCTACAAATACGGAATTTTAATTAGACAGTCACCACCCTTCATAACTATCTTTAAGATTTTCATTATCAACAGAAGATAGATACCAAGGCATTATAATGTTGCCAACATGAAAAGGTTTTCATAAAAATTTTCCACGATACTTCTAGAAGTGAAGCAACAAAAAGTCTTTGGATAACGCGGTCGGTGTATATTTCCAACACGCCTTTCATTATATACAGGGTGTCCCATAAGTCGACGTTAAGCCGGAACCGGGTGATAGACCAAATTATAATAGTTACCAGAAAAATATAAAAAAAAATCCAAGTCATGTATTTTTTAAATTATATAGACATTTCTTTTGTTTTCGAGAAAATGTTCACCCTGTGATGGTTTTTTTAGCTCCTGTTGCTACAAATCTTTACTTTTTTTTTCAATTTTATTTTTCTTATGTAATCCCGAATAGTACTTATGTAACCTGTTGCTTTAAATTTTAAGCCAACTGCTCCAGCTTGGAGGAAAATGTTACATTTTGCCGAACCAAGAGTAGAGTAGCGTAGAGTGGCAACTGGCATCCCTTTTTTTCGCACGTAGTAGTGCATATGGCTATCTCTGTTTGGCTCAGAGTAGCGTAGAGTGGAGCAGCGTGAAAATAGGTTCTATTCTAATTTCACGGTGCCATTTCCGTAAGCTTACAAATTCGAATCTCGAACTACTAGCATGTAGATGGCGCGGAAAAAAACTTTGTAGTTCTTTTTATCATAACTAACATGTTTTAATGTTATTTTCTGATTTAGTATTTTTTATGATTGCTAAAACAAAAAACAAAGTAATTTTTTTCAAACTTCATGATTTAAAAACCAAAAAATGACGTTAATTTTTATCTAGACATAAGAAATTAATACTCTCATTCATTTATCGTAAGAATTCGTTTTGTACCAATTCTAGCTTTCGCCTTGATTTTAGTAATTGTTAACACATTTGAAAGCTTAGTACCTACGACTGGATCAAACAAGGAGAGGGTCCCTACTCGTCATCACTGATTTCGTCCAAATTCACACGTTAAGTAGTGCTTGACTAGAAATGAAAGTGACGCAAATGGGAGCACCAGATGGCCAAACGAAACAGAAATAATGCATAATGTAGGGGAGCCCGGGGTTAAAATTAACACTTTTCGGAAAAACTTTGATAATTACCATCTACCGGGTATATCCGCAACATTTAAGCCACTTTCTTTTCGTTAGAATTATCTGTAACCTGTTTTCTTTCATATACAGAAAACCAGAAATCATTACCCCAATTAGTTTAAGAGCATTTTCCAAAATAAAATTGCGAGATTTGTTAATGACTATCAACTTACGGTAATTAGCAACATACTTGCACATTTATCTCTCGGCCAAATTCCAACCGAATTTCAAAATTGTTTTTGCTAAGTTCATTGTGAGTTTTTTATGATTTTTTCAAACTAAATATTACGAGATACATCGGGTTACAGAGTGGTAACCCGTGGTGTGTTAGTTATATATTATTATATAATAAAAAAATATATTTTCTAGGGGTGCGCGTATTTATTTTATATTCTACCAGCTGTGTAAGGATATTCGTTCACAATTTCATCAAAATCTGATAAAAAATTCAATATCAAATGGTCATTCATATACACCAATGAGAAAAAGTTTCTCATTTCCAGAATTCGTTTGTTCTGAGGGTGTTGGGGTAAATATCATCCGATTTGCAAAATTCCTTTTGCTAGTTTTTAGGGTTCCATACCAAAAGGCTAACAACGGGACTTCGAGACTTCGCTATACGTCCGTCCGTCACCAGGTTGTATCTCATGAGCCGTAATAGGAAGACAGCTGAAATTTTCACAAGAAGCGTGACTTTTTCGGCGTTTTTCATTCTTACTATTATCTGTCTGCCACCGGGCTGCATCTCATTACCCGTAACAGGTAGACAGTTGAAATTTTCACAGAGGTATGTACTTTTATTGCCGCTATAACTACAAATAATAAAAATAAAATTAAGTTAAAAATTAAAGGGGGCCCCCATACAAGAAACGTGATTTTTTCGGCGTTTTTTTCCTCGTTTTATTCTCATTCTTATAAGTAGGCATTTTTTTTTTTTAAATGACAGCGTTATTATTATTTTTCCAAATAACAACATTATTTTTTCACATGACACCTACTCTCATTTGAATAAATAAATAATGAGTACATAGTAGTGTTAAAATTTGTACGATGGTACGGAACCCTTCGTGTACCAATCCGACTCGCACTTGGCCGGTTATTATATTTTTTTGCTTGTGATTTTTTGATCATGTTTCCCCCCCCCCCCCCCCCCCTTCTGATCAAGTTGCGAAATTTAATTATCGACGGCCAAAAATTCTGTCTGAAAAATTCATTTCGAAATGTTTTTCTACAAATTATCGATTAATCTAATTTTTTGTTTTTTATGGATGCGCTTTTACTAAGGAATTATCTGTACAAAATTTCAGGTAGATCGGATATCATTTACCTATTTTAAAAAAAAAATTAAATCTATAAAAATTTTGCATATCCACTTTTCGCCATCTACCGGTGATCTTTGAAAACGCACAGAAATATCACTTACAGAATCGAAAATCCACATACCTCCTCTGTGGTTGCCATCTTACTCGAATGAATTTGGCACTTTCGTTCATATTCTATTGCAATTTAATCGCGACAACTTCCACGAAAATTTGTGAATTTGAGTATTTTTCAAAGGGTAAGCCTACAAAACCCCGGTTTCGGTTTCGTTTGGTTATCTGGAGATCCAATTGCGTCACTTTCATTTCTAGTCAAGCCCTACTTATAGTGTGAATTTGGACGAAATCGGTGATGACGAGTATAGGGACCCTCTCCTTGTAAGTTTAACATATTCTAAAAATATAATTTGTGTAAATAGCGGAGAAATCTTTATGGGTCAAGTCTATTATACTGAAAATAGAGGTCTTTTGAGCAAACAAAATTTTGATAAAAAAAATATTTGAAAATGCTCTAAAACAAAGTCATGAGAAATCTTGTGGATTTTTCAGAACGTTATTTTAATTAATATTTTCCTTATTCTTGAAAAGCTAATTTTTACCAAACAATTATTAAATAAATTTTTTATCGAAATTTGGACTTTTTTTTACTTTAGAGTAGGTAGGTATGTTACATTTTCAAAATTTTCCAGTTCCAAGATTTTCTATTTTCAGCAGTTGTTATATTTTTCAAATTTTTGGCTTACTCTTCATCTTTCTAGGATCATCATTCAATTTATTCAGCTCTAGAAAATTTCTCAATTTCAAAATGTGAACAGAAAATATAAAAATCGAATTCTAATTGAAAATTGATAAAAGAAAATCCCTTTCGTTATACTACTGTCTTACCCTCTGCCCTTATATACTATATTACTTTCCAATTAACAGAAATATAATTATATTTGTCGTGCCTTCTCAAAACACTGTGCTTGCAATTCTTATAAAATTTCAAAAAATATATTTTATATTGTTCGAAGAACAATCATAAAAAGACATGCATACTATGGAAATTTTTGCAAATCACCTCAAGTTGCTTTCTTGTTGATAATTACTTTTTCGTGATTTTTGTTCTCAATTGTAATACGTTTGCATATACATACATACATAAGTATAGGATAATATGCTTTGGAATGCAAGTCAAAACCTTATAATGATTGTTTACTAAACAACTTTCATGAGAGTCCAGTTTTATTTTCAGTATACACAAAGAAACTTGACCAGATCAACTATCACAGAAAGTCAGTAAAACCAACCAAAGGCTGGTATAAGGCTATGGGGGTACATGTAATAAGAAAACAATTTTTCTTTTTTTCTTTTTTTAATAAGCATTCCCTTGCGATGGTGTAGCATTGCAGTCTGTTGCGCCGACATAATGAAATCAAAAATTTCTGAGTCATTCTTAGACGCATAGTATCCAGTTGCAACTACTACAGACGACCAGGAAACTGAGCAAAAACACATTTTACAAAAAAAAATATATATACATATATATATATGTATATAGTTTTTAAAGATTGTGACCCTAACAACACTGATGATGATAATTAATATTTTTTCATGTTGAAATTTAATTTTCGGGCTCATATCATAAGATTAATATTTAAGAAAAGCAATTAACTACAACGTTTCGAATAATTTTTTGGTTTGGTCTACCGCAGCGCAGCGCATATATTTTAGGTGTGGTCCATTAATATTCAAAGGCTTTAACCAAATCGAAATGGGGAAGTAAAGAACTAACCGTAATCAAGAACTAAGAAAACTTCCAATGTGCTAACATCGGCCCTGTCTAGAGATATACATATAATTCGAAAAACCCATTCTGGTCATGATGAATCATAAGTAGAAAAAAAAAACCTGTGGGAACTACGGTTGGCCGATATTGCATTGGATTATACATAATTTCTACTACTACCTACTACTACTAATATAGGGAAAAACAATCTTCGCTACCAACTACCAACTACATAGTATATACCTATTCACAGCTCTGGTCTGGTCTACGTGATGATGTTAATGATTTCCTCAGGGTTCTATTATCATGCCCAAGCGTTTTTTTTTTCTTCTCTCTTTTCGCTTTAATTGTAAACACCAAGTTTCTTTGCAAAAATAAATTATTGGCAATATTGTTGGAAACAAGAAATGAATTCCCCGTAAAAACTGACCTTTGATACTCTCTTTTTCTCTCTCTCTCTACATACATACATACGTATATAGTACAAGTGTATTTGATGTAAACAAGTGAAATAATAATTTTGAGTTGATTTCATATTGAAATTCATTGGAGAATTGCGCAAAGGTAAGCAAATCGTTACGCAGGTTTCTTCAAGTAATAAACCTTTGGACCTTTTGCAAAAAATCAATCATTTTCAATTCGGTCATTAATGGCGAATGGCAAAAACACTGACGGCAAGAAATATTTTTGTCGGCCAAAATATTATTCATTTGAATTTTTTATTTGTATAAATTATTGTTTACGCAAAAAACAGCTTTGTTTTGTTGAACTTTCGTTTTTACAGACCTAAAATAAAAATTGTTTTTATTTTTTCAGTGATTTATGTTTTGGTAGGTAAGTATATAAGAATTTGCATTATTTTAAAATCATCCATTGATTTTACTTAATCATTTTTGTTTATATGCACAGAGTAGAGAAATTTTGAGATTTATGTTAACCTAGTTATGTAAAGTTAACGATAAGCAGTTAATTTTGATTTTACAAAACAACGGATTCAAAAACTGATAGACACCGCTAATAGATAAAATAAAAAACCCGACGAAGTATTCATTGGCGTAACTAGATAGGGGCCAAGGTGGTCCCCCTCCCAGAATGCGGACTGTACCCCTCCCCTGGGAAATTATATAAATTTCAAAAAAACATTCGATAACTCGTACAATCTTAGGCCTAATTAAATTGAATCCGTTCGGATCGGATTCGAAAAGGCTTTAACGTGTTCTTTCGTTAAGAAAACCTGTTAAAATCTTTTTAGAATTTTTAAAAACTGTTCTGAGATTGATCTGATTCCAATGAATTTTGGCAAAGGCGTAGGAGAAATCATGCAGAACTATTTTGACAATTTTAATGAATAAACTTTGATATCAATGAAATTTTGAAAATTTCATAAAACTTTGTTTAATTTCCCGGAAAAAACCCTTTTTTTAAGTTCTTTCAATTCTAATCCCAACGAATTCAGTAATAACGCTGATTATCTTTATAAGGAAGAAACCTTTACGCAATTAAAAAATTCAATAATATGGAATTAAACTATATTAGCACTCTAGACCCAGAAAAACATTAAATGTGTCTAGAACTTACTCGAGTCTCGGAAAGGAGAAGGGTGGAATCCATTCTAGGTAAAAGTAATTTAGTAGACTTTTCATCAGATACAAGGCCATTCGAATATTGGAACATGCATATTTACAACCAAGTGACTGACATCATTAAACATTGGTTTGAAAATCTACTTCTGGCACAGTCGGTGGACTCATTTGTAAAGTTCTACCTAAAACATGGAGATGCATTTGTAGAAAATTATAAAAATGTTTTCAATGTAGACATTTCCATCTTACAGGCTGAAACAAAAATAATAAATAATATGTTCCAAAACAAGAGCATGGTTGTAAATTTGGAAAGACTGAAACAGAAGTTTAAAAAAGACTTCTACCCAAATTTATACAAGTAGCTGTAAGCGGCTCTGGGTCTCCCTGTCAGCTCGGCTGGCTGTAAACAGAGCTAATTTCCAGCGACCTAAAACTTGGTTAAGAACAACTGCTTCAGGAAAGGTTTTCGAACATGGCACTCATAAACAGTGAAAATAAGATAATTAAAAACAAACTAACAGCCGAACAGGTGATGAATAAGTTCGCACAAACAAAAAACTGTAAACTAAAGCGAAATACAGACTTTAACTATCTCTGTATTAGTGCTTAATAAAAACGTAAATAATTGATCTAGAATGTGTATCTAACTTCAGGCCTGTACATTGGTACTTAAATATTACTATCAGTACCAGGACTTATACTTAAATGTTTTTTAAGTACAAGTCCAAATCCCGGTACTGGTACTTAAAAAATTCTCAAGTACAAGTCCCGATACTGGTATTTAACACACTTACTATACAAATACCGCCATAATGCAAAGTACTTCAGATATTGTAATTTATTTAAATACGCCCTCTAATAATAGAGGTTATCTGCATCTCGACAGAACCTCAAGAAATCTTACCGTTTTCAATAAAATAGAAAGAAAATTAGCGCAATATATCAGTAACTGTAGGACAGAAATTGAAATGCTGAATCGATCGATATCCTTTGTTGAGAAGGTTGGCAATCAAGTGCCACAATCCGATCTCTTCCTCCGCACAGCGTTGATTTTCACTTGCAGGTCTTGTAAATGCTACACAAAGGCAATCATTAACTGATGTGATTTCGTAAATAGAAACCTCATCCAGTTATTTAACTAGCTATAGATTTTTCAAAATTTCTGATTTGATTTTTCAAAAGTTCTTAACCTTTATAAGTACAAGTACCAGTATCTGGACTTGTTCTTGAAAATTTGTAAGTACCAGTACCTGAACTTGTACTTGTACTTAAAAGATTTGAAGTATGGATCCTAGTACTGGTACTTGGAATAAATACTGGACATTATGTAGGGCGTCAGTATCATATCAGTTTCGTGGCTGCAAAGGAGGGGATGTGGAAAACAAAAGTCTCTGTAAATTAAACGACACCACTTTCTGTTATTTAACTTTTAAAATCGTGCAAATTTTATTTTATTTTTCAAATAAACACAACTTCCTATGATTTAAAAAAAAAAATTTAAATCGCATTGTATGTTTGGAATGGATTGTAGGGAATTTAGATGACTGTCGGTTGGGTTCATTGGGATTAAAGAAAAGAATGCACTTTCACTCAATTTGCCAATTACATTATGCACTAATCTATTTTCACAATAATTTAAATGTCCGACTAAAATCATTTCGTAAATACTCGACGCCGTTGGTCTCGATAAGCAATAAATATAGTCCGATTGCCGAATGTTGACTGACTAGTTATCCAAAAATTGATTGAATGCTGATGACTTATGCTAACTTATAAGCGATGTAACCATGGTTTTCCCTCTTCGGTTACTCAATAGCAATCAACGAGAATTATAATAAAGAATGGGAAACAATTAAAAACTGTTCGCTGTTCTTTTGACTTTAACATCGCAACTTCGACAAAGACTTATTTTTGAATTATTTAATTTTTTTTATTTTTATGAGACTTATTTTATTTTTTGTGTGCAGCGGAAAATATATTCTAGAATTTAGATTATAGCAGAACAAAAGATACACAAAAGAACGCCTCATAAATTTTCATCGAAGATTTATAACTGAAGCGAACAGAACAAAATAGTTCGCTTCAATCGACAGAACAATTTGTTCTCTTCAGTGTATGGGAGTTCTAGAACAAAGTACACAAAAAAAAAAAACACAGCTTATGTCTCTTGTGAATTCTATAACTTATAAACTTGTTCTACTCTCTGTAACTTTAGAAACTATATGGTTTTTTTTAATATATGCAATTTCTTTGGCTCTAGGCATTATATCAATATCTTGTAAATTTTCAGAGCAATGCATAAAAAATGTCGATCAAAATCTGGGAATACTCATGAGCTGGTATATTTGGCAAACAAAATGTTTATTAAAACCTATGTACGAAAGATGGGGTGACCTGGCCCAAACCAGAAATAAGTCCTAGTTACGCCAATGGAAGTTTTGTCCAAAGTAAAATCAACAATTATGAAGAAAAATGTCAAAAAAATAAAACAGATTTGACTATGTATGTCCCACATTGATTACTATACACATTGCCCGTACCTCCCTCCGTGTACCGTCTCCCCGCCCGTAACAGACTTAAAATTTTTTCGAAAATGCCACATTCATATCTCACTAACTCACTATCTGACAAGCTTTTGGCAACACCAAGTACGAGTTGCCCGTTTTAGTTCATTTATGATTTTTTTTCTACTATTTTTATGAAAACGCTATGCACAAAATTTCACCTCTCTACGTCGATGCGTTCTCAGGCTGTGTTCAAAAATATATAGTGAAAAACCAAAGTTTTATATAGCACCACCAAGAAAGGGTTGCCCGATTCAGCCCATTTTTGAACTTGTATCTGCACTTTTGATAAAAACGCCGTGTACAAAATTTGATATCTCCATATTGACGCCCTCTACGGCAGTTTCCAAATATGTTAGTGAAAACCCAAAATTTTGTATGGCGTACGTTGATTTTTCATAGCGACACTGATTCAAGCCTGAGTTGTTCAAAGTTTTTACGTTCGTAGGGAAGCATTAAATTTTTCTTAGGGTTCGTGCACAACAAGGCGAGGCGAGGCGAAGGCGAGGCTAGGCAGTTGGGCGAGGCGAGGTGAAGATACATCTCGAGATGTAGTGTTCACAACAATGCGTTCAGTTTCTTGGTAGATCGTGAAGTGAAAGCATAAAATTATGTCATCAGATTCAGAAGAAGAAATTTTGTGTTTGTCAAGTAGTGCAACTATATGGCATTTTTCACTTAAGTGTACGAAACGTCTGGAATTTGGCGAATTCATTATTCAGGTGAATATTTTCGGACTGATCCTGATAGATTCTTCCAATATATGAGAATGAATAAAGAACCCTTTGATTATATCAAAGAAACTATAAGAAAACCTATAAGAATATGCCAGCTATCAAAATTAGTGCGCTGCACCTCGCGAAAAAATTAAAAATTTCATTCTCGAGTGATTTCCTTCGAGGTGTCTCGCCACATCGTGCGCTGCCACAGCATTTTTATGAACACTCTCACGGTACAGCTTGCAATCATTTTATTTCTTTAACTCTTGATGTAGCCTCGCCTCGCCTCGCCACACTTCGCTACGTTGTGCACGTACCTTTAGAAATATAGTTGCGAATTATTCTTAAGAATTTTAATGAATAACTATTCACCGACAACGGTCCAAACGAATTGGTAGATTGATTCTGGTGATTCATTCTTTCGGACAGGGGCACAAGCATTCAGTTTTCTTAGAAAAACCTGAAAATGTTTCTTTAGATTTTTCATGCACTATTGGCGGGAGACAATGGATTCAGTTGCCTTGGCTGATCTGGGTCGCTAAAGATATTTATGAGCGTTGGCAAAACCATACATTTTGTTCTTAAAAATTTTATTGAACATTTTTCTTTCGAATTTTTATACACTATTGGTTGTTAAAAATGATCAGATGGATATTGATGCTCCTAAAATTGATTCTACAATTTTTCTTCACAATTTTTACGGCAAAACTATAAAAATAAAAACCATTGATAACTTTTTTCAGAAGAAAGCAGGATCAGTTAAGTTGCATCAAAAGAAATATAGTCAGTGAATGTGAATCAAATCGCAAGCTCTCAATCTTAGTCATTTACTTCACCCCGTGACAGAATCGGTTATGTCACATCTATTTCTACAATCTTTGCACGAGAAAGAGTATCTGGATATGAGTCTTTATTGTCTGTCCATTCTGAGATCAACATTGATGTGGATAATATTATCGACAGGGTTTCCAAATCAAACCGAAAATTGAATTTAGTGATATCTAACTTAAATATGATAACAAAAAAAATTTAAAAGCGACTAATTCCGGTTTTATTCTCCCCCCTCGTACATTTTAATTGTGACCATCGCCCAGCTGCAGGTCTGGATCAAGGCATACTTCAGTATGGTCATTGATTATAAAGTAAATATAAAGTATACTTTATAATCAATGGTATGGTGAAACTAACCAGCTAGGTAATATTGGACAAACTTAAATGACTGGTCAAACAACATACATTGAATTTTATAGCTCCATGCGAATCCTGGTTTCATTATGCATTAAAGTGTAACTCAATTTCATCATTATGGTCAAGAAACTTGTAATTTAAAATTCCAGAATTTCAGAACCCCCATTTTTTAGTTGGCTAAGAAGAAAAATGGCAAATCTGATAATACATTCTTCAGAGGAATGTAATCTAAAATCGATTGCTTTTCAAATGATTCTGATTTTCTAAATCGATTCCTATCTTAAGGTATCTAGTCGTATCAACAAAATATTTCTATATGCTATATCAAATCAATATATACACCCTTGGCAGGCTTAAGTATCTGCAAAAATTTCACATGAAATGTGTTTTTCTCAAGAATTTTTCATTTCGATTATTTCTATGTTAGTGAAGATTGCTTTCTTTGATGGTTTCCGTTTATGGAGTATCTTTAAATCCTATGTATATATGCTCTCCCTTGAACTACTTTTTTATATATGTAATTTATACTGTTCCAGAACTACCCTGACCTATATTACCAAAGAGATATATGTATGTATGTATGTATATGTATGTTATGTATACACAAAATCCTGTCTTTCTTATAATAAAAAACTTTCAATAAAAGTAAATAGCGCATAAAATTGAAAATTAAGTTTCAGGTTATGCGCAATCGATAAATTCTTTTATATTTATTCACTTTAAAGAAGAAAAGCTCCCAAAATCTTGGTGGATTTTTTTAAAAACGATTTAGTTTTTATTCAAATAAATAAAAAAAAAAAGAGACTCGTTGTTTTGGATAATCACATAAGATAAATCTTTCATATAAAAGTGTCGCATTTTATGTTATTTACAACTATGTAGGTCCTAATCCTACAACTGCAGAGAGTAGGTACTATTACAGAAAACCTTGAGGTTATATGTAGTAACTTTTAAAACCAATGTGCCCTTGCACACCGATGGTAATCTTATTACCATCAGAATATTGCAACGGAAAATTCATTCAGTGCCGAGTAAAACTTTCGAGACACACATAAAACTTCTAATAAATTTGTGGCGCTAATCTTAAATTAGTAAAAGTTTGACTATACTACCCAGCTCTTGCAAAAACATACTGAGTTAATCTATTTTATATATATACTAAAGGAAACGAATGAATTAAATCTATAGAGAAGTAATTTTCAAGAAGTAAACCTTTGCTTGAGACGAATTAATTTTAATGTTATTAATTCGGTTCTCAAGCCATAATTAAGTATTATGTAGTATTTAATATCAATGACTTCATTGTAACTGCGAAGATAATTTTGTCTAAAACAAATTTAAGTTATCTAGCTAAATTTTATTTGCGGACTATTTTATTTGTAATTCTTACTGAAGGAAGACAAACAATATAATTCCAGAGAATTTACGGAATTACATGTTTGGTTAAATCATATTTGAATCAGGTTGATACTCGTTATTAGTTGCCTCAATAGATGAGAAATAGACGAAGTTATCCAAAGTAAAATTAACAATTATAAAGAAAAAGAATTGTAAACCATTGTAACGTACTTTATTGACAGATATACAGACAATCTGCATACATTGTAAAAAGGCACAAATTGTTGCCACAAAGCTTAGGGAAAAAACCATATAAATTTAGGGATTATTCCCTAAAATGTAGGGAATATTGCCTAAATGTAGGAAATATTCCCTACATTTTATGGCTTATATATTCTTCTTTCATTTGTTTTTCAAATCAACCAATTTCGCAATTTGGGACCTGTTGATGAGTCAAACCAAGACTTGAAACTTGTCACCAAAAATTAATGGGTTGTGTGATGAAATAACAAATTAGAACATTTTTTAGCTTTTGCTATATACCGGAGAAATCCCAAAGAATTCTTTCTTGAACAAAATTAGTATTAATATTGATAGTAGTCTTTCTCCGCAATATTGTTCGGTACAAACAAAAGATTATTATATCTTATTGTACTATGGCCTAAGATTAATAAATTGAATTGAATTGAATTGAAATATTTGATGTAACCGACCTATATGATGGTATGCCTCAGGGGTCAATTTTCAGCCCACTTCTGTTCTCTTTATTTACGTATATTTTACTTTTTTTAATCTTATTTACGCTGACAATCTTCAAATTTATTTATCTTATCCGTTAAACAATAATTGAATAAAATTATATGCTTCAAATAAACTCAGATTGAAGTATATACGCGTATATTCATATGCAATTAGCTTATTATTATTATTATTTATCATTCATCTTTGTTCCACTGTTCGCAACAGTTAAAACTACTGCAAATCACATTAAAAGAAAAAAAAGAAACAATAAATAAAATAAAAAACAACCACAAAGACACAGTTCTCAAGTTCATCCAATTATATTGTGTTCATTGTCTTTCATAAATATTTCTTTAATGATATTTATTAAAAAAACTTTTGAAATTTGAAATCCGTCAGGAATCCGAGTCAATCTTGATAAAAATTAACAAACCCAATTCTGTATATGAAGAAGATCTTTATCTGCTCTTGCAATCGTAATACGTGTATACTATACAATATATGAACATACTACAACACTCTCAAGGTGGATAATTTTTCTTTTTTTTTAAATAAATTCAATTTCTCATATGCAGTGCAAACATTAATCATTCGCGCATGCCACTTTTCATCTTCTTCCGAAGAAATCCGATTAATTTTTATGAGAAGGAGAAAGGAAGTTTTTTTTTTATTGTTTTTAGACGGAATAGATGTTGCAGTTTCTAGGTTATTGTAGTTGAAAATTAATTAATGTAAATTTCACAACATTGTTTTTTTTAATTAGGTTAATAAGAACTTTTAATTATAATGACACCTAAATGTAGGCAATAATCGAATATACATAAATTAATTCCTAAACAAATGTCCATTTTTCAATAGTTTGCGCTGGACATGTATTTCAGGTTGTCTATTCTTTAAATCGCCCCCCCCCCCCCCCAAGTATTTTCGTTAGAAGAATAAATTCGAAATTTTCGAACGGGTACTTATGTTATCGATTTACAAATTGCTAAAAATCAATAGTTCAAAAACCTTGAAGCATTTCAACAATACCTAGTCACTATATTTCTTTACGTATACATCAAGTATGTGTAGTACCACACTTTGGCAATCACTGTTAAAATAATAATGACGCACCATGTCTCTATAACATTGGACAGTTCAATGTATATATAGCTGTAGAAAATATAAAAGAATAAATCAAAGTTGCCGGTCCGGAAGGTCGAAACCGGAAGTTCCACTAAGCGGTAATGTGCTGTTATTGAGGAATTTTTATGTTCGTTTTAGTCGCTGATCGCACTAGGTAAACATCACCTTGACTTGTTTTTTTTTTGTTTTATTTTTTGTTTTTTGTTTTTTGTTTTTTTTTTTCAGGCTTATTATACCTGTCGGTCAGCTGGTTGTGCGTATTTAAATATAAGCGCCCCTCATTTATTTTACTTAAATTCGGCTTCAATTTGACTATCGTAACCTCATATTACTTCGAAGCAAATTTTATTGTTGTGGTCAAACAAAAAAGTGTAATCACCGAATAAATGTTTTTGTGTTTTGTTGAGGACTTTTTCATTATTTTAGACGGATTATTACGCGATTATATGACGCTTTTTAACAATGACTTAACCCTAATGAAGGGATAATCTATAATTTACCTTGTATCCTGTCGTAGAGACTGATCTCCAAGAAGAAGCTCTGTTCGTCCTTTTGATATGCTGCTATTGCTGTTACTCAGCTGTTGTTCTTGTTGTTGATGTTCGTAAAGTGATGTGCAGTTATCATCGAGTGGTTCACTATCACCTTCCGAAAGTGTTGACAGCTATGTAAAATCGAAACTTGGTGTTATTCGAAATTTTCAAAATTTTAATTTTTTTTTTTAGAAATGTTTTACTAATTTGTGTATGATTTATTTGGGATTTGAATGAACATGCCGATATAGGTAGCGTTGCTTTGCTTGTTGGGAGTATAAATATGCGATTAAATGATAAAAATGATTTCACTAGCTCAGTGGCGTGTTGTAAAAAAGGCGACAATGGAGGGGGCAGTAGTAACAGGACACACGCATTGTGTCAGTTTAAAAACTGAGTGAATAACATATGATTGAAATTGTTTTAGGTAGTATACACGATGTAGCAAAATGTATGAACCAAACTTAATGGGTCGATGAAAGAAAAGAAAATCAAAATGTGGGATTCATTTATAGCCCTTCCCTGCTTAGTTAGGTACTGAAGGAAGAGAATTAGTTTAACTGTTGAACTATTGTCTTTTAACTTGTACCAGTTAGTTGAAAGCCAAACTCGTTTGCCAGATATAACTGAACATAGTGCTAATCTATTAGTTATTAGTTTCTACCATCTCATCATGACAAGTAGGTACTCAACGTCAGTGTCATCTGCTCTTGGCAGGTCGGATTATTGTCTCGTTTTGGCCTGAAATCCACCAATCACCTTCGTAAAAAGCGACCAGTGTGGTACTATAATCCAGCTAATTGGGCTTCCTTCAGTAAATTTATTCGAAAGTTAGACTGGTCTGAATCCATCTTATCCACCTTATGGCTTGAGATGTGAAATTTTATTCCACACAGATACAAGAATATTAAGCCTAACAATATATCTTGGTTTAACAATTACTGTTATACCGCCACAAAAGTCAAGGAAGCTACATTTCATGCACATAAACTGTGCCATTGAGCGGAATTGAGACAGATCTATAGACAAATCTAGTACTCAGCGAGCAAAGTTCCAATTCGACCAAAACATTAGACAGAAAATTTTTACTAATCGGAAGGGTAGTAAGAGTTTCTGATCTCTTGTTAAAATAGTCAAGAACAACTTCAGCCGTTCTTCGGTACCGCCCCTAATTCACAATAGGGATGTGTACACGGAATCATTGGACAAAGCGAATTTGTTTGCAGATAATTCGCGAACTCTTTCTTACCACCTTCTTCGCAAGCTCCTCCTTCTCCACCCGCATACAACTACAGTCAAAGACAGATGGGAGGTTTTCAAAGTGCTCGTAAGTCTAAATGTGTGATATTTCGCCCCTGGTACTCAAGTGCTGCGCCTCTTCTTTAGCTAAACCTCTACGTAAACTATTTCACCTGTTCCATTCGATAGGAGTTTTTCCCTCCGCATGGAAACTTGCACATGTTCTGCTAATACCCAAAAAGAGAGGCCAGCGATCCCTCAAATTATAGACCAATTGCCCTTACTTCGATTCTTTCGAAAGTATTCGAAATACTCATCAACACCCAATTGATGAAATATCTAGAAACTAATCACCTTATTAGCGATCGCCAATACGGCCTTTGTGTTGGCCGTTGTACTGGAGATTTACTACCACTGCTTACCAAGCGTTGGAATCAATGTCTCCATAACTTTGGTGAATTTGAAATGATCGCATTAAATATCTCGAAGGCCTTCGATAGAGTCTAGCATCCTCCTCTTTTAGCTTAACTTCAGGCATTAGGTCTAGACCCTCTTTTCTTAACATGGATTGAAAGCTTTCTCTTCCGCCGTTCAATTGAAGTTATATTGGACAGAGTTACATTGACCATCCATGCTGGTGTACCGCAAGGTTCTGTACTTTCTCCTACTCTCTTACTAATTTTTACTAATGATCTGCTAGTTCTCATTTTCAATCCTATTCATAGTTTTGCAGATGACAGCACCCTTGATTTCGTGCACTCATTCAACTTATTCCGGTTGGAATGTTATAGTTCACAAACGAAGCCACATGTTCAGTTCACAAAACTATGATCTTACAACAATACTTGTTTGAGGCAGAGCCAATCGGGTCTTGTTTAATGCTTCCAAAACGTAATGTTTCCTGATATCACTTAAACGTACTCCAACATCCGCTCAACCCATTTCCGTCGATGGAGCAGATATTTCGAACTCATCATCTCTTAACATCTTAGGCATTGAAATATCCAACAATCTTAGTTGGTCCGATCACATTTTGGTATTGCCAAAAACGCGATGAAATGCCTGGGATTCGGACTTGGCGCAAATCTACAAGTCTCATCTCAGACCTAGATTAGAATATAATTCCTATATTTGGGAAACGGCTGGACGCATTGTATTGTCCGCGTTAGACAAAATCCAAAAGAAGGCATTTCGGCATATTAGCGATGACATATCAAGAGGAACTACCGATTCGCTAGAGCACCGACGTAATGTCAGATTCCTGTCTTCTCTGTTTTATCGCGACTTCTATGATTATTGCTCTGACGAAATCTCTAGCCTGATTCTTTGTATAATTCTTCCTATGCGCACTCTCACACCCTTGAAGTCGAATTTGGCCGTACCGGGAGGTTCGCCAAATCCATCATAAGCAGAACAGTATGAATGTGGAACAATTTGCCATCCTCTGTTTTACCCCTCAACTATGAGCCAAAATAATCAAGCGTAATGCACACCGTCACCTACTTGTCTCAACCCAATAATCCTCAATTCCCAAGCCCTTCTAACTCTTCTTCCTTTCCTACTAAGGCTGTGCTACGACATCATAGGGTATCCCCTCACCTTTGGCAATATCATAAAAAAAAACTGCCCTGATTTCTTAAAGATGGAGTTCAGAACATCTGATTGTGATAAATTTTAGTAGACAATCGAGTGTTCTTTACAACTATTACATGATTTCACCATCACTGTCGTAACTTTTACTATTTTATTACATCAGAGCTTTACTACAATAATTGTTGAAAAAGGTACCCCCTAACGTTTTCTATCTTTGAGAAATAACTCAAAATAGAATCCTTTAACTAAGAGAATCAGGGTGATGGACTTTAGGAAAGAGCCATTTAGATTTGATGAAACTTAGAGTCGGTTTTAATTTTTTTAGAACGATGAGGTCAACTAACGCTACTAATCGAATTTCATCTGTTTATTTTGAAAGAAAAATACATATTTCTGGGCAACTGCCCTCGCCCAGGATCGAACCCAGGTGGAAAGGTTGGTCGAAATATTTTATCGATTAGGCTCTATGCGATCACATTGAAAATAAACAAAAAATTGTTGATGCTCATTAACATCGTTCGTGGGGTCTATCTGACCCCTGATACCATTTCTGACCAAAGACTAGATATGTCAAAAATTTATTTCAGCAAGAACAGCAAGTTGAGTAAATATTTAAGAACTCCATGAACAAAATAAAAACAAAAGTGATTTAAAAAAAAATAAATAAAAATTAAATAAACTTACCTCCCGTCTCGGTGGATGACCATTAGCTAACAATAAATCACAATTACTATTTCCATAGGTATTAAAACTAGTTAAAGTGTTACCAGCACCACAATTACTAATATTATTGCTATTATTGTTATTACACAAATTATTTATTAACAAATTATTATTAAGACTTCTTGTATTGTTACTTAAACTGCCATAGTTGCACAACGGATTGTTTGTTGAAGTTGTTTGAAATTGTTGCTGTTGCTGCTGCTGTTGTAGTTGTTGTTGCTGTTGTTGAAAATTCGCATTATTACCTGTTACAGCAACATTAACATTACTGTTACCGCCACTATTACAACTAACGACACTAATCACACCACCTGCTTGAGATGGATAAACACCAGTCAAACTTGATACACCACTAATTGGCAATGATGTATGATTTGTTATTGGTATTAAATTTTGTACAACACCAATACCACCAGTCACTGAAACTGCTGCAATGTTGCCCGATTGATTACCAACTGATACGATTTTACCCGGTTGGATTATACTAGTATCACTACTACTGCTATTTATTGAACTGTGATAAGCATTACTATTACTAATTTGGGTCGTTAGACAACTACTACTTATCGCACTTCTGGCATCTATATTTGATTTATCTGGACGTTTAACACTAACACCACCACAACTACTGCTACTGCTACCACTAGTTTTATTGTCAACCGATTGACAATTTCCTGTTGTTAACGATATCGCTGATGATAAAGATGATGATGACACAACTGCTGTTGTTGTTTGATAGCTATTTTGAATTGCTGTTTGCGGATTACTGCTACTACTAATACTATTGTTCGTGTAATTAGTTAGTTGGGCCGATGTAGGTTGTATTAATTGGCCACTAATAGATGTCGCTAAAATTGTTGATCCACTAGTAATATCGTTTGGAGTATTATTATTAATACTGGCGCTATTATTGATATTATTATTAATTTGTCCAATTGTTGCAGTAGTAACATAACTTTCAGCTAGAAATGAATTTGTTTGTTGTGGAACGATTTGTGACGAAATCGCAGCTGATGTTGATGATATTACAGTCGTTGGTGAAGCATTTGCTGTTGTTAATGTTGATGTACCCGCTGTTATATGATTACTGGTTAATGATGTTACATATATTGGTGAGGCCTCTTTTAGGAAACTTAAATCATGTGTAGTCGTTGGGCCACCTTTAGTATGATTTTGTTGATTTAACTGAAAATAAAAAGAGAAAATGTTTTAATTCTTTGACCAAGCGCAGATTTTTAAATTGTAAATAATATCCTAAATTACCAAGTATTATTGGTTTTTTTTTACTGTAGACGAGTATTATTACTTCGATGAAAATACATAAGAGATCTCTATTTTTTTATGTTCAAGATAACGATCGCAACATTTCACATCAAGATTCACTATATGGTAAGAGAAATGATATCTAATGAAATAATAGGAAGTATTTGTAGGTCAATCTTAGAGTTAATAATTTCCCAAACTCAGATTTAGCTTAAGCTTTTTTTCTAAAGACCAACTGAATGAGTATGTTATATGTATATCGTTGCTCAATCGAGCAGTACAAGCCTCCATCAAATCAATGTATGTATTTCTTCGAGTGAATTTTTAATAACCAAAAATTAGAGGACCCAGACTGGATCCCTGTGGGACTTCACAGGATAAAATGAAGCAAATCGAAGAAGCAATTTCCCCCTGAAGTAACACTCTACAGGCACTTGTGTACAAATTATTTAAATAACTCGGTAGCCTAGTTCGAAAAATCAATCTACATTGATAAAAAAATTTCTCTATAGATCACTACGGCCAATAAAAATTAAAGTAGCAATCTCTTTCTTATCAATAAGGGATGTCCGTTATATACGTTAATGTGAGAACTTTTACAAGTATATTTAGATTTAAATCCAGACAGCGATTAAAATTCGTCATTTCTTTTGGTATTTTGTTGAACATGCTAATATAACACCATCTCAAGTACTTTTAAGGGAAAACCAAATAAACGGCAGCATAGTTAAAGCTGTACCTTGTGGATGAAAAATTTGCGTATGTAATTAATCTGTTCTTATAGGAAATATTGATTGTATATTGAAAATATTTATAGGATTTAAAAGAGAGTCGGGAAAGAAAGGAAATAACTTATATAATAACCCACGGAGATATATTTTCTGGGCCAGCAACATTTGATTTAAGAGGTTACATCAACTTAAGATATTCAAAAAATCTAAATTTTTTTTTCTTGGCTAGATAAATAGCTTTTTAAGAATATGTTAAATATTTAACCGTTTCGTTTGAAAATTCAAATTATTTCCATAGTTATAGATTTTGGTACGTCTGCATCACTATTTCTGTCGACTTCAGGGGTTACACCATTTTAAGATTTCCAAAAAAATTTAAATGGTCTCATTTTTGGCTAGATGAACGAATATTTTAAGCGTTTAATTATTTCAAAATTCACTCCGAAGTTATAGAAATTAGAAATGAGCGCGGCAGGAGGAAGTTGTTTTTTTTACGTTTTTTCTCGACAAAATTTCGTTTCTTTTCTTAAACAGCTGTCAGTTCTACAAAAACCAAAATTAAATTCTTTCTAGGCTACATCTTATAGCTACTACCTTTCTATATTAGAAAAAAAAGACATTTTTCAGACGAGATGCCTGACAGAGAAAAAAATTAAATCATCAACAAAGATTTGTAAAATAGGGCACTACTTGACTTAACAGCTCATATCTCCGTCATCTTTATACCCTAGATGAAATCGTAGGTTATACCAAACTTATCACTCCATTTGCAATATCTAGAGATAATTATGGTAAAGCAAAATGGATTGGACACCAACGCCTGTCCGTCTGTCCGTCCGTCCTCACGATAAGTCGAGAACGCGATCACTTATAGTGCTGAAGTTTTGCGCACAGCCTTTAAAAAAAAAAAAACAGTAAATTTAAGTTCGAAAATGGAACAAATCGAGTAACTTCTTCAAGTGGTTGCCATACAAAAATTTCATTTTTCACTACATATTTGGACACTGCTTGAGAACGCGTCAAGGTAGAGAACTGAAATTCGGTACACGATATTTTACTAGTTATTGGTGTTGCCATATAAAAATTTTGGTTTTCTACGTATACTGTGAAAACGATCACTCTAGATCTCTAGAAATAGATGCAAAAAACCACTTCAAAAATCAAACTTGCACAGATGGATGACCATATGAAATTACATACGGGCAGTCATCTAGGGTATCATAAGAATTGGTCTTTATTTGTTCATTTTTTTTTTATTCGTTTTAATTTTCAAATTATTCCTAAAACTACTATCTAAATGTATAAAATAAAAATAATTTTATATATTTAATAACTACGTCACAATTTTTTTTTTATACCCATTTTTCCAAGCGCCAAGCTGGTGTAACCCCTCAATAGGGAAAATTCCCCTTTAAACTTCAATTTTATCCACGTCACAGACTCTAAACCAAAACATTTAAGCTTGCTAAGGAGGATTGATAATAAGTTTCATGGAACTGTTGATAATCTAAGGCTATCAGCATTTCGTAGATTGCGCCACCAAAACTCTACGAGGAACATTACGATAGCGTACACAACTTTTTATCATTATTAGTTAGTTGATTCATTGAAGATTAGGTATAAGTAATGAGAATGGAATTTCCTCATTAATTCATATCCCAGCAAATATTTTCTCGGGTTTTCGCAATTGTGAGCAATTCTCGAAGAGCAATGATACCAAAATTTTTCAGTTTTACGAATTTCTTTCAGGTTCAGAGAATTTGAAGAGAATTTTTCGTTTTTATGAACTTCTCTCAGAATATTACGAAATGTTTCAGAATTATCGATACAAGGTTTTTTTCAGATTGTGCATAACAATGCTAGTGTGCCAGCGGCATTCTTTTTCAAGTATTCAAGTGAAAAAAAAAGCTATATAGTGAAGTGAGTAGTGAGAGCATAAAATTATCATTTGGTACATGTTAAATGTTTCTCATAGTTTAGTTTACTTGTTTATTATTTATTTATTTTATCCAATTCGAAATCAAGTAGTTTTTACGAAGAAATTTCGAATACATATGACCCTTATATATTTATAGCACCAATACAAAAAAAATCTTCGAAAAAAGACCGAGGAGGCGAATCGATATCGAGTCGTCATTTCAATTCGAATTTCGAGATCGAGTCGAGAACGACTTCAATATCAAAGTCCAACTTCGATTGAGCGAATCGTTTCCGATTCGATCTCTAATCGTAAAATTCATCTGATATTGAATCCCAGCAAACAATTTCCCGAAGTTTTGCTTTTGCGAAAAGTTTGCTTTGCCAAGATGTGAACTCGAAGTTTTGACTTAAAACAGTTTGCCTGATCTGATTTTTCGATAATTTTTCGTTTTATCTAAATACACTCGAAGTTTTACCTACTCTAAAGAGTCAAGTAAAAACTGTAAGTTCTGAAAATTTATTCCGTTGCGAAATTCTTGCGCATTTCAGAAAATTCTTTCATTTCTGACTGACTCGTCGATAGTGGTTCTTTTAGTCAGAGTTAGTTAAAGGATATTATTTTTGTCAACAACAATTTCCTTTAATTTTACTTCAAGGAAATGATAAATGAAATCATTATGAAGATATTCTGTCAAGATGTATAACAGGTAATAATTCGTTGACCTGTTTCGATATCGATTCATTTTTTCAAAGAAAACTCAAGTATATAAGGCTATTATATGCCACCAAACTACATTCAAAAAGTTTGAGATAATTTCGATAAAACGACTCGGAATCGAATCGTTTTTACGATTCGATATAGCGTACCTTCTTTTTCTTCTTCGGATCGATATCGAATTTAAAACGATTTCGAGATCATAGTTTTAGTTCACCTTAACGAATCGTGTTCGATTCGATATCGTATCGTAGTGTTTGCTGGAATGCCTCACAAAAACGACTACAAATTCAATACCTGACTAACTATTGGGAAAATATAAGTAGGGACCGGATTCTGTAACACGGAGAGTTGGGGAGCTTGGGAGGTGAGAATTTTCGTTTTCTCCGATTAAAATATGGAAGAAAGGCTAATTCTGTGTGAGAAGGTCGTACAGCATTGGAGATTTTTCTATGGATTTAGGGTCTAGAGTACAAAAATTTAGGTGAACAATTTCTAGGGGAGGGGCTTTTGGAGATGGAGGGACATACTACCTCATTGGGGGTCGTCCAAAATACGTCAAGTTTGGTATCAAATTAAAGAGGGAGAAGCGGGTAATACAATTGTGTAATTTTTTTGGTTTTGATCATTTTAACTTCATAACTGACTTTTTACCGCCGAAAGACGGATTTTTTTCACTTGGGTCATATACACCCCAGTTCCTATATTTTGCATATATTTCTTCCGTTCTTTGTTTCACATTTATTAGAACTCTGTTGTGAACACTTTTCTCATGGAAAGTGAGTTTCCACGACTTACCAGTGATGAGTTGAAAATAGTTCCATTTTTGTACCAAAAAACAGCCATTTTTTTATCTTAAAAGGACTGATTCAACTCTTTTGCAATTATACCCACAACCATTTATCGGACTTAAAAACTGATTACATATCTAATTAGGGGACAAAATGTAGATGGGATTTTATCCTATACATACAAATTTTAACGTGCATATTTAAAATTTTTATAGCATCTCTTCTGTACTAGAAGACGACCAAATTGACCATTTTCGCGCGATTTAAAATTTTTAGCGGGTACTTTGAGATACAAAAATCCTTATTTCTCTATAAGTATTGCAAGGATTTCCATAATTTGTTTTTGTAAATACATCCAGGATATGCGTTGAGTCCATAATTTAATTTGGAAATTTCTATAGGTATCTTCACAAAACACAACAAAAACAGCCGAGAGTTTTATCAAGTGGAATAGACAGTTTGATAATTCTCAACACAAATTCTCCGAATTACAGAATCCCGAGAGTGTCAAAAGAACGCTCATCTCTACAACTTCACAATTCTCTGGTTTAGTGAATTCAGCCCCAGGAGCTGTAATCTAGTCAATAGGAACTAAATAAGGGCTTTACCCTACAAAAGGTGAGGTAGTTGTGATTTTTATATATGTTACTAAGTCCCGGGCCCCGACGAAAAATCCCGGTTTTCACCCTTGGACACATTCTGCGTGATCCGCCATCTTGGATTAAAGGATACAGAAAATTGGTGTTTTCAAAATAATTTCTCAACGGTGGATCCTACGACAAAAATGGCTGATAAAAATTTGAAAAAGACTAAGTTCCTTATATTTTTTGTATAAACACTTTTTTTGTAAGTCCGATGTGTAACGAGTTACACCAGCGGAAACGTGAACATTCTTCCAAAAAAATGTAAAGATATAGTAAGTAACCCCTATACAGGGTGTTTCGTACATGATGGTCCATAGGACAAGAGGTGGTAGTAGTCAGCTAGTAAAAAAAAAAAAAATTGTATGGCAAGCAGCATCTCAACCGTTTCAGAGTTACAAGGTGATTAAGAAAATATACAAGGATTTCACAAAATACCCTATATAATTGGTTAAATTAAAGAGGAGAGTCTACAGTTTACAGTTTTTAAGTGATTTAAACAAAAAATCACTTTAAGTACCTTTTTGTAAAAGGAACGAGAACAAAGTCAATAAAAAGTTAAGACCGCCATAACTCCTGAGAGCAGGACACTACGGGGCTGGTCGAGCAATCGTTTGAAAGGCCGTCGTGAAGTTCTGCATACGGTAAGCTCTCTAACTGACCCTGTACTTTTTAATATACAGGGTATTTTGTGAAAGACTTGCATATTTTCTTAATTTCCAGTAACTCCAAAACGGTTGAGATGCCGCCGTCCCTCGCCATATAATTTTTTGTTTATTTCACTAGATAAATACTATCACCTTCTGTCCTATGGACCACCATGGACGAAACACCCTATATATTTTGGAAGAATCTTCACGTTTCCGTCGCTGTAACTCGTTACACATCAGACTTACAAAAAAAGTGTTTATACAAAAAATGCAGGGAATTTAATCTTCTTCAAATGCGTATCAACAATTTTTGTCGTAGGATCAACTCTTCAAAAATTATTTTGAAAAAAACACCAATTTTTTGTACCTTTAATCCAAGAGGGTAGACCGTACAAACCCCAGCGTACAGGGTGAAAACTTGGATTTTCCATCGGGGCCCGGAACTAAGTAGGGCATAAACCCCCACTGACTGGACTACTGTCAATGTTGAATCAATAAATAATATATATATATATATGTATGTATATGGATAAAAGTCAATTTGTCAATTGGATTAGGCACATATGTTACAAAATTGATTAAAATGACGCAGATGTTGAGAGAGAAAAAATTATTTTGTGCAAAATGGCTTTCAGCTAAACAAATTATCCAATAATATATTAAATTTGGCCTTGCCAAATTCGGACTAAAACAAAAAACACAACAAAATCTTGTCCAGACTTTTATTAGAAATTGCAATCAATAAAAACATCTGTTGCCAAAAAAATATTTATAAAACTGTGTGTCTCATATTATCATCCCACATGAGAGAAAGTTTTTTTTTTTTCGTTTGTTTTTTATTTGTGCTCTTATCGTCAACTTTATAGACCTCAAAAACACACTTCTCCTTTTTGAAATATCTATCATAATCCTTCACTAATACAATAACATTAAATACATATACACATTCTTATGTATGAATGTACTTACCTACATATATTAAAGCAAAACTTAAGTTTGTATACTTTGCGAATAGCAGCAACATCATCATATTTCTAAAATGGCTCAAAATATCATAGAATAAAATAAAATGAGAAACACCACCAGCCTAGTATAAAAAAAAATATAAAAAAGAAAAAGAGAAAAACTACCATAACTAAGCCAAGAAAATGAGTGTAAGAAGAAGTGATTTGGATGGCTGTCATTAGCATGCTTCTCGCGCAAATGAGGTTCTTATGTGCGATGATGACAAACGTTTAAAGAATGCCTTAGCATCGCATGTTTTGTATATACAAACGTGTATACGTACAGCATCCCATCTCCTGTGACATTCAGGCAGAGATCCATCATAAGAAACCACTTAGATGAGATTTGAGATGATATGAAGGAGGCCGGAAGGCGACTATCCACTTCACCCAAGGGTGAGGCTGCTCATCTTGTGTAAATTAGGAAATTTTTGATTCTTTAAACACGGGACGGGCACGTTAGATTTTAAGTGGCATGCAATTGTCGTTGATATGTTTTTTTTTGCATAATTTGAAATCAAAAAGAGACTCTTGATCGCATGATTACTGAATAAATTAATAAATTAAAACCCCACCCAAAATGTAGGATTGCTTTGTCGCATATGAAATTACATTGATTTTTTTTTTTAATTTGTTTTCTTTATTTTTTTTTTTTTTTTGAGTCGGTGTCAATCTATTATGATAATTGTTAGCATAGTCCAAGACAAGTCAGAGATAATATAGTGGGACGACGCACAGAGAAACATGTAAATCACAGATAATTTAACTTCATACATGCATGAATTATTGAGTCTACAATAAAATTGAAAAATATTTGCCAAGTTTGATTTTTCACCTACCTACGTGTTTTGTTTTTACATGAATGAATAATCTCAGCAGCAGCGGTAATAAACTTTATTTAATTTGTATATATACTCCTACAGGCGTATACATAGAAGTACAACTAAGAAAATTGTTAAGCCATAATTGTCGTCGGCGGGCAAATATTTTTGTACATACCTAGTTATGCCAACTTACGTAACTTACGTAATCGCATTATTTTAGCTGAAATTTAAAAGTACTTTTTTTTATGTTTATATGATCTTTATTTGGTGGTACTTTGGGTCTTTTTAAAATTCCTTACAAATAGTTGGCAAAAGGCTCTACAGAGAGTAAAAAAGGTGCTAGCTAAACTAAAGTTATAAAAGTCAATAGGGACAAGTAAAATAATTAAACTAAACAAAACTAAAACAAAATGACACAAAAAGTAAAACAAATTAAAACAAAATGACATAAAAAGTAAAACAAATTCAAACAAAATTCTCAAAAGAGTCTAAAAACGGTCACAAGAATTTCGAAAAAGATCTAAATTATAACCAAAAATTTGAAACCAGTCCCAATTTTTACAATTACGTAAGTGGCAGTTCGAAGCTCCAAAATTCCAAAAGAATGACCTAAACGAACGAATTTTCAACAAAAAATTTTGCAATTTAGAACCGAGACTCGAAACCATAGTTATATTCCTCTCACTATTCCGCATCCAAGGAGTGCTCATTTGTCAAAATCGGTGACAAAAAATTTTAAGCGAAATTTCGCAAAAAAAAGCACTTTTTTCATACAAAAAA
The DNA here is from genome assembly GCA_963924295.1 of Dioctria rufipes. Lineage (NCBI taxonomy): Eukaryota > Metazoa > Arthropoda > Insecta > Diptera > Asilidae > Dioctria > Dioctria rufipes. Next base: position 194,464,023 of record OZ002742.1, read on the forward strand.
TATATTGTCACCGATCTTGACGATTAAGGGCTTATTTTAAAGGGTAAAGGAATACAAAACGATGTAAAAAGGAATTTTGCTAAATAAATGTTTAGTTTTTAAAATAGAGCAAAAAAACTGCATAGGAAAGGCCACCTGAAATCAGGCCACCCACGAAGAGTTTTTGTGGCATATTTTTTAAACTAGCGAGTCTCGGTCAGAAATATTTTACGGTTATATTCCTCTCACTATTCCGCATCCAAGGAGTGCTCATTTGTCAAAATCGGTGACAAAAAATTTTAAGCGAAATTTCGCAAAAAAAGCATGGACTATAGCCTTTGCACTTTTTTCATACAAAAAATATGTTGTCACCGATCTTGACGATTAAGGGCTTATTTTAAAGGGTAAAGGAATACAAAACGATGTAAAAAGGAATTTTGCTAAATAAATGTTTAGTTTTTAAAATAGAGCAAAAAAACTGCATAGGAAAGGCCACCTGAAATCAGGCCACACACGAAGAGTTTTTGTGGCATATTTTTGAAACTAGCGAGTCTCGGTCAGAAATATTTTACGGTTATATTCCTCTCACTATTCCGCATCCTAGGAGTGCTCATTTGTCAAAATCGGTGACAAAAAATTTTAAGCGAAATTTCGCAAAAAAAGCATGGACTATAGCCTTTGCACTTTTTTCATACAAAAAATATATTGTCACCGATCTTGACGATTAAGGGCTTATTTTAAAGGGTAAAGGAATACAAAACGATGTAAAAAGGAATTTTGCTAAATAAATGTTTAGTTTTTAAAATAGAGCAAAAAAACTGCATAGGAAAGGCCACCTGAAATCAGGCCACACACGAAGAGTTTTTGTGGCATATTTTTTAAACTAGCGAGTCTCGGTCAGAAATATTTTACGGTTATATTCCTCTCACTATTCCGCATCCTAGGAGTGCTCATTTGTCAAAATCGGTGACAAAAAATTTTAAGCGAAATTTCGCAAAAAAAGCATGGACTATAGCCTTTGCACTTTTTTCATACAAAAAATATATTGTCACCGATCTTGACGATTAAGGGCTTATTTTAAAGGGTAAAGGAATACAAAACGATGTAAAAAGGAATTTTGCTAAATAAATGTTTAGTTTTTAAAATAGAGCAAAAAAACTGCATAGGAAAGGCCACCTGAAATCAGGCCACACACGAAGAGTTTTTGTGGCATATTTTTTAAACTAGCGAGTCTCGGTCAGAAATATTTTACAGTTATATTCCTCTCACTATTCCGCATCCTAGGAGTGCTCATTTGTCAAAATCGGTGACAAAAAATTTTAAGCGAAATTTCGCAAAAAAAGCATGGACTATAGCCTTTGCACTTTTTTCATACAAAAAATATATTGTCACCGATCTTGACGATTAAGGGCTTATTTTAAAGGGTAAAGGAATACAAAACGATGTAAAAAGGAATTTTGCTAAATAAATGTTTAGTTTTTAAAATAGAGCAAAAAAAACTGCATAGGAAAGGCCACCTGAAATCAGGCCACACACGAAGAGTTTTTGTGGCATATTTTTTAAACTAGCGAGTCTCGGTCAGAAATATTTTACGGTTATATTCCTCTCACTATTCCGCATCCTAGGAGTGCTCATTTGTCAAAATCGGTGACAAAAAATTTTAAGCGAAATTTCGCAAAAAAAAGCATGGACTATAGCCTTTGCACTTTTTTCATACAAAAAATATATTGTCACCGATATTGACGATTAAGGGCTTATTTTAAAGGGTAAAGGAATACAAAACGATGTAAAAAGGAATTTTGCTAAATAAATGTTTAGTTTTTAAAATAGAGCAAAAAAAACTGCATAGGAAAGGCCACCTGAAATCAGGCCACACACGAAGAGTTTTTGTGGCATATTTTTTAAACTAGCGAGTCTCGGTCAGAAATATTTTACAGTTATATTCCTCTCACTATTCCGCATCCTAGGAGTGCTCATTTGTCAAAATCGGTGACAAAAAATTTTAAGCGAAATTTCGCAAAAAAAGCATGGACTATAGCCTTTGCACTTTTTTCATACAAAAAATATATTGTCACCGATCTTGACGATTAAGGGCTTATTTTAAAGGGTAAAGGAATACAAAACGATGTAAAAAGGAATTTTGCTAAATAAATGTTTAGTTTTTAAAATAGAGCAAAAAAACTGCATAGGAAAGGCCACCTGAAATCAGGCCACACACGAAGAGTTTTTGTGGCATATTTTTGAAACTAGCGAGTCTCGGTCAGAAATATTTTACGGTTATATTCCTCTCACTATTCCGCATCCTAGGAGTGCTCATTTGTCAAAATCGGTGACAAAAAATTTTAAGCGAAATTTCGCAAAAAAAGCATGGACTATAGCCTTTGCACTTTTTTCATACAAAAAATATATTGTCACCGATCTTGACGATTAAGGGCTTATTTTAAAGGGTAAAGGAATACAAAACGATGTAAAAAGGAATTTTGCTAAATAAATGTTTAGTTTTTAAAATAGAGCAAAAAAACTGCATAGGAAAGGCCACCTGAAATCAGGCCACACACGAAGAGTTTTTGTGGCATATTTTTGAAACTAGCGAGTCTCGGTCAGAAATATTTTACAGTTATATTCCTCTCACTATTCCGCATCCAAGGAGTGCTCATTTGTCAAAATCGGTGACAAAAAAATTTTAAGCGAAATTTCGCAAAAAAAGCATGGACTATAGCCTTTGCACTTTTTTCATACAAAAAATATATTGTCACCGATCTTGACGATTAAGGGCTTATTTTAAAGGGTAAAGGAATACAAAACGATGTAAAAAGGAATTTTGCTAAATAAATGTTTAGTTTTTAAAATAGAGCAAAAAAAACTGCATAGGAAAGGCCACCTGAAATCAGGCCACCCACGAAGAGTTTTTGTGGCATATTTTTTAAACTAGCGAGTCTCGGTCAGAAATATTTTACAGTTATATTCCTCTCACTATTCCGCATCCTAGGAGTGCTCATTTGTCAAAATCGGTGACAAAAAATTTTAAGCGAAATTTCGCAAAAAAAGCATGGACTATAGCCTTTGCACTTTTTTCATACAAAAAATATATTGTCACCGATCTTGACGATTAAGGGCTTATTTTAAAGGGTAAAGGAATACAAAACGATGTAAAAAGGAATTTTGCTAAATAAATGTTTAGTTTTTAAAATAGAGCAAAAAAACTGCATAGGAAAGGCCACCTGAAATCAGGCCACACACGAAGAGTTTTTGTGGCATATTTTTGAAACTAGCGAGTCTCGGTCAGAAATATTTTACAGTTATATTCCTCTCACTATTCCGCATCCAAGGAGTGCTCATTTGTCAAAATCGGTGACAAAAAATTTTAAGCGAAATTTCGCAAAAAAAGCATGGACTATAGCCTTTGCACTTTTTTCATACAAAAAATATATTGTCACCGATCTTGACGATTAAGGGCTTATTTTAAAGGGTAAAGGAATACAAAACGATGTAAAAAGGAATTTTGCTAAATAAATGTTTAGTTTTTAAAATAGAGCAAAAAAACTGCATAGGAAAGGCCACCTGAAATCAGGCCACCCACGAAGAGTTTTTGTGGCATATTTTTTAAACTAGCGAGTCTCGGTCAGAAATATTTTACAGTTATATTCCTCTCACTATTCCGCATCCTAGGAGTGCTCATTTGTCAAAATCGGTGACAAAAAATTTTAAGCGAAATTTCGCAAAAAAAGCATGGACTATAAGCCTTTGCACTTTTTTCATACAAAAAATATATTGTCACCGATCTTGACGATTAAGGGCTTATTTTAAAGGGTAAAGGAATACAAAACGATGTAAAAAGGAATTTTGCTAAATAAATGTTTAGTTTTTAAAATAGAGCAAAAAAACTGCATAGGAAAGGCCACCTGAAATCAGGCCACACACGAAGAGTTTTTGTGGCATATTTTTTAAACTAGCGAGTCTCGGTCAGAAATATTTTACGGTTATATTCTTCTCACTATTCCGCATCCAAGGAGTGCTCATTTGTCAAAATCGGTGACAACAAATTTTAAGCGAAATTTCGCAAAAAAAGCATGGACTAAAGCCTTTGCACTTTTTTCATACAAAAAATATATTGTCACCGATCTTGACAATTAAGGGCTTATTTTAAAGGGTAAAGGAATACAAAACGATGTAAAAAGGAATTTTGCTAAATAAATGTTTAGTTTTTAAAATAGAGCAAAAAAACTGCATAGGAAAGGCCACCTGAAATCAGGCCACACACGAAGAGTTTTTGTGGCATATTTTTTAAACTAGCGAGTCTCGGTCAGAAATATTTTACAGTTATATTCCTCTCACTATTCCGCATCCTAGGAGTGCTCATTTGTCAAAATCGGTGACAAAAAATTTTAAGCGAAATTTCGCAAAAAAAGCATGGACTATAGCCTTTGCACTTTTTTCATACAAAAAATATATTGTCACCGATCTTGACGATTAAGGGCTTATTTTAAAGGGTAAAGGAATACAAAACGATGTAAAAAGGAATTTTGCTAAATAAATGTTTAGTTTTTAAAATAGAGCAAAAAAACTGCATAGGAAAGGCCACCTGAAATCAGGCCACACACGAAGAGTTTTTGTGGCATATTTTTTAAACTAGCGAGTCTCGGTCAGAAATATTTTACGGTTATATTCCTCTCACTATTCCGCATCCTAGGAGTGCTCATTTGTCAAAATCGGTGACAAAAAATTTTAAGCGAAATTTCGCAAAAAAAGCATGGACTATAGCCTTTGCACTTTTTTCATACAAAAAATATATTGTCACCGATCTTGACGATTAAGGGCTTATTTTAAAGGGTAAAGGAATACAAAACGATGTAAAAAGGAATTTTGCTAAATAAATGTTTAGTTTTTAAAATAGAGCAAAAAAACTGCATAGGAAAGGCCACCTGAAATCAGGCCACACACGAAGAGTTTTTGTGGCATATTTTTGAAACTAGCGAGTCTCGGTCAGAAATATTTTACAGTTATATTCCTCTCACTATTCCGCATCCTAGGAGTGCTCATTTGTCAAAATCGGTGACAAAAAATTTTAAGCGAAATTTCGCAAAAAAAGCATGGACTATAGCCTTTGCACTTTTTTCATACAAAAAATATATTGTCACCGATCTTGACGATTAAGGGCTTATTTTAAAGGGTAAAGGAATACAAAACGATGTAAAAAGGAATTTTGCTAAATAAATGTTTAGTTTTTAAAATAGAGCAAAAAAACTGCATAGGAAAGGCCACCTGAAATCAGGCCACACACGAAGAGTTTTTGTGGCATATTTTTTAAACTAGCGAGTCTCGGTCAGAAATATTTTACAGTTATATTCCTCTCACTATTCCGCATCCTAGGAGTGCTCATTTGTCAAAATCGGTGACAAAAAATTTTAAGCGAAATTTCGCAAAAAAAGCATGGACTATAGCCTTTGCACTTTTTTCATACAAAAAATATATTGTCACCGATCTTGACGATTAAGGGCTTATTTTAAAGGGTAAAGGAATACAAAACGATGTAAAAAGGAATTTTGCTAAATAAATGTTTAGTTTTTAAAATAGAGCAAAAAAACTGCATAGGAAAGGCCACCTGAAATCAGGCCACACACGAAGAGTTTTTGTGGCATATTTTTTAAACTAGCGAGTCTCGGTCAGAAATATTTTACAGTTATATTCCTCTCACTATTCCGCATCCTAGGAGTGCTCATTTGTCAAAATCGGTGACAAAAAATTTTAAGCGAAATTTCGCAAAAAAAGCATGGACTATAGCCTTTGCACTTTTTTCATACAAAAAATATATTGTCACCGATCTTGACGATTAAGGGCTTATTTTAAAGGGTAAAGGAATACAAAACGATGTAAAAAGGAATTTTGCTAAATAAATGTTTAGTTTTTAAAATAGAGCAAAAAAACTGCATAGGAAAGGCCACCTGAAATCAGGCCACACACGAAGAGTTTTTGTGGCATATTTTTGAAACTAGCGAGTCTCGGTGAGAAATATTTTACAGTTATATTCCTCTCACTATTCCGCATCCTAGGAGTGCTCATTTGTCAAAATCGGTGACAAAAAATTTTAAGCGAAATTTCGCAAAAAAAGCATGGACTATAGCCTTTGCACTTTTTTCATACAAAAAATATATTGTCACCGATCTTGACGATTAAGGGCTTATTTTAAAGGGTAAAGGAATACAAAACGATGTAAAAAGGAATTTTGCTAAATAAATGTTTAGTTTTTAAAATAGAGCAAAAAAACTGCATAGGAAAGGCCACCTGAAATCAGGCCACACACGAAGAGTTTTTGTGGCATATTTTTTAAACTAGCGAGTCTCGGTCAGAAATATTTTACAGTTATATTCCTCTCACTATTCCGCATCCTAGGAGTGCTCATTTGTCAAAATCGGTGACAAAAAATTTTAAGCGAAATTTCGCAAAAAAAGCATGGACTATAGCCTTTGCACTTTTTTCATACAAAAAATATATTGTCACCGATCTTGACGATTAAGGGCTTATTTTAAAGGGTAAAGGAATACAAAACGATGTAAAAAGGAATTTTGCTAAATAAATGTTTAGTTTTTAAAATAGAGCAAAAAAACTGCATAGGAAAGGCCACCTGAAATCAGGCCACACACGAAGAGTTTTTGTGGCATATTTTTTAAACTAGCGAGTCTCGGTCAGAAATATTTTACAGTTATATTCCTCTCACTATTCCGCATCCTAGGAGTGCTCATTTGTCAAAATCGGTGACAAAAAATTTTAAGCGAAATTTCGCAAAAAAAGCATGGACTATATATAGCCTTTGCACTTTTTTCATACAAAAAATATATTGTCACCGATCTTGACGATTAAGGGCTTATTTTAAAGGGTAAAGGAATACAAAACGATGTAAAAAGGAATTTTGCTAAATAAATGTTTAGTTTTTAAAATAGAGCAAAAAAACTGCATAGGAAAGGCCACCTGAAATCAGGCCACACACGAAGAGTTTTTGTGGCATATTTTTTAAACTAGCGAGTCTCGGTCAGAAATATTTTACAGTTATATTCCTCTCACTATTCCGCATCCTAGGAGTGCTCATTTGTCAAAATCGGTGACAAAAAATTTTAAGCGAAATTTCGCAAAAAAAGCATGGACTATAGCCTTTGCACTTTTTTCATACAAAAAATATATTGTCACCGATCTTGACGATTAAGGGCTTATTTTAAAGGGTAAAGGAATACAAAACGATGTAAAAAGGAATTTTGCTAAATAAATGTTTAGTTTTTAAAATAGAGCAAAAAAACTGCATAGGAAAGGCCACCTGAAATCAGGCCACACACGAAGAGTTTTTGTGGCATATTTTTTAAACTAGCGAGTCTCGGTCAGAAATATTTTACAGTTATATTCCTCTCACTATTCCGCATCCTAGGAGTGCTCATTTGTCAAAATCGGTGACAAAAAATTTTAAGCGAAATTTCGCAAAAAAAGCATGGACTATAGCCTTTGCACTTTTTTCATACAAAAAATATATTGTCACCGATCTTGACGATTAAGGGCTTATTTTAAAGGGTAAAGGAATACAAAACGATGTAAAAAGGAATTTTGCAAAATAAATGTTTAGTTTTTAAAATAGAGCAAAAAAACTGCATAGGAAAGGCCACCTGAAATCAGGCCACACACGAAGAGTTTTTGTGGCATATTTTTGAAACTAGCGAGTCTCGGTCAGAAATATTTTACAGTTATATTCCTCTCACTATTCCGCATCCTAGGAGTGCTCATTTGTCAAAATCGGTGACAAAAAATTTTAAGCGAAATTTCGCAAAAAAAGCATGGACTATAGCCTTTGCACTTTTTTCATACAAAAAATATATTGTCACCGATCTTGACGATTAAGGGCTTATTTTAAAGGGTAAAGGAATACAAAACGATGTAAAAAGGAATTTTGCTAAATAAATGTTTAGTTTTTAAAATAGAGCAAAAAAACTGCATAGGAAAGGCCACCTGAAATCAGGCCACACACGAAGAGTTTTTGTGGCATATTTTTGAAACTAGCGAGTCTCGGTCAGAAATATTTTACAGTTATATTCCTCTCACTATTCCGCATCCAAGGAGTGCTCATTTGTCAAAATCGGTGACAAAAAATTTTAAGCGAAATTTCGCAAAAAAAGCATGGACTATAGCCTTTGCACTTTTTTCATACAAAAAATATATTGTCACCGATCTTGACGATTAAGGGCTTATTTTAAAGGGTAAAGGAATACAAAACGATGTAAAAAGGAATTTTGCTAAATAAATGTTTAGTTTTTAAAATAGAGCAAAAAAACTGCATAGGAAAGGCCACCTGAAATCAGGCCACACACGAAGAGTTTTTGTGGCATATTTTTGAAACTAGCGAGTCTCGGTCAGAAATATTTTACAGTTATATTCCTCTCACTATTCCGCATCCTAGGAGTGCTCATTTGTCAAAATCGGTGACAAAAAATTTTAAGCGAAATTTCGCAAAAAAAGCATGGACTATAGCCTTTGCACTTTTTTCATACAAAAAATATATTGTCACCGATCTTGACGATTAAGGGCTTATTTTAAAGGGTAAAGGAATACAAAACGATGTAAAAAGGAATTTTGCTAAATAAATGTTTAGTTTTTAAAATAGAGCAAAAAAACTGCATAGGAAAGGCCACCTGAAATCAGGCCACACACGAAGAGTTTTTGTGGCATATTTTTGAAACTAGCGAGTCTCGGTCAGAAATATTTTACAGTTATATTCCTCTCACTATTCCGCATCCTAGGAGTGCTCATTTGTCAAAATCGGTGACAAAAAATTTTAAGCGAAATTTCGCAAAAAAAGCATGGACTATAGCCTTTGCACTTTTTTCATACAAAAAATATATTGTCACCGATCTTGACGATTAAGGGCTTATTTTAAAGGGTAAAGGAATACAAAACGATGTAAAAAGGAATTTTGCTAAATAAATGTTTAGTTTTTAAAATAGAGCAAAAAAACTGCATAGGAAAGGCCACCTGAAATCAGGCCACACACGAAGAGTTTTTGTGGCATATTTTTTAAACTAGCGAGTCTCGGTCAGAAATATTTTACAGTTATATTCCTCTCACTATTCCGCATCCTAGGAGTGCTCATTTGTCAAAATCGGTGACAAAAAATTTTAAGCGAAATTTCGCAAAAAAAGCATGGACTATAGCCTTTGCACTTTTTTCATACAAAAAATATATTGTCACCGATCTTGACGATTAAGGGCTTATTTTAAAGGGTAAAGGAATACAAAACGATGTAAAAAGGAATTTTGCTAAATAAATGTTTAGTTTTTAAAATAGAGCAAAAAAACTGCATAGGAAAGGCCACCTGAAATCAGGCCACACACGAAGAGTTTTTGTGGCATATTTTTTAAACTAGCGAGTCTCGGTCAGAAATATTTTACAGTTATATTCCTCTCACTATTCCGCATCCTAGGAGTGCTCATTTGTCAAAATCGGTGACAAAAAATTTTAAGCGAAATTTCGCAAAAAAAGCATGGACTATAGCCTTTGCACTTTTTTCATACAAAAAATATATTGTCACCGATCTTGACGATTAAGGGCTTATTTTAAAGGGTAAAGGAATACAAAACGATGTAAAAAGGAATTTTGCTAAATAAATGTTTAGTTTTTAAAATAGAGCAAAAAAACTGCATAGGAAAGGCCACCTGAAATCAGGCCACACACGAAGAGTTTTTGTGGCATATTTTTTAAACTAGCGAGTCTCGGTCAGAAATATTTTACAGTTATATTCCTCTCACTATTCCGCATCCTAGGAGTGCTCATTTGTCAAAATCGGTGACAAAAAATTTTAAGCGAAATTTCGCAAAAAAAGCATGGACTATAGCCTTTGCACTTTTTTCATACAAAAAATATATTGTCACCGATCTTGACGATTAAGGGCTTATTTTAAAGGGTAAAGGAATACAAAACGATGTAAAAAGGAATTTTGCTAAATAAATGTTTAGTTTTTAAAATAGAGCAAAAAAACTGCATAGGAAAGGCCACCTGAAATCAGGCCACACACGAAGAGTTTTTGTGGCATATTTTTTAAACTAGCGAGTCTCGGTCAGAAATATTTTACAGTTATATTCCTCTCACTATTCCGCATCCTAGGAGTGCTCATTTGTCAAAATCGGTGACAAAAAATTTTAAGCGAAATTTCGCAAAAAAAGCATGGACTATAGCCTTTGCACTTTTTTCATACAAAAAATATATTGTCACCGATCTTGACGATTAAGGGCTTATTTTAAAGGGTAAAGGAATACAAAACGATGTAAAAAGGAATTTTGCTAAATAAATGTTTAGTTTTTAAAATAGAGCAAAAAAACTGCATAGGAAAGGCCACCTGAAATCAGGCCACACACGAAGAGTTTTTGTGGCATATTTTTTAAACTAGCGAGTCTCGGTCAGAAATATTTTACAGTTATATTCCTCTCACTATTCCGCATCCTAGGAGTGCTCATTTGTCAAAATCGGTGACAAAAAATTTTAAGCGAAATTTCGCAAAAAAAGCATGGACTATAGCCTTTGCACTTTTTTCATACAAAAAATATATTGTCACCGATCTTGACGATTAAGGGCTTATTTTAAAGGGTAAAGGAATACAAAACGATGTAAAAAGGAATTTTGCTAAATAAATGTTTAGTTTTTAAAATAGAGCAAAAAAACTGCATAGGAAAGGCCACCTGAAATCAGGCCACACACGAAGAGTTTTTGTGGCATATTTTTTAAACTAGCGAGTCTCGGTCAGAAATATTTTACAGTTATATTCCTCTCACTATTCCGCATCCTAGGAGTGCTCATTTGTCAAAATCGGTGACAAAAAATTTTAAGCGAAATTTCGCAAAAAAAGCATGGACTATAGCCTTTGCACTTTTTTCATACAAAAAATATATTGTCACCGATCTTGACGATTAAGGGCTTATTTTAAAGGGTAAAGGAATACAAAACGATGTAAAAAGGAATTTTGCTAAATAAATGTTTAGTTTTTAAAATAGAGCAAAAAAACTGCATAGGAAAGGCCACCTGAAATCAGGCCACACACGAAGAGTTTTTGTGGCATATTTTTGAAACTAGCGAGTCTCGGTCAGAAATATTTTACAGTTATATTCCTCTCACTATTCCGCATCCTAGGAGTGCTCATTTGTCAAAATCGGTGACAAAAAATTTTAAGCGAAATTTCGCAAAAAAAGCATGGACTATAGCCTTTGCACTTTTTTCATACAAAAAATATATTGTCACCGATCTTGACGATTAAGGGCTTATTTTAAAGGGTAAAGGAATACAAAACGATGTAAAAAGGAATTTTGCTAAATAAATGTTTAGTTTTTAAAATAGAGCAAAAAAACTGCATAGGAAAGGCCACCTGAAATCAGGCCACACACGAAGAGTTTTTGTGGCATATTTTTTAAACTAGCGAGTCTCGGTCAGAAATATTTTACAGTTATATTCCTCTCACTATTCCGCATCCTAGGAGTGCTCATTTGTCAAAATCGGTGACAAAAAATTTTAAGCGAAATTTCGCAAAAAAAGCATGGACTATAGCCTTTGCACTTTTTTCATACAAAAAATATATTGTCACCGATCTTGACGATTAAGGGCTTATTTTAAAGGGTAAAGGAATACAAAACGATGTAAAAAGGAATTTTGCTAAATAAATGTTTAGTTTTTAAAATAGAGCAAAAAAACTGCATAGGAAAGGCCACCTGAAATCAGGCCACACACGAAGAGTTTTTGTGGCATATTTTTTAAACTAGCGAGTCTCGGTCAGAAATATTTTACAGTTATATTCCTCTCACTATTCCGCATCCTAGGAGTGCTCATTTGTCAAAATCGGTGACAAAAAATTTTAAGCGAAATTTCGCAAAAAAAGCATGGACTATAGCCTTTGCACTTTTTTCATACAAAAAATATATTGTCACCGATCTTGACGATTAAGGGCTTATTTTAAAGGGTAAAGGAATACAAAACGATGTAAAAAGGAATTTTGCTAAATAAATGTTTAGTTTTTAAAATAGAGCAAAAAAACTGCATAGGAAAGGCCACCTGAAATCAGGCCACACACGAAGAGTTTTTGTGGCATATTTTTGAAACTAGCGAGTCTCGGTCAGAAATATTTTACAGTTATATTCCTCTCACTATTCCGCATCCTAGGAGTGCTCATTTGTCAAAATCGGTGACAAAAAATTTTAAGCGAAATTTCGCAAAAAAAGCATGGACTATAGCCTTTGCACTTTTTTCATACAAAAAATATATTGTCACCGATCTTGACGATTAAGGGCTTATTTTAAAGGGTAAAGGAATACAAAACGATGTAAAAAGGAATTTTGCTAAATAAATGTTTAGTTTTTAAAATAGAGCAAAAAAACTGCATAGGAAAGGCCACCTGAAATCAGGCCACACACGAAGAGTTTTTGTGGCATATTTTTTAAACTAGCGAGTCTCGGTCAGAAATATTTTACAGTTATATTCCTCTCACTATTCCGCATCCTAGGAGTGCTCATTTGTCAAAATCGGTGACAAAAAATTTTAAGCGAAATTTCGCAAAAAAAGCATGGACTATAGCCTTTGCACTTTTTTCATACAAAAAATATATTGTCACCGATCTTGACGATTAAGGGCTTATTTTAAAGGGTAAAGGAATACAAAACGATGTAAAAAGGAATTTTGCTAAATAAATGTTTAGTTTTTAAAATAGAGCAAAAAAACTGCATAGGAAAGGCCACCTGAAATCAGGCCACACACGAAGAGTTTTTGTGGCATATTTTTGAAACTAGCGAGTCTCGGTCAGAAATATTTTACAGTTATATTCCTCTCACTATTCCGCATCCTAGGAGTGCTCATTTGTCAAAATCGGTGACAAAAAATTTTAAGCGAAATTTCGCAAAAAAAGCATGGACTATAGCCTTTGCACTTTTTTCATACAAAAAATATATTGTCACCGATCTTGACGATTAAGGGCTTATTTTAAAGGGTAAAGGAATACAAAACGATGTAAAAAGGAATTTTGCTAAATAAATGTTTAGTTTTTAAAATAGAGCAAAAAAACTGCATAGGAAAGGCCACCTGAAATCAGGCCACACACGAAGAGTTTTTGTGGCATATTTTTTAAACTAGCGAGTCTCGGTCAGAAATATTTTACAGTTATATTCCTCTCACTATTCCGCATCCTAGGAGTGCTCATTTGTCAAAATCGGTGACAAAAAATTTTAAGCGAAATTTCGCAAAAAAAGCATGGACTATAGCCTTTGCACTTTTTTCATACAAAAAATATATTGTCACCGATCTTGACGATTAAGGGCTTATTTTAAAGGGTAAAGGAATACAAAACGATGTAAAAAGGAATTTTGCTAAATAAATGTTTAGTTTTTAAAATAGAGCAAAAAAACTGCATAGGAAAGGCCACCTGAAATCAGGCCACACACGAAGAGTTTTTGTGGCATATTTTTTAAACTAGCGAGTCTCGGTCAGAAATATTTTACAGTTATATTCCTCTCATTATTCCGCATCCTAGGAGTGCTCATTTGTCAAAATCGGTGACAAAAAATTTTAAGCGAAATTTCGCAAAAAAAGCATGGACTATAGCCTTTGCACTTTTTTCATACAAAAAATATATTGTCACCGATCTTGACGATTAAGGGCTTATTTTAAAGGGTAAAGGAATACAAAACGATGTAAAAAGGAATTTTGCAAAATAAATGTTTAGTTTTTAAAATAGAGCAAAAAAACTGCATAGGAAAGGCCACCTGAAATCAGGCCACACACGAAGAGTTTTTGTGGCATATTTTTTAAACTAGCGAGTCTCGGTCAGAAATATTTTACAGTTATATTCCTCTCACTATTCCGCATCCTAGGAGTGCTCATTTGTCAAAATCGGTGACAAAAAATTTTAAGCGAAATTTCGCAAAAAAAGCATGGACTATAGCCTTTGCACTTTTTTCATACAAAAAATATATTGTCACCGATCTTGACGATTAAGGGCTTATTTTAAAGGGTAAAGGAATACAAAACGATGTAAAAAGGAATTTTGCTAAATAAATGTTTAGTTTTTAAAATAGAGCAAAAAAACTGCATAGGAAAGGCCACCTGAAATCAGGCCACACACGAAGAGTTTTTGTGGCATATTTTTGAAACTAGCGAGTCTCGGTCAGAAATATTTTACAGTTATATTCCTCTCACTATTCCGCATCCTAGGAGTGCTCATTTGTCAAAATCGGTGACAAAAAATTTTAAGCGAAATTTCGCAAAAAAAGCATGGACTATAGCCTTTGCACTTTTTTCATACAAAAAATATATTGTCACCGATCTTGACGATTAAGGACTTATTTTAAAGGGTAAAGGAATACAAAACGATGTAAAAAGGAATTTTGCTAAATAAATGTTTAGTTTTTAAAATAGAGCAAAAAAACTGCATAGGAAAGGCCACCTGAAATCAGGCCACACACGAAGAGTTTTTGTGGCATATTTTTGAAACTAGCGAGTCTCGGTCAGAAATATTTTACAGTTATATTCCTCTCACTATTCCGCATCCTAGGAGTGCTCATTTGTCAAAATCGGTGACAAAAAATTTTAAGCGAAATTTCGCAAAAAAAGCATGGACTATAGCCTTTGCACTTTTTTCATACAAAAAATATATTGTCACCGATCTTGACGATTAAGGGCTTATTTTAAAGGGTAAAGGAATACAAAACGATGTAAAAAGGAATTTTGCTAAATAAATGTTTAGTTTTTAAAATAGAGCAAAAAAACTGCATAGGAAAGGCCACCTGAAATCAGGCCACACACGAAGAGTTTTTGTGGCATATTTTTTAAACTAGCGAGTCTCGGTCAGAAATATTTTACAGTTATATTCCTCTCACTATTCCGCATCCTAGGAGTGCTCATTTGTCAAAATCGGTGACAAAAAATTTTAAGCGAAATTTCGCAAAAAAAGCATGGACTATAGCCTTTGCACTTTTTTCATACAAAAAATATATTGTCACCGATCTTGACGATTAAGGGCTTATTTTAAAGGGTAAAGGAATACAAAACGATGTAAAAAGGAATTTTGCTAAATAAATGTTTAGTTTTTAAAATAGAGCAAAAAAACTGCATAGGAAAGGCCACCTGAAATCAGGCCACACACGAAGAGTTTTTGTGGCATATTTTTTAAACTAGCGAGTCTCGGTCAGAAATATTTTACAGTTATATTCCTCTCACTATTCCGCATCCTAGGAGTGCTCATTTGTCAAAATCGGTGACAAAAAATTTTAAGCGAAATTTCGCAAAAAAAGCATGGACTATAGCCTTTGCACTTTTTTCATACAAAAAATATATTGTCACCGATCTTGACGATTAAGGGCTTATTTTAAAGGGTAAAGGAATACAAAACGATGTAAAAAGGAATTTTGCAAAATAAATGTTTAGTTTTTAAAATAGAGCAAAAAAACTGCATAGGAAAGGCCACCTGAAATCAGGCCACACACGAAGAGTTTTTGTGGCATATTTTTTAAACTAGCGAGTCTCGGTCAGAAATATTTTACAGTTATATTCCTCTCACTATTCCGCATCCTAGGAGTGCTCATTTGTCAAAATCGGTGACAAAAAATTTTAAGCGAAATTTCGCAAAAAAAGCATGGACTATAGCCTTTGCACTTTTTTCATACAAAAAATATATTGTCACCGATCTTGACGATTAAGGGCTTATTTTAAAGGGTAAAGGAATACAAAACGATGTAAAAAGGAATTTTGCAAAATAAATGTTTAGTTTTTAAAATAGAGCAAAAAAACTGCATAGGAAAGGCCACCTGAAATCAGGCCACACACGAAGAGTTTTTGTGGCATATTTTTTAAACTAGCGAGTCTCGGTCAGAAATATTTTACAGTTATATTCCTCTCACTATTCCGCATCCTAGGAGTGCTCATTTGTCAAAATCGGTGACAAAAAATTTTAAGCGAAATTTCGCAAAAAAAGCATGGACTATAGCCTTTGCACTTTTTTCATACAAAAAATATATTGTCACCGATCTTGACGATTAAGGGCTTATTTTAAAGGGTAAAGGAATACAAAACGATGTAAAAAGGAATTTTGCTAAATAAATGTTTAGTTTTTAAAATAGAGCAAAAAAACTGCATAGGAAAGGCCACCTGAAATCAGGCCACACACGAAGAGTTTTTGTGGCATATTTTTTAAACTAGCGAGTCTCGGTCAGAAATATTTTACAGTTATATTCCTCTCACTATTCCGCATCCTAGGAGTGCTCATTTGTCAAAATCGGTGACAAAAAATTTTAAGCGAAATTTCGCAAAAAAAGCATGGACTATAGTCTTTGCACTTTTTTCATACAAAAAATATATTGTCACCGATCTTGACGATTAAGGGCTTATTTTAAAGGGTAAAGGAATACAAAACGATGTAAAAAGGAATTTTGCAAAATAAATGTTTAGTTTTTAAAATAGAGCAAAAAAACTGCATAGGAAAGGCCACCTGAAATCAGGCCACACACGAAGAGTTTTTGTGGCATATTTTTTAAACTAGCGAGTCTCGGTCAGAAATATTTTACAGTTATATTCCTCTCACTATTCCGCATCCTAGGAGTGCTCATTTGTCAAAATCGGTGACAAAAAATTTTAAGCGAAATTTCGCAAAAAAAGCATGGACTATAGCCTTTGCACTTTTTTCATACAAAAAATATATTGTCACCGATCTTGACGATTAAGGACTTATTTTAAAGGGTAAAGGAATACAAAACGATGTAAAAAGGAATTTTGCTAAATAAATGTTTAGTTTTTAAAATAGAGCAAAAAAACTGCATAGGAAAGGCCACCTGAAATCAGGCCACACACGAAGAGTTTTTGTGGCATATTTTTTAAACTAGCGAGTCTCGGTCAGAAATATTTTACAGTTATATTCCTCTCACTATTTCGCATCCTAGGAGTGCTCATTTGTCAAAATCGGTGACAAAAAATTTTAAGCGAAATTTCGCAAAAAAAGCATGGACTATATATAGCCTTTGCACTTTTTTCATACAAAAAATATATTGTCACCGATCTTGACGATTAAGGGCTTATTTTAAAGGGTAAAGGAATACAAAACGATGTAAAAAGGAATTTTGCTAAATAAATGTTTAGTTTTTAAAATAGAGCAAAAAAACTGCATAGGAAAGGCCACCTGAAATCAGGCCACACACGAAGAGTTTTTGTGGCATATTTTTGAAACTAGCGAGTCTCGGTCAGAAATATTTTACAGTTATATTCCTCTCACTATTCCGCATCCTAGGAGTGCTCATTTGTCAAAATCGGTGACAAAAAATTTTAAGCGAAATTTCGCAAAAAAAGCATGGACTATAGCCTTTGCACTTTTTTCATACAAAAAATATATTGTCACCGATCTTGACGATTAAGGGCTTATTTTAAAGGGTAAAGGAATACAAAACGATGTAAAAAGGAATTTTGCTAAATAAATGTTTAGTTTTTAAAATAGAGCAAAAAAACTGCATAGGAAAGGCCACCTGAAATCAGGCCACACACGAAGAGTTTTTGTGGCATATTTTTTAAACTAGCGAGTCTCGGTCAGAAATATTTTACAGTTATATTCCTCTCACTATTCCGCATCCTAGGAGTGCTCATTTGTCAAAATCGGTGACAAAAAATTTTAAGCGAAATTTCGCAAAAAAAGCATGGACTATAGCCTTTGCACTTTTTTCATACAAAAAATATATTGTCACCGATCTTGACGATTAAGGGCTTATTTTAAAGGGTAAAGGAATACAAAACGATGTAAAAAGGAATTTTGCTAAATAAATGTTTAGTTTTTAAAATAGAGCAAAAAAACTGCATAGGAAAGGCCACCTGAAATCAGGCCACACACGAAGAGTTTTTGTGGCATATTTTTTAAACTAGCGAGTCTCGGTCAGAAATATTTTACAGTTATATTCCTCTCACTATTCCGCATCCTAGGAGTGCTCATTTGTCAAAATCGGTGACAAAAAATTTTAAGCGAAATTTCGCAAAAAAAGCATGGACTATAGCCTTTGCACTTTTTTCATACAAAAAATATATTGTCACCGATCTTGACGATTAAGGGCTTATTTTAAAGGGTAAAGGAATACAAAACGATGTAAAAAGGAATTTTGCAAAATAAATGTTTAGTTTTTAAAATAGAGCAAAAAAACTGCATAGGAAAGGCCACCTGAAATCAGGCCACACACGAAGAGTTTTTGTGGCATATTTTTGAAACTAGCGAGTCTCGGTCAGAAATATTTTACAGTTATATTCCTCTCACTATTCCGCATCCTAGGAGTGCTCATTTGTCAAAATCGGTGACAAAAAATTTTAAGCGAAATTTCGCAAAAAAAGCATGGACTATAGCCTTTGCACTTTTTTCATACAAAAAATATATTGTCACCGATCTTGACGATTAAGGGCTTATTTTAAAGGGTAAAGGAATACAAAACGATGTAAAAAGGAATTTTGCTAAATAAATGTTTAGTTTTTAAAATAGAGCAAAAAAACTGCATAGGAAAGGCCACCTGAAATCAGGCCACACACGAAGAGTTTTTGTGGCATATTTTTGAAACTAGCGAGTCTCGGTCAGAAATATTTTACAGTTATATTCCTCTCACTATTCCGCATCCAAGGAGTGCTCATTTGTCAAAATCGGTGACAAAAAATTTTAAGCGAAATTTCGCAAAAAAAGCATGGACTATAGCCTTTGCACTTTTTTCATACAAAAAATATATTGTCACCGATCTTGACGATTAAGGGCTTATTTTAAAGGGTAAAGGAATACAAAACGATGTAAAAAGGAATTTTGCTAAATAAATGTTTAGTTTTTAAAATAGAGCAAAAAAACTGCATAGGAAAGGCCACCTGAAATCAGGCCACACACGAAGAGTTTTTGTGGCATATTTTTGAAACTAGCGAGTCTCGGTCAGAAATATTTTACAGTTATATTCCTCTCACTATTCCGCATCCTAGGAGTGCTCATTTGTCAAAATCGGTGACAAAAAATTTTAAGCGAAATTTCGCAAAAAAAGCATGGACTATAGCCTTTGCACTTTTTTCATACAAAAAATATATTGTCACCGATCTTGACGATTAAGGGCTTATTTTAAAGGGTAAAGGAATACAAAACGATGTAAAAAGGAATTTTGCTAAATAAATGTTTAGTTTTTAAAATAGAGCAAAAAAACTGCATAGGAAAGGCCACCTGAAATCAGGCCACACACGAAGAGTTTTTGTGGCATATTTTTTAAACTAGCGAGTCTCGGTCAGAAATATTTTACAGTTATATTCCTCTCACTATTCCGCATCCTAGGAGTGCTCATTTGTCAAAATCGGTGACAAAAAATTTTAAGCGAAATTTCGCAAAAAAAGCATGGACTATAGCCTTTGCACTTTTTTCATACAAAAAATATATTGTCACCGATCTTGACGATTAAGGGCTTATTTTAAAGGGTAAAGGAATACAAAACGATGTAAAAAGGAATTTTGCTAAATAAATGTTTAGTTTTTAAAATAGAGCAAAAAAACTGCATAGGAAAGGCCACCTGAAATCAGGCCACACACGAAGAGTTTTTGTGGCATATTTTTTAAACTAGCGAGTCTCGGTCAGAAATATTTTACAGTTATATTCCTCTCACTATTCCGCATCCTAGGAGTGCTCATTTGTCAAAATCGGTGACAAAAAATTTTAAGCGAAATTTCGCAAAAAAAGCATGGACTATAGCCTTTGCACTTTTTTCATACAAAAAATATATTGTCACCGATCTTGACGATTAAGGGCTTATTTTAAAGGGTAAAGGAATACAAAACGATGTAAAAAGGAATTTTGCAAAATAAATGTTTAGTTTTTAAAATAGAGCAAAAAAACTGCATAGGAAAGGCCACCTGAAATCAGGCCACACACGAAGAGTTTTTGTGGCATATTTTTTAAACTAGCGAGTCTCGGTCAGAAATATTTTACAGTTATATTCCTCTCACTATTCCGCATCCTAGGAGTGCTCATTTGTCAAAATTGGTGACAAAAAATTTTAAGCGAAATTTCGCAAAAAAAGCATGGACTATAGCCTTTGCACTTTTTTCATACAAAAAATATATTGTCACCGATCTTGACGATTAAGGGCTTATTTTAAAGGGTAAAGGAATACAAAACGATGTAAAAAGGAATTTTGCTAAATAAATGTTTAGTTTTTAAAATAGAGCAAAAAAACTGCATAGGAAAGGCCACCTGAAATCAGGCCACACACGAAGAGTTTTTGTGGCATATTTTTGAAACTAGCGAGTCTCGGTCAGAAATATTTTACAGTTATATTCCTCTCACTATTCCGCATCCTAGGAGTGCTCATTTGTCAAAATCGGTGACAAAAAATTTTAAGCGAAATTTCGCAAAAAAAGCATGGACTATATATAGCCTTTGCACTTTTTTCATACAAAAAATATATTGTCACCGATCTTGACGATTAAGGGCTTATTTTAAAGGGTAAAGGAATACAAAACGATGTAAAAAGGAATTTTGCTAAATAAATGTTTAGTTTTTAAAATAGAGCAAAAAAACTGCATAGGAAAGGCCACCTGAAATCAGGCCACACACGAAGAGTTTTTGTGGCATATTTTTGAAACTAGCGAGTCTCGGTCAGAAATATTTTACAGTTATATTCCTCTCACTATTCCGCATCCTAGGAGTGCTCATTTGTCAAAATCGGTGACAAAAAATTTTAAGCGAAATTTCGCAAAAATAGCATGGACTATAGCCTTTGCACTTTTTTCATACAAAAAATATATTGTCACCGATCTTGACAATTAAGGGCTTATTTTAAAGGGTAAAGGAATACAAAACGATGTAAAAAGGAATTTTGCTAAATAAATGTTTAGTTTTTAAAATAGAGCAAAAAAACTGCATAGGAAAGGCCACCTGAAATCAGGCCACACACGAAGAGTTTTTGTGGCATATTTTTGAAACTAGCGAGTCTCGGTCAGAAATATTTTACAGTTATATTCCTCTCACTATTCCGCATCCTAGGAGTGCTCATTTGTCAAAATCGGTGACAAAAAATTTTAAGCGAAATTTCGCAAAAAAAGCATGGACTATAGCCTTTGCACTTTTTTCATACAAAAAATATATTGTCACCGATCTTGACGATTAAGGGCTTATTTTAAAGGGTAAAGGAATACAAAACGATGTAAAAAGGAATTTTGCTAAATAAATGTTTAGTTTTTAAAATAGAGCAAAAAAACTGCATAGGAAAGGCCACCTGAAATCAGGCCACACACGAAGAGTTTTTGTGGCATATTTTTGAAACTAGCGAGTCTCGGTCAGAAATATTTTACAGTTATATTCCTCTCACTATTCCGCATCCAAGGAGTGCTCATTTGTCAAAATCGGTGACAAAAAATTTTAAGCGAAATTTCGCAAAAAAAGCATGGACTATAGCCTTTGCACTTTTTTCATACAAAAAATATATTGTCACCGATCTTGACGATTAAGGGCTTATTTTAAAGGGTAAAGGAATACAAAACGATGTAAAAAGGAATTTTGCTAAATAAATGTTTAGTTTTTAAAATAGAGCAAAAAAACTGCATAGGAAAGGCCACCTGAAATCAGGCCACACACGAAGAGTTTTTGTGGCATATTTTTTAAACTAGCGAGTCTCGGTCAGAAATATTTTACAGTTATATTCCTCTCACTATTCCGCATCCTAGGAGTGCTCATTTGTCAAAATCGGTGACAAAAATTTTAAGCGAAATTTCGCAAAAAAAGCATGGACTATAGCCTTTGCACTTTTTTCATACAAAAAATATATTGTCACCGATCTTGACGATTAAGGGCTTATTTTAAAGGGTAAAGGAATACAAAACGATGTAAAAAGGAATTTTGCTAAATAAATGTTTAGTTTTTAAAATAGAGCAAAAAAACTGCATAGGAAAGGCCACCTGAAATCAGGCCACACACGAAGAGTTTTTGTGGCATATTTTTGAAACTAGCGAGTCTCGGTCAGAAATATTTTACAGTTATATTCCTCTCACTATTCCGCATCCTAGGAGTGCTCATTTGTCAAAATCGGTGACAAAAATTTTAAGCGAAATTTCGCAAAAAAAGCATGGACTATAGCCTTTGCACTTTTTTCATACAAAAAATATATTGTCACCGATCTTGACAATTAAGGGCTTATTTTAAAGGGTAAAGGAATACAAAACGATGTAAAAAGGAATTTTGCTAAATAAATGATTAGTTTTTAAAATAGAGCAAAAAAACTGCATAGGAAAGGCCACCTGAAATCAGGCCACACACGAAGAGTTTTTGTGGCATATTTTTGAAACTAGCGAGTCTCGGTCAGAAATATTTTACAGTTATATTCCTCTCACTATTCCGCATCCAAGGAGTGCTCATTTGTCAAAATCGGTGACAAAAAATTTTAAGCGAAATTTCGCAAAAAAAGCATGGACTATAGCCTTTGCACTTTTTTCATACAAAAAATATATTGTCACCGATCTTGACGATTAAGGGCTTATTTTAAAGGGTAAAGGAATACAAAACGATGTAAAAAGGAATTTTGCTAAATAAATGTTTAGTTTTTAAAATAGAGCAAAAAAACTGCATAGGAAAGGCCACCTGAAATCAGGCCACACACGAAGAGTTTTTGTGGCATATTTTTGAAACTAGCGAGTCTCGGTTAGAAATATTTTACAGTTATATTCCTCTCACTATTCCGCATCCTAGGAGTGCTCATTTGTCAAAATCGGTGACAAAAAATTTTAAGCGAAATTTCGCAAAAAAAGCATGGACTATAGCCTTTGCACTTTTTTCATACAAAAAATATATTGTCACCGATCTTGACGATTAAGGGCTTATTTTAAAGGGTAAAGGAATACAAAACGATGTAAAAAGGAATTTTGCTAAATAAATGTTTAGTTTTTAAAATAGAGCAAAAAAACTGCATAGGAAAGGCCACCTGAAATCAGGCCACACACGAAGAGTTTTTGTGGCATATTTTTGAAACTAGCGAGTCTCGGTCAGAAATATTTTACAGTTATATTCCTCTCACTATTCCGCATCCAAGGAGTGCTCATTTGTCAAAATCGGTGACAAAAAATTTTAAGCGAAATTTCGCAAAAAAAGCATGGACTATAGCCTTTGCACTTTTTTCATACAAAAAATATGTTGTCACCGATCTTGACAATTAAGGGCTTATTTTTAAGGGTAAAG
Organism: Dioctria rufipes; assembly: GCA_963924295.1. NCBI lineage: Eukaryota > Metazoa > Arthropoda > Insecta > Diptera > Asilidae > Dioctria > Dioctria rufipes. Next base: position 194,487,208 of record OZ002742.1, read on the forward strand.
GAATACAAAACGATGTAAAAAGGAATTTTGCTAAATAAATGATTAGTTTTTAAAATAGAGCAAAAAAACTGCATAGGAAAGGCCACCTAAAATCAGGCCACACACGAAGAGTTTTTGTGGCATATTTTTGAAACTAGCGAGTCTCGGTCAGAAATATTTTACAGTTATATTCCTCTCACTATTCCGCATCCTAGGAGTGCTCATTTGTCAAAATCGGTGACAAAAAATTTTAAGCGAAATTTCGCAAAAAAAGCATGGACTATAGCCTTTGCACTTTTTTCATACAAAAAATATGTTGTCACCGATCTTGACAATTAAGGGCTTATTTTAAAGGGTAAAGGAATACAAAACGATGTAAAAAGGAATTTTGCTAAATAAATGTTTAGTTTTTAAAATAGAGCAAAAAAACTGCATAGGAAAGGCCACCTGAAATCAGGCCACACACGAAGAGTTTTTGTGGCATATTTTTGAAACTAGCGAGTCTCGGTCAGAAATATTTTACAGTTATATTCCTCTCACTATTCCGCATCCTAGGAGTGCTCATTTGTCAAAATCGGTGACAAAAAATTTTAAGCGAAATTTCGCAAAAAAAGCATGGACTATAGCCTTTGCACTTTTTTCATACAAAAAATATATTGTCACCGATCTTGACGATTAAGGGCTTATTTTAAAGGGTAAAGGAATACAAAACGATGTAAAAAGGAATTTTGCAAAATAAATGTTTAGTTTTTAAAATAGAGCAAAAAAACTGCATAGGAAAGGCCACCTGAAATCAGGCCACACACGAAGAGTTTTTGTGGCATATTTTTTAAACTAGCGAGTCTCGGTCAGAAATATTTTACAGTTATATTCCTCTCACTATTCCGCATCCTAGGAGTGCTCATTTGTCAAAATTGGTGACAAAAAATTTTAAGCGAAATTTCGCAAAAAAAGCATGGACTATAGCCTTTGCACTTTTTTCATACAAAAAATATATTGTCACCGATCTTGACGATTAAGGGCTTATTTTAAAGGGTAAAGGAATACAAAACGATGTAAAAAGGAATTTTGCTAAATAAATGTTTAGTTTTTAAAATAGAGCAAAAAAACTGCATAGGAAAGGCCACCTGAAATCAGGCCACACACGAAGAGTTTTTGTGGCATATTTTTGAAACTAGCGAGTCTCGGTCAGAAATATTTTACAGTTATATTCCTCTCACTATTCCGCATCCTAGGAGTGCTCATTTGTCAAAATCGGTGACAAAAAATTTTAAGCGAAATTTCGCAAAAAAAGCATGGACTATATATAGCCTTTGCACTTTTTTCATACAAAAAATATATTGTCACCGATCTTGACGATTAAGGGCTTATTTTAAAGGGTAAAGGAATACAAAACGATGTAAAAAGGAATTTTGCTAAATAAATGTTTAGTTTTTAAAATAGAGCAAAAAAACTGCATAGGAAAGGCCACCTGAAATCAGGCCACACACGAAGAGTTTTTGTGGCATATTTTTGAAACTAGCGAGTCTCGGTCAGAAATATTTTACAGTTATATTCCTCTCACTATTCCGCATCCTAGGAGTGCTCATTTGTCAAAATCGGTGACAAAAAATTTTAAGCGAAATTTCGCAAAAATAGCATGGACTATAGCCTTTGCACTTTTTTCATACAAAAAATATATTGTCACCGATCTTGACAATTAAGGGCTTATTTTAAAGGGTAAAGGAATACAAAACGATGTAAAAAGGAATTTTGCTAAATAAATGTTTAGTTTTTAAAATAGAGCAAAAAAACTGCATAGGAAAGGCCACCTGAAATCAGGCCACACACGAAGAGTTTTTGTGGCATATTTTTGAAACTAGCGAGTCTCGGTCAGAAATATTTTACAGTTATATTCCTCTCACTATTCCGCATCCTAGGAGTGCTCATTTGTCAAAATCGGTGACAAAAAATTTTAAGCGAAATTTCGCAAAAAAAGCATGGACTATAGCCTTTGCACTTTTTTCATACAAAAAATATATTGTCACCGATCTTGACGATTAAGGGCTTATTTTAAAGGGTAAAGGAATACAAAACGATGTAAAAAGGAATTTTGCTAAATAAATGTTTAGTTTTTAAAATAGAGCAAAAAAACTGCATAGGAAAGGCCACCTGAAATCAGGCCACACACGAAGAGTTTTTGTGGCATATTTTTGAAACTAGCGAGTCTCGGTCAGAAATATTTTACAGTTATATTCCTCTCACTATTCCGCATCCAAGGAGTGCTCATTTGTCAAAATCGGTGACAAAAAATTTTAAGCGAAATTTCGCAAAAAAAGCATGGACTATAGCCTTTGCACTTTTTTCATACAAAAAATATATTGTCACCGATCTTGACGATTAAGGGCTTATTTTAAAGGGTAAAGGAATACAAAACGATGTAAAAAGGAATTTTGCTAAATAAATGTTTAGTTTTTAAAATAGAGCAAAAAAAACTGCATAGGAAAGGCCACCTGAAATCAGGCCACACACGAAGAGTTTTTGTGGCATATTTTTTAAACTAGCGAGTCTCGGTCAGAAATATTTTACAGTTATATTCCTCTCACTATTCCGCATCCTAGGAGTGCTCATTTGTCAAAATCGGTGACAAAAATTTTAAGCGAAATTTCGCAAAAAAAGCATGGACTATAGCCTTTGCACTTTTTTCATACAAAAAATATATTGTCACCGATCTTGACGATTAAGGGCTTATTTTAAAGGGTAAAGGAATACAAAACGATGTAAAAAGGAATTTTGCTAAATAAATGTTTAGTTTTTAAAATAGAGCAAAAAAACTGCATAGGAAAGGCCACCTGAAATCAGGCCACACACGAAGAGTTTTTGTGGCATATTTTTGAAACTAGCGAGTCTCGGTCAGAAATATTTTACAGTTATATTCCTCTCACTATTCCGCATCCTAGGAGTGCTCATTTGTCAAAATCGGTGACAAAAAATTTTAAGCGAAATTTCGCAAAAATAGCATGGACTATAGCCTTTGCACTTTTTTCATACAAAAAATATATTGTCACCGATCTTGACAATTAAGGGCTTATTTTAAAGGGTAAAGGAATACAAAACGATGTAAAAAGGAATTTTGCTAAATAAATGTTTAGTTTTTAAAATAGAGCAAAAAAACTGCATAGGAAAGGCCACCTGAAATCAGGCCACACACGAAGAGTTTTTGTGGCATATTTTTGAAACTAGCGAGTCTCGGTCAGAAATATTTTACAGTTATATTCCTCTCACTATTCCGCATCCTAGGAGTGCTCATTTGTCAAAATCGGTGACAAAAAATTTTAAGCGAAATTTCGCAAAAAAAGCATGGACTATAGCCTTTGCACTTTTTTCATACAAAAAATATATTGTCACCGATCTTGACGATTAAGGGCTTATTTTAAAGGGTAAAGGAATACAAAACGATGTAAAAAGGAATTTTGCTAAATAAATGTTTAGTTTTTAAAATAGAGCAAAAAAACTGCATAGGAAAGGCCACCTGAAATCAGGCCACACACGAAGAGTTTTTGTGGCATATTTTTGAAACTAGCGAGTCTCGGTCAGAAATATTTTACAGTTATATTCCTCTCACTATTCCGCATCCAAGGAGTGCTCATTTGTCAAAATCGGTGACAAAAAATTTTAAGCGAAATTTCGCAAAAAAAGCATGGACTATAGCCTTTGCACTTTTTTCATACAAAAAATATATTGTCACCGATCTTGACGATTAAGGGCTTATTTTAAAGGGTAAAGGAATACAAAACGATGTAAAAAGGAATTTTGCTAAATAAATGTTTAGTTTTTAAAATAGAGCAAAAAAACTGCATAGGAAAGGCCACCTGAAATCAGGCCACACACGAAGAGTTTTTGTGGCATATTTTTTAAACTAGCGAGTCTCGGTCAGAAATATTTTACAGTTATATTCCTCTCACTATTCCGCATCCTAGGAGTGCTCATTTGTCAAAATCGGTGACAAAAATTTTAAGCGAAATTTCGCAAAAAAAGCATGGACTATAGCCTTTGCACTTTTTTCATACAAAAAATATATTGTCACCGATCTTGACGATTAAGGGCTTATTTTAAAGGGTAAAGGAATACAAAACGATGTAAAAAGGAATTTTGCTAAATAAATGTTTAGTTTTTAAAATAGAGCAAAAAAACTGCATAGGAAAGGCCACCTGAAATCAGGCCACACACGAAGAGTTTTTGTGGCATATTTTTGAAACTAGCGAGTCTCGGTCAGAAATATTTTACAGTTATATTCCTCTCACTATTCCGCATCCTAGGAGTGCTCATTTGTCAAAATCGGTGACAAAAATTTTAAGCGAAATTTCGCAAAAAAAGCATGGACTATAGCCTTTGCACTTTTTTCATACAAAAAATATATTGTCACCGATCTTGACAATTAAGGGCTTATTTTAAAGGGTAAAGGAATACAAAACGATGTAAAAAGGAATTTTGCTAAATAAATGATTAGTTTTTAAAATAGAGCAAAAAAACTGCATAGGAAAGGCCACCTGAAATCAGGCCACACACGAAGAGTTTTTGTGGCATATTTTTGAAACTAGCGAGTCTCGGTCAGAAATATTTTACAGTTATATTCCTCTCACTATTCCGCATCCAAGGAGTGCTCATTTGTCAAAATCGGTGACAAAAAATTTTAAGCGAAATTTCGCAAAAAAAGCATGGACTATAGCCTTTGCACTTTTTTCATACAAAAAATATATTGTCACCGATCTTGACGATTAAGGGCTTATTTTAAAGGGTAAAGGAATACAAAACGATGTAAAAAGGAATTTTGCTAAATAAATGTTTAGTTTTTAAAATAGAGCAAAAAAACTGCATAGGAAAGGCCACCTGAAATCAGGCCACACACGAAGAGTTTTTGTGGCATATTTTTGAAACTAGCGAGTCTCGGTTAGAAATATTTTACAGTTATATTCCTCTCACTATTCCGCATCCTAGGAGTGCTCATTTGTCAAAATCGGTGACAAAAAATTTTAAGCGAAATTTCGCAAAAAAAGCATGGACTATAGCCTTTGCACTTTTTTCATACAAAAAATATATTGTCACCGATCTTGACGATTAAGGGCTTATTTTAAAGGGTAAAGGAATACAAAACGATGTAAAAAGGAATTTTGCTAAATAAATGTTTAGTTTTTAAAATAGAGCAAAAAAACTGCATAGGAAAGGCCACCTGAAATCAGGCCACACACGAAGAGTTTTTGTGGCATATTTTTGAAACTAGCGAGTCTCGGTCAGAAATATTTTACAGTTATATTCCTCTCACTATTCCGCATCCAAGGAGTGCTCATTTGTCAAAATCGGTGACAAAAAATTTTAAGCGAAATTTCGCAAAAAAAGCATGGACTATAGCCTTTGCACTTTTTTCATACAAAAAATATGTTGTCACCGATCTTGACAATTAAGGGCTTATTTTTAAGGGTAAAGGAATACAAAACGATGTAAAAAGGAATTTTGCTAAATAAATGATTAGTTTTTAAAATAGAGCAAAAAAACTGCATAGGAAAGGCCACCTAAAATCAGGCCACACACGAAGAGTTTTTGTGGCATATTTTTGAAACTAGCGAGTCTCGGTCAGAAATATTTTACAGTTATATTCCTCTCACTATTCCGCATCCTAGGAGTGCTCATTTGTCAAAATCGGTGACAAAAAATTTTAAGCGAAATTTCGCAAAAAAAGCATGGACTATAGCCTTTGCACTTTTTTCATACAAAAAATATGTTGTCACCGATCTTGACAATTAAGGGCTTATTTTAAAGGGTAAAGGAATACAAAACGATGTAAAAAGGAATTTTGCTAAATAAATGTTTAGTTTTTAAAATAGAGCAAAAAAACTGCATAGGAAAGGCCACCTGAAATCAGGCCACACACGAAGAGTTTTTGTGGCATATTTTTGAAACTAGCGAGTCTCGGTCAGAAATATTTTACAGTTATATTCCTCTCACTATTCCGCATCCTAGGAGTGCTCATTTGTCAAAATCGGTGACAAAAAATTTTAAGCGAAATTTCGCAAAAAAAGCATGGACTATAGCCTTTGCACTTTTTTCATACAAAAAATATATTGTCACCGATCTTGACGATTAAGGGCTTATTTTAAAGGGTAAAGGAATACAAAACGATGTAAAAAGGAATTTTGCAAAATAAATGTTTAGTTTTTAAAATAGAGCAAAAAAACTGCATAGGAAAGGCCACCTGAAATCAGGCCACACACGAAGAGTTTTTGTGGCATATTTTTTAAACTAGCGAGTCTCGGTCAGAAATATTTTACAGTTATATTCCTCTCACTATTCCGCATCCTAGGAGTGCTCATTTGTCAAAATTGGTGACAAAAAATTTTAAGCGAAATTTCGCAAAAAAAGCATGGACTATAGCCTTTGCACTTTTTTCATACAAAAAATATATTGTCACCGATCTTGACGATTAAGGGCTTATTTTAAAGGGTAAAGGAATACAAAACGATGTAAAAAGGAATTTTGCTAAATAAATGTTTAGTTTTTAAAATAGAGCAAAAAAACTGCATAGGAAAGGCCACCTGAAATCAGGCCACACACGAAGAGTTTTTGTGGCATATTTTTGAAACTAGCGAGTCTCGGTCAGAAATATTTTACAGTTATATTCCTCTCACTATTCCGCATCCTAGGAGTGCTCATTTGTCAAAATCGGTGACAAAAAATTTTAAGCGAAATTTCGCAAAAAAAGCATGGACTATATATAGCCTTTGCACTTTTTTCATACAAAAAATATATTGTCACCGATCTTGACGATTAAGGGCTTATTTTAAAGGGTAAAGGAATACAAAACGATGTAAAAAGGAATTTTGCTAAATAAATGTTTAGTTTTTAAAATAGAGCAAAAAAACTGCATAGGAAAGGCCACCTGAAATCAGGCCACACACGAAGAGTTTTTGTGGCATATTTTTGAAACTAGCGAGTCTCGGTCAGAAATATTTTACAGTTATATTCCTCTCACTATTCCGCATCCTAGGAGTGCTCATTTGTCAAAATCGGTGACAAAAAATTTTAAGCGAAATTTCGCAAAAATAGCATGGACTATAGCCTTTGCACTTTTTTCATACAAAAAATATATTGTCACCGATCTTGACAATTAAGGGCTTATTTTAAAGGGTAAAGGAATACAAAACGATGTAAAAAGGAATTTTGCTAAATAAATGTTTAGTTTTTAAAATAGAGCAAAAAAACTGCATAGGAAAGGCCACCTGAAATCAGGCCACACACGAAGAGTTTTTGTGGCATATTTTTGAAACTAGCGAGTCTCGGTCAGAAATATTTTACAGTTATATTCCTCTCACTATTCCGCATCCTAGGAGTGCTCATTTGTCAAAATCGGTGACAAAAAATTTTAAGCGAAATTTCGCAAAAAAAGCATGGACTATAGCCTTTGCACTTTTTTCATACAAAAAATATATTGTCACCGATCTTGACGATTAAGGGCTTATTTTAAAGGGTAAAGGAATACAAAACGATGTAAAAAGGAATTTTGCTAAATAAATGTTTAGTTTTTAAAATAGAGCAAAAAAACTGCATAGGAAAGGCCACCTGAAATCAGGCCACACACGAAGAGTTTTTGTGGCATATTTTTGAAACTAGCGAGTCTCGGTCAGAAATATTTTACAGTTATATTCCTCTCACTATTCCGCATCCAAGGAGTGCTCATTTGTCAAAATCGGTGACAAAAAATTTTAAGCGAAATTTCGCAAAAAAAGCATGGACTATAGCCTTTGCACTTTTTTCATACAAAAAATATATTGTCACCGATCTTGACGATTAAGGGCTTATTTTAAAGGGTAAAGGAATACAAAACGATGTAAAAAGGAATTTTGCTAAATAAATGTTTAGTTTTTAAAATAGAGCAAAAAAACTGCATAGGAAAGGCCACCTGAAATCAGGCCACACACGAAGAGTTTTTGTGGCATATTTTTTAAACTAGCGAGTCTCGGTCAGAAATATTTTACAGTTATATTCCTCTCACTATTCCGCATCCTAGGAGTGCTCATTTGTCAAAATCGGTGACAAAAATTTTAAGCGAAATTTCGCAAAAAAAGCATGGACTATAGCCTTTGCACTTTTTTCATACAAAAAATATATTGTCACCGATCTTGACGATTAAGGGCTTATTTTAAAGGGTAAAGGAATACAAAACGATGTAAAAAGGAATTTTGCTAAATAAATGTTTAGTTTTTAAAATAGAGCAAAAAAACTGCATAGGAAAGGCCACCTGAAATCAGGCCACACACGAAGAGTTTTTGTGGCATATTTTTGAAACTAGCGAGTCTCGGTCAGAAATATTTTACAGTTATATTCCTCTCACTATTCCGCATCCTAGGAGTGCTCATTTGTCAAAATCGGTGACAAAAATTTTAAGCGAAATTTCGCAAAAAAAGCATGGACTATAGCCTTTGCACTTTTTTCATACAAAAAATATATTGTCACCGATCTTGACAATTAAGGGCTTATTTTAAAGGGTAAAGGAATACAAAACGATGTAAAAAGGAATTTTGCTAAATAAATGATTAGTTTTTAAAATAGAGCAAAAAAACTGCATAGGAAAGGCCACCTGAAATCAGGCCACACACGAAGAGTTTTTGTGGCATATTTTTGAAACTAGCGAGTCTCGGTCAGAAATATTTTACAGTTATATTCCTCTCACTATTCCGCATCCAAGGAGTGCTCATTTGTCAAAATCGGTGACAAAAAATTTTAAGCGAAATTTCGCAAAAAAAGCATGGACTATAGCCTTTGCACTTTTTTCATACAAAAAATATATTGTCACCGATCTTGACGATTAAGGGCTTATTTTAAAGGGTAAAGGAATACAAAACGATGTAAAAAGGAATTTTGCTAAATAAATGTTTAGTTTTTAAAATAGAGCAAAAAAACTGCATAGGAAAGGCCACCTGAAATCAGGCCACACACGAAGAGTTTTTGTGGCATATTTTTGAAACTAGCGAGTCTCGGTTAGAAATATTTTACAGTTATATTCCTCTCACTATTCCGCATCCTAGGAGTGCTCATTTGTCAAAATCGGTGACAAAAAATTTTAAGCGAAATTTCGCAAAAAAAGCATGGACTATAGCCTTTGCACTTTTTTCATACAAAAAATATATTGTCACCGATCTTGACGATTAAGGGCTTATTTTAAAGGGTAAAGGAATACAAAACGATGTAAAAAGGAATTTTGCTAAATAAATGTTTAGTTTTTAAAATAGAGCAAAAAAACTGCATAGGAAAGGCCACCTGAAATCAGGCCACACACGAAGAGTTTTTGTGGCATATTTTTGAAACTAGCGAGTCTCGGTCAGAAATATTTTACAGTTATATTCCTCTCACTATTCCGCATCCAAGGAGTGCTCATTTGTCAAAATCGGTGACAAAAAATTTTAAGCGAAATTTCGCAAAAAAAGCATGGACTATAGCCTTTGCACTTTTTTCATACAAAAAATATGTTGTCACCGATCTTGACAATTAAGGGCTTATTTTTAAGGGTAAAGGAATACAAAACGATGTAAAAAGGAATTTTGCTAAATAAATGATTAGTTTTTAAAATAGAGCAAAAAAACTGCATAGGAAAGGCCACCTGAAATCAGGCCACACACGAAGAGTTTTTGTGGCATATTTTTGAAACTAGCGAGTCTCGGTCAGAAATATTTTACAGTTATATTCCTCTCACTATTCCGCATCCTAGGAGTGCTCATTTGTCAAAATCGGTGACAAAAAATTTTAAGCGAAATTTCGCAAAAAAAGCATGGACTATAGCCTTTGCACTTTTTTCATACAAAAAATATATTGTCACCGATCTTGACGATTAAGGGCTTATTTTAAAGGGTAAAGGAATACAAAACGATGTAAAAAGGAATTTTGCTAAATAAATGTTTAGTTTTTAAAATAGAGCAAAAAAACTGCATAGGAAAGGCCACCTGAAATCAGGCCACACACGAAGAGTTTTTGTGGCATATTTTTGAAACTAGCGAGTCTCGGTCAGAAATATTTTACAGTTATATTCCTCTCACTATTCCGCATCCAAGGAGTGCTCATTTGTCAAAATCGGTGACAAAAAATTTTAAGCGAAATTTCGCAAAAATAGCATGGACTATAGCCTTTGCACTTTTTTCATACAAAAAATATATTGTCACCGATCTTGACAATTAAGGGCTTATTTTTAAGGGTAAAGGAATACAAAACGATGTAAAAAGGAATTTTGCTAAATAAATGATTAGTTTTTAAAATAGAGCAAAAAAACTGCATAGGAAAGGCCACCTGAAATCAGGCCACACACGAAGAGTTTTTGTGGCATATTTTTGAAACTAGCGAGTCTCGGTCAGAAATATTTTACAGTTATATTCCTCTCACTATTCCGCATCCTAGGAGTGCTCATTTGTCAAAATCGGTGACAAAAAATTTTAAGCGAAATTTCGCAAAAAAAGCATGGACTATAGCCTTTGCACTTTTTTCATACAAAAAATATGTTGTCACCGATCTTGACAATTAAGGGCTTATTTTTAAGGGTAAAGGAATACAAAACGATGTAAAAAGGAATTTTGCTAAATAAATGATTAGTTTTTAAAATAGATCAAAAAAACTGCATAGGAAAGGCCACCTGAAATCAGGCCACACACGAAGAGTTTTTGTGGCATATTTTTGAAACTAGCGAGTCTCGGTCAGAAATATTTTACAGTTATATTCCTCTCACTATTCCGCATCCTAGGAGTGCTCATTTGTCAAAATCGGTGACAAAAATTTTAAGCGAAATTTCGCAAAAAAAGCATGGACTATAGCCTTTGCACTTTTTTCATACAAAAAATATATTGTCACCGATCTTGACAATTAAGGGCTTATTTTTAAGGGTAAAGGAATACAAAACGATGTAAAAAGGAATTTTGCTAAATAAATGATTAGTTTTTAAAATAGAGCAAAAAAACTGCATAGGAAAGGCCACCTGAAATCAGGCCACACACGAAGAGTTTTTGTGGCATATTTTTGAAACTAGAAATAAGAGATATCGAACGACCGAAAAAATTTACCCGATAGCGTTATAGAGTCCCGCGAGGGCAGCCTGTTAATATCATAGACCTCTACAAACTGCCCTCATTATTCCTCCAGCTTAGCATCTCTAACAGAGTGCTTGTCCTTTCCACAGCACTTGCAATGGTACCAAATCGAGGAGAAGCCTCGTGGACTAATGTTGCAAATTCTGTGGTCTGCTATCACCAGCGAAAGCCAAGAACTCCGTCCTGCACCGACAATAGTGGTTGCCATATGCAGTTGAATGTGTCTTCAAGCCGTAAACGTCTCTTCAATCTGTCAACGAAGTGGCGCTTAAGTGCTTGTGCGTGGTATTGTGGGTCAGTGCTCTAATTCCCATCTTCGACTCTCATGTAGTATAAGTGAATTGTAGATTTGGCCAGTGTCAACACAAAGCTAATCAAACAGCTCACCCGACTACAGACCTTTGGTCCTCATAGAAACGATGTCCTAGTAATGCCAAAATTCGGGTGGACCAACTGACACATATCGCGTACGAGTTCCATTAGATTTTGCAAAGCTGGGCAAGTGAAGAACCTGTGAAACAAGTTGCCTTCACCAGCACAAACTGTGCAAATCCTCTGAACTCGATGGTCAATATTTGACAACTGATTAGGATGCATAAGTCTGTGATGCAGCAATTTGAATGCTACATCAGCATCTTTTTAACTAGAAATATAACTGTAGACTACTCTGCAAGTTATCCCTCCCATCACGCCCATATTCACCCCGAGGTGTGTTCGCCATCTGTTGTATCCTGTATACTCCGGAGGTCTTATTGACATAATCACGTCACGGAACACACGTGTTCTGAAGTGTGCTGAAAGGTGTGTGAGGTGGTCTGTTCAGAACGAAAACATCTTCCAACTTAGTGCCAGGGTCACTAGTCCCAAGTTGGCGAAAGCTCTCCCGCGCAGAAGCAGCCAGGTCGTGTAGTTGTGGAGTGTTAGTGCTTATTCGACAGTTTCCAGAGATATCAATAATATCTCCGAGAACTGTCAGTGTATGAGTGTCGGCTTCAGAACCTCGAGCATTACTGAACACTGAATCTATTAATTCAGGATTAAACCTGATTGGAATTGACGCGAATTCCATGTGATACCGTAGAGCATTCCACTTAAGGTGAAATGCTGGCCTGATCCTGCCCCAGGTCTGAATCGGTGAGACTAGAACCTATGGTCAGTCATGATAATAGGGTGGTCGAACAGAGAGCAGGTAGTAATACTCCCCTATGCTGATCCCTCCCAGTGCATTCACCCACAGCTGAGAAATCAAGGTGTCTCTCTGGCAAAACACTCTTTGGAATGCACGCACTGTTAGACACCTTGATATAAAAATAATAAAAAATCGTCTTTTATTAATCTTACCAAGATTGGGACATGTAACTGAAAACTTGAAACAGGTAGGCAATTTTTTAAAGTAATGTCCCAATCACCCATTCCTAAGAATGAAGAAGGGACAGTATAAACAAAACACGAAAATTGTTCATATTTAAGATAAGGAGCCAGGGCTGTATAATGAATGGCTCTGGCTTTTAAAAAAAAACTTTGTTGGCTTTAGCTCGCGATCGAGGAGCTGAGAGCCGCATCAGGAGCCGCTCGCAAAAGAAAATTTACGTACCCTGATAAAAATAAAAGTAAAATATAAAATTCTAAGCACACTTAATGCAACACTTTAAGGAACTTCCATCTTAAATATTAAACGTTAACTAGCTTGTTTATATATAGATAGAATAGTAGAGGACACAAAATAGATCCCTTAGGCATACCAAGTATAAAGTATGGCCTACATTCATTCCATTCACCATGCAACCTAATGATTGTACATATGTATTAATATAACGGGGGAGCTTTATATTTAATTATATTTTCTTTTTCGACACACTTTTATCAAATTAAAGGTCTCACTAGGTATAAAACCAAGTTAGCATAAAATTGTCATCCCATTTTTATCCATTTGTATTATTTCTAATATCTTCAACTAGATTTCACAAAGCTAAGATTATACTGTGCCTAGCAGAACTTAAAAGTCCATTGGCTCCTTCTATATATAACAAATGAACTAGCCAAAAAAGGACTTTAGATAAGCTTATGATGCCTTTTCATCCGGCTATTTTTATGTCTCTATGACCTTCGGAAAACACTAGGTATATGTAGGTACATATAATTAAAAAAAAAAAAGAATTTAAACCCATCTCCCATAGACGAAGAAAACTCACAAAAATCTTTTTCTAATAGTGAAAGCGATCTTTCGTTGGATCTGGTCATGATTAAATTTGCGATTGAAATCTGATCACATTTCTTCGCATGCATGAAAAGTCAATTGAAAACTTAAAAACAAAAGCAAATAGCTCAAACCACGCCCACAGGTATATTGTTTGTTTTCTCTCTTGCATTTCAAATTACCTTTTTCACTGTCAAAGCTACTGGATCTGCCTAAATTGTAGTAAGTGAAAGTTGCTTTCGTACTATTCGTCGTCTTTCGCATACTCGACAATGACCGTTTAATGAGATTTCTTTATTTTAACGTCCACTTTAAAAGTAGTTATAACAGTGCAAAATTTCTGATTGCAATATTATGTTCTTATACATTTTTTCACTTTTCTTCTTCTTTTTTTTTCTTGTATAATTTAATTCAACTAAACGTGATCATTTTGTCCATGGTGTAGTGGACAATGTAGCCCAATGTGGAAATAAATAAATTCTCAAGTCACGAATTGTTGAGCTCTTCACGAATCAATTTTATTCCAGACACGTCAATAGCGCGCATGCGATGTTTACTAACCAGCACACAATTTGTTGATGCTACGTAAAATAAGGTGTGCCGTCGTCGTCGTCGTCTGTCGATTAAAGGTGTCCATATTTATCTACTATTTAGTACTTATACTAACGACAAAATGCAAAAATATATAAACAGTAAACAGGTAGGTAAACACATATAGATGGTAGTGATTTTATTATTTCGTTTATATACAACGACAGGCAGAGGTGAGGGATTTTTTTTTTTTTTTTAGTAATGGAATTTGCTTTGTATCCCACTAGCGTAGTCGCACCTACTTCCGATCAAAGAATCGTGACTTTTTTTCTTTTTTTTTAATTTACATAAATTTAGCTACTATTTTTTGGAATATTTTTGATTACTTACTGCAAAATTTTTTAAGACTTGAATTTGTAGTAACGTGAATATATTTTTTAAATCTTAAATTGTGTAAAATTTACCTCTTTGTTATGTAGTAGCATAGATAGCACAAGAACTAGATGTCGCATGGCATACTAGAGCAGAGTATACAAATTGTGAAATGGGTAGTGCATTCTGGAATGGACATGTTTTAGAGCGTACCGAAAGAAAATGTTTTTTTTTTCTAATAGCAATTGTGTATACATTTAATCGACTTCCTCAACACTTCAGATATGAAAAAATATGAATCACTCGACGTATTGATCAATTCAAATGTTGTAGTCCATTCCGGATTGGACTACCCAGCCATATAATTTTTGTATAATTTTTGGGTACTGCATGCGGCATCTAGTTCTTGTGCCATCTATGGTAGTAGGTATACTCTTACAGTGGATACAAATGATATTTTTTCTCTAACCCCTCCCGAAGTAATTACAAGTAACATATACAACTATCATAAAATCATATTTCCTACCTTGCTGTATTTGTAGTTTGCATAATTTTTTTTTTATACCATAGATTAAATATATACAGGGGGTATACTAAGCAAAAAATACTAGAGCAAAACGGATTGGATACCAACGCATAATATTAAAAGTTATAATGATTTTTGCATGTCCGTCTACCCGTCTGTCCGTTCGTCCATCCTCATGAAAACTCAAGAGAGCGTTCACTTAGAGAGGGCTTTAAAAAAAAACAGTAAATGTAAGTTTAAAAATGGGATTAATCGGGCAACTCCTTCCTAGGATTGCCATACAAAAATTTAGTTTTTCACTATATATTTGGGCACTATCTGAGAGCACATTGACATAGAGAGCTGAAATTTTGACAAGGTGTTTCCATAACAAGTAAAAAAGCTAGAATTGGTCTAATAACAATTCTTATGATACCCTAGATGACTGCCCGCCGTATGTAATTTCATATGATCTGTGCAAGTTCGTCGGACAGAAAAAAATGATTATAACCAATTTTATAGGATTTCGTATTCTGAAGAAGTTTTAAGTTCTGCCGAGTAATTACCGTCCAATTAGTCTTCTCTGTTTCTTTGCCAAAGTATTTGAAAAGGTGCTCTATTCGCAAATCACGGAATATATAGACCACAAGGGTCTCTTAACCAACTGCCAATCAGGTTTCCGCTGTAATCATAGCTGTGAAACTGCGATGCTTAAAGTAACATCTGATATTCACGAGGCTTTAGATAATGATCATCTATCAATATTAGCACTACTAGATTTCAGCAAAGCGTTTGACTCTATTGACCATCGTCATTTGCTGCAAAAGCTCTCTCGCCAATTCTCTTTTTCATCATCAGCAGCTAAACTAATTTGCAGCCTTTTAAATAGGCGCAGCCAAGTGGTAAGAGTACATGACCAGATCTCAGATATAGCATTCTTACACCGCGGTGTTCCTCAAGGATCTATATTGGGTCCATTATTATTCAGTCTTTACATAAATGACCTTCCTGATGCCGTCATGGATGCATCTATTCATATGTATGCTGATGATGTACAGATATACTTAACCAGACCCATAGGCTTAATGGAAGACTGTGTATGCCGGTTAAACGATGATCTACAACGCATTTATAACTGGTCTTTGCTCAATAAATTAGACTTAAATCCTGACAAATCTACATGCCTGGCAGTTTATAGGAATAAAATCGATTCTGTATCTTTACCAGCCATATTTCTCAATAAAACGAGACTTGTCTACGTTGATTCTGCTAAAAGTCTGGGCTTTGAACTCAATTCAAAATTTTCTTGTTGTGACCATATTAGTGCTACCTTAGGTAAAATATATGGCTGCTTAAGAAGACTATGGCTAAATTCAGAACTACTAGCACTCCATGTTCGGAAAAAGCTTGTCAAATCCCTAATTCTTCCCTACTTTACTTATGGCTGTATAATATTTTCCTCGCTTGACTCCGTCTGCCGAAGAAGGCTCCTAGTGGCTTATAATGATGTACTTCGCTTTATATATAAACTATCTCGAGGTAGCCATATCTCCCCATATATTACTTCTTTGCTTGATTGCCCATTAGAAGCCTACTTAACTCAATATAGGCTAAAGTTTTTACATCGGCTCATTTTCAGCCAGCAGCCCGGATACCTATTTGAAAAGCTGAGTTTCTTGCAGTCGAATAGACATAGGAATCTCCTAATACCACGATGTAGATCTCAATACGGGCAGCGTTCCTACTTTGTCCAATGTGTTCGCAAATGGAATCTGTTACCACATGATATGCAACTTACTAGGACCAGGGGGACTTTCATTAGACAATTAAAATCAATTGATGTATAAAAATCAGATCAGCTCGTTTTGGATGACCTTGCTAAGTAAATATTTACCACCTTAGTTTTTATTGAATTGCATTATTTAGTTATCTTTATTTTTATTTTTCTAAATTTATTATTTTTTTTTCTCTTAATTTTCTTTTTATTTTTTTTTCTATTTTCTTTTCACTTAGCATTATTTTAATTTTACTCATTTCTTCATTTGTTAGTACATATAAGACTCTTGCTTTAACTTTTTTTTTTTGTTTTGTTTTTTTTTTCCACGTTGAATGCCTACATGTAATGTACATTTAAAGATCTTGTTATCTTAGTACTGTTCCAAATAAATGCATTATTATTATTATTATTATTATATCTAGGACTGATCGCTTTCACAGTATATGTAGGTTAGGTTAGATAAGGTTACCTCGACAATCAGCTTCACTTAGACCATTTGCGGTCCGTGATACTGCCTTGATGGGAAACTACCTGGGAATGATATACCAGTTTTAGGGGCTGCAGTGAAACCAGCCACAGGAATTAATGAACCTTACCATGTCCCCCAACTCCCTGCCTGCTATCTCCCCCAATTCGCCGAATAAGTAGCTGCCGAGCGCATTCCTCCCACGCACAGCAATGTTAAGGCAATGTTAATGTGAAGGACACAGCAGGTGCTGAGCCCTCTGAGCCTCCTCCTCATCCACACAGCTTCCGCAGAAGTCATTGTATGGGGCTTGCATATACTCTGCATTCTTACCAAAGAGGAACTGCTCTGTAATAACTGCAATAAGATTACGCACATCATTACGGCTCCTCCTCAGCAGCGATTCAGTCCTCCTAGGATAAACCTCGGGCCACAGCTGCCTTGAAATCGCACATGTGGTCAATTTTCCCCACCTGCGATTAGCCAGCTTCCAGGCGTCTAGAATCCTCTTCACTGATTCAAGGGGCCAACGTGCGGGTTCCTCCGCTAGACATATATTCATAGCCTCTTTTCCAGGTATGCCATTTTGGCCAGGGAGCCCACCGAGAATAACTCTTTGGTTATCGCCGAGTTTCCCGAGCTCACAGCGACACCGTTGCACTAAGCGCGATCTAATGGTGTTCGAGTCCAGAGCTTTGATTGCAGCTCGGCTGTCAATACAAAATCTGATGACCCGATCGCTGGGTATAACGTGAGTTGTTTGCAGCAACTTTGCTTCTTTCCAAATGGCCAGGACCTCCACCTAGAACACACTACAGTGGTCCGATAGGCGGTATGATTCCTGTATTCTAGCTGAGTATACACCGGCTCCCACTCCCACATGCATTTTTGAATCGTCCTTAAAGACACATATATCAGAGTCAATTGACACGCGATTACCATCCCACTCCTCTCTACTACGAATGCTAGTTGAGAACGCTTTCCCTAAATCTCGCCTTGGAACAATGTAGTCTATAGCTCCCCGTATACAGTCTTCAGAACAGAGCTGCAGTATACTGCTGTGACCACTATCTGCTATTGACCAACAATTCGACTCCTTAAGTCTTAGTGCACTTTTTACAACTTTACATTTCCCATGAATATTAAGGGGCAGATGCCGGAGCATAATCTCTATTGATGCTGTAGGTGGGTGTTCAAAGAGCCCCTGTAATACCCAAACAGGCAGCTCTCTGTATTTTAATAAGACTTTTCAGGTACGTCGCTCTTTCAAGAGCATTCCACCACACCAGTATGTAAAAAACCTGAATTTCTATATATGGCAACACCAAAAAGGGGTTGCCCGATTTAGTCCATTTTTGAAATTTTATTTGTTATTACTATAAAAACACGATATGTACCAAAGTTCAGCTCACTATGTCGACGCGTTCTCAGTCAGTGTCCAAATATATAATGGAAACCGAAATTTTTGTATGGCAACCCCACGAAGGATTTGTCTCATTTTCAAACTTAATTTTACTTTTTTTTTTTTTAGAGTCCGCGTACGAAATTTCGACTCTCTAAGTACACGCGTTCTTGAATTATCATGCGCACGGACGGATATACAAAAATCAAAATAACTTTTAATTTATTATGGCATGGGGGTCGAATCCATTTTGCTCTATCATCATTATGTCGAGGTATTACAAATGGAATGACAAACTTAGAATATCCTTTAGATTTCATCTAGGGTATAAAAATAGTGTAGTGAATATAATTTCAAAAATGGGCTAAATCGAGAACCCCCTTTTTGGTATTGTCATATACAAATTTAGGTTTCTTACGTGAAAACGGACAGTCATTGTACTCGAAAGTTTTTCAGAATATGAAATTCTATGAAATTGGTTATAGTAATCATTTTAACTGTTCTCTCTAGCTAGAGTAATATAAGAATTGGTCCCACTTCTTACTTTTTTACTTATTTGTTTTTTTTTTAAATATTTGTACCTCGCACTACATACAATATCTATAGAAAGTGAAAGTGTACACTCAATTACTGTGCGTAATATCCTGATACCAAATTTCAGATTGTTAGGAATTATGAATCCAAGCCCATCAACGTTTCAATATGCCTAATAATTATGATTGGTTGCTAGCTGACAAAGGTATATTTAACTGCGTGGCAACATACCTGTTAAAAAGAAAAATAAATCAAACATTCTTTCTTTATTTCTTTTAAAGAGCCAACTACCTACCTCTCTAAAAAGAAACGAAATAATGAGGCCATACAAGGAACTATAGCAACTGCGAAGAATACTTTTGTCAAATTTCCCAAAATAATCTGCGCTTTAATTCCGACATGCAAATTTAAATTTCACTTTAAATTTGGTACTTACACTTTACAGATTCAACCAAATTCTATATATAATTGATTTTCAATTATATTTTCATGATCCATGTAATCACCTTTAGTAATTACAGTAATTGCGAAAAGTGATAATTTTCTTTTATCAACCCGTTTCGCTTTGTAGATGGAATTCGTCACATTATGCAACTATGAATTCCTAATATCTAAGTCTACCACCACCATCATCCATATAAAGACAACTCAACTCTAAAGTCGGGATACGAACGACCGCAGCTCTCCTCATACAAATTTGCTGCTCTGATTTCTTAAGACTTTCTGAATTTTATGATTAATGGAGTTCAAGTGCCTTTAAATTTCTTTGCTTGGTATGGTATCCTCGAAATGTTCATATCCCATAAATGCATACATATTACATAACTCGTGGGTTTTAGTTATCTCAGTATCCCCATCAGAATAGTTGGAAGTTATAATGTTAGTCGGGGTCTGGTTATACTTGAACCAAGAGAATTCCATTCAAGTTGTTACACCGGCTTGCACTGAACATACAGTGAGTACACGATTGCAGAAAAGTCTCCCATTAGAAAATCATCAGATTTGAAATTTTGATGAGATCTTTCTATGACTACATAAAAGTGAGCCCATGGAGATTGAAAGAATTCTAGGGATAAATGGAATCATCAGCATTGTATATGGTAAGCTGCGGTTATGGGGGTTATGGAAAGTATCTCATTTGATCATGATGAATTACTTCCAGTACTACTGCTTTGTGCTTTGTCTCTTTTTTTGATTTTATGATAATACATTTTCTGTACAAAAGATTTGCTTTAGCATTGAATAGAATTCAATAATCGGTGGGTGGAAATGAGTCACGAATCGAAACATGAAATCTTTATTTGATACACAATCTGAGAAACTAGTCGAAGCCGATTAAATATTAAATTGTAATTTTAATTTTAATTAAATCTTAAATATTAATTTGGGTATGTCGCCTATAATGGCGGAGGTACAAATTTAAAACTGATTTTGAAACTTCATTAGGTACCAATCCATAGCTTTTGTAAGTTCTTTTAGAATTACTCGTTCGAAGTACAAAGCTATTGTTAAGAGCTTGAAATGTGCACTATTCTTAATATTTTATGTTTATAAGCATATGAAGGGCTTACCCAGTAGTTACCTACGTCTGCCATTCTATTGAATACTTTGATCTTACTAGAAACCAGTGAAAAATATAAAAAAAAAACAAATTCGGCCAATTGACAGTAGACGTCATTATGAATGAGAATAAATAAATAAATTAATTAAATAAATAATGAATGAGAATAAAACGAGGAAAAAAAACGCAGAAAAAACACGTTTCTTGTATGGGAGCTCCTTTAATTTTTAATTTTATTTTATTTTTATTATTTGTTGTTATAGCGGGAGTAGAAATACACACTCTGTGAAAATTTCAACTGTCTACCTATTACGGTTCATGAGATACAGCTCATTGACAGACAGACAGATGGACATCGGGGGCTTAGCAATAGGGTTCTCCGGAGTCTGGGTTGAAATTGTTATTTGTAAAATTGAATTCTCCTTAGGTGTGAGGTTAATCAACTGATTTTTAATTTAATTTTTTTATATTCTATGAGGTATCAAAACGTTTAATGATTTACAAATTAAGTACACATTTAACTTGCATTTACCTCAAAGTCCATTCTGCCTTGTTAAGATTAGGTCTTACGTCAAACTGCACATATCCGTGTTCAACTACAGAACTACTTATTTTACTACTACTATTTTTACTACTATTTTTACTACTTATTTTATTTTCTCGAACTATTAACCGTGAAAAAACACTACTGGCTTTTCCAACCTGGTCGGCCTCACCGTAAATTACGGCAGTGACTAATTGCTGTTAAGTTAAGATTACCTACTATATTTACGTCGCACTTAGGTAAGTGGAGAATGAGAAGACGTCGTATCGATGTGGTCCTTCGAACCGGATATTTATCCACAAAATCCGTAACGTGGCATGTCAATCCGCCTGCAGCTCCACATTTTGGCATGTTACGGATTTTGTGGATAAATATCCGGCTCGAAGGACCACTTGATGTAAATATTCGGAAAATTGGAGAATATTTTCCAATAGAGCAGAAGACACATTACCTCATTGTTAACGTGCATGTTAATGTAGAAGGAATTTCATTTTATAAGACATATGTGTATAGATTAGATTTATACACGATGCCAGCAAAGTTGATGGTACTTCTAGTATTGCTCACGAATATAAATCAAGTTTTGATTTATCTAAACTACAGATTGATTTTTCATATATTAAAGTAGGTACGTTTAACTTTTCGAAAGTAATCAGAGTATGTCGATAAGGCTGAGCTTTTTGATTAAAATTACAAGCCATATTACCTATATGTGTTTTATATAATTATTTCACAATAAGACTGTATAATAGGACGACGTTAAAAACATTTTTAACACATTTACTAATGGTACAATGAAATTCTTGTTTCCTTTAACTTTGAAGGCAAAATTACGTAATTTCAACTATAATGGAATTCGCTAAATGTACACATTTAGTCTAATTTGCCTTGAAGTCAGAGCTGGGCAAGTACCAAGAAAAAGTACTTAAGTACAAAAGTACAAGTACCGAAGGTCTGACTACTTCAGCGTAAGTACAAGTACCGCATGTATGAAAAGAACTTGTAACTAAGTAATAAGTCTATAAAAAGGACTGAGTACTTTTTGAAGTGCTTTTTAAAGTACTTTTTTTAAAATTTTTGTACGTTGGCAGTAATATAATGATGTTTATCGAGTTCAGTTAATAGATATTAATAAGTAAATATCTTTTGAAAACTGTAATATGTATAGTAACTAGTGGCTACTATTTATATTTTTTTATAGTTTTCGGCGCTGTTCGTAGAGTAAAACTTTCACCTCTCATTGCTACATGCATTAAAACTATTAGAGGTCCGCCCAAACACCCATTGTCCCCTCCAATAATGCATAACAATTTTAAGGAAAATATTTCCAGTAAATTTATATAAAAAAACATTGAAGCTTTCCCCACGTCAGGTCAGGGCATCGTTGATTTTATATTCGAACGAGACGTTATTGGTTTTTCTTCTTCTTGCCCAGTCTTGTTTGTATGTTATTAGTTTATCTAAGGTTCTGCCTTGGCGCGCGAGTGCGGCACATGCTATGACAGTTCTTTGCGTGCTTTAAAACTCAACAAAAAACTAGTTGCGCTAGAGATTGTGTTTGCTTTTCTATGAAGAGTTAGATATTTGTAGGTACTTAATGGCCTCAGAAATACTTAAGTAAAAATCTCAGTACTTGTACAAAACTAAGTCTTAAGTACAAGTAAATATAAACAAGTACTTCGTGTTCAAGTACTAAGTCTTAAGTAACGAAATGTACTTTAAGTAGTACTTAAGTCTTTTTTTTTTCTTAGGCATTGCCCAGCTCTGCCTAGCGCCATATTAGTACAAAAAAAAAAAAGTCAAAAAATTGTAAATTATGTCGAAGCCCGAATAGGATAATTGGAATTTATTTCTAAAGCGATAAAGGAGCGAAAGGTATCTGCTTGAGGTTAACTTCCATGGGAAATGGGACTTTGATGACAAACACAATCGAATGGGGAATTATTCAGGGAATATTTACGTCATCTTGCCAAGAATTTGGGAATAGCTCCAACTTCAAACTCAATACATTTTCTTAAATTTTACTTCGAAGTTAAGTGAAACTAGGTAAAGAGTAAGAAAATTTGAAAAAGATTTGGGAAATTTTCCTCTGTTTTTCTTCATTCCTATGAAGTAAATTATAAAGGAATTATTACGTTATTTTTCCCAAATAATTAATTACAAAATGAAGGCCTAATTTAAAGAATTATTAAGTAAAATTTCCAACTTTAATTTAACTCATAAAAGAGCGGCCTGTCAGGTCACATTCCTAAGTCTACTTTAGTTTACGTAATTTTAACTAAAATAGGTCAATCGGCCCACGATGAAAGGTAATTCAATCTTCAATGTTACTTTGAATACTTTGCGATTTATTTTTATTTTTCCATCAGAAAATCATTTGTACGTTAACATTAGGCTCTAGAAATTTAAATCATACCAGTTTAAGTCAGAACTATTTTCACATTTAAAAATTTAGCTATAGAATTTTAAAACAAGTCACAATAACTCTCGATATTAATTCTCTAAAAGTTTTACTAATTTTGCGATGCTTTCGTCAATTTTTTTCAGAGCAAAGCATAATTGTATTACCGCACTGCTGAAAATTACAAATATGATATTAGAGAAAGTTTGGATAATGATATGTTTTCGGCGGTCGTTTTTCTTGATTTTTCAAAAGTATTCAATTCAGTCGATCATGAAACACATTGCTTAAAGCTGATAAACAGCTTTAATTTTAGCATACATGCGACTATTTATGTGGACGCTTTCAGGCAGTTTATTCCACTGAAAAGCTCTCCTCATTCAAAGCAGTGAATTCTGGTGTTCCACAAGGCCCTATATTGGGACCGATCCTGTTCATGTTCATTAATGATATATTTTACTGCCGCCAACATTCTCATTTACATCTCTATGCCGATGATGTATAATTATACATCTATCGTCCTATTGGTTTGGCTGAGAATGGGGTGTTTTGTATTAATCAGGATTTGGAATCAATAAATAGGTGGTCAGCTTTGAACAAACTTAAATTTAATCCAGAGAAATCTAAATGCTTAGTTATTTATAAGACATTGCTTGATCTAAACAGCTTTCCCGTGGTTGAACTCAAGGGTTCCACTATCGCTTTTGCTCAATCCGCTCGAAACTTGCGGGTAATATTTAATAGAACCCTTACGTGGAATAGCCATACAGATATTGCAATTCAAAAAGTATATGGTGGTATCCGCAGACTGTGGTCATCGGCCTCATATACTCCACTCTCAACGCGCTTATTACTAGCTCACTCTTTACTTGCTCCTATAGTAACCTATGGGTGCAAGGTCTTCTGTAAACTTGACTCGGAGTCGTTTTATAAACTTAATATCGCTTTTAATTCAATAGTGCGATATGTTTACAATCTTCGGCGGTACGATCATGTTTCGCGATACGTTTCGTCTATTTTCGAATGCAGTTTCTCACTTTACCTTAGGTTTCGCTATACCTTATTCTTGGCTATGGTCATTGAGTTTCAATCTCCTAATTATTTATACGACTGCTTATAATTTCCTAGATCTACCAGGACTGTAACATTGATTATTCCTCGGTATAATTTTAAGTTTAGTTATAGGTTTACATACTCCTTGTATTAGGTACAATTATTTATTAATGGTTTTTTTTTTTGCACGTGTATTCATTATTTCAATATTTTGGAGTTTCGATATGTTAAGTTTTGTTTTTCTTTTGATTTTGTATATACTTTTGAACTTGTGCTAATTATAAGATTCCGTATCTTCATTGTACAATGCCTTAATCAATTAAATTGAAATTGAATTGAATTGAAAAATTTTTCTAGACCTATTACTAATTTATGCTGTGTTATTGAGATTTTCAAAGTCTTGTTTTGTAATGATCTTGAATAAGCCTTCTCTTTAGCCCCCCATTCACTTACAGATTATCTACAGATTCGAACTGTAGATATATTTGAATTCCGCCACCCATTAACAGCTCAAATCGTACGATTTGATCTACAGTCTACGTAATCTGCGTGTGTATGTTGAAAGTTTGTACGATTAGATTGTCAACCAGATCGGCAGTTCATGAACTGCAGACTGTAGATCTGTAGATAAATACACCACACACATGCAGTTCATCGTCAAATAACAGGACTGCAGATTTGTAAACTGCATACAAAGTGTACAATTTCATCGTCAATTATTATTTTCAAATCAGTTTGATATTTTCGTCAGATAATTGTAGTTTCTTATCATACCCAACATGGATAGAAGTATAATATTCAATGAATTCTAAAGTATACAGGAAACATGGAAAGTAAAATATGACAGAAAAAAAAAAACTTTATCAGGAATAAATATATAAGGTTATAAAGCTACTACTCATTCTGATAGGAAAAAAATTAATAACCTCACATATGAGATGCTTTGTGAAGCAACCAATCTTTCACCCAGAAACATTTTTACTCTTCACTGGTTACTTCTGATAAAAGAATTATTAATATCAGAGCTGCAATTTTCTTCTTTGACAAAATCATTTTAAAAATTCAACCGAATTGTTTATCTTAAGTTTTCTATCTGTCAAATTTAAAACAGACAACCTGATCTCATACTAGTGGGTGGACGAAAACAGATTTGGACTGACAGATGCCATCTACAGTCTGAATATGCAGATAATCTGTAAGTGAATGGGGATCTTTTGTCTCATTTTATCTACTATATACAGTTAACTTAATAAAAACAAAAGCAATTATTATAAGACTTACCTTAATTGATAATTGTGACATATCAACCGGTGTAACCCGTTTGAGGGCTGACAATCGTTGCAGCCTCTCACGGGCCTGTTGCTCGACAGCAATAACAAAGGCATCTTGCACAGCATTACCGAGCTCTCCAGCTGTAATATAAAAAAAAAAGAAAATTATAAACTTTATACAAAAACAAAAAACCAAATGTTTATAGAAAAGTTTAAAATGAATTTTTGTATGTGTATTGCCGTAACAATAAAAAAAAAAATAATAATATTTCATCAAAAAACCATGTCTATAGCCTTTAACGTATTTTAACTGCTCCTTGTTATCATCTATATTTAATCATCTCCCATTTTTGCTTAACTAACGAAAATTATTCTTCTAATGTACGTATAAGATGAGATTACGTGACGAATTCTGTATAGACGATTACCTACAGAAACCCATCTTATACCTATCACATTGCTTGTTAGTAAATTCCCCGTTGTTAGTAGATTGTATAATATAAAATCCACTACCCATGACCGTGGTAATTCTGTGCAAGACCAAAAATATAAATTCTTTTTTCTACAGTTTCATCTAGGGTAATTTACCGCATTTGATGGACTGTTAACGTCTCCTAACTTTATAGTATGAACGAGAACTTTTACTTAAGCATTTCAAAATTAGCGTAATTAACTAGTCCGCTCTTCCTGATCTCATTATTATTTTTTTCTGTCTTCTTTTTTTATTTTTTCATTAATTATTGTTCATTTTTCTTCTCTTGGCTTTTCTAATTAAAGTTCGTCACAGCGCAGTATATTGACTTTATGATGAGAAAGTTGAGATGGGTTCACTCAACATTCTTTACTTTTCTGTTGTTCTCCTCTTCTTGATCATATAGTATCTATCTAGCTTCTACTCAAATAGAAAGGCAAAACTTCGCTGATAGACTGAAAGAAAATTTTCTATGGTGAATAAAGGGTGCAAAGGGGATGAGGAGATGGTGAATGAATAGATGAAGTCGAACATCTTTCAAGTTTTCAATTAAGTTTCAAACAAAATGACAAAGTGATGAGACGATTGTCATTTTATCGGTGACGTTTCATTTTCATGGACTGTTTAGAAGCATAAATTTCCTTTTATATGCTGAATAACAAGAGATAAAAGATATTTTGTTTTTGTATTTTCCAACTGAAAAATATCACTTTAAAATGAATGAAAATTGTAATCAATAAAAAATCGTTGAAGAGTGAATAAATTTAAAGGTGTTATAGATACCGTTTGCTCAAATTTAATGAACATAAAATCAGAAAATAAAATTTCGTCAGCTTAAAATCTGCCATCTAATCCGCCTACCCTCACCGTACAACTTGTCACCCCAAACACTTCCCATCATCAGAGTGCACTCAAAGAATTTACACAGTACTTCAAGCAGTTCAAGCAGTCTCCTAACCATAGTTAATCTTATTTTAATAATCCGCTATCATACTCACTGCACGTGTTTTTCATTATCCATTCTTCACTCAACCAATATAAATACTATTTGATCTATTGTCCTAGAATTAATCCTGGCTAGTACGTACAAAAGTATCGACACATTAGATTCAAGTGGATTCAGGTAGTACATTCCTGAAGTATAGAGTCCGCAAGCTAACCAACAATACCCAGAACTCCTTACATCCTTGTCGTGCCATATCGATTCACCTGACAATAGTATTAACACAGCTTAGAAACTATACTTAGCCAATAAAAAACTATACAAGTATCTATAGCAATTTTGACCTTGTTCGAAAAAAATCCGCCCCGTTAGAGATAGAAGTTTCCTTTCCGGACTACAGTAAACAAACGGACAGACGGAAAATCTGACGAATGATAATATAAAAAAAAAAATAATATTTTAGTCATTAGCCCATAAAAAAACATCCTCGTCCTCCCTATGCATTTGTCAATTGCTATTAATATAACAGCATCCGAGATATTGGCACATTTGAACTTTTTAATCGACGCAAGTTCGTCTATTTTATTTGGGATAACTGACATTAAATACAGAAAATTCTTCAATTGAAATCTATCTCCAATTTCTTATGCGGCAATGTATCATAGCATATCAGCAGATAGAGTTATAATAATTGAGCAAATCTTTTACATAGTCTGAACCCAAGGTATATAGAATACAAGATATTCCCATTACGAGCCATGTTCCGCCATTAGTGACGAATTATCGTGAAAATGTATGAGAAAGCACGATACAGAGAACACAATACTCTCTCTTCTCTCTCTCTCTGTCTTTCCTATAAAAATATATGTACATTAGTCACAGAATTACGTCACAGGCTATCAGCTGCAAAGTGTCAAAATTTTAATGGGAATACTTGTCTTCCATATACCTTGATCCGAACCCATAATAAATATAGTCAGGCTGTCACAAATGGTTTTTTGTAGTTAAACGAAGTCCGGCTAACGTAAAATATACGACATCTCATAGAATAGGATAAATTAGTGAATAATTCCGAACTCATTTAAATCTAGTTGCATATTTAGTTAACGTACTTAATTTCGTCATTTTTTTTTTATATTATTAAGCCAAATTCAGGGGATACCCTATGATTCAAAGCACAGCATGGCAGAAATGAGATAGGGAAAGGATTAGGGGATATGAGGAGAGTGGCGCCCTTAAACTTCCGCAGATTGTATGCCGGAGGAAAAACAGAAGATGGTAAGCTGTAAGCACATTCGCACTGTTCGGGATAAAAAAAGCATTACGGAATTTTACTGTACGGCCGAAAGTAATTTGAAGGGTTAACGGATGTGCGTAGTTTGCAGCACGAGTATTACGTACAGCGATCATTCTACAAAGGATTAGACTAGATATTTCATCAGAACTTGAAGGCTTTCTTTTGGACAATATCCAATGAAGCTAAGGCTGTGCGACCATATATGGGAGTTGTATTCCATTCTAGGTCTAATATAGGACTTATAGAGGAGCGCTAGATTTTACGAGCTGAAATATTTCTTACACCTTTTCAGAAATCCAAGACATTTCGATGCTTCTTTGGCAACAGAGAAGATGTGATCTGTCCAGTTTAACTTACTGGAAATATTAATGCCAAGAATGTTTAGTGACGGTGAATCAGAAATTAATGCGCCATCAAAAGAAACGGGTGTGGTTAAGTTATGATCTTGTTTTAATGAGATGAGACAGCTTAGGGTCTTAGATGCATTGAATTCGACGCGATTCGCTTTGCCCCAAGCGAGGATATTGTTAAGATCGTTATTCAATGATCTAATCATGCAATCTCGTACACATGCGGTATTCCCCCTGGAGTCTGCAAGAGTGTCAAAGGAGTAAGCGAAATCAAGAGTACTGCCATCTGTAAAACTATGGATTGGATTGAAAGTAAGCGAAAATTAAAAAGAGAGCTGGAGAGATAACAGAGCCTTAACGCCATCTAATACAACACATATTTGGCAACCAGATAGAAAACTTTCAATCCATAATAGAAGAGGAGGAGGGAGACCAAGTTCTTTAAGTTTGGCTAAAAGGGCTGGATGCCAGACTCTATCACAGGCCTTTGAAATATCTAGGGCAACGATTTTAGACTCAACAAAATTGTGAACACTACGGTTCCAATGTTCCGTAAAAAAGGTCAGCAAGTCTCCAGATGAGCGTCCAGCTCGGAAACCATATTGGCGATCGTTGATGAGATGATTAGTATCTAGATACTTCATTAATTTTGAGTTAATGATAAATTCAAAAACCTTTGAAAGAATCGAAGTGATCACAATTGGTCGATAATTTGAGGGATCGCTACCCTCTCCTTTCTTGGGAATAGGCTGAACGTGACCTAGTTTCCAAGCAGTTGGAAATTTTCCTGTCGAATAAGACAAGTAGAATAGTTTGTGCAGAGGTTTAACCAAGGATGAGGCACAGCTTTTAATTATCAGGAGCGAAAAACCATCAGGACCTGCGGCTTTGGAGGCGTTGATCTCCTTAAGGACCCTAAACACATCCCTCGTACGGACGTGTATTGGCTCTTGTACACATTCACACGAGAGATGCAAGACAGGTTTTTGTGAGGTGCGTGGAAGACGAGAATTTGAAGCGAATCTAGCAGTCCAGGGAGTCAACAATCACTTCACCATTATAAAGTAGTGAAGGTATGGAGGAACTGGTGAAGTTTTTCCTGATGGTTTTGACCAGGGACCAGAAACCTTTGCTACCTTTGCGGCTTGCCAAGATTCCTTGTCTTTGCATAATGAACTTCCTGGTATTCCGGACAGTCTTTTAGACTTCTTTCAGTTCCGGACATGGATGCAATTGATAGGCGCGAAAAGCAAACTCTTTCGCTTTTATGGCGTGGTTGCACTTATCGTTAAACCAAGAGCGATTTTGCTATTGTTAAGATCTGCTGGAAGAATACGGAATGTATTCGCGCATGCCAAGACTAAGTATGTTACTAAATTCTAATGTGCATTCATCCATAACATCCCTCGAAGCAAAACAGACCGACAAATCAATTTTTCTAAGATACTGATTGAGACTTTCCCAATCAGCATCCTTATAGTGCCAAAGAAGCCTACTTGTAGGTGGAGAAGTACGTCGGTACAGGTTTGAGGTGGTAAATTGAGACGTTATTAAACAATGGTCTGAATTACCAAAAGGGGCACCGACTGAGATGGAACATTTGTCAGGATGGGATGTTAGAAGCAAGTCTAGTAAATTAGCTTTATCTCCAGCTGCATCAGAAATTCGCGTTGGTGCATCCACTAGCTGTTTCAAATTAAATGATTCACAGAAGAGTTCAATGAAACGGCCCGCAGGACTTGTGGTCATTAAATCTATGGATTTATAACTTGTAGAAAATCACAATTTTAACGATTTATTAAGAACGTCTTCAAAATATAAGTAAATCAAAAGCATATTCAATGCAAACTGTACACAAGTCACCAAATTCGGAAATGTTCGTAATATGAAATCATATTGAAATCACTTTATGAAAAAAGTGTTCAAAAATACTTCAGTAACTGATTGCAAACTGAATTCCAAGATGAAGTCAAACCGGTCAAAAGGTAAAAATTTTGAAGGTCAAAACAAGAAACCACTTTATGGAAAATATGTTCAAGAATATACTTCAGTAAATGATCGCATTATGAATCAAATTGAAACGTATTGGATCAACTAAGAGAAATAATAGGAGAAACTGTTCTTTTTATTAAATTCTGGAGGGTAACTGTAAAATTGCTACCCGAATGTGCCTTAAGGTTTCATTTAATTTCATCAATCTCAATATAAATTTATTTTATATTCATTTTTTAAATAACTTTTATTTACTCACTTTTTTTAATTTAGAATGAACGAAGTAGGATCTTTCCGATATGGTATATTTTTTTTTATGGTTTTGTGGTTTTGAGGGGGGGTGGTAAATACTGCCGTGGGGTTGTCCAATTTGGGCCGTGTGTATACCAAATTAAAGCTCTTGTTGAGTGCTATTAAATAGCATATTTTTTCAATAACTTTTTTCTATTCAGAAGCTCTGACTTTTTCCTGAAAGATCCGTTCGTAACGAAAGTGTTTTAGTGTAGTAAACATTGATGGACTTACGTGATTGTTGTGATGAGAGAGAAATAGAGAGGGAGTGGAGACTGGAGAGTGGAATGGAGAGGGGAGTGTGGAGAGCGGAGAGTCGAGAGTGGAGAGTAGAGAGTGGTGAGTCGTGAGTCGTAAGTCGTGAATACTGAGTCAAGTGTCGAGAGTGGAGAGCCGAGAATCGAGAGTCGAGAGTAAGAGAGTGTAGGTATAGAAGTTAAACAGTAGAAAACAAAATAAATTAAAAAAAAAAAAAATTTTTAAATAAATAACTTTTGTAAATAAAATGCACTAATATGTAAAAAATATTTTTTTTTTCTTTCTCAATGATATACACAAGAAAAGCTACAACTCAGATTAAATCTTAAAAGTTTGGGCATGATTTGCAGTAAAAAATTGTGCTTAAATTATTTTTCCCTGACGGAAATCGAACTACACTTATTAGAATCGGTCAAAAATAGAGAATAGAAGAATTTTAAGAACTTTTATTTTTAACGATTCTAAATTAAATCATAAATAAAGTTCTTAAAATTCTCTATAATTGTGTTTATAGTTATGGATGCACAATCTTTGAAAGATTTAATCTGATTTGTAGCATTTCTTATTTTACAATGAAACTTTTCTTATGTATATCACTGAGAAAGAAAGAAATTGTTCTTTAGTTTTTAGTGAATTTTATTTACAAAAGTTTTACTTATTTTAAAAGTTTTTTTTTTAATATATTTTATTATCCAATACAAGGTTGTTTTTGTTTTTTTCTTCAAACTTTCAAAATTAAACTTCAAAATATTTCCAAAAGATTAGAATGAATTATTATGAAGATGAAAAAGAAATAAAAATTATACTAATGGGAAGTCAGTACTCAGCAAAAATTTCAATTTAGATACCAGCGAATCTGTAGGTAATAAAATTTACTATACCTAGGTTTGTGTCCTGGAAAGTGAGAAAATTCATATAAAATTAGCCTAGACCTAGACCACAGAATACATTAGAGACATCTACCGCAAAAGACAGAAACCCAACATACGATATACAATTTAAGACTAAAAATGAAAATTAGCAGTTCACATAAATTGAAAATTTTTAACAAGAATTAACTCTCCTAAATTTTTTTTGCCCATAATTGTTAAATATGCTATTTTGCTTGTGGCATTGCAACAACTTTCAATGAAATGTTGCAATTTCTCGTCGGTGAAATATCGGGTGAAAAAACAATACTACTATTAGAATCAAATAAATATAAAAAGCGCCACTAAAAATGAAAAAACTCGACATTATTTGCTAAATCTAGGCTTTATCTTTCTAAAATAGTCACAATCAAAGAAATGAGAATTACCTATTCACAGGAATTTGATTTAAAAAACTTCCATTTTTACCATTTTTTTCAAGTTTCCGAGCTAATATATTCATTCCAAAACATTTTTTTTAATTTTTGCCTACGTTATTTACTAGACTTTTTCATTACCTTTAATTTAAGAAATAAATCATTACTCTGCTACAAATACATAGTTTGCCAGAAATTTGCATTGAAAAATGTATCAAACTTGCAAATCTTGGTACTGACTCCTCTTAAGTCAAATATAACTGTTTTTCAATATTTTTATTAATTATTATTATTGTCATTGTTGTTATGGGTGAAGTAAAATCTACAATTTAATCGCTTAAGATATTATCACTAAACTAATAGAATGGAAGATTTCCGAATACAAATAATTATTTTAACAAACAAATTATTTTACAAATTCGCCTCTGTCTTTCTATGCACAGTTCGATATTGGTCCGCTTGTTATTCACCACAAATTATATACATCCCTACATACATATTATATACCTATATCAAACATAGACAACACAAATGGAAAGAAAATCATCATCTTGTTGGTTCGTTCAGTAATTTTCTTACATGAAACCTTCATATCGACATACCTTAGTCTTGCATCAAATACGCAGCAATTGCATAACGTTTTGCTTACGCCCGTTAACGTTTATTTTCATAAGCTTAATGATCATCCCATACATGATATTCGTAAGATTTAACAATAATAACAACAACAACAACAAAAACACTGTGCTTTGCTGCATTGGTGCTGCTGCCTGCTTATCAACAAACAATCAAAATTCCTTACGGATCTGCGCACTTTACTTTAAAAACCTGTCTGCAATTTTGTCGACAACATTGAGCGGTAAAGGTACCAACAGAAGTCCATTAGAGGAGTGTGTCAGTTTTGTTTGGATATTTGCGTATACGTATATATAAAGAAAACTCACTTATTATAGTAAGCCCCCATCTCATTTTCATCGATGAGAAAGTTGGTCAGAAACTCAATTATTTTTCTTATCCCTCAAAATACTTCTTTCTTGTGATTGTACGGAATTTCATGTGCAGAAATTCTTCGGACCAAATGCAGCACAGTTTGTTTTTCACCGTAGTAGGTACGTAGTACGTGTCCACAAAAGAAAATGTATCTACGATACTAAACTCGTTTGACGAGTATTTACACGTATAAGCTTCAAGTACTACAAATACCTATACTCTTTTTAATGCAATACAGCTATAGTATATGTCGTGCTAAGCCTGTATTCAAGAATGGCTTTTATGTGGATTTTAACACTTCCACACCTCTCTAGAATACAATTTCTTGGACCGTAAGAAATGTTAAGGTAACCCCTTTGCAGATATTTTTTTTTCCAATTTCTTAAACATGACAAAATTTAGTAGGTACTTAGAAATAGAATCAGTTTTGATCTACATCTTTATGCATATTTGGAATTGAAAACATCTTGATCTACATAGCTTATATACACGAATATAGTAAAATCTAATAGCAGCTGAGTGTATATTTGAAGAAGGTGGAGTTAAACTTGACTTACACACTGAGTGTACATCAAGATCTGGATGAAAGACAGGTCGTTGCACCTCTTTATATGCTGCTGCTGCTGCTTCTGCTGCTGTGCTATCCATATTCGAGAAAAGTCTCGCGTGATCAAGCAACCTTATACTCTTGACTATAAAACTAAATCTTAAAGCAAGCATCATACATAGATTTACATACTTATCCTCGATCATCTAATGTCATGCTGATGCAAATGCTAATTTGGCCTGAGGATCTCACTTACAATGATCACTTTTATGTGTCAGACTAATCATCATCGGGGAGGGACAATTTCCAGTTTAACCACACCTGATCCAGGAAGTATAATGAATATATGCATATAGTAGAAAAAAGCTATAATTGTTGGCCGGACGTTTGGTGAAGAGTTTTGTTTTTTTTGTTGTTGTATCATCTAAAGATCATTTTAGTTTTTTTTTTTTCTCAGACAGTGCTTATCTTGAAATGATGTGAACACATTAGCGTCCAATTAGGAACAGATATTCGTTTACTATGGATTTGATGTTAATACCAAAGAAAAAATCTACCCAAAAGATCTGTTTGTTGTTGTAAATAATTACAATATTTAACGGTTTGAATTTTTTATTAAGAAATTATGTTAATTTATTCCTAATTTCAGTGGTCAACAGAGAATTTTTCTAATTTATGTTCATAGAATATTTATCAAGTGAATAAAAAAAAAATGTTTTAAGTTTCTTTTTTAAGTATCCTAATTAAGGTTAGTTGAGGAATTTTCAACTTTTTCAATGATTTTTCGTAATTATATTGTCAAAATTCTTGAGAAAACATATAGATATGTGTGATAAAACTATTTTATATATTTTTTTAGAAAAAATTAACAATCTCTATCTCAGTTCTGTAGCCAAAAAAATTACATTTCATTTAAGACCCCACACGACATATAAATATGTGCGAGCACGTTTGAATTCTATTCGAATTTTCGAGTACGAAAATTGAAAATTCGAATTCGAAAAATCGAAATTATATTGATTTTTCGTATAGATATAAATTTCAATTAAACTTAGCCAGTTGTCGTAGTCGTCCACTACCCAATTCGAATCCACTTCATTTTATAACAGACCTGTAAAGTACTTAATTGCATTGCTACTTAAGTACTAGTATCAGTACCAGTACCTGGACTTGTATTTGCAAATTTATCAAAGTACCAGTAACGGGACTTGTACTTAAAAAAATGTCAAGTACAAGTATCGGTACTGGTACTTTAAAAATTTCTTAAGTACAAATCCAGGTACTGGTACTGGTACTCATCAGTCCCATATACAGGGTGGGCCAAAAGTCACCATGGGGTTTAAAAATTTAATAACTTTTTCGTTTATATATTTTTTTTATTTTTTTTTTTTTTTAGATTATATAAATAACATCTGGAGAATAAATAATGGAGAGATTCACAACTGAACAAAGAACCAGAATAATAGAATTTTATTACTTAAATCAGCGATCAATTATTTTAACGCAAAGAGCATATCGTCGCCATTTTAACGTCAGAATTTCGCCCTCTGAAGCCATGATTCGTTGCTTAGCTGATCGTCACCACCAACATGGCACCGTAAGTGATTTGCCTCGAACCGGTAGACCGCGTATAATTCACACTGCGGAAAATATTGAACGTGTAGAGCAAAGTGTTAACGAAACACCAGAAACATCTACCAGAAGGCGTTCTGCTCAGCTAGGGATGTCTCGTACGTCACTACGGCGCATTTTAAAAAAAGATTTACTGTTATTCCCATATAAGGTGCAATTGGTACAAGAATTGAAACCCGCAGATCATCGGCAACGTCTAAATT
Source organism: Dioctria rufipes (assembly GCA_963924295.1). Lineage (NCBI taxonomy): Eukaryota > Metazoa > Arthropoda > Insecta > Diptera > Asilidae > Dioctria > Dioctria rufipes. The sequence goes on from OZ002742.1 coordinate 194,523,163, forward strand.
TTCCAGTTAAATTTCAACAGTTGGCCAGAAATGAAATCAACTTTATTGAAAATCTGATTATGAGTGATGAAGCTCATTTTCATCTGAATGGCTTTGTTAATAAGCAGAGCTGTAGGTTCTGGGGTTCTGAAAATCCAAGAGCCATTCATCAACGCCAATTGCACCCCATTAGGTGTACAGTATGGTGTGGCATTACATCTGAAAATATCATTGGGCCTTACTTCTTCGAAAATGAAGATGGAAGTGCTGTAACCGTAAATGGAGAGCGGTATCGGTTTATGATAGAAAATTTTTTACGTCTTGCTCTTGAAAACAGACCTGAGATGTGGTTTCAGCAGGATGGAGCCACTGCCCACACTGCCCGAGACACAATGGCACTTTTAAGGCAAATTTTTGGACAGCGAATAATTTCAAGAAATTCGGAAATTAATTGGCCAGCGCGTTCGCCAGATTTGTCAGCACCCGACTATTTTCTTTGGGGTTATTTGAAGGAGCGAGTATATGTGAACAAGCCCGAGACAATCCTTGAACTCAAGGCCAATATTGTTGCAGAAATTCGAGCGCTACAGCCACAAATGTTGAAAGATGTTATGGAAAATGCTCTAAAAAGAGCCCATCATTGCGAAGCTAATAACGGCGGTCATTTAAGTGACATTATTTTCCATACTTAGCGTAAAAAAATTTCCATTTTGTATATTTTATAATCTAAAAAAAATAAAAAAAATATATAAACGAAAAAGTTATTACATTTTTAAACCCCATGGTGACTTTTGGCCCACCCTGTATAACCTTAAGTACCCTATAAGTACCAAAGTACTTACTACACCGTAAAGTAACGCGAAGCCCAGACTTCAGTTCTTGTAAATTATTTAAATACACCTTTTATAAAGTTGTTCAATTAATTGAATTAGTTAATCTGGTTTATTTCTTGTTAAACTAATTGCTCTGTCTCTGATTGCTATGCTCACATTCGTTGTGGCCTTCACCTCCCCTTCCACATCTGTCTTCACCATTTCTTCTTCTTCTTCTTCTTCTTCTTCTTCTTCTTCTTCTTCTTCTTCTTCTATGATTATTTGTTCTTCAACAATTACGCAGTCGGGCGGTAGTCCTCACCAGCAATTTCGTAAAACCACTTGTTGACAATGAAAAGACTGCAGATCTATTTATAGATGACTTGATGAAATTCTCAAAATCTCATCAATCGATCACAGTTGTGCAGTTATTCTTCATGAACCCAAATAAATTAAGAAATGCTTTGTAATCAATTTAGCTAAATTTCGTATTCTCCCAGTAATTTTTGCAGTATTTTTGAATAGCCTGTGAAGATATTTTGCAGCGAATACTGTTTTTTTAGAGTAATCGGGTATGTAAATAAATGTTTAAATAAAGCCTTGTTTTGATACATTTTTTATGTAGTCAGGATGGAAATGAATTTGAATGTAAGAGTTCGGAGTATTCTTTTACAGATTTCGATTCCGATGATTCGGTTGATGATCCTTCATATTATGGTCAAGGACAACAAAAATATTATATGAGGAAGAGGAGACTATGTGAGGACTCCCAAAAAAATGTCTCTTCTTTGTTACTTTCACCAACTAAGAGAATAAAGTTGCTTCAAAATGCATTAGTCTTGCAATAGATCGGACTTCGCCAAACACTTTACTTAAAAGAGTACTGCATTTTAATGGAAACCGATAACTGAAGCTCTTGATTTTCTGCAACAGAATAAAAAGCTTGGTAAGTTTAAAGACAAAACTCACAAAACTGGGTTCATCGAACGAATTGAAAAACCTCAAAGTTGTTGCCGCCAAGCTGGAAGATGCTTTAGGGATTCGGTTCAAGTCTTACTATCATCTGGACCCCGAAGTCGACATAGCCATTATTTCATCTATATTGCACCCTTCAATCAGGATGAAATGGTACAATGCCCTGAATAACACCCAGCAAATCCAAACTAAAGAGGATGTGAAAAATTTGGTACTACGTTACCCTAAAGCTTTAGCAGAAGACGAGGGTTTATCTGATTCCGACTTTGGTAGTGGATATATTGCTTGCAGAAAGCTCGGAGTTGCAAGCAACATTTATTTACTATGGCTACGACAATGATATGGGTTAGTGAAAAATCAAATATTTACAAATTACCATTATGATGTTTTGTCACTTTTTATTCATTTTGATTTCATCTTCTGGTTACGTAGATCTCTACAGTACCTCAAGTAATCTTTCCGCCTCCAATATAATGCAAACAAAATTCGCACAATACATGAGTGACAGTAGGACAGAAATTGACATGGTGAATCAATATCCTTTGTTGAGAAGGTTGACAATCAAATGCAAGACCCCACTCTCTTCCTATGCACCTGTGGAGCGTTAATTTTTTTAGCTGGCCTTGTAAATGCTCCACGAAGGCAGTCATTATCTGATGCGACATTTGAAAAGCTTGTTTTGCTAAAGGGAAACTTATGTTCTGTATAAATAACCTCTAAAATTAGAAAATAAAACAGCAAAAGCTTATAAGATTCTGTTTCATTTCCCATCTGTTTGCAACCTATTTAATGATATTTTTTGTAAATGGAAACATCATCCAGTCATCAGCTGACTATAGAATTTTCAAAATTTCTGCTTTGAGTTTTTGAAAGCTCTTGAATCTCTCTATTATTGGAAGACGTGCTTAAATAATTAACAAGAACTAAAGTATGTACTTGACGGCGGTATGGCACTATTACGCGCGTACTTAGGTACTTATAAAGGTACTTAAAAGCTTGTACTTGAAAATTTTTAAAGTAAAGTTTTTTAAGTACCAGTATCGGGACTTGTACTTAAAATAATTCAAGTCAAGGTACTGGTACTGTACTGGTACTTGTATTTGGAATTTTACAGGTCTGATTATGTGATACATACTGTGAACTTCTTCCAACAATTTTGTGCGGAAATCCTAACGAACAGTGCTTTCTTACTACATGTAAAAATTATCCAATGTTACAAAAAATACATTTGGCTCTTCTGGAGAAAGATATTGAAGACCTGACCCTCAAACAGTGGAACCAAACCGACGACAGATGTACGTTTCCAACTATTGTGATGCAAAGTTTAGAATTTGTTGATTCATTCTGTGAAAAAATTTATAAGTTTCTACCGCATTCTTATATAGCGGATCAACAAACAAAATACTTTAAGCACGGAAAAGAAAATGTGGGAGAATATGAATGTGTTGTTATTTGTGATTTCTCAGAAATTTATTCTTTTCTCATTCAAGATGCTATACAAGGCTTTCACTGGTCTAATATGCAATGCACTATACATTTTTTTGCAATACATATATCTCAAAGTGGAAGGTGATGAAAGTTATTTTACGAGTTTTATAGTAATAGCGGAATCAACAACTCATATATCTATATATGAAACATAATTATAACCCAATGTCAATCTCAATACCTTTCCAATCATAATCTGAAAATTCTGTATACTTTGAAAAGGGATGATTTATTGTCTAATCAGGAACTAAGTATCTGCTAAATTTAATTGAAATCCCAATTTGGGAGTAGGAATTTTTTTTTTTGTGACTGGCACTAGTACACAATTCTAACGAAAATTTTTCCTATTATATGTACAAAACTTATATTTTTTTTTTTGTAGGTATGTGAGCTCGATTTGTCTTACACTGTTTGGTCGAAGAAAATTTACATCCATTTTGAAATAAAGATAGTAGCAAAAGGGGGATTTTTTTTTTGGCATGAATTATATCATATTCAAATATTTATTTCGGAATGAAATTTTAATATTTATTTATAGAGTTTAAGGAAACGGAATGAATTTTTGATTTGTTTACATTTTTTATGGGAAATTTGTGTTTTTTTTACATTTTGAACATTTTTCAGTCATTTACATACATAGTTCATATATTGGTCATATATGTACAAGTATTAGGTATATACAATATGGATATCAACTCTATGGTAGTCAGCTGCGTTACTTTTTTTTTTTTTAATAAGTAGATTCTTTTTTATCTGACTTAAATGATATTTGCTGTTCTTATATGCAGATATCTACAAAACCCATAATGGCATGGCATAGAGTTTTCCTTTCTTTCTAACCTACACAAATGTTCCATATAACAATAAATAGTATCGGTCCTAGAATATATCCTTGTGGAACATCGCTTCGATTTATTTATTAAACGATGTTACTTATAATATTCAACCAAATTACGAAACAGTGAAATCTCGGTTGCTTTAGGTTATGTTTTTGAAGTATAATGAAAGTTATCATAAAGTTTAATACCATTTTGATATTAGACTTATTTTAATATATGTACATATGTCGCAGAGAAATTTGTCGAAAAACGATATTATACCATCACAGCAACTCCAATTTCAAAACTAAATATGTATATTGGTATTAAAATAGTTTTGAAATATTATTACACGGTTTAAGTTTAATTTAATATTCATAAAACCTTTTGTCACATTCATGTTCCATATATATATATACACTCTTTATTCTCATTTTTTTACAATTAGTCTTAAATAGATAGATATAGATATCTCTTTATGTCTACCTCAATCCTCCTCTAACCTATCACCTCATAAATAGCATTTAAAAGCTTCAAGAATTAAAGAAAACAATCACAAAGTATAGAGAGATGACATAAAATCGCTTTTAGAATCAACTCACTAGAGTCAAAAGTTCGCTATAATGTTACCCATAAGCTCTTCTTATATATAGAATTTCACAATATTTTCTGTGTCTCCATTAATTGGATTTTTTTCTTTTTTTTTTTGTTGTTTGTATTTTTCTAGTAAGTATTTAAAATCGTATAGAAAAAGCATAATGCTGTGAAGCAAAAACATTTCAGAATTCAACAGAACGAAATAAAAAAGAGCACACAGATTTGTTCAGCCATGAACAACAAATTTAATTAATGACATTCAAACTGTAAAATACAATAGTGTCTTTGATATCGCCTACATAATGCTGACTGAATGCGCCCGATATGGGGCCCCGATACTTTTATGTATGAATTACTTTGAATTGCACAGGTTTTGTGTGCGACCTGTTTTCAAGTCCATAGAATTTTATAAAAAGAAAAAAAAAAAACAAAGTTATTGCACCGTAACAGGTAAGGGTAACGCAGCGGCACCGTTTAGGAATTTTAATCTAACTTGTAAGAACAGAAATTTCTGCAGAGATGATATACTTAATACAAAAATTCCAATTGAAATATAAATTTAAACAATCTTTAAAAGCAAGTCTTCGTCAATACTACTAAAACTAAATAGGTAACACACACATATACACATTTCATCGCATATCGCTTGAAAAGTTTTTAAATTAACCATTTCCCTCTAGAGAGGATAAAAGTTCCTCAAAACTGATAAAACATTTTTTGGTCTGAACCAATTATTGTATCCAACCGCCGGGAATCCGGCGGGTAAAATATAAAGCATTTTCCATTTGAATCATCATCATCATTTCTGTGCTATGTAAATTTTGATATTCCTCATTCATCAAATTTATTTCGCTTAAAACCTTTACTTCCGTTCCATTTCCGGTATAATTCTGATGTTATACCTATAAGGGGGAAATATACTGAAATACCGCCGTCGCCTCGTTGATGGCCTAAAGTGAGCATTATACATACATATTATATCTTCTACTGACAAAATATAAAAGCCTAAGGAAAACGTCAATTATGAAAAGTGAAAATGATTTTCACGTCAATTTTCACTCAAAAAAAAAAAAGAGGTGCGGAAATTTTTTTCTTCTGTCGAACTGAGTAGGTATATTTATGGTGATTTTGATTACAAAATGTTCAACAACGACATTCACTAGACACTGAATCGACGAATGTAGCCGACCGTCCGGGAGAAGAAAATTGAATGGAGATGTGAAGACATTTAGTGAACATAAACAACAATAAGTGCTCCATTTGGATTCAAATTGAGCTGTGTTAGCAATATTCTATGTGATATGCAATTTGCATAAAACTGTTGATTCTCGCTGAGCAACAAAATCCAACCATCTTAACCGACAGTAAGACGCGACGATGTCTAATGAGTTCTGAGAAATACTTATAGAATTGCGCGCTCGCCATTTTCAGAGAATACCTCTAATCTAGGAATTGTGCAATGATGTTGATGATGATGATGATGATGATAATGATGATGATGGAGTCACAAGATAATTTAGACACAAATTGGCATTTACAAAAAAAATTTTGATTTCTCTATTAAGCAAGCGAAACTTCAAATCGTTAGTTAAATAAGAATTGGTTTTATAGTAGATGCTAAGTGCTTTATAGAAAAAACTATAAGTGCTCTTAGATGTTAATGTGCTTACTTTAAGGTACATAATAAGTATTTAAGAGATTTCTCATGATATCAAAAAGTTATATAACCTCTTCCCTCCCTCTCTATCTCTCTCCACTAAGTGAATGGGGATGTCTAATGATTTTATTGAAAATCAATTCCTTTTCGAAATAAATTATCGTCTGTATCTAGAGTTAGCAAACATTAATCCATACTAAAAATGTTATCTTCACAAACTTATACCATTTAATCACTTATCTGTTCAATACCGGTACGCCAATTTTTAAGGGATTTAAGGTGTTTTTGATGAGGCCATTAAGCCCGTTCGTTTTTTTTTTTTTTTTGTATTTTTAATGTAGTAAATTAAGATTTAAATTAGAAAAAAAATCGATTTTCCAATTAAAAAGTATTTCAATCCAAATCATACTCTTTATCTTCGTCTTGTTATGACAGCTACAGATAGTGGCAACGTAAAACGGAGTTAGCAGCTATATAGAAATTATAATTCGTTTGCTTAACTTAATGTTTGACATTTCGATTTAAAAAGCATAATTTTCTCAGGATTATTATAATGTTTTATGGTAATGTACGGATAGCAGTATTTGAATATAATTAAACCTTGATTTATGACCTTTGCTTTGTCTGTAGGAAGAAATATACTTCATTTAATAGAGTGCCGTTATCCAATTTTTAATGATTCAAAAATTGGACGTTGGCAATTGGCAATTAATAAATAATATTCCTTGTTCATAAAGCATTTTCTAAATTGAAAAGTTCATGATGTCTGGTCTTTTTTATGCAGAGCATTATGGTCTTTACAGCGAATTCCGATATTTCTCCCGCCCTCTCACCACTGCAAAAGCGAAATTTCAATTTTTTAATGTGTCGTTTTAAATTTTTCCATTATTAAAAAAAAAAAAAAAAAAACACAAATATAAGACCCAGGTTAGTGAAAGTAAATTCATTGGTCGCCATGCTTGCCAGACCTGAACCCCATTGGCCGTTAATTACTTTACATGAGCCAGTCAATGCAAAAAAAAACCTACAGAAAAGCAGCCAAAAATAATTATCACGCTCATAGCTCTCTAATTATCTACAACTACAATTATTTCCAGATATTTCACAACCCGCTTGGCCATCCAAAGTATTCTAGGACGATCTATTCGAATTCATCTAATTCTCCTATAAGAAATTCCAATACCGGTTGGCAATTTTGGATATATGAAGGAAATTTTAATATAAATATTATCAAAATACTAATGCTTTTTATAGATTTGTAAACAATTATCAAAATTTATTACTATCAAACTATATTATTTATGAAATTATAGAAATGCCTTTATTTACAAGACTGTTCCAAATTTGTAGCAAAAAAGGTTCAACAGGAACATTTTCAAGGAAATAGTGTGTCATCAACCGGGGGTGTATTTACTGCGAATAAAATATAAGTCGAAGTCTATCATATTTACCACAAAAAATCTAATACAAGTAAAAAAGCTAGATTTGGTCTATATGATACCCTAGATGAATGTTCGTATATAATTTCGTATGGTCGGTCATTCATCTGTGTTGAAAATAGTTCGTCAAACAGTAAAAATTATTATAACCAATTTCATATTCTGAAGAGCTGATGGGACTGATCGTATACGTAAAAATCCTACATTTTTATAGGGCAACACCAAGAAAGGATTACCCGATTTAGGCCATTTTTATACCCTAGATGAAATCTATAGGGTATACTAAGTTTGTCATTCCGTTTGTAGCACCTCAAAATAATGATGGCAGAGCAAAATGGATTGGACACCCACGCATAATATTAAAAGTGTTATTTTGATTTTTGCATGTCCGTCCGTCCGTCTGTCCGTCTGTCCGCACGATAACTCGAGAACACGTATAAATTTTGTACATGGACTATAAAGAAAAAAGTAAAATTAAGTTCGAAAATGAGACAAATCGAGCAACTCCTTCGTGGGGTTGCCATACAAAAATTTCGTTTTCTACTATATATTTTGACACTGCTTGCGAACGCGTGTACGTAGAGAGCTGAAATTTGGTACATGGTGTTTTTATAGTAATAGCAAATAAATATTCAAAAATGGACTAAACCGAGACACTCCTTCTTGGTGTTGCCATATAAAAATTTAGGTTTTTTACGTATACTATAAAAATGATCAGTCCAAGATATTTTTATTGTACTAGAAACTTCTTCAGAATAGGAAATCCTATAAAATTGGTTATAATCATTTTTTCTGTCCGATAAAGACTTTTAGAAATATATGCGAAAAACCACTTCAAAAATCAAAATTGCACAGGTGACAATACGAAATTTCATAAGGGCATTCATCTATGGTATCATAAGAACTGGTCTTAGATCAATTCTAGCTTTTTTTACTTGTTGAAATTACATTTATATTATATTTCTATGAAAACACCATGTACAATATTTCACCTCTCTACGTTGACACGTTCTAGGCGATGTCCAAATATATAATGAAAAACATACTTTTTTTTTTGTATGGCAACCCCATGAAGGAGTTACCCGATTGGTCTCAATTCTCGAGCTTAATTTTACTTTTTTTTTAAAAGCCCATGAACGTATTCTCGAGTTATCGTAAGATTAGACGGACGGACAGGCAGACAGACGGACGGACAGAAGAATATGTAAAAATCAAAATACCTTTTAATATTATAAGGGGGGGTGTCCAACCCATTTTGCTCCACCATCATTATTTCTCTGCGTTACAAAAGGAATGACAAAATTAATATACCTTATGATTTCAGCTTGGGGTTTAAAAAGAAGAAAGAAGGAAGGGATATTTGTGTGGAAGGAATACGAGGCTCTGCATACATTGACTTCTTAAAAGATATTGATCGTGCACCCTATAGTTTTCAAGATATAGGGTGTTTCATGAAAAAAAAGCATAATTTTCTTTTCAGTGATTAGTAATAACTTCCTCTATCTGTTGGTTTCATTTGGACTATGATTTTCTTGACATCCAGTATTCTATAGTGAAAATCAATACTTTTATATGGATATGCCGTAAAGGAGTTGCCCAGTTTTACCCATTTAAAAGTGAATTTTATTATTTCATGAAATATCCATCTTATCCATTTTAGAAAAAAATCCTGTGTACGCACTTAATAACACCACCCGGGTGACGCTTTAGTATTTCTATCGAAAATTATATTAAAGTTTAATAGAAGTTACGACCTTCGAGGAGCAGCAAAGGTACTTTTCCAACTCGAGGATGATTTAAAAATGTCAATGATGAAGAAGTTCAAACCCATGCTTTTGATACTAATGATGATGACAAAGACTGGTTTCCGCCTCCTTCAGCAAGACATTGTGGTAAGAATGAAGACGAGTCGGATATTATAGATGTGTAAGTGTACGATGATGAAAACTGAAGTAAATAAGAGGATCGATAAAAAGATACGGATTCTGATGTGTCTGAAGGTCAAACTCAAAATGATAAATTTATGACTGTAAGAGCTGAGTCAAAATGGGCTTTCCTGCTCCTCAAGAATACGCCGACATAATATCTTACGCAATACTGATGAACGTGTGATGCACGCTGCATAATCAGATATGATTACATTAGGAAGGAGTGCGAAAAGAATCGTGTTGAACGAGTGGAATACGAGTCTAAAAAAAGCCGAAAAAAAACACAACTGAAAACTGAAAGAAATACTGCATTAAAATCTCCGGAAATCTTTTCAACCAAATTTGGTCTGAACAAAAATATGACTAATTGTAAATATGTGTCTAACAAAACTAAGGCGATATGTAGTAATGCTGTCCACTCTACATACTATTAAAGATGTTTCTCAAGAGGAAATGCAGAGAAAGCTCGAAAATATAAAATATTATAATGCTATTAAAAATAAAATGGATTGCATGGACAAATTGCTTGGACTGTACACTGTGAAACCATCGTAAATCGCATCCAAAGTATTCCAGGATAATCTATTCTAGCTCATCCAACTATCACAGATGGACTTGTAAGATATGCCAGTGCCGGCTGGCAATTTTGTGTACAATGAAAGAAATTTTAATATTGGAACTGGGGTTTATATGACCCAAGTGCAAGAAAGTTTTTTTTTATGGTAAAAAGTTAGTTATGACGTTTCAACGATTAAAAACTAACAACTTGGTTTTTCTCCTTCCTAATTAATCGAAGCAGCTTAGTTGTTCTTAATGGTTTCCAATCTGTCCCTTATAAACAGCTGTCTGGCGTTCCTCAAGGCACAATCCTCGGTCCTCTTATTTTCTTGATCTACGTTAACGATCTATACCTACGTTTATTGAGAGTGACTGCCTACTTTATGCCGACGATACTAAGATATTTATTTAGGAGAATTTCAAATATCAATGACTGTTTTTGCCTCCAAAGGGACATCAAGAATCTCGAAGCTTGGTGTAACGAGAATTCTTTACAAATTAACATCAATAAATGTCTTTCTCTAGGAAACGTGATTCCATTAATTTCGATTATAAAATTAATAATATTTCTATCTCTCGTGTGAATGAAATAAATGACCTAGAGGTTATATCAGATTCAAAGCTTACATTTGCCTCCCATATTACAGCCATTACTTCCAAAGTATTTAGGTTAATCGGATTTATTTTTCGTACATGCAAGTCCTTTAAATGCTCCAATTCTTATATTAGTCTTTTTAACTCTATAGTTAGAAGTATTCTCGATTACTCATTTCAAGTGTGGAATCCGTTTTACTCTTCTTATTCTGATCAAATTGAATCAATTCAGAGGAAATTTTCCAGGCTCTTGTTATTTAAATTCAAGTAATCTTTCTGTTGAATATCCCGAAAGACTCAGTCATTTTAATTTGTTATCCTTGGTCAATTGCAGAGCCTATCTGGATAATATATTTGTTTTTAAGACGGTAAACTGTCTATTTGATTGTCCTATTATACTGTCTAGAATCGACTTTAACGCTCCCACTCGTACACCCAGAAATACACCTTACTTCAGACTGCCCTCTCGTAGATCCAATTCGTAAATCTTATAATTTAAATTTCAATTGTATTGATATCTTTAACATCGAGCTCCCGATATTTAAAAGACTGACACTCAATGAGATCAGACTTTCTAGCTAAACATTTCACCCTTCTACCAATGCCTCGTTTCATATTGACTTTTTCTCTCTTTTTGTTATTGGTTTCATATCTTCGCACAGATGTAGTATTTTTTCTTTCTTAGTTAGTTTTAGTTAGCTTTATTTTTATCTTTATTTTCTTCACTTTTCGCTTTTTATTTTATATTTTCTTTTCTTTTTCATGAATTATGTACCTATTTTATTTTTATTTTTTATATTATTATTAATATTTTCTTCTTCTTACTTTTTTATTTCATCTGTACGGTAATGTATTATTGGACTTCGTCTGTTCATTATCGTAGTAACTTTTCAAATAAATAAATAAACACGACTCAATTACCCTCCCCCCCCCCCCCCACCATCCTCCCGGTATTTAATTTGATACCAAATGACGTACATATTTTGGACAACCCCCCTACGAAGGATGGTACGTTATACTCGAAAAAATCGAAAAAACCAACCCTTCTACATATTCTCAAAAACTACAAAACTGTAAAGAAAAATTTAATTTATATCGACGTTGGAAGGTAATAGGTATCTCGAAAATAAAAAATAAAAAGACCTAACTCTGTACACCAAAAATTGATACCTTTTATCGTCGCTGGCGATTCGCACTTTTTCACACTTCTCACGTTTTCTTTAACTCCCCAAGTCAAGTACGTTAGAGACTGGCAAATAGAGAGTTCCGATTAGGAGTTTTAATCCCAGAAAACGAAAATTCTCATCTCCCAAACTCCCCAACCCTCCGTATTCCGTGAATCCGTCCCTTAGTAGTTTTTATCCCATCGAACGCTATGTTCAACTTTCCCTTGAAGTAGTACAAAATAATGTAGTAAATAATATTCTTATTAAATCTAACCTATTATGAGTATGATAGTTCCCAGAAACTTTAAATTGCATTACGAATAAAGCAGTGCAATACCTTGGAAAACTGTAGACAGACTTTATATGACATGGTTATGCAACTTTATCCATAAAATACGCAATTTAAAGTCACATCCTCAAAATCAATAAGAAGTTTTCATATAAAACACGTGTAAAATTGAAGGAAACATTTTATCAATTCACCACCCACACCCACTCTATAACCTTCCAATCTGCTATCAATATCTCTATTCCACGTTGAACAAAATGATAGAAGAAAAAAATCATAGAGACCTGCAAACGATTTTCAATTACATATCTAGGTATACGCCAAGGAAAGGGTTTATTGCTTCAGCTGTCAATCTGATGCACTATTTTTCGTATTCATAAATAAAAAAATAAAAAAAAAAAATGGTTTTTGTAATCCATCCGCATATGAAACTTTCAACGTGCTTCATTTTATTTGCGAATGTCAACAAACCATTTGTGCACTTTTCTATGATAACACAGAAGATAAAAAATATTCGCATGGCAAATGCAAAAGATTGTAGATGCACTTACATATATGTACAATGGTTGGACAGGTGTTTAGGTTAGGTGCACACTGTACTGTAGTACATATGTACATAAATGCCTATCTGTCGCATTTGCTTAGTCTATGGAGGAGGAAGGTAAAAATATATTTTGACGATAAATTTAACGTTCTTTGACCCCGTAACGTTATTAACGCTTGATTGCGCAAATTGTTTCAATGAATACCATATATATGTATGTACATACATACCACACCTGGTTTCAAATATGTAAGTAAGACGTAAATAGATTAAGACGACAACAACGACGACAATGATATACAAAAAAAAAATTGTGTCAATGCCAACCGTACTACGACGTTTCCGATTACACGATCAAAATTAGGCAAGAATTGGACTTGTATTGTTATTGTTTTGTTTTTTCCGTTTACATACCAGACTTTGATCCGCCTTTATCAAATCTCTTATAAATCATAATTTTCTTTTTCTTTTTTTTTTTCTTTTTGTTATTGTTGTAATTTTTTACACTCACATGATAAAAAGAAATTTTAACAAGAACCAAAAGCTTTCAATTAAGCCCAAATTATGCTAATTAGTAATTAGCAAAAAGATGAAGAGGAGGAGGGCTTTATATTCGACCACCATATTTAATTATCAAAATTTATCCTCCCCATTATGAAAATTCATTGTGAGATAAGATTCATTTCAAGAGCGCTATAAATTACACCTTGGATAGCAAGTAAAAATTTTGTGATGATTGTAACGAGCTGAGAAGCAAGATTGTTGCTATGTATATAGTATACGCGAAAAACTAAGGAGAGTCGGTGGGAGTTTGAATGGTGCTTTTCGTATAATTTTTATTCCTACAGGTATATACCTTCAAATATTTCTATTACCATCTAATACAGAGGAATTAAAAATTGACATCATTAACTATAGCATCATCTGTTGTTATTGTTGTGTTTCATGTATACCTATACTACAAGTAATTAACTATAAAATGTCGCTCCATAACTAAAAGAAACACTTGACACTAAAGATGCTGTGTATCTTCAAAAAAAAAAAAAAAACAATAACAAAAGTCGCAATTAAATTTGAATATTTCAGTGAGAACAAAAAACATAGTTATACGAAGGCGTCTATCTATAGTCTCCATTGTGCTCGAGGTGCTAGTGGTATTTTTTTCGTCTCTTATTCTATTTAGATTATGAATGCCTTCTGAAATGCCACTGTTGGTGCCGTGAATAAAAACTCTAATATATGACTAGGACTACAGAATGAGAACTTGTTTATGCCCGTAAACATATGGAGGAAGGAGGCTTCTGCATCGGATGCAGATTGCAGACTCATGTATAGGTTTTATATGAGAGATTTTTCTTCTATACTGCATGCATTAAGCTCTGTTAAGATTTTTCACTACTGAAGAAGTGTATTTACAACTGTTAAAAAGACAGTCACAGTAAAGAAATGTAAAACAACAACAAAAAATTACAGATTTTCTTTAGTAGAATGGCGAGGTTCACTCTACCGTAAATGTCTAGTGGTACTCATAAGTCTTGAGAAGATATTAAAAAAAAAAAATACAAACAAAAAAAAGCAACCATAGGGCAATTACATGTAAAAAAAAAAGATTGCACTTTCATGAGGGTCATGGACTATATATACCGTGGAGGATACGAGACTTTCAAAGCTTTCATTAATAATATTATGATGTATGTGAAGAAGAGTGAATTTTATCATCTGATGGGTTGTTGACTTGTTGAAATCAATGTCTTTGTATGTAGCTACCTAGTTTTCGACCTTAAAAATAATATGGCGACCTAAAAAGCATGAAAGATACAAATATATGGATTAAATTGGTCCTCTGGAATAAAAATGTATGCCTTGTATTGAAGGTTGCTTGGTCTGTTACTGAATGTACAAATGTACATTGATTTCTGTTATCTAAAAAAAAAAATTTGATGTACAAATTACGATTGAAACCTGTTAATAACAATTCAAATTAATAGAAGCTGGAGTTCCACAAGGATCAATCTTAGGACCTGCAATCTTCAATTTTTATAATTTTGTATGCGAATAATTAACTTTACCACCTTACGTCTACATTGAACATAAAAACTTTTTATTTTACTAAATTTGCAAATAAATGTTTTTCTTGTTTTAACATGGAAAATTACAGAGCTGAATTCCATTTTAGATTGTATCATTGCCAATATGTAAGTAAAAGATTATCAACTTCAGTTAGTCAGTCAGCTCTCAAGGTTAGAGAAAGATAAAGCAGGGATCGTAATTGTTATAAGATCTATGATAAAAATTGCACTTTAATAGTTATCTTTCCATTTTTTTTTTTCGTTAACCCGTAACCATTATTTCACAATTTATTCTTATTGGTTAAAAAATAAGAATTATCGTTAACCATTTTAATTCTTTTCAATAATAAGAATTAGAAGAATTTCAATACCGAATTCGTTTTTAATATGCAATATGACAGATAACCTGCCGACCGAGTGTGTTATTCTTATGGATCAATCGAAAAAATAAATTCAAATTGAGAGAATGAATAACCAACTCTAATAATTATTGACAAAAATTATAAAAATTATCGATAACTATTATTTCATAACCAAAAAGAATAAATTGTGAAATAATGCTTATCCGATAGCCAAAAACAATTAATCAAAAATTAACAATTATGCTGCATTCACACCGGATTTTTAATCAACCTAACAATCTTGATTCAATCAGAATGCCACATAAATTTCTACGCATATTCCTCTTTCTCGGAAAAAAATATTGAAGGCCTCTTATGAGATTAAGGAAGGAGCACTGCGATGATTATTCAAAAAGCTCATGCAAGAAAAAAAAACAATCAAAATTTTTTTTTGCCCAGCATTTAGCATACCTCCTGGAGCGCTTCTTTAAAACATCAGTGAAGTTCTGGCCTCTGCGGACATGCCTATGTAAAAAGCAAAGAACTGGAATAGAAAAAAGAAGCGCTGCGAGCTTCCCGGAAAGCATTTCAGAGAGTTTAGTAGTTTCAATACACACGCTTGAAAATCGGAGCTCTACCCCAAGACGCCAGCCCTCCACTACTCCACCGGCGTTCGACCCTACTCAATAAATCTAGAATTATTGAACATAACATGATTGATTCAGAATAGAGCTGAAAATTGGATCCGGATTTGCTAATATCCGGATATCCGGATACCCGAATCTGCGAACTATCCGATTACTGAGATCCGGATCCAGATCCGAACTATCCGGATCCAGACTAAGCAAAAAAGCTTCAAAATTGTGTTGTTTCATTGAGAAAATGAGAATATCATGAAATTTATATTTTCCCAATGAAACAATGCAATCTGAAGGAAATTTTGACCTTTTTTGCTTAGTCTAGATACGGATAGTTTGGATCTGGATCCGGATAGTTGGGATCCGAATACTAGACTCCCGATTATCCGGGTACACGGATTTGAAGAATTGTATCCTAATTATCTCGAATAATCCGGAAAGCAAATTATCAGGATACTTTCAGCTGCTACTTTAAATATGTGCCTCGAAGGGGATTGCACGTAGAGGAAAAAGTTAATGCGGCTACGAGGGTCTTCGCTCAATGCAGGAGAACCTTTGGCTGCACATGAGGCATGAGACCGAGGGTTGTGCACTGGATGTACACCTCGATCATTAGACCCATGCTTACATATACCTAGTGTGTATGGTGGCCGAGGACACTAGTGGGGACTGCGATCCGGAAGCTGACGGGCCTGCAAAGGTTCGCCTGCTTGAGAATTTCGGGCTCCATGCGATCTACGGCTACTGCTGCTCTTGAGATCTTACTTAATCTACCACCCCTGGATCTTGTTATTCAGGCAGATGCATATTGCGCTCATGGGGATGTTGGGAGGACGGCTGGACTGGCTCTTCTCATTGCTCTCTGGCATATAGGCTGGACTTGGAAAACCCTCTGGCCATTATGCCAGGTGACGCGATGGTACCTGAACTACGTTTCGGGCGTCGTTTCTCTCTGATCTTTCCTGTAAGGGAATCGTGGACTGAAGAAAGTGCCTTATCGAGCCTTCCCCGGTCCGCTCTAAAAATTTTCACCGACGGCTCTCTCACTAATGAGCAAGCTGGGGCGGGTATCTACTTTCCTGAGCCTGATATTGGGATAGAGTACTGACTTGGTAGATACACCACTATCTTCCAGGCTGAAGTCTTCGCAATATCAATGGCATCGAAGTTAGCTCTTGATATGCAAATCAAGGGGAAGGACATTGCTATCCTTTCGGATAGTCAACGGCCTTGATGGCTCTGAGTGGCCCTCGGATAACATCTAAGTTACTGGGGGATTGCAGGTCGTCTGTGGATAAGTTGTGCATCCACAACAAGGTGTCCCTTCTGTGGGTTCTTAGTCACATGGGGATCATTGGGGAAAGAAAGGGCTAACCTTTTAGCTAGGGCTGGCTCTGATTCTCCGTTCCTTGGACTGGAACCCGCCGTAGGCGTTGCCACCCCAAGTATCGGGTCTCTCATCAAAGCGGATGTTCATAGAAAGCATCAGCAGAGATGGGCAAACCTGAGTACTTGCAGGTGTATAAAACTGTTTCTTGATGGGCCTAATGGGAATATCTCCGATTTTCTCATGGGAAGAAAACAATGTAGAGCTATGGTTGGCATCATCATTGGCCACAGCTCAGTTCACGCTCATTTAACGAGGATGGGAGTTGTTGACAGCCCTGAGTATCTGTCCTGCCTGGATGGAGAGCCGGAAACAACCGAACACTTTTTGTATGCGTTGCGGCCTTCGCCCCGATGCAGGCTAGATACTCTATGGTCTGCCGCCCTTCTATCTGTGGATAAGCTGAAAACCCTACCTCACCAAGATCTGATGCGCTTCATAAAGAGGACAGGAAGGTTTTGGTAAATTGCCTTCTAGCAGAACAGCACAATGAGCGGCTATGGCCTCCGTACTTGGGAAAGGGTCTTCTGTCCCCCTGCCTTTAAATAAACAATAATAAAAAAAAAAATATTCGGTTGAAAAAGCTATTATAAGTCTATAGATATGTAAATATGCTAACGATGCTGAAGATTATATCTAAGCATAATTCTAATATTGTGTTAGTAGATTTAATGGTGACTGACATACATATAGTAAAATTGTCTAATTCACACTTTCTCTATACTTCTCCAAATTAATAGCAGTTTCCTATGATATACTTTACTTTTAAAACTTTCAATAATATTGCATACAGGGCATTAATTAATCTAATTATAAAATTCAAAACGAAAAAAACATTTTCATAACATAAATATCAAAATAAGTACACTCACTTATACTAAATTGAATTTCTATATACATATAAAAACTATTTCCTTTCATATAACAACCTGTTGTAAACCGTTAATTGGCACAATATTTTATAGCTCGAGCATGTTTAAGGTGAGGTTTATTGCTATGATTTTTTTATTGAAGATTTTTTCAATTATATATCTTCAATAAATAAAAAAAATACTTAAGCTATGAATCAGAGATTGTTGTAAAAATATCATGATAAAACTAAATAAATGAGCAAACAAATTAATGTGAGTCAAGTGAGAGTTATAATAAAAGCGCTGCCGGTTAACGGTGAGTTATATATGTATATTATACCTACATTATTATGTACATTTACACACAGTGTTTAAACAAAGCCAATCTCTGTGGCTGCTGATAACTGAGATAAGCAATTAAAAGTATCGAGTAGATACGAGTTAGGTACAATAAAGTATAAAAGTGAGTAACAAGTAGAGCACAGAAAATCATAAATTTGTTGATTACGACGAGATATATATATGCGCATACATACAATCATACTATTAAAGAGGTCAACAAGACGTAAATTATAGTATTAGTCATAAGAAAGCAAATCGCTTTATCTTATCGTGTATACAGATTGTTTCACAATAAAAAAAAAATGTATGCACTGTGAGAAAAGTGTCTTACGTCATATTTTTTTTTACAAAAATAAAAAAACGGACTTTAAACAACTGTTTCAAGATTCTAAGTAGTATTATAAGATTTTTTTTTTTTAAGTAAATCTTCATGCTAAGTTTAGCTATAATTCATAATAATAAGTGCAATAAAATAAAAATTTTATGAGGGTTATGATTGTATAAGTTACAACTGTGACCCACCGGGTTATATACAACATTTCAATCGAAATTTAAAATTCAAAGAAATTTAACTGCACTTGCGGTCGATTAGAGGTAGTTGCAAATCTTCATATTCTTCGAATCGAATGTATTCAACCGTTTCTATAGAAAACTTGAAAATTCAAAACAACTTTGCTATCCAGAACTATGAAGCCACCTGAGCATGCGCATAATAATAATAATAATTGAGCGTTGAAATCAACGAACCAATAAGAATTCCAATGCTAGATTAAGCCTTTTAATAGTAACAACTATAACTAGTATGCAACTACCTATGTATGTATGTATGTATATAGTTAGACAGTGATTTCATAATGGACATTTTAATTCAAATCTACATTCATTGTACGCCGATAGTTTTTAGACACTAGGTATACATATTCACCGAAATTGTGTGTATGTCGAATCTCTATTTATTTACACATTATTATTATTATTAGGAGGATATGATCGCTGCGACAAAGGATCTAAGGCGACATACTCCATCTGGTTATGACGGCTTGACTCCAGAATTCTTCATACGTTTCAGAGATTTATTAATTCCTGACCTTTTGGAGGTCTTCAATTCGGCGGTTGAGACACATTCAGACTTTCTTTCTGTGTAGTTGGAGGAGACCTGTTATGTGCTTGATTCCAAAGAAGAGAGATTTGCAGAGGATGGGGAACTGGAGGCCAGTAACCCTATACAATGTAGACTTCAAAATCGTCTGCAAAGCGTTAGGGTCAATACTCCGCTCAGTGATTGCTTCGGTAATACACCCCGGACCAGCAGTCCTATTGTGTACCTGGTCGTAGCATCTACGACAATATCGCGGTAGCCAAACATTTGTTTGCCTACCATGAACAGACGCAGGTATACAAATGGACATGATTTAACTAGACCAACAAGAGGCTTTTGATAGCGTCTCGCACAAGTATCTCTTGACTGCCCTCGAGGCATTTGGGTTTCCGTCCAGGTGGCTCAATTTCGTCGGGAAACTGTATAGAGATTCAGCGATTTTGGTTAAGCATCAAGGACAAGTTCTGGCTCCTATCTCGTTTTCACCGAGGCATCAGACAGGGCTGTCCATTGTCAGATATACTTTATGATATTTCGTTGGAGCTGCTACTGGTGAATCTTCGTCGAATGCTCGGACAATATATTCGGTTCATCTACCATATATCAATGTGAGGCCTCTTATGTTGGCATATGCGGATGACATTTCTATTTTCATGACAAGAGATAAAGCTTTTCCGGTCGCTCGTACTGTTTTCGAGCAGTACGAGCGTATAGCGAGCGCTAAAATCAACCTTAGTAAGAGTCAAGGCTTGTGGTGTGGAAGATGGAGAGATCGTACAGATACTCCACTGAACATCCAATGGACTAATACTTGCCGGAAGTATTTGGGTGTGTATATCGGATGCGAGAGTAGATCAAATAATAGCTGCATCGCTGTTGAGAAACTCTCTAGAGCTGAAAACTCATGGCGTAGTCGACTGTTTCCATTATCCTTAATGGGTAAATCAGTCGTGATAAATTATTTGATTACCTCGTCCACCGTTCATCTGCTAAAGTCTGAGACGTTTGATGATGGATTCGTAGCTCTTTTTCAAGTAAAATGGATGACGCCTTTTGGTGCGGAAGACGATGGGTTGCTGAAAGCACGCTCTGTCTGCTAGTCAATATAGATGGATTAAGTCTCACTAACTTGCTTGTGAAATCAAGATGTCTCCAAGTGCGTGCATTCCAAAGAGTGTTTTGCCAGACACCTTAATTTCTCAACTATGGGTGAATGTACTGGAAGGGATCGGCATAGGGGAGTATTACTACCTACTCTCTGTTCGACCACCTTATCCTCGTGACTGGCCACAGGATCTAGACTCAACGATTCAGACCTGGAGCAGAATCAGGCCAGCATTTCACCTTAAATGGAATGCTCTATACACGAAATTCGCGTCGATTCCAATCAGGTTTAATCCTGAATTAATAGATTCAGTGTTCAGTAATGCTCGAGGTTTTGGAGCTGACACGCATACACTGACGGTTCTCGGAGATATCATTGATATCTCTGGAAACTGTCGAATAAACACTAACACTCCACAACTACACGACCTGGCTGCTTCTGCGCGGGAGAGATTTCGCCATCTTGGGACCGGTGACCCTGGCACTAAGTTGGAAGATGCTTTCGTTCTAAACAGACCATCTCACACACCTTTTAGCACACTTCAGACACGTGTTTTCCGTGACGTGCTTATGTCCATAAGACCTCCGGACTATACAGGATACAACAGATGGCGAACACACATTCAACTGCACATGGCAACCACTATCTTCGGTGCAGGATGGAGTTCTTGTCTTTCGTTGGTGATAGCAGGCCACAGCATTTGCAACACTATAGTCCACGGCACTTCTCCCCGCCTAGGAATTGTTGCACGTGCTATGGGAAGGACAAGCACTCTGTTAGAGATGCTAAGCTGAAGGGATGTCGAGGGCAGTTTGTAGAGGTCTATGATACTACAGGCTGCTCTCGCAGGACTCTATAACGGTATCGCGTAAATTTTTCGTTTGTTCGATGTGCCATTTTAAACTCGGTTTTGGTCTCGGTGCTAAATTGCAAAATTTTTTATTGAAAATTCGTTCGTTTAGGTAAAGATATTTATTAGATTATTTTGGAAGTTTTGGAACTTTTGGAACTGCCACATTGTCAAAATAGGGGCAAGTAAAAAATTTGTTGTTTTACATCTTTTAGGAATTGTTCAAAATTTTTGTGTCCGTTTATTGTCTCTTTTGAGAACATAGTGTTCACTTTTTGTCCTTTTACCTGTTAGTATCCAGTTTCTTTTAGTTCTTGTTATCCCTATTGACTGTTATGTTTGTGATTTTTTAGGTTAGCTAGTTTCTTTTTCTTTATATATTGTACAGCCTTTTTCCCCCTATTTTTAAGCAATTTTGAAAAGAGCCAAAGAGCCAAGAAATAAAGAGCTTATATACGTAAAAAAAAAAGTTTTTTTTTTATATTAAGAAAATTTCCCCAACAAACTTTCTTCAATATACTTTCATTTAACTGCGGCCCGCCTATAGACAACATATCTTACATACAAGTCAATATATAAAAAATATTTATTCACGTAAAATATGAGAACACTCGAATCGCAGTTATTTTTCACGTGCTCTCTGTATATTTATACGTGAGGTGTGTTTAGAGAAGGCACTTTGATTAATTATATTTGTGCAATGTGCAGTAACAGGTTGGTATATACACTGACTCAATGCAAATTAATAACAACATCTTTATTGACAGGAGCTATTCATATTGTTACGTAAAATACGCTAATTGACGTGCAATTATACAATTAGCTGTGAAATAATGTAAACTTTTTCAACTTTATTTATAAGCTGCCCATTAATCATAAAATTACTAAGTTGAAGTTTCCGTCTAGGCTAGGATCTGAGAGAAATAAAAACCAAAAACAAAAAATATTTTTGAAAACACTTGAAAGTAAACTGCTTCTTTTTGAATATTATAAAGTAAATAGAAGGAAAGAAAAACTTTTACAATATATTGATTTTGTTTGGGGGGGGGGGGGAGCAACTAAAAATATATCTTCCAACTTTCGAAAAATTTTAGATGTTTATATTATTCAAAAAATCGTAGAATTAAAATTTTTCGAAAATCAATCAATCAAAATAGAAACCTGGAATAAAACCCTCAAAACTCAAAATTTTTGTGTATCCAAGCACAAAATTCCCAAACTAAAAATCTGCTAGTAAAGATCATCATACACAAACCTTCCCCAAGGGTATGGGTACTCATTATGGATGATCTCTTACTAACATTCACCCGGACGGGGTAAAAAGCGGTATGCTACCCAGACAAACGATCTGGTGACCTTAGCCACCGATAGTTATGGGTTCGAACTCTGAGAACTGATGAAAAGCGCGATTTGACTAGTCATACACTGGGCTACGGATTTCGGACAGTGTATCAATCCACAGAAAACTGATTATGCTTTTTTACTAAGAAAAGGAACATTCCCACCTTGAACGTGCATATATTGGCTCCACACGGTTGGAATTAAAGGACAGAGTACAATACCTAGGCATCATACTAGATAAAAAGTTTAACTGGAAAGTACTCATTGAGGACAGAGCAAACAAATCTGGGGACTCAAACCCAGGATGATCCTATTGATATAAACTAGCTTCAGCCGACCAATGCTAACCTACTGTTTCGTGGTCGGTGGAAATCATCATAAAAAATTGGAA
This sequence comes from Dioctria rufipes, assembly GCA_963924295.1. Classification (NCBI taxonomy): domain Eukaryota; kingdom Metazoa; phylum Arthropoda; class Insecta; order Diptera; family Asilidae; genus Dioctria; species Dioctria rufipes. The sequence goes on from OZ002742.1 coordinate 194,546,421, forward strand.
AATATTCAAATATGTATAAAAAAGGTGTATTGTGCCTTGGAGAATTTGTATTCTCGAAATCGTTTGCCTTGGTAATTTTATTTTTGGCCTTACGATTTTGTACCTTGGAAAATGTATACCTTATTTCAACATTTGAAATTTTTTCACATTTGAGGATTTTGTTTTTAAAGATTAAGTAGGTACCTATGTTTTGTTACCGAAAGAAGAAAGTAAAATTGGATTGGATTCACTTCATATCCTGGCTATGTTTGCAAAAACAAATTATAGAAATCCTTGTAATACTTACAGAGAAATAAGGATTTTGGTGTCTCAAGGTACTTGCTAAAAAATTTTAATTACGCGAAAATAGTCAACTTGGTCATCTTCCAGTACAGAAGAGATGCTATAAAAATTTCAAATACGCACGATAAAGCTTGTATGTATGTACAATGAAATCGCATATACATTTTGTTTCTGCATCCGGTAAATCGTTTTGGAGATAACTGCAAAAGAAGTGAGTCAGTCCTTCCTAAGATGAAAAAATGGCCGGTTTTACATAGGTTTTGTACCTATGGACATATTTTCAACTAATCATTATGAAGAACTGGTAAGTCGTGGAAATTCACTTTCCTTGAGAAAACAGAATACTAATGAATGTGAAACAAAGAACGGAAGAAATATATTCAAAATATAGAAACCGGGTGTATATGACCCAAGTGCAAAAAATCATTCTTTCGGCGGTACAAAGTCAGTTATGAAGTTAAAATGATAAAAAAAAGGTACACCATTCGATTACCCGCTTCTCCCTCTTTAATTTGATACCAAACATGACGTATTTTGGAGAACCCCCAATGGGGGTGGAACGACATCCCCCATCCAAAAAGCCCCTCCCCAGAAATTGTTCACCTATATTTTTGTACTCTAGACCCTGAATCCGTAGGAAGAAACCCCAATTCTCTACGACCCTCCCACACAGAGTTAGCTGTCTTTCAATATTTCGATACTTCTCACGTTTTCTTTAACTCCTCAAGTATGTTAGGGAATCTCGAATGGAGAGTTAGAGAGTTTTAATCGGGGAAAACGAAAATTCTGATCTCCCAAGCTGTCCGAATTACAGAATCCGGCCCCAGGGGATTAAGATACCAGACCGGCTGAATCTCAGCTTCTCAAACCGACCATTCCCTAGCGACAAGCACACTTCTACTGAAGCAGCTCCGTGTTCCTTAGAGTCAAAGTAGCAGGCTCCTTCAGGAAGACAGTCGTCCACCTCAAACAGAAGCGTCGTATTTCTTCTAGGATACACAACTCCGCCAATACGCCGACTATCAAGAATTGGCACTTAACACCAAATGTATGTATTCATACTTTCACCTGAAAACATCTTTGTCCAGGGGGGTGATTCTAATCTTTTGTCGTACTTTATGTCAAAATATACGCCTAAATGGAATGAACATTTCTACTGATTTTTTCGGGGGAACTGAAAATGACACTTCACATTACAAGTTCAAAATATTATTTCGAATTTAAGCACTTGTATTGCTCTAAGTTCGTATAGTTAGAATATCCATTTACAATAGTTTATAATTTTTGTCACAACCTCGGAAGTAGTTGACTAATTTGTCGTACTTTTAGGCGTATAGTCTGACATTTATTCATTGTAAATTCATTTTAGTTCATTTTGTGGTTGATGAAAAGGATAAATCAAAATGAATATGGTGAATATAAAAGTACGACTAATTTGAGGTGAAATGTCAAAATATGTGACTAAAATATACGCCTAAGCTACGACAAAGAGATGAGAATCACACCCCAGGAGGGTGATTCTGATCTTTTGTCGTACTTGAATGTCAAAATATACGCCTAAATGAAATGAACTTTTCTACTGATTTTTTCGTGTTTTTATTCAGGTCAGGAACGATTGCATGACGTTGATTGAAATTCAAAATAATATTTCGAATTTAAGCACTTGTAATGCTCTAATTAAGTGTAGAATTTTTATTTACCAGTGTAAAATTTTTGTCACAATCTCTGGGAGCAGTTGACTAATTTGTCGTATATTTAGGCGTGTATTTTGACGTTTGTTCACAGAAAATTCATTATAGTTCATTTTGTGGTAGATAATAGTGAAGACCCAAAATGAACTGTGTTAAAAGAAAAAGTACGACAAAATATGTCAAAATTCACGCCTTAGGCAACTGCCACACCGGACTACTGATGTGCTGATGTGGTGATGGTGAAGGTTTTAAATAATCAGCAGCTGATATATTGCAAGGACATTACATCAGTAGATAATGCTACATCCACTTAAAGTGATCTAATTTTTACGTCAAAATCGCAAGCATTTAAAATGGAATGCAGCAAGGAGGAATCGCTTTTGCTGCTTTTATCATTACAATATGGAAGAAAAAAGCAAAATACATGCAAATATTGTATGTGTGGTGGGTTATGTATTAATAAACACTTATTAATATAGTCGGGATTTTTTGGCGGCATTTACATCTGAAGAAAAATTAACTATAATATATGATAAATGACAAAGGTCAATTACTAACTATCAATCATGATCAATAATAAAATTGAGCCATCATTCATGATAAACGATAAAGTCCAACTATCATTCATGATAAGTGATAAAATCCAGGAAGCTCAACGCCTCTCGAAAGGTGAGTTATATTCCGTGTATAGAGGAAAGAAGCCATATTAATGACGATTGCCAATTGGAAATTTGAACTTCAAAAATTTATTGGAAAAGCGTTTCGTATTGGCAGAAACCCTAATACTCGTCAGTATGGAGTATAATTTATTAAAAAATTCCACAAGAAAACATACCATCTTTTCCAATTTACCACGAAATTTCTCTTCAATCTTTTTCAAATTTATCAATTTTGCAGTAGTCTGCCTTTGCACACGTTGATTCCCACACAGGCACCTTCGTTTTTCAACAATTTGTACTAATTTTGAAACAAAATTTCTTTCACTAGTTTTTAATATTTTATACTAATTTGAAAATAAAATATGGACTGATGTCAGTAAAAATCAGCAACATGCAAATGACTTGCTGATTATTACCAGATCAGTACATCACTACCTTTTATAATGTAGCATTCCTCATTAAGATGTTAGTGTTGGTGATAATCAGCACATCAGTTCATCAGTACATCAACATATCAGTGGTCTGGTGTGGCACTTGCCCAAATAGTACGACAAAAGATCAGAATCACCCTCCAGCTTACATTTTTTTCACTGACAGATGACAAAGGGGCAACACCGTTATTGATATAGATAATAATAAATCTTATTTGCGCCACCTCTATAAACAAGTTCATAGAACGTATAATAAGGATAGCTAAGTACCGATCTAATAACAATAATTTATTTATTTATTACTTACACCATTCTAGCATACTCATAAATTATTGATTTGATATTTGAAAACTCATTTCCAAAGAACTAATTTTATTAATTTCTATATCTCGATTGTCTATAAATATCCATGGCCACTCTAGTACTTATCTATCAATTCTTAATTGCAAAAATATCATATTTATGACTTAGGTACTGTATACCATCAGTTAAATAATAACTATTCCTATCTTATCCTATCCTAAAAACGTTTATGTACATCAGAATAAAGTATAGAGTTCGCACGAACTTTTGTTAACGTAAATTATTCCTCAAGTCATACCGATGCCCGTTCAATCAAATTTTAATCAAATTTTTTGCTCGTTTTCATCAATTCTTCAGGTAGGTACTAATGAAGCATTGAAGCAACAAAATTTACATTCAATAGAAGTCGAGCTAAGAGGAATGACAGGTTTATTTTTGAACTTCCAAAATAGACCTTCAGAACGATAAAAGACACACGATCTTTAGACTTCATATTCGGATCAGGTGGTCTTGCAAAATTGTGAGTTTTTTTTTTTACATATTTTTCATCTCTATAATATTCTACCGCACCTTTTACCTTGACTATTAAAACTTTGCACACCGGACCGGAAACTCTTCTAAGTATTTTTTTATTATTCTTTTTTATTTATTTATTGTTTTTTGTTTTTCTTTACAGTAATTTAGAAGAGGATAGAAAATTACATAAGAGTACTTTGCACCGTACCCAACTCATACTATGTTAATTAGTATTGTTACGAAATTTCGCACGAATTCTTATGAATTTTCCGTTTCTCTTAATCTTTCAACCGTGGAAAATTAAATCTTGTCACGTGCACTGCAATAGGTTTTCATTGCTGTGTGTGCGTGCACACTTTTCGATGAGAGGATAAGTTTTTTTTTTTTCTACTAGAAAGTCTTCAGCAGTGGAATAATTCGGTTGCATTGCATTGCATTGCAGTGACATATTATAGCTACATACACACACATATGTATAAGGGGATATAACGGAATTATATAAAGACCGGAAATGTCACCATATTTAATTTAAAATGAAGGAAAAAAAAACTAATGTTGGATTCCTTGAAAGTTTTTCTGCCGCCCCCATTGCAAGCAAACTGCCCCAAGTTAATTTTCCTTGAAATAAACTTTTCTCGTTAATTAAGTTTTCTAGGGATTCTCTCTACTCGGAAAGTTTTTACATTCAAATTAGCAATGGAAGGCGTCGTCGTCGTCGTAAATCCATTTTATTGCAATTAATCGAAATATGACGTGGTTATTGCATAAACTGCATTGTCATTATTTTAACGGGCACTCTCTAATAAAAGTATTCTTGGAAAAGAAGCTTTAGAAAATTCCAAAATCCAATTTTACCCGGTGACAAAATTGTCACAGGTAAAATAGTTAAAACTATTTTTTTTAGTTCATAGTGAACTTTGTATGCACATTTTAGCTTCTCGGCGATTCCTCTAACACTGCGGATTTCAAAAGATTTTCTAAACGACCAATTTATGTGAAGACATTTTAATGATATTCCAGCAATCGCATTACAACTTACGGTAAAAGTAGTGCAATTTTGTTTTTACTCCTTTTCTATCTGTCAACTTTAGTTTATTGCTATGTGAGATAAGATGTCATTCGTCATTTAATCGCAATGCAATTTCAAAAGTATATAGGTACCTATAATTGCCAGGTTGTTGGACTCAACTGTAAGAGACGTTGCTACATCCAGATCTTCACTTGGCAAAATAGGAGGTTCCGGTCGAATAAAAATAATCAAACCACTGATCTTATATTATATTAATTATAGTATTAGGAATACGGTATACCGGTGAAGACATATCGAGGGCACCTCTAGTGACCAATTCAGTGATGAATGAAATCTCAAGACTTTATAGTTTCCTCATTTTGAAATGAAGATTTCAGAGCGATTTCTACAATTTGTACACTGAGACGGAAGTAATATAATTTCTCGGAGGTAGATTCTTACTTCATCAATTTCGAATGGTCAGTGACAACGTTTGTTTGATAAATCAAACATATGAAGGCATACAATTAGCTTGGAGGTTTCTGCTATATTTATATTTATAGATTGCTGTTTTATTATGAATGCCGAAAGAGAAAGAGATTGAGGTTCTAATAAAAGACTTTTTTTATTTAAGATCGTTAAAGAGAAGAAATTTAGGTAATTGTAATAGATTAGGTATATATTATAAAGAAAGTAAATATTGAACATTTCAACCAAAAATCAGCGATCTATCCGAGAAAAAAAATGGTGGATAGTTCCACATTCGCACAAAATCAATAATAAAGGTTTCAAAAAACCAAATTTAGGTACAGCTCGGCCGAAATTAAATTGAAATGTGTTTTGGTGAACACAGATTTTTGTGTGGGTAATTCAGATAACGGTTATGCTCCTTTAGATTCGATATTTCGAAAAAGAAGCATAAATGAAACTTAAATCTAATTTAGTTGACCAGCGGAATATTTGAAAATTATTTTTCAAGAAAGTGTGCATTTCATGAGACTACCTAGCTGCTTTCTTATGTTATGCATAGAAAGATAACAATGTGATTCCTCCTACTAAAAACGATTGTTCATACGAACTTCACAGAATTTTCTTGTCGAAGTTTCTTAATATTACATACTTCGAGCAAGCGAGACGGTTATTTATGCAAGTTGCAGAAATGTTTTTTTTTTTCAAAGCGCATATACTACATTGCTATAGAGGTGTAACACTTGAATTCAATAAATGGCGTATTGATTGAGAATAATCTTGGTTTTCTGGGTCTACTTTATAGTATTTTTGAAATGGGATATTGGGCAGTCAAATATAAGATCTCGTTGTGTGTTCTATAACTTTTTTGTATAACTTTCTCACTAACTTCAGACCAAGGATAAAAAAATCCATTTTAGACTACTCTTTTTTTTTTGCAAATTGTGATGTCCCACAGAGCTCTATCTTAGGCCCTTTACTGTTTATATTTTATATTAATTACTTTATCCAGAATATACATCATCACGTCCATATATGTATGTATATTAAAAATACATTTAAATTTTCTAATTTTTTTGATGGAGAAAGAATTGTGTGGCTACTACAATTTAGAAATGGACTAACATTAGTCGATAGTCTAACACAGCATTATCCTCAATAAAAAAAAATATAAAAAAAACTGTTCTCTAAGGGCATATATGTAGAGTTCTAACGATTTTTCTTCAGCTTTTCACCGCGATTCTCCATTGCTTTATATATTCGAGCTTCTAAAGAATTTATTGTTACTATTAATTTTAGCAATTATTAAGCGATCGCAACACAACGAATCCACCTCATAGATATCTAATCATTGCAACTACAATGATCTTTTGAGAGACATTAGTCTCTATCTAAGGCGTCCAGTCGAACTTTATGTCGAACTTTGATAAAATCTATAGTGTTCCTGGAAACCACCTATTTTACATGTTCTGGCGACAAAATATTGAATTCTTAGATGTTTTAGCTTTATGCCGCCAAGCGAGCTTTACAGACGACATGTTATGTTAGTTTTAGCTTGCTAAGCATGAGTAGTATTTTTTCGTGACATTTTTCAACACCAAAACTATTTGGATTATATTAATTGATATTTATTTTTAAAAGTTTTCTATATATCAATCGCACAAAATTAATCAGTTATCGAAATTTAAATTTAAATCTAAAAAGTTCATTTAACTCCAAAATATCTAGTATCTATCTGGCAATTATATTTAGTACATTTTATAAAAATAAATGAATATATAAAAAAACAAAAAAAACAAAAATTAAATTAAAAATTGAAAATAAAAACCTACTGAAATAAAGAAAAAATTGGAAATAAATATAAAAATAACAGAAAAAGTATAAGTACTGCTAAAATAAAATAAAAAAACAGAGGCAGAAAAAAGTAAAAATTAAAAAGAAAATTAAGAAATTATAGTTAAAATACGCGAATAACAACGACATATTAGATATTATTGAAAATTATAATATTATAGAAATGATAAAAATTTTGAAAAATTTGAAAGTGAGCTACGCCGTGAAACAAAAGAACTACAGAAATAACGTGAAAAGAGGAAGATTAATTAAAAGCGTGGATCCTGATAAGATCTTTAAATTCACCGACAGATCGCGCGTTCTGATAACTAAAGGGAAGACTATTCCAGAGATGGGATATTTAGACAGGATAAGAGACTTCCATAACTAATTTATGAAACTTGATAAAACTTTCTTTGAAAAACAAACAAACAAAATCATAAAATTACAACTTTCATTAAGAAAAACTTAATAAATTTAAAATTCAATGAAATCAAAAACGCAGCGAAACGAATTAAAAAATTTATACGAAAAGGTGAAAGCAATAAAATTTGGAAAAAAAAAACTTTCGCGAAAAGTAGACTTTTACCCATACCTACTAAAAAAAAAACCTAATACTATGCAAAATATTATAATAATGTTGTTGAATTGTTGTTGAAGTAAAACGAATGCACCTACAACAATAAAGAAAATTCCACAACGAACTAAAAGTTAGACATACATACATAATTCGAGTTATGCAACTAGGTATAGCTACTTATTATATACAGTCATTGCTATCACATAAAAAAGTCATTCAAAAATCACCATTTACTGACCTTGAATAGTATTAAATTGTACCGCTCAGTAATTACTAGTAGATAGGTACTAGGTACATATATATATGTAATTTTAGTATATGGCTCCAGATCTCAAGATTCAGAGACTGCACGAATATCCATACAAAAAAAAATCGATCTTCTCAATATTTATCTTCCACACTTTAAGATGCACAAAAAATCTTCAAAAATTTCTGTATTTTTCCTTTTTTCTTCTTCTTTTTTTTTTATATGCAATTATTGGCGGCACTTATTCTCACACAGTATAAAAAAAAACAAAAAACATAAAATTGCACAAAATCCACCACACACAACAAGTGAAGAAATAAATTCCAGAATGAATTAAGTGAACTTTTATAACCACCAGAATCACAATGAACAAGAAAAGAATGTACAAAAAACCAGGCCTAGTTTGACTGAATTTGAAATGGATGCTGCGCGCATGTGGAACATATTCAACTTGGTATCATGATGGTACATACATGATATTTATTATACAGGTAACTTTTATGGTAAGAGCGCGCATATACAGCATAAGATCACATTTTCTCACTCACAATCGCAGTTATGTATATCGCCGTTTTCTCCGTAGAGAAAAAAAATGGTCGTCGCTTGCTTGGTTTTTTTTTGCGCATAAAGATGGAAGTGGTGTGTGCGAGCGAGTATGTTGTGTTGTTGTGTTGCAGGTTGAATTGTAGAAGAAAAAAAAAACACAACAAAATTGAATTTTATCCACGTATTCAATTTCTAAGATTTCCGATTTTCCAGCATCCACAGACGACGTAATGGATCATCATTAGGCCAGTGAGAAAAACTTGCACTATTCACCCGAATATTATGATGACACCAACATTCCACAAGTTTTTCTTTTTTTTTTGTATTAGTTAATCCAATTAGAAATAAATCAGATACGATCCACAAATCACGGAATCAGTTTAGGTATACTAGGTATTATTCGAATTCGAATAGATTTTTTTTTATTCGAGAATGATCATAGAATTTTTCCAATCAACGTTTTTTTTATTGCACAACACGAAAATTTCATTCTATTTGCACCAATTTTCCTCAGATTTTAACTAGTTTTTAATTCAAGATAAAAATTTTTTAAGCATTTTTCATCGAGACCGATGCCCGAACAGGTAAAGAAAGGTAAACGCGACTGACTGAGCTCTTGTTTTCAAGCCTCCACAGGTATAGTGGGCTCTGTGCTGTTTAGTGTGGTTGATGTCTCCTCAATTCTAACTGGAAAGCCACCACTGGGGCCCGGTGCTGGTTTATTGTGACGCTAGTATAGGTTTTTACTAGTATTATAAGTATAGCGCGACTTTTATGACGATATATTTGCGGCTAGTGTGTAACATTTGTTCGTTGTAAGTAAGTATATACATATATGTATATGCCTACATGCCCAGGCGAGATTAAGTGTAATACAATAAGAGCCAGAAACAACAACATCAGATAAAATTTCTGTTTTTTTTTTTTATTTTTTTTATTTTTTATGCTTCTCCATACACCGACAGGTATTTAAGTGCAAAAGCTGTACTCACACAGGTGTTTACCTGACAATTTTCGAAAAAATGCTTTGTAGGCCAAACGCATATGAATATATAGACAAGCCCAGAAGCAGTCTCTTGGTAAATATATGTATGTATGTATGTATGTAAATAAATGTAATATATCTTTACATAAATAATACTGGAAGAGAATTATAATAAAAAAATATACACGTTACCCTTTTTCATATCTACAATAAGTAGGTAACAATACAAGGAATATAGATAGTTCGGCAATGCAGAGCTATTGATTATTTTCAGAAGAATTTTTTTTCAAAAATGCAAAAATTTGCAATTAAATGGTGATAGTAGGTGTATCTGCGCATCGACTGAAGTATGTCAAAATAGTACTAAGATTCATAATCTTGTTACCTATCTGCACTTTCATAACAGCTACAGATGACTACGGGTATAAGAATCACTTATGGAATATAGTTACAATACGAACTTTACACACCCGTTCAGCCAGTGGCGTAACTAGATAGGGGGCCAGGGTGCCCCCCCCCCCTTAGAATGCGAACTGGACCCCCCAGGAAATTATGAAAATTCCCAAAAAAACATTCGATAACTCGTACAATCTTAGGCCTAATTAAATTGAATCCGTTCGGATCGGAATCAAAAAGGCTTTAACGAGCTCTTTTCTTCAAGAAAACCTATTAAAATCGTTTTAGAATTTTTAAAAACTATTCTGAGATTGCTCTAATTCCACTGAATTTTGACAAAGGCGTGATCCGTAGTAGAAATCATGCAATTTTAATTAATAAACTTTGATATCAATGAAATTTTGAAAATTTCAAAAAAAATTGTTTAATTTCCCGAAAAAAAAAGGCTTTTTTAAGCTCTTTCAATTCTAATCCCAACGAATTCAGTAATAAAGCTGATTATCTTTATAAGGAAGAAATCTTTACGCAATTAAAAAATTCAATAATATGGAATAAAACTATATTAGCACTCTAGACCCAGATAAACATTAAATGTGTCTAGAACCTACTCGAGTTTCGAAAAGGAGAAGGATTGAATCCACTCTAGGTAAAAATATACAAGGCCATTCAAATATTGGAACATGCATATTTACAACCAAGTGATTGATATCATTATTACTAACTTCAAAAATTGGTTTGAAAATCTAATTTTGGCACAGTCGATTGACTCATTTGTAAAATTGTACCTGAAACATGGAGAGGCATTTGTAGAAAATTATAAAAATATTTTCAATGTAGACATTTCCATCTTACAGTCTGAAACAAAAATAATAAATAAAATGTTCCAAAACAAGAGCATTGTAGAAAATTTGGAAAGACTGAAAACAGAAATTAAACTTCTACCCAAATTTATACAAGTAGCTGCAAGCAGCTCTGGGTCTCCTTATCAGCTTGGCCGGCTGTAAACAGAGCTTTTCCAGCGAATTTGGTTAAGAACAACTGCTTCAGGAGAGGTTTTTGAACATGGCACTAATAAACAGTGAAAATAAGATAAATTAAAACAAACTAACAGCGTAACAGGTGATAAATAAGTTTGCACATAAAAAAACTGTAAACTAAAGCGTATACAGACTTTAACTATCTCTTTATTAGTGCTTAATAAAAACGTAAATAATTTATCTAAAATGTGTATCTAACTTCAGGTCTGTATATTGGTACTTAAGTACATTGGTACTTAAGTTTACTATCAGTACCAGGACTTGGACTTAAATGTTTTTTAAGTGCAAGTCCAAGTCCGGTATTGGTACTTAAAAAATTCTCAAGTACAAGTCCCGATACTGGTACTTAACGCACTTACTACAAATACCGCCATAACGCGAAGTACTTCAGATCTTGTAAATTATTTAAATACGCCCTCTAATAATAGAGGTTATCTGCATCTCGACAGTGCCTCAAGAAAACTTACCACCTTCAGTAAAATAGAAAGAAAATTAGCGCAATATATCAGTAACTGTTGGACAGAAATTGACATGCTGAATCGATCGATATAATTTGTTGAGAACGTTGGCAATCAAGTGCCACAATCCGCTCTCTTCCTCCGCACAGCGTTGCAGGTCTTGTAAATGCTACACAAAGGCAATCATTATCTGATGTGACATTTGTTTTGCTAAAGGCAAACTCAAATGCTGTATGAACAACATCCAAAATTATGTAGAAATTAAAACAGCAAAAGCTTATACGATATTTTATGATATTTCGTAAATGGAAACCTCGTCCAGTTATTTAACTGGCTATAGATTTTTCAAAATTTTTGATTTGAGTTTTCGAAAGCTCTTAACCTTTTTATAAATACCAGTATCTGGACTTGTACTTGAAAATTTTTAAGTACCAGTACCGGAACTTGTACTTGTACTTAAAAGATTTGAAGTATGGCTCCTAGCACTGACACTTAAAATAAATACTGGGCATTAGACATCGCGTCACTATCATATCAGTTTCATGTCTGGAACTTGAAGGTTCTGAGTTACATTCCTTAATTCGTGAGAAAAGCAAAGGAGGGGATGTGGAAAACAAGAGTCTCTGTTAATTAAACGACACTGTTATGGTCGTAGCGTATTGCATGTTGCAATATGCTACGCTGAGCTAAGTACACGTCTACGCTGACCCGTAGCACATGAGCAGCGAAGAAAAATGGACGGGATGCGACGAGTGAAAAATTAAGAAGAAGAAGCGACAGATGACAGACTTTTGAGTCTTCTCGTTGCTCTCGTCAGTGTGCTTCACGAAAGGAAAGTTTTGTTATTTTGAAGAAGGGAAGTGAAAAGAAAATCAAGAAGAATCCTATGGTCCGGTATAAACTAGGTTTGTTTTTTCTTGAAACATTACGGAGATGATTGATTGGTTTACTTTTAAGATCATATTCCATAGGAAAACGTCCAACTGGGTAACAAAAAGGTTCAAATTGTCAGCATCCTTGATGTGAGCGTGCACAGCACCCACTTTACCACACAAAGTCATTGTTTCACGTAACTTAAGCCAGAAAAACCTTCAAATTTTGGCCACAGGGATACTGTATTATATAGCCCGCAGTATCGCAGGGTGGTTGGGGAAATGGCTTTGGAAACCGAACACCTGAGTAAGTCGTAAGTAGTGTAAAGGTCCCTTCAGGCTGAATGTGTGCTATGGCTTTTGGTTTGGCCGGCACGATTTTTTTGTATATGGCTGGTAGCACAGCGGCAGGTTTTCGTGGAACCTCCCCCAAATTCTCCGCCAATAGCCGAGGAGAGCTAGCGTGCCACCTTGCAGTTACCGCTGTCCACCGAGTGTTCTGTCAGCTCATGCTGGCGGTCTGGACTTCAAGTCCAAGTACATCATCATCAATTAATAGGATGCACAAATTTTCAATTAAATCAACTTCCATTTGTTATTTTTGTTTTCGATTTTACTACTTTTTAAAATTTAAAACTTTCAATATCAAGATAATAACCCTTACGGAATGTGATATCTATTTAGGCAAAAAATCTCAATTTTCCGTAAGTAAACCGCAGTCTCGTTAAAATCTTAAATTTCTTTACGGCAATTGTGGTCCAACCTTATATTTTGGCCGTAATTCAGCGAATTTCAAATGACGACGCACGCATGCCATTTAGCAGTCACTCAAACACGATAACATCAATTCTAGGGAAGATTTTAGACCAATTATCACTTGTGCCTTATCCACCAAAAGAAGAAGAAGACAATTAGTATTTGTATTTTCTAACGATTTTTGAAAATATTCGTGATAAACAGCTTATGTTACGTTCCTTTTCTCGTTCAGGATGAATTTGTTTCAATCTTTGTTAATCTTTTTCTTGGGCCTGCACAACAATTTAGTTCCAATCTGTTGTCGCTTTTTTCTTACTCCAAATGGTTCTGAATGCACATGAATTTTTCTTGGATTCAAATAGAACGATTTTGTATTTTGTATTCGTGAATGTGTTCTTTACATTTGGCTTGGGTAATTGTTGAGGTTATGTAAGTTCACTTTGTTGGAAAATGGCCTTTGTTTATTGATAAAGAACAATTTATACAAATTTATACTTGCTTTTTGTCAAATGAACGAAATGTTGAACACTTCAAATGATTATGTTTAGTTGTTTTTCTATGTGTACAGAAATAAATTGTGATGTCGTTTTGTCGTTTCAGATTCACAGAGACTCATTCAAAACCAGAAAAGGAACACAGCATTAATTTGCAGAAAAAAATTACGCAAAGAAAGCAAAGAGAAAAAAGGACTTTGTTGCAAATTCTCTTTTAAAAGGAAGTAAAAATCATTAAAAAAAAAAAAGTAGTATTCTCGTGTAAAAGTAGCAGTCGAAGCCAAACAGATTCCTCCTCTCTTGATGAGTTTTGTAAAAACAAAATATGTCGGTTGCGGAAGAACTATATCAGATAAAACGTGGCTCACGTTAAATATAAATCACTCATAAATGAATTAATCGAAATATAACTAAAGAGTTAAAAGCAAAAATGCAAGTGAGTGAAATTTTTCAATTTTTACCCTAATTTGCATATGCCATAAAATCCAAAAAAAAACTATAACTAAATTATAACACCCGAAATTATTATCATTATTATTATTTTTATGTACTCACCCAATCTTGAGTCACTTCTCCTTTTCACGCGGAGCTTTATCATGCATGATTGTATACACTAAAAATATTTAAAAATAAATTATAAAAAATCATGAAATTCTCAAAAATCATTTCACCTCGTGTATGTGTCTTATAACTTCAGTACGAGGAAGATCCTCCAATTTTCTTTCATTAACATCGAGTATCTCATCTGCCACTTCGAGGTTATCTTTATCCGCCGGCGAGCCATATAATTTAATTTTTCCATCTCGTCCTTCAACTAGAATTATCACGTATCCATTCAACTCAACAACTTGCTGCAATTAAGAAAAAAGCATTTAATAAAAAGTAATAAGATAAAAATAAATGTAATTATCTAACCATTCAAAATTTTAAATTTAATGACAGATTAACAAAAATGTTTTTTACTATAAGACCTCAAGAGACTCCTACCTATCATTATGCAACTCGAATCAAAACCATCGAAACATCATGAAGTTCAATGGAGACATGGAGTCCTTCTCTATCCTCCATCTGTTCATAAGTAATACATTCAGGTAGGTACCTAGTTAAGAGAAGTCAGTACCAAGATTTGCAAGTTTGATACATTTTTCAATGCAAATTTCTGGCAAACTATTTGTAGCAGAGTAATGATTTATTTCTTAAATTAAAGGTAATGAAGAAGTCTAGTAAATAACGTTGGCAAAAAAATAAAAAAATGTTTTGGAATGGAGATATTAGCTCGGAAACTTGAAAAAAAAATGGTAAAAATTGAAGTTTTTTAAATCAAATTCCTGTGAATAGGTAATTCTCATTTCTTTAGATTGTGACTATTTTAGAAAGATAAAGCTTAGATCTAGCAAATAACGTCGAGTTTTTTCATCTTTAGTGGCGCATTTTTTAATGGTTTAACTCTAATAGTACTTGTTTTATCTCTCGATATTTCACCGACGAGAAATTGCAATATTTAGTTGAAAGTTTTAGAAATATAAAGCAAAATAGTATATTTAGCAATTATGTGCAAAATAAAATTTAGGAGAGTTAAATCTTTTTAAAAATTTTCAATTTCTTTGAACTGCAAATTTTCATTTTCGTCTTAAATTTTCGCATATTGGGTTTCTGTCTTTTACCCTAGATGTCTCTAATGTGATTTGTGGTTTAGGTCTAGGCTAATTTTATATGCATTTTCATACTTTCAGGACACAAACCTACGTATAGTAAGTTTTATTGCCTACAGGCTCGCTGGTATCTAAATTGAAATTTTTGCTGAGTACTGACTCCTCTTAATTCTCGTTAAAAATTTTCAATTTATGTGAACTGCTAATTTTCTTTTTTCGTCTTAAATTGTATGATTTTGTCGTATGTTGGGTTTCTGTCTTTTGCGGTAGATGTCTCTAATGTGTTCTATGGTCTAGGTCTAGGCTAACTTTATATGAATTTTCTCACTTTCAGGACACAAACCTAAGTATAGTAAATTTTATTACCTACAGGTTCGCTGGTATCTAAATTGAAATTTTTGCTGAGTACTGACTCCTCTTACATGTTTACATGAATTTATTCAAGATTCTTGAGAAGGAGAAACATGCGCTCCTGCAGAAACCAGACCTGTCCAAGCGCGGATAAACTGGGTCATAGTGTCATCAAAAAGGACAATATTGTTGTACAGTTTCAAAGTGAGTCCAGTATAGCGACGCAGATGCTAAAATGTCTGAATCTGAAACTTTGACAACTTAACGTCAATTCCCATATAAATTTTGCTCGAATTCAGACGAACTCAGACGACATGTTGACGTCTTCGTCGAATTTAGTTTTGTAATTGGTGCCATGGTGTCATGAAAATTTATGTACATGTTTTTCCTGGTATGGACTATTGGAGTATTTTGAATTACTTTTTATACCCTAAATGAAATCTATAGGATATACTAAGTTTGTCATTACGTTTGTAACGCACAGAAATAATGCTAGTAGAACGAAATGCATAATATTAAAAGTTATTTTGATTGTTGCATATCCACCTGTCCATCTGTCCGTCCATCCGTCTGTTTGTTCTCACGATAACTTGAGAACGTGATCACCTAGAGAACTGAAATTTGGCAAACCAGCCTCTAAAAAAAAATCTTTCTTAGTGTTGCCATACAAAACTTTGGTTTTTCACTATATATTTGAGTATTGCCTGAGAACCCGTCGACGTAGAGAGCTGAAACATTATACATATCGTTTTCATAAAAAATAGTAAATAAAATTTTAAAACCCAACTAAATCAGCCGGCCACTTCTTGGTGTTGCCATACAAAACTTTCGATTTTCACTCATTATTTTCATCTAGAGGATATAATATTATTGGTCCTAGACTAATTGTAACTTTTTCTCTCGTTTTTATAAGATAAAAGAGGGGAAAAACCACGATTATTCTGATGGGGGGGGGGGGGGGTAACTCCAACAGAGCGAAGTGAGTTGAAAATTAAGTGAGATTAGGTGTCGATATCGATTCATATCTCTGCGCGAAAGATTTACAAGCGGTTGCCAATACATCAGCAGAAAACAGTTATATATTATAACACAAACGGTGATCTACAGCGAGCCTAGTGGTGTTCATTAAATTTGGCAACAATTACCAACAAATGTAACTTAATTGTAGGCCGTAAAGAAAAGAGGGCCAAAATGAAGTGAAATTTTAATTCGTGAGAGTTTTTCAATCAGAAATCATTTGATCTATAGTTTTGCTATAAACGTAAAGCATCTGCAGGTTTTTTATGAAAGAGAAAGCGAGATCTAAAAGATTTGAGAACACAAAAAATCAAGTGATAATATCAATTATTTTGGTGACGATGATAAAAAGGCATATAAACCTATCCAATTGTATGCATCAAGTCTCTTTGTTCCCCCTCCTTCCAATTACCGTGAGGAAAGAAACAGGTAGGTACATATTGGTATCCCAGATTTTTCTTTTATGAGCGGATGAGCCAAATTTCGATGGTATATTAGGCCCCAGTCTTTCAATACAGATTCCGTTGATTCCAGAAACCTTACTATTAAGTCTGCTTTTAATTATAGAACCTTTTAGAACCGAATTTAATACCGCAATGTTGGCTACAACTTTTTCGTCAGAGCACCAGTTTTGTGAATATTTTAAGGAGTGGATGGACAGTTTAGCTGATTCAGCTGAAGAGCTATGCATAGTAGGTGATTTTAATACATATAGACTGAGGTACTTCACAATATATACAAACGAGAAGTGCAACGAATATTAAACGATAACAGCTGTAAACAAAAAGTTAATGAATATACAAGAGCTACGGCAACGACTAAATCTATTATTGATTACGTAATTCCGAATATGAATAATTTAAGCGTGAAAGAGAATAATACTTTAAAAATTAGTGATCACGAGTCATTAGAGATTAATATTGAATATAGTGAAGTTAATGAATCTAGAGTAGAGAAATGGATGGAAGTTATGCGCTATGATAAAAGGAAATTTAATTTTGCAATTAATGAAGTTAATATAGAAATGTTATGAACAAACGTACGAAAGCATTTGATGACAAGATGAAAGAGGTAATATCAAAGCTAATGGAAAAGAAGTGTGTAAGTAGAATAAATAGGTGGTATAATAGAGAATTGGCAATACTAAGGGAACATAAGATTAATGCTTATCAAAGAGCTACTTTAACTAATGATGAGAGGGAACGGAAAAGTTACAAAACTATACGGAATAAATATAAAAAACAAATTAGGTTTGCTAAAAGGAATTATATAATAAGAAGGATCGACGGAGTCAAAGATCAAAAGGAGATGTGGAGTGTCATAAAAGAATCTGTATTAAAGAAATCAAAAGCAGATATATCTGAAGTTTATTTTGAAGATGGTAAAAGCACGAGCAGTAAGAGCATAGCGGACAAATTCAATAAGTACTTCATAGAAAGTGTAGAGAAAATTAATAGTGACATACCAACGGTGCAGTATACAGATCTTTTAAATCATACAGATAAACAATTTCGTTTTAAAATATTAAATGATGAAGAAATAAAAAATATTTGTAGGGTAATAAACCAAAAGAGAGACTATAACAATTTAAGTGTTAAAATGGTAATAGAGCATTGGTCGGAAATGGGTGCAACCTTAACTCGTATCTTTAATGAGTCGTTAATAGCTGGAGAATTTCCTGACGCTTGGAAGGAATCAGTGGTAATACCAATTCATAAGGTAAAAAATATCAAGAAATGTGAAGAATTCAGACCAGTTAATATGCTACCACTATGTGAGAAGATTTTGGAAAAAGGAATACAAACCCAACTAGAAAAATACCTAGAAGAAAATGGTCTTATAGCTAAGGAACAATCAGAGTTTAGTAAGCAACACAATTGCGAGACAGCATTAAAATTGGGTAGTGACGGAATGGAAAGAATAAATAGAGGAAGGTAACGCTATTCTAGCAGTTTTTAAGAGAACGTTCGAGACTATAGCCAGACAAATTCTTCTATCAAAGCTTCAAAATAATGGTATACAGGGCAAGGAGTACAGCTGGTTTCGGAACTATTTAGAGGGAAGTAGACAGAGGTTAATGGCATGCTTTCCGGAGCAGTTGAAATAAAATTTGGAGTACCACAAGGATCAGTGCTGAGTACATTATTGTTCTTGGTATATATAAACGACATTAAGAGTGCGTTGAAGCATTCAAGAATTAGACTTTTTGCTGATGATGCGTTATTGTTTGTAACTGGTAAAGATTTAGAAAGAATCAGTAACGATTTAAGAATGGATTTAAATGAATTAAGTAAATAGCTAAGAAAGAATAAACTGAAATTAAATGTTTAAAAAAAAACTAAATTTATGGCCATAATGAATAAATTGAGTGCGTGAGTGCAATTAAGTATCTGGGGATTATTATTGACAAGAAATTAAGCTTTAATGGACACATTGATTATATTTGTAAAAAAATTGGAAAAAAAAGTCGCCTATTTTAGAAGAATTCGAAGCAATTTATCGACATTGAGTGCAATTAAAATACATAATGTTTTAATAAAACCTCATCTTGAGTATTGCTCTTTAATACTATTTCTGTGCACAAAGATAAAGTTAAAGCGAATTCAAAAGCTTCAAAATAGAGCTATGCGCATAATACTAAGGTGTAATAGATTCACGTTAATAACAATGATGCTAGAAACCTTAAAATGGATCAATTGCAGCCAAAGAATACATCTTAATGTACTTCTTTTCATTTTTAAAATTAGAAATGGATGTCTACCAATATATCTACAGGAGAGAATTAGGATGGTATCAGATGTTCAGCCGTATAACTTGAGAGGAGCAGATTTAAATATTCGATTAGGCTTATTTAATAGAAATAGGACTCAAAATTCACTAATTATAAAGGATTTAAAAAATTTAACGATTTACCATTAGAAATAAAAATAGAAAGTAATTTTAAGATTTTTAAGAGAAAATTTGTGCAATTTGTAAAGGATAGAGCTATTTAAGGAATTTGTATGTAACTTAGGAACTATGTTTATAAAAGTATGATTTGTACTAATAAATAATTATCTTATCTTATCTTATCTTATCTTATCTTATCTTAATATTTGACACTTGTCAAATTGAAGTGTCTATTTCGTTTTTATTTTTCATATAGACAAGTAATTAAACAATATTTGCTCACGTTTTGTACGTGCGCGAAGTTTTCTTAAGTCAAATGACAAATCAAGTGATAATAAATCAAATGTATGTTCTCTAATTAAATTTTTAGTATCATAAATCGTCTCTAAAATTTTATATTGCATAATTGCATTATCAATATATCAATATTGAAATTGCAAGTTTGTCTCTGGTATAAAATAAACTGTATTTGTAATGATACAATTTTTTACTTTCATTTTATTTTAAAACAGTTTGAGATTCAAACGAAATTTAAGATCTATAATGGATCTTAATTTTTGTATAAATTACAAATTCTTTTTATTTAACAGTCAGTTTTGTTTCAAATGCAAATTGTTCTTAACAAATTTAGTTCTAGTTCCTTGGTATGCAATATAAATAGGTCATCTATCATATATGTACATATGATGCCTAATATACCCTGGAACTATATAATAAGATTTGTCTCAAACAAGAAAAAAAGCTAGAATTGGTCTAAAACCAATTCTTATGATACCCTAGATCAGTGGTTCTTAACCGGTGGTGCACGCACCCCTTAGGGGTGCGAGCTTGAATATTTTGGGGTGCGAAATTGTAATTTTACAAATTCACGTGTAGCTAGCAAAATAAAAAACTAATCTTAAAAATTCATTTTGGTTAGTAAATTTTTTATTCCCTAAACATTTTTTAAATATGTTTGTAAATTATAAACCATCGAGACAAATTAATTTTTGTATTTTTTCTACAATTACAAAAATTCAAATGCGTTTCTAGTTTCTATACTAATTTTTATATTTCCTCGAAATTTCAGTTGATTGTTGCGATTATTCTTAGATCCATTTATTTATAATCTGGACTCAATGGATGACAGTAATTTATTGAAAGATGACCTTGTTGAACTACGGACAAATGGACATAATCAAATGGAATTTGAAGCAGAGAATTTGGAAAATTTCTGGTGTGCTCAAGTAATGTCATATCCACGATTAGCTAAAATAGCGCTTCAGCATCTTGTTCCATTTGCCACAACATATTTGTGTGAGATGGGATTTTCGTCACTTGTGCATATAAAAACAAAAGCTAGAAATAGACTTAATGTTAGTAATGATATGCGTGTAGCTATTTCAAAAAAGATCCCCCGGTTTTCAAAAATAATTGAGGAAAAGCAACAACAAAAAAGCCATTAATAAAAACTTTGATAATTTATAATTGATTATTTCAGCTAACAATTAAAATTTATAAAAAATTTGTTACGCACATAAAATTAATAAAAAATATGTTTTGCATAATGTTTGTTTTTTAATTTATATAACTCAATAATTTCTAGTAAGGGGTGCGAGAATATTGTTTGAAAATTTTAGGGGTGCCGGTAGCTAAAAAGGTTAAGAACCACTGCCCTAGATGAATGCCCTTATGAAATTTCGCATTGTCACCCTTCTGTGCAAGTTTGATTTTTGAAGTGGTTTTTCTCATATATTTCTAGAACGGTTCGTCGGACAGAAAAAATGATTATAACCAATTTTATAGAACTTCGTATTCTAAAGAAGTTTTTAGTACAATAAAAATGGCTTGGACTTATCGTTTTCGCAGTATTTGTAAAAAACTTAAATTTTTATATGGCAACACCAAGAAGGGGTTGCCCGATTTAGTCCATTTTTGACATTTTATTTGGTAATGTAGTAAAAACATCATGTACCAAATTTCAGCTCTCTATATCGATGCGTTCTCAGGCAGTGTCCAAATATATAGTGGAAAACGAAAGTTTTGTATGGCAACCCCACGAAGGAGTTGCCCGATTTGTCTTATTTTCGAACTTAATTTTAATTTTTTTTTTATTAAAGTCCGTGTACAAAATTTCAGCTCTCTAAGTACACGCGTTCTCGAGTTATCGTGCGCACAGACGGACGGACGCACAGACGGACGGACAGACAGACGGACGGACATGCAAAAATCAAAATAACTTTTAATATTATGCGTGGATGTCCAATCCATTTTGCTCTACCATCATTATTTCGAGGTGTTACAAACGGAATGACAAACTTAGTATACCCTATAGATTTAATCTAGGGTATAAAAAGATCGTTATTAGAGGTGGCGGCAACTAACATCTTTGCCCCCCTCCCCCCTTCAAAACTTTCCTAGATCCGGCACTGGATATACAAATAATTCTAACTTTTATGCGATAAGATGAAAATTCATCTGCGATTGAAAAGCAAAAGCAAGAAGATAAGAATATTAATTGCAATCATCAAAATATTCGCTTACACTATTCATATGCGACGCAACATTTACCCCCGTCAAGTGAAACGTAAGCGATAAAAATGCATTATTGCTGGCAATAAGAAATCATAAAAAAGCAATTCGTAGACAACCAATCTTAATGTTTGCTGAGAACCAACAAAAAACTTGTCAAATTGTATAAGGCTTGGAATCGATTATTTAAAAGTAACTAGACTTATTCTAGAAGAATCTGAAACAATATTAAAAGAGATAGAAATCATTAAAATTTTCTACGCAGAATAAAATTCACAAATGAAAATCCATGTATTTTCTCTAACCCAACAGATTTTAGTGCCGGTAAATAGATAGGTACCTATACGAAAACAAAAAGAAAATTTGCTTTTGATGTTGATTAAAATGTCTGTCCAAAGTGACTACTTTTCCATCATCTCACCCATAAAAATTAACTTCGACGTTATAGGATATATCGTGTCCAAATATAACCTACACCACTATCCCCAGTTCAATTCAATTGATGTTAAAACATATTATACGCAAAAAAGGAATCTTCTCCATCTCTTCCATATCCAGTAATACATAATTGGTAAGATATGATATTATTGTATCGTGTTATGTATAGTACAATCCATCTAATGTTATCTGGTATACTGTCAAAAGTATTATTCATCAAGCCTGTATTATCCTTATCAAAATCAAATCCCTCATCAAACAATCATTTCAAATTGTATACCTACATAATAATTATGTATAACAACATCATCAATAAAGGGATTCCAAAAAACTCATGTTAATATACCTACTCTAGGTAAATAGATAGATACTAAATAGGTATAAGATCAAACAAAGTTAGTTGAATATATTCCACAAAAGATAAAATCCAGACACTATGATGATTGTGTTTTATTAGAAGAATAGTGTAGAAGTCTCAGAAGAAAAAAAAATACAGGTATAGAGGAACAACTTCTAACTTAACTTTTCACAGGTAGACAGTGAATAATGGTATACATAATTGCAAAAGTGGAACTTAACGACCTGTTCTGGATATGTCCTTCCTCAGTTCAGTACCTATATCTATAGTTGTCATTATAGAGAAAATAACGTGGTTTCTCAATATCTATATCGTATATCTTGTGCGCATATACATATAAAACTACATAGAATCCCTTCTTTTTCTCCTAGTCCACATGTGGAACGTATTTACATGCATTCCACAAATTTTTAACTTCATCAAAATTGCATATTAAGAAAAAAATATCATCATCCACAAAAAAAGAATTATGAAATTTATACATAACAAAAAAAATGTAGGTATAAAATCGTTATAAAATGACAATGCTGCTTCTTTTTAGTTTTTTTAGTTTTTTTTTTTTTTTTGGAACGAATTTAAAAACAAAATTTACATTCAAATACGACCTACCTTTCCAGATGACGACGACGATGATGTTTGTGGCCCAAGTGCCGCCCTAGGCTGCATTTCACATTCAAATAATTACAGTAAAAATTTAATTTCAAAATGTATTTTGACCAGAAAAAATTTAACTTGATCATAGGTGGAAAATCTCACTTTTTCTTCTATCACAATTTAAGAACTGTGGGCCATACCCAAAAATAAATGGAATAAATTGAATACGATTTGAAAAACGAGCATGTTTACTACACATTTTGGTTTTTTATTTTTTATTTGTTATTTATTTTTTTCTTATTTAATCGTTTTAATTTAAGTAATTAAATTCGAATAAAAAATATATCATGCCCTATGGTAAAATTATATATATATATATATATTTTTTTTTTTTATAAATAATACACTTTTTCACATTAATATTAAAAACTTTGGTCGACCATTTTCAGAAGTCTTCCACTGAAAACATTTTGTTTTGTTTTTAGATTTATAACCAACCACCTCGATGCACTGTGAAATCATAGATTTTTAGATAAAAATGCGTTTAAAATGATTTTTCATGTTCACGATTTTATAATTTTTTTTTTTTATATTATAGCACGTAAAAATTCGGAAACTTCTCAATTCGTAATGAAAACACTTTCTTTCACCTTATTCTAGGCACCTAAAGGTAAAGTAGAAGAATATCTGCGAAATAATAATGCCGGACCTTCTTCATTTCATCGATACCAGAGAAATTGTATATACAAAAATTTCGAATAAAACGGAAACTTTTCTTATCAAATTCGAATTTCAATCAATTACGATTTGATTTGCTTATTTTCGAATTTAATTCAATTAATTAATTTTTAAAAGTCACAATTTCACTAGGAAAATATTTTTTATGCACACACGTTTTCATCATTTCCACGGGGATCAATACTGTGAACTTTTGGTTTTCGTACTGAAAACGGGATGAAATTTTCTGTGGATACGATGTGGAACAAAAATTCATCTCATCTCACAGGAACAGCATCACTCGCCACTCAGCAGCAGTAGTAGTAGTAGTAACAAAAGAGGGTGACACCAAAATCTGACTGAATTTTCCTACTGATGCGCAAAAGTAGGTACCTACGTATTATATATATATTTATGAATCCTACAGAGAGCTCTTTCATTGCATTTTCTTTCTTTTCAAGATTGAATAATAAATTCCTTTTACCTATATATTTATCGTAAAAATAATGCTAAACTTTTCTCTCTCGTTTTATGATTATGGAAAATATCGTAGATGTTCTTTGGTACACATAGTAGAGGTATGCAAATGCATGTACACACACACACAAAAATTTTTGACGGAGGGTTAGATAGAGGGCGCATGCTTATAAATTTCTATCAAAACAAGGAATATTATTTTACAGCGCCATTATTGTTTTCTTAGCATAATTAATTTTTTGTTTAAAGTTCGAAGTTAATTTTGTTGTAAAATACATGTATAAAAATAGAATTGTATAAAAACGGGAAATAAAAAAAATTTAACTTGCTAGGTTCCACCGAGATTTGAACTCGGATCGCTGGATTCAAAGTCCAGAGTGCTAACCATTACACCATGGAACCAGCTGAAATGATTGTTACAAAACTATAATAAATTTAGAACCAAAAAACGAGTTAAATAATTTCGAATAATTTTTATTATATGCACTTTTAAATCGCATACTTACTCTCAACTATCATTTCAAAGGTACATTTACAAAAATTTGTATCTTCACTTGTACATTTGTATCGCCACATATTTCGACTTGTATGCATGCATTCAGAAAAGTTTGGACTTCTGTTCACATTAGAGGGATATGCCGCCTACCTACTACATATGTAAGTTGTTATCAAATTTCCTGTTTTTAAGTGCATCACTAAGCGTTTTAGACAAAAGAAAAGGAGGCGTAGGTGGTGGCAACGTGAATTAAAAAAAAAACAAAAAACGTGAACCGCACGGGGCGTATACTATGACAGATGGAAGATGGCAGATATTTTAAAAATTATGTGGGAATAATTACGATTGATTTTGAACATTTGCTAAACTTAGTGGCGCAACTTATACCTAGTAAAGAAAGACACGAAGCACAAGATTTACAAATTCTATATTACCTGCCGATCAAATTGCGGTTACTTTAAGATTCTTGGTGCAACCGATGATTCCTTTGCCTCCTTGATGTAGGTATAGGTATGCACCGAATTTCTAAAAATGCAATATGTAACATAATGAGAAATGTATGTTACTTTTTATATTATGCTACTGTCGTCAATTTCTTTTTTCGCAAACTTTAACTCCTGAGCGACATGCCAAATATCAAATTTTCTTATATTATTTGTAGAATAATTGATAGAATTTTTAGTAACAAAAAAAAAAAAACAATTTTCGATTTTAATTGTGCTCTCCTAAATTGTGTTGGGTAAATCGAGAAAATCTTAGATCAGCGCTTGCGACACTAGCGCCACACAATTCTATATACTTCTCGTCAATTAAAATGTTCTGCCGCCCTCATTCGGACAATTTTCGAAACTCTTAATTCGATGTTTCTTGGGAAAGTACGGACATATTTTTGTTTAATTTGATACATTATCAACTAGATGGCGTTGCGTAACGTAAGAAGTGCTGATTTTAACGCTATTAATTTTTGAGGATATCCATTTGTTTTCTGGGTATTTTGGTAGTATTTGATGACACACATATTGTATAAACGGGATTCTTCGAACTACTTATCTAGTTATCATAATCATTAGTTCAAACTCCTTGTGCATGTGTGTGTAAAAAAGTAGGGTCACTGCGTTCACCGACAACAAAATAGCGTGTAAAAAGTGACTAGTTGTCAATAGTAAACGTATCGTGTTCAGTTTTCATGGACAATGACAGCTAAACACTACGCCACAAGACGCTATTCGTATCAGTGAACGCGACCACTTTTTTCGATGTTTTGTCTTCAAAAAACAAAAATTCTAATTTGCCTTCATATCAGGGTTAGGCAATAGCACAGAACCAAACAAACAAATTTGAATCCATTTTCTATTATACCTTAGCCACCCTTAGCCATCTGATGGAATTATATAAAAGCCTTATTACAGCTGATTGAATTGGAATAATTTATTTATCTGTTGACATCAAAATACCCAACAAACCAGTTTTTTGCATCATACGGTTTCTTTAGAAATTTATTCTAATTAATATTTTTTTTAATTGACCTCCGTACATCAAAATTATTTCTTAAAACTTTAAATAAAACGTTCTACTAAATCAACAAATTAACACAAACCTGGCAATTCTAATAACTCTCTGTAGGTGGCTGTGTTCACAACATTTTATGACATTCAAGTATGGCCGACGATCTGTCGTTGATAGAAATTCGCAAATGATGAAGATTCGATATAAATCGAGCGAAATTTCAATGTGAACAAAGTGGATTTATTGTTATTCATTTCGTTTACTCGGAAAATTGTAATAAATTATAAAAAATTGCGTTATTCTATAGTGTAATTGTCGAAGATTGGATGATGTTTTGTGTAGAATTTATGTGCTGCCCATATTTCCTATACTGTTGGGTGCTGGAGTGATTTTTTCGTGTTTATTTTTTTTTTTTATTTATTTATTTATAATTAAATGTTTCTTCTCGGTCTGTGCTAAAAAGTGATATTTTATTGTGTGTGTTCTTATATAGACATAATAAAAACAACATAGTAATTTGGATGCCGCCGTTGATTTTATTCAACGACTTAGAAAAAAAGTCTCTGAATGGAATGCAACCATCTACACCAAATCCTGTCGGAGCTACAATACCATCAACGGCAGGACGGACTCCTACAACGGATGCATCTTTTGTAACAGCAGCTAGCTCAACGCACATGGTTTCAATTAGTGAAGAAAATCAGGATCCAGCCGCAATGATTACCAGCGGTGAAAATGGACCAACACAAGAGGAATTAAATCAACCTCTTTGGACAGCCTTATATGATTATCATGCTCAAGGTGAAGATGAATTGTCCTTAAGGAGAGGGCAAATAGTATATGTCCTCTCTACAGATAGTGCTATATCCGGAGATGAAGGCTGGTGGACTGGAAAGATTGGTGAAAAAGTATATATTTTCGAATCATTTGTGGGTATATTTCTTAAAGGGAAATAAAAAATAATTATATTTCAGGTAGGAATTTTTCCTTCAAATTTCGTTACAAATGGAGATCCAATGCTCCTTAATGTGCCTTCAGCAATTGGCAATATTCAGCCCTTAGAAATTGATTACACTGAACTTGATATACGTGAAGTCATTGGTGTCGGAGGTTTTGGAAAAGTACATCGTGCCTTTTACGAAGGTATTGAGGTTGCAGTAAAAGCAGCACGCCAAGGAACTGAAGAAGACATTGATGTCACCAAAGATAATGTTCTTCAAGAAGCGAAATTATTTTGGTCCCTAAAACATGAGAATATTGTAGCACTGCGTGGTGTATGCCTTAAACAACCTAAATTATGCCTAGTTATGGAATTTGCTCGTGCTGGTTCACTTAATCGAA
Organism: Dioctria rufipes; assembly: GCA_963924295.1. Lineage (NCBI taxonomy): Eukaryota > Metazoa > Arthropoda > Insecta > Diptera > Asilidae > Dioctria > Dioctria rufipes. The sequence goes on from OZ002742.1 coordinate 194,574,331, forward strand.
TTCTAGCTGGACGCAAAATTCCACCTGATGTTCTTGTCAATTGGGCCATTCAAATTGCGCGTGGAATGAATTATTTACATAATGAAGCTCCCATTTCTATTATACATCGGGACTTGAAAAGCTCAAATGGTAGGTGACTGACTATACTTAAGAAAATGAAAAAAAAAAACGAACGCATTCCAATGGAGACATATTGTCTAGAGCTGTGTCACCCCATATCATGTTATGTTAAAGGGGGTGGTGGTGGTGATGATTATTCCATCGAATCCCATAACTTTCTCAGATTGATAAGATACGGTTGCCATTTATAAATTCTTATCGCCTCTTCTTACAAGGAATCCGGTTGAATCTAAAATTTTACTTCTGACGTTGATTGCAGTGAGACTGTTTTAATCGAATCAATTCACACAATTTTTTTTTTTTACGTTTCCAAAGAATTTCAAAATGTTTATCTTTCTTGATATTAATTAGATTCATTCCAATTTTACTTTCGTTTGGTTTTTCCGATTACTTATGCTTCGTGTTTATTTGGTTGATTTTTGTTAGGAATCCAGGTAGCTTACGCAGTTTTCTAGCACTATGCAATTCGATAATAACAAAACTGGTCAACTCATGATGTATGCAAATTTATAAATTAAAGAAATGTACTTTTCAACTGGAAGATATGAGGTTTAAAAGAAACAATGGGACCCAAACTAGATAAAATAAATATCCAATAGCGTAACGGAAGAAATTCAAATAAAAAGCTTTTAGAAAACTTTTCTGTATAAAAAGCTTAACGAGTCTTAAAATTGATTTTGATAGCTTCCGTCAATTTATATCGAGGGAGTTGATGTCAATTGCCCCGACCTAAACAACCAATCGGGGTGGTCAAAAATAGATCTCGATAAACTCAGACAAAACTTGGGTGGGGAAATACTGATCTGGGAGTTGTGTATAATTAAACATTTTTCTTGAAATTTTTATGAATTACCCTATAACTTCGTGAATGATAGACCCTATGATGATGATTCAAGATTTATTAGATAGGTAATCATTGGACCTTGCCATTCTCCTTCCTCCCCTCCATTTATGTTATTGATGAAGAAAGCCAAAATTTCGGAATTTCAATAATTTTTTTTTTTCATTTAACTAATCCAAAATTTAGATCTTAAAATCAGGGTTTAAAAACGCCAGCAACTTTCCATGTGCTATATTTGCTATATTATCTCGAAAATTCCTTTTGGACTAGTATGCTTGCTGCAGCAATTTGAAATTTCACTGCTGTCCTTTTGAAGTTATGTGCTGAGCTAACTGCACTGTTGAGCATATGAAAGTTTGCTGTGGTATGTTAATTGCTGTAGCATGCTATTGAAAGTTGTGCAAATGTACCTACAGATAGATTTCGCTTTAAATGTATATTATAACATTGTAACAAAGGCGTAGAATAATTAATGATATTGATTTGTAGTTTTAGGATAGATTACAATAAAATTTTAACAGTGTATCAGCACATCACTTCGGTCTGAAAAAACGTTAGCACATGTGCCAAGTACAGCACAAATTCATAAGTATTTACTGGGCTGCTTTCATATTTTGAGTTTCGTTGTATTACAGCAATCGATAGTACTAGCACTGCTTTTCAAAGCATGCTAAAGCAACAGCAATGGCAAAATGAACTGCCAATAGTACAGCAAGCCCCGCAGTGAAATTTCAAATAGCAGTTCCAAAAGGATTTCTTGATAGCAAGTATTGATTTCTTGGACTGTGCTTGCTGTCTGCTATTACTTTCAAACTCTGCTTAAAAATTTCTAAAACAGCTTAAACAAAAGCTCTCTATGAACTTTTCTATCCTGCATAGTTATAGAGATTTTAAAACCCCCGCCTATAAGGTGTCTGGGTTTGATTGAAGTGAACAAATATTTGTGTGTAATCTAGCTGTAGTATATAAATACACGAATGTATTATTTATTAGACCAGTCGTTTTACAATATTGGTATAATTTGGTGAGTTGCAATTTTACTTTTAAATACACCTTATGATCACACACAAATTGTAAATTATGAAATTAAATTAGACCGACAACATAAAACAATTGGTCTAATACATAATAATTTTTCCCGGAGATCAGTTTTATTAGGGTTAAGAGTAGGAGCGAAAACTATGGACACCGCGACCAGAATGGATCTATTGTGTCATCCCCTAAAGTAGTTAAGCTAAATCTAGTATTTTTACGGCCTCGATTATTGCTTTGGGGGTAGGTTTTCTTGCAAACCTTAATTGGAGTGATAACTTCTTCTCTAGTGATTTGCATTCTTAAAGCTGCAAACATGGAACGCTTGTAAATGATATACTTGGAGGTTTCATTTTCCTCTTCACACAGTCTACACAGCATTTTTATTAGTTTTGATTATTTCTTGTTGAGGACAACTTTTTTCAAATAATATTGTAGCCATTTTGACGTTTTCTGGGATTCTAATCGTGCCTTGCCTGATTGATATACTATCATGGCTTAAAAGAATATTTTTTTTTATATAACATCTAAAATTTGTATTTTTTTTAGTTTTTTTGTTTTGATTCATTCCTATTTTTTTTTAGTTTTAATCTACGAGGCAATAGATGGCGACAATCTTCATAATAAAACACTAAAAATAACTGATTTTGGATTAGCTCGAGAAGTGTACAAAACAACACGAATGTCAGCTGCTGGAACTTATGCTTGGATGCCACCAGAAGTTATAAAAAGAGGAACCTATTCCAAGTATAAAATTTGTCAAATAATACAAAAACGAGATATTATTAATAAAAAAAAAAAACTTTCTTTTTCATATTAAAGATCTTCAGATGTTTGGAGTTATGGTGTCCTACTGTGGGAATTGTTAACTGGAGAAACACCTTATAAAGGTTTCGATTCACTATCTGTTGCGTATGGAGTTGCTGTAAATAGTTTAGCCTTACCAATTCCTAAAACATGTCCAGAAGCATGGGGGAAACTCATGAAAAGTATAATTTAAAAATTGAAATGCATTTACATATCGTCACAAATTTATTGATTTTTTTTTTTTTTCTTTCTAGATTGTTGGGAGAGTGACCCGCACAAGAGGCCATCATTTAAGGATATACTACATAGGCTAGAAGAAATTGCAAGATCTGGTTTTTCACAAACACCTCATGAATCTTTTCATACAATGCAAGATGGTTGGAAGAAAGAAATCGCTGAAGTTCTTCAGGAATTACGCATGAAAGAAAAGGTAAGCTAGTTCATCTGTTTTCTGAGTATTTTCCCATCCCTCTTATCCTTTATAAATGTATATTGTTCAAATATAGTTCCAAATTATTCGTACGCTTGAGATGTGGAAATTTATTTTTTATTTGCGTAATTAGATAATTTTATTCACAATCGAAATAATGTATTTTTTTATTTGTTCAATTTTTAAATAAGTTCTTTTCTTTCTTTTACCTTTCCTGCTGCAATAATATTTTATCACTCATAAAAAACAAACTATGATAAAAAAAAAACATTTAAAAATAAACCATCAATCGTCAAGGCTTTCAAGACGATTGAAGAGGTAAGCTTTAGTTTTTTTTTTATAATTTTTTTATGTGAAATTTTCATTGTTTTGTTTTTACTTTTCCCCGATTTTTGCCTTTTTTTTTCTCAAGTTATCTGATGATTTTTACTTAGTAATGCTTTAATATATGATTAAAGAGTAGGTGCAGGTTAGTTGAGTGTGTGGATGTGTTTATTTTTATCAGTTATTTTGAAAACTGCCGAATACTTTCACAATGCCAATTTTAATTCAACCTTACCTTTTCCTCCTATCCAGAAATCAGAATACGTTTCTCTCTCTCTCTCTCTCTCTCCGTCTCTGTCTGTTCTCTTATCAATAGCTGTGTTCTTTTGTGTCCGCAGAACAGAGCAGAACAAAAGATACACAAAAGAACGCCTCATAAATTTTCATAGAAGATTTATAAATAAAGCGAACAGTACAAATAGTTCGCTTCAATCGACAGAACAATTTGTTCTCTCCAGCATATGGGAATTCTAGAACAAGGAATACAAAAGAACACAGCTTATATTTCCTTTATTTTCTCTTTCTTTGTTCTCTGTGCTCTTTGCCCTCTCACCAACCTCCCCTTGCTTAGTCCCTCGTTTCTCTCTTGTTTATCTTTCACAAATTTTTCGCTCTGTACTCTCTTTTCTCTAATACTTTAATCTTCCTATATTCTTTCCCTTAGCGCGATTTTGTTGTTGTTTTGTTGGGTTGTGTACAATTCGTTCCGCTCCACTCCCCAACATTCCATTTCGGAAGTCGTATAAATTAATGTTCTTGCCACTAGTCTACGTCTCAGTAAAATTACTTAGTTTTATGTTGATTGACATACCCAGAAACAATACACCTATAACTCTGAGTGAGATTTAAAAAAAAAACATTTTATAGTATACTGTTCGAACTTTTCTCAAGAATTTTTTGCAAGAAATTCCTGTACCATCCAGTCAAAAGTGTTAATGAGGTTAGTGTGAAAACATTTAAATCGGAATAGTAGAATTTAATTCCATTGGAATTAAAGGAGTTTCAATATTTAAACATTTATCCGATTAGCTAGTCATCTCTGCCGAAACTTTTTTATACCACTACAAAGATTTCTTTTGCTACTTTAAATAAATGAAAATAATTATACAGAAGAAATATATTTAGTAAGGATGCCTTCGTCCATTGAATTTTAAATTAGCAGTCTTGCGAGTAGGCTTGGGGTATTTAACACAAAACCGATCGTTAAATCGTCGTATAATGGAGTACGATTTTCACCTAACTTTTTATAACTATATCGTTTTCTACGATATGGGGCTATGTATCTAACCTAAACGGCGACAAGGCTAAATTTGTCCAATTATGAGCAATTGATACTAATCTAATAAACCACAAAATAAGATCAGGCATACATAAATGTAGGTGAGAAAGAATTTCAATAAGGAACGATTGTGATGAAAATATCAACAACAAAATGTTGACATTCGTAATTCATCTTTGGAATCTTAAGTAACTAACCCAAGATACCGATTTTAGGTCAATGAAAGTTTAATTTCTTTTTTTTATTGCAAATATCATCGTATGTAGAATATTCTCTGTCTATGTCGTCAAAGCACTGAATAAATGGGTAAAAAAAAATAATTATTAATCGATTCAAATCCAATTTAGTTAACAACTTTTTTCGTAACCGGTTTTTAAGTTTGTTGCATTGAACATTAGATAACAATTTTTTCATATACATATTCCAATTAAACCAGCTTCGATTTAAATAGAAGTAATTTTAGCATTTAATTTCCCATCATAGCTTGCGAGTAACACAGAGCTTTTCTAAAATATATTTTCTATAAAAAAATGGCATGCATTTTACATACTAATCGATTTCGATAATTTCAATTTAACTAGTTTTTGCACTTTTACACGATTTTATTTGAATTTTTGTTTTACTCAAGTTTGTAATGCTTTTAGATATCATTAAAAATACTTTTTTTTTATTTTTTATTTTATTTTTTCTCTATCTCTTAAAAACAAAATAGGAATTGCGATGCAAAGAAGAAGAACTAGTTCGAGTACAAATACAACAAAGACAACATGAAAAAAATCTGCAATTGCGTGAGCAAGAACTGAACGCACGAGAAATAGAATTATTTGGACGTGAATTGAATTTAATAACACAAAATACTCCAACGCCAAAAAAACGACGAGGAAAATTTAGTAAAATGAGATTAAAGGTGAGTTGTTAATTTAGAGTTTTTTTTTGAGATTGTTACTAATAATATGTATGTATTGAAATAAGTTGATGCGATGAGAACTGTTAAAGGTTTTTTTTTTTTAAGAAATTTTGAAAGCTGATTTCAAAACAGGGGGAGGTGGTGCTAAGATAATAGATAAATATTTACAAATTTCGTAGGTTTATTCAATATAAAATTTAATTTTTATGTTTTGTTTGCTTATATTGGGTCTGGGAAGATTTCGTGGAGTTTTCCCGATAGCTGGCGTCAATTGCAAATAACTCACGAACCACGATTGTAGCGATACCACTTGTTTTACAGGTGACACTTCGAGCGTTACTTTGAGTGTATCAACATCGAAATTGGTGCAGTGGTTTTAATATGGAGAAAAATAATGAAAAATTGTTCTATAGTTTGCGATATGACAAAGGGAAGAACGCTGGCCAGGCTTGTGAAAAAGTTTGTGCTATGTACGGTGAAGATACTTAAAATCTCCTGCGCGGAAAAGGGGTCTTGCTTTTGTTCTGGTAATTTTAATCTGGATGATGTGTCACGCTCTGGTCATCCAATCACTGAAAAAGTTGATGAAATTCTTGAAAAAATCCAGCAAGATAAGCATATAGGCAGTGTCGATATTGGTATGGAGCTAGGTCTTGACCGCAAAACTGTTTTAATCTTTTACACAAAGCTGGATATAAAAAGAACTTGATGTATGGGTTCCTCTGAAGAACTCTCTCAATGGAATTAACCTGGTTTCGAAAGAAGCCTGTGAAAATTAAGTAACCAGAAATGACAGAAGTTCTTCACCGATGGTATCATGGCCCAAGAAATGGTGAAACATTATCGATAACAATGAAGCAAATTTGCTTTGAAAAAAATTCATTTTCACACTATAAGAAAACCGGTTGAATTTTACTAAAAAAAATGCCACGAACTTTTTCCAAGACCCAATATTTATTATAATGCCTTGCGGTAAGCAGTTATATGACGTAGACGTTGAGAATCATGTTAGAGACAAAAGTGAAATTCATAGATCGCGCAGTGGGAGTTGAGGTAGAAGTATTGGTCACTGAAAAACTGTCAACATACAAAATGTGTAATGTGACGCTAGTGTTTGAATTGAAAGATTTTCAGCTCTTAACACAATAAGACTTCTGGAGGATAAAGAACTTACAGTGTTATACTGATTGCAAAAGTTAAATTGTATTCAGGACTTTCATTGATTCAATATTAATAGTAAAAATCCTTTGCGTTGTAAATAGCAATATTACAATCAAAGTATTCTATCAAAAAAGACTTGTAAGAGATGATTGTGTTCATACCGATTCAAATCAATAATAATTTATTAGGCTATCGCATATGAAATATAAGAAAAGAAGATTTTTCATCAGCTTAATCTAAATATGTATTAAGAGGGATTTCGTATTGGAAAAAGTTTACAAAACTTACGGGCTCGACGGTTATAACAATCGATCGCTAGAAAACTATCAAAAGTAATTGAATTCCGAGAACATACCATCAAAATTGGGACTTTAGATGAAATAGGAACAATTACACAGAAAGCAGTGATAGATTTATGTTAGATTCCAATTAATTTATTGTGTACATTTTCAATCAACTTCAATTGCATAAAAATGAACCCTAAAGCACATCTTCTAGCAGAGATAATAGCGATAAAAATCTAGTTGACACTGAGATCGGTATGTGTTCACATTTTATTTACCTTTTTTGCTTGAAAGTCGATGGAAATTAAATTAAAGCAAACGAAAATTTGTATAGTATGAAAAGTACTTATTTTTTTTTTTAACATACCCCCACTTCCTACATTAGTTTTTATTCATCTTTTTACGGTAAGGCAATAAATGTGGACAAATAAATAAAAAAACTTTTAGTTTAAAAAAATTTTCAACGCCAATTTTTTTCTGGGTTGGTGATTCCACATTAGGTCCAAGAAATTTTTCAGAGTGAACCTCATAATTTTAGGTCTCATTCCTGGAGGGTGATTCTGTGCGTTTTGTCGATCTATTTAGTCGTGAATTTTGACATATTTTGTCGATTTTTTTCTTCAACACAGTTCATTTTGTGTCTTCACTATTATCTACCACGAAATAAACTATAATGAATTTTCGATGAACAAACGTCAAAAAACACGACTAAATAATCGACAAATTAGTCAACTGCTCCCGGAGGTTGTGACAAAAATTTTACACTGGTAATTAAAAATCCTACGCCTAATTAGAGCATTACAAGTGCTTAAATTCGAAATATTATTTTGAATTTGTAATGTGAAGTGACATTTTCAGTTCATTCTAAGTCATGCAAGGGTTGCTGACCTGAATAAAAACACGAAAAAATCAGTAGAAAAGTTCATTTTATTTAGTCGATTATTTTGACATTCAAAATCGACAAAAGATCAGAATCACCCTCCTGGGCGGGTGATTCTGTTTTTTTGTGATACTTTAATGTCAAAATATACGATAAAATGAAATGAACTTTTGCTTTGCCTTGTTTGTGTTATTATTCAGCTCAGCATGCCTTGCATTACGTAAAATGAACTGAAAATGACACTTCACATTACAAATTCAAAAATATTTTTCGAATTTAAGTACTTGTATTGCTCAAGTTCGTATAGAATATCCATTTACAATAGTTTATAATTTTTGTCACAACCTCGGAAGTAGTTGACTAATTTGTCGTACTTTTAGGCGTATAGTCTGACGTTTATTCATTGTAAATTCATTTTAGTTCGTCGGATAGTAAAAAATGGTTATAACCTATTTCAGAGGTTTTTATTTTTCGAAAAACTTTACAGTATGTACATCAAAAACCAGTATACGTGAAAAATTTACAAACGTGGAAATTTTCGTATGGCAACCCTATGAAATTTTGATTTACAATAATTAATAGATATTATTAATAATAAAATCGGTTCGTACAAAATTTCAGTTCTCTAACTCAATTCGCCTTCTCAAGCAGTGTCTAAAGAATATAGTATAAATAAAAAAAATTTTATGACAACACTACAAATAGTTGCTCGATTTAACCAGTTTACAAACTTAAAACCTAGATCGCGCCTAGTTCAATGGTGTCGTAGTGACCTCAGGAAACTTTGTGCTAACCACAGAGTTACTCTCTGATGGTTCCCTGGCCACAGTAACATAGCAGGAAACGGGGAGGCTGATGATCTGGCCAGAAATGGTTCCGCTATGAATATATGTCTATCGGAGGAATATATAGGACGGCCCCTAGAATCAGCGCAGAGGATTCTAGATTTACAAGCCTGTAAGTTGCCAAATCCCAGTTCAGGGAGAACTGCCCACATGCACGATTTCAAGACAGCTATGGCTCAAGATATGGCCTGGGAAGACAGAATCTCTACTAAGGAGGGACCGTAATGATGTGCGAAATCTTATTGCAATTATCATGAGAGCGAATGCTAGCTCCATTAAATTATTTCTGCAGAAGCTGTATGGACGAGGAGGAGGTTGAGAGCGTTTAGCACCTTCTTCGTGAATGCCGTAACCTTGCTAAGCGCGTAGGAGGAGTACACTTGGTAGCTACCAATGCAAGAAATTCAAGGAATGATTTAAAAGTAGTCAAAGATAAAGTCACTAAAAAAAAAATTAATTCTTGTTTTTGTCGTCACAATTTATGATATTTTTGGTCAAGTTTTACATACATATGTGTTCCTATGATCGACTTGAAATTTTGTAAGAAGCTTAAAAACAAAATATTTATTATCAATTCAAGTATAGCTATTAAAAATGTTTTTTTTTTATTTCTTTTTTATTTTTTCAATTTTATAGCTTTTAAAGCGTGAACCTGGCCAAATATCACTTCCATTGGACTTCCGGCATACAATCACAACAATTCGTGATAAGCCACGTCCCAGAACTGATACACCGCCTGGTTCTCCAGCAATTTCCGGGCTACGAGTAATAGCACGTAAGTATTTTTTTTTATTGTTGCTGCTGTATTTTTCATTTAACTTTTTATTCTCAAAACTTATCGTATTATGTGCTTCTATCTTTTTGCGATCTTTTTTTTTTTTTTTTGATTTCTTACACTAAATTAGGAGAGTGATTTTTTTTGTGGAATTTTGTAGCTTTCACGTGTATTGGATTGCAGCGAATTCTTGTAATAAATACGTGTTTTTTAATTTTACTGTTTTTTTTTTAAGTAGTGCTTTTGCTTATTTTCATAAAGAATACTTGCACTAATTCGAAAATTTCTATTCATTTTTATTCGAAATTTTTTAGTAATTATTTTTTATTTTTAAGAAAATTCTTGCTTGGTTTTTATGTAGGTATAAATGTGTATTATGTATGTAGGCAATTTTCTAGGACTCATAAATACCCATATATGTGTTTGTGTATTTATTATGCTAAAACTCATCAATGAACAATGATTTTGTATCTCCTTCCTAACCTGATCACTGTCTGTAATTAGTTCTTATGAAAAATGTCCCTTCGTACATGACCGGCGTAATAATTTAATAAAAATTACTGGTTAATTTATTAAATCTACATGAACATAGATATTTTCTTAATGAAGAAGAAGAGAAATTATTTGTTGTGCTGTCAAACATGCATTGAGATCCATTACTGAAAAACATTCTTTGATCTTTTATACCGTATTTTAACTTTGCTTTTGAAATACATTTTTTACTCTAATGCTATTAACCCAAACGAAACTGATGCTTCACTTGATATTTCGACAACTAGAAATTGCTGTCAAAGACTTTGCGGGCCTAGATTAGAATATAATTCCCATATTTGGGCAGTGGCTAGAAGTACTGCATTGTCCGCGTTAGATAAAGTCCAAAAGAAGGGCTTCCGGCTTATTGGTGATGACATATCAATAGCAACTATTGATTCCCTAGAGCGCCAGCTAATGTCGGTTGTCTATCTCTCTTTTATCGCTACTTCTATGGCTATTGCTCTGACGAAATCTCTAGCCTGATCCCTTGTAGAATTCTTCCTATGCGCACCACACGAACTGTAACCCGAGCTCACCTTCATACCCTTGAAGTCAAATTTGGCCGTACCGTGTAATTCCGCAAATACTTCATAAGCAGGACAGTACGAATGTGGAACAGTTTGCCATCATTTGTTTTCCTCCTTAGCTATGGGCAGCAAAAAAATTCAAGCGCAATGTACACCGTGACCTACTTGAGTCAATCCAATAGTCTCTAATTCCCTTCCCCTTCTTCCTCTCCTTAAAAGGCTGTAATACGGCATCACAAAAAAAAAACATTTTATCGTAGAAATTGTACACGGGCCCACTTCATTTTTATCAAAATTACGAACAGCAACAGATTAAAGGAGTTCGCGGGCATATCAAAATGACATTCTGTTCTAAATCAGCATAAAACCGAACGGAATTTTATCAACTTATTCTTATCCACTCAATTCTCGGGAAGAGGGGATAATAGTGGTGTATGCATTATGAATTGCGATGTAGGAATGAAATTTGAAAACGTTTGGAAGCAGTCTTAACTAAAGGTCTTGTTACATTTCCTACTGGGTAATGGAGGATTTACATGCATTTTTACCAGATATTGTGAAGGAGATAGAACATCGTATACAGAAGTTTATTTATGAGTGACGAAAGAGCAAACGCCTTCTGCAATTTTTGCAGAGCTCGTTTTGTCAATGTGTGCATGTCCGAAAATTTTACTCCAATATGTTTTATGGGTGCTGGAACTAAAACATTGTTACTGACAACACTAATCTCTCAATTTTGACTACTGGCAACACGTTTTACTATAATTTTATAGGAAATATTTATTCAATTTTCTGTCAAAGTGAAATATTTTTAATTTCTAATTGAATATTGCGAAATTGAACGTTCTTAAATATTTTTTTCGTGTAAAAGCAGGAAGCAACGCATCCACAGATTCGTTGCAGTTGTTTGGTCGGAATTCATTGGAGATGGTTTAGAAGTAGATATTCCAATTTTACAATTTAACTGTTTGACAGTTGCGATTTTTGCAAAAAAAAGCTAATGGGGAGGAATTGTACATTACAGTTTCAATAAGCTATCTCTCTCACTATATCTGGAAATATGCATGCCCTCATAATGATAAATCCTTCTTTATCGTGCAAAATACATACACGAAATACACAACCAAAGCATTTTGAAACCAAGCAAGAATTTCAATTGAATTTTATAATTTTTTCTATAATTTATCTATAAAAAAATATATTTTTTTTATAATTTTATATAAATTTTTTTTTTTTAATAAGGAAATTGTCAAATCCAAAATACGTGCGTGTAATTCAGGCTCTGCGGGATAAAAGATCGCGTAATATATAATAAAAAAAAAAAACTTTTTAGTAAATAAATCAAATAAGGTGATGGTTCTACACATACAAACTAACAAAAAAATTCATCTATAAATACGAATGTCTATCTTTTAACACAATTTTATATTCTCTCTCTCTCTCTCTCTCTCTCTCTCTTTTTCTCTCATCTTTATAAATAATATTAATAAAATTAATAAAAAAAATTAAATTAATAACAACAAAATTAAAAACAAAACCAAAAATAAATTGTGTTCAGTTCCGGCTGATGGTTTTAAAGGTAAAACCTGGGGACCATCAACATTACATCAACGTGAACGTAGTCATCTACCAGCTCTACGTCCAACTGCATGGACACCACAATTTAGTAAAAGTGCACCAAATCTGGATAAATCAAGAACACCGACTTCAACAGCAATAAGTGTCTATGGTTCAGGTACAACAGCAATAACATCATCATCAGCAACAACAATGATAATTAATCAATCATCATCATCAGCAGCAGCATCATCAACAACAACAACAACACCAACAACAGGAGCAACAACAATTTGTTCACGACATGATATTTTAGGTAAAAGTCATGATCGTGGCTTAGATGTTTATAAAAATTCTAATTTAGATAATAAATTGATAACATTTCCTAATAATTACTATAAAAATAATAACAGTAATAATAATAGCAATAATAATAACAACAGCAAACATAGTAATTTTGAAAATGAGAACTGTAACGACGATGACGACGATGACGACGATGATGATGATGATGATGATTATGATGAAGATGAGATTGAAGTTACTGGTTGTTTCGGTTTCAGAAAGAACAGCGATTATAGTAGTAGTAGTAATAGTTATAATAATGCATACGGTGTTCATGATCGTCGTGGTCGTAAAAAGCATAGTTTAGATAGTGAAATTCCCGATATGATGAATAGTAGTTCATCACCTCGACAATGTAATGTTGATGATGTCACTTATGACAGAGTCTTCTATAGAACTATGCAAAAAAGTCTAGATCAAATATTTTCTAGAGATGATTATGTTAATCGTAGAATAAGTCGAGCCGAAAAGGGTAGTTCCAAGTCAAGTGTTGATTTAACAATGTACAAATATCACGATGATGATGATGAAAATGATAAAGACATTGAGGATAATAATAGCAATAATAGCTATAGATTTCAACGTTTAGGTTCGGGTTCACAATTTCCACGACATTGTTTCTTTCGTTCAAGACAATCTAGCATTATTTACGATGTGAATTATAATAATAATAATAGTAATAATGATGATGCTGGTGTTAATAGTGGTAATCTTACTGAAAGTTTAGCATCATTGAATTTAAATAGTTCAGATCGTGTTGGTGGTGGTGGTGGTGGTGGAAATAATTCTTTTGATGAACATACAAATTCCATGTGTAGTGATAGATCATCATCAGTAGATACATCAACACCATCACGTAAAAGTTCTGTTACATTTCGTGCTACTCCAACAACTGTTGGTGGTGGTGGTAGTGGTTGTAATAATAGTACAATCAGTAGTATCGATACTAATGACTTCTCTGAAGCAAATTCCTTTGCATCACGTTGTAGTGATGATAACAATATATTGTCGTCTCCATTACAAGACAATCATCCTAATTTTTCTACTAATTATTTAGTTAAGACTACTCTTATAGCACCAAGAAAATTAAAAGACATTCAATCAGATCCAGAGATTCTACATTTAACGTATGTCCAAAATAATAATTCAAATACTACAAGACAACAGCACAAAATTTTAAAATCATCGAATAAAGTAGAAAAACCTGAAAAATTGAAACATAGCAAAATTAAAGACTGGAGAAAAATGTTTAGTTTTGCAAGCTTAAGAAGTACGAAAAAATATGTACAAAATTCGGGAAGTTCTTATAAAAAATTTCAAAATACATCTGAATTAAAGGAAAAGCTTTTGCCTGGCGGCGGTGAACCTGGTTCATTGCCTGTAGATGGTCATGGACAATATGAAGCTATTTTTCATACGAAAAAAAATCTTGTTCTTCAAAAGTCAAATCCAAAAAGTCGAAAAAATTCTGCCAAGTAATTGGGGGACAGACGGCCAGCGTGGATTTTTTTTTCTTTTGTTGTTTTAACTAAGTGTGATTAAGTTAAAATAATTTTAATGTATGTTGTAAGCTGATAGGTATAGAAGTTAGTTGTTCAAGTTAGTCAATTAGGATTGTGTAAACGAAATAAATAAATAAATAAAAATATTTCAATTTTAGATAGATCTAAATATAATGTAAATTTCTGTTCGGAAGGAACACAGCATTGAAATAAAAGTTTTAGTTATTGGAAAATGAGATAGCTTTTCTAAGTTATATCACTCAGTCTCATTGCGGCCTTAAATATTATTTATCCCATGCAAAAAAAAAAAAATTGTGAATTCGGTGAATATGTAAACAGAGTCTAATATGGTTTAGCTTATGCGGAAAAGTCAGATTTCTTTTAATTGTAATCCTACTTTGATTAAAACAGCACATATTACAAAAAAACAATCTCTCCGCCTAGTATCTATATACAGATCTATCCATTATTTTGGAAATGTATATTTATATGTCGAACAATATTGGGGCCTAATATTGAACCTTATGGAACTCCACACTTGTATGTAGGATACAATTTTCGAGACTACTTCACAAATTTAACCTTCAGACTGCGTGCTATGGGGAAATTTCTGTGAGTAGAAATGAAAGTGAAAAGAAACAAATAAAGTTTTTCAGCTGTAGTATCCCATCACCAAGAGTAATTTTATATTGTAAAAAACTTTTAAAATCTATTCCTCAGATCAAGGAACTTGCATTATTTGATTATTCGTTTATTGAATAGTGTAAGGGAATGATCAGTTGATAATACTTTATTGTCCTCAATGATACTCGAATATCTGAAATTTCTACACAATTTTTTTTTTCAACAACGCGGTGTTAAATGCTAGAGAAGATGACGATAGTGACAGAGACAGCATGATGTTGTAAGGAGCTCCGAATTTTGATACGGCTATTACGTTAGACTTCTAGTGTATGAAAATATACCGTTTGCGCTTACATTCCCCAGATATTTTTTCCCTTCAAATTTAAGATTGTAGATCTGCTCTTTTATTTATACTAGAGCAGATTCCTCAAATTTCTTACGAATGCATTATTATAATTTCTTAAGTACCTTAAGTGATGGAAAACACATTCAAGTAGTTGGTTATTTTTCCTTATTCCTGATTACCCTTAAATTATATTTCATTCCTTACTATAATTCCTATATTTTTTTTATATCTATGTATATACCTATCGAGTAAACCCTAAAACATACGAGGAAGTACAGTGAACGATAATATAAATTTTCAGCTCCAAAGGAAAAAAAAATATATGTGCGCGCATCGAACTAATTTCTGATAATTAAATATTGTAAAATAATAAAAAATAATCTTTGAAATGAGTGGAAATGATTAATATGGTTCCCGAAAAATTTGAATTTTACAGTTTTTCGGTTGATTTATTACACATGTAAAAGAGATTTGCAATTTCTTTTTATACAAAAACAAAATTGACAAAGTCCTTTTTCTATAATTTGCCGAACATTTAAAAGTATGAAGAACGATTTTTAATTATCGCTTCTTTATTCAGACCTGCTAGAATCTAGTACGTGGCAATTTTTTATAGATTAGAATATATCCATCACATGCTGTATTCCTATTACAAACTTATTTTAAAATAAATTGTTTGCCATAATTTCACATTTGACTATATTTTAAAAAATTTTAATTTTACAAGAAATAGGGTGACAAAAAGTTCTGTTAGAAGATTTTTTTTAATGTTAATCTAGTAAAAAGATGCTTTTTTGTTTGTTTGGAAATGACGATTCATTAGAATCCAAAATTTTAAACGAAAGAAGGAAGTTATATATTTAGACAAGGAGAAGGATCGAAGTTTTTTATGGTTATGTAAGAGATTTATACCATCTTCGTTATACCGGTGTTAGGATTTATGTTTTCAATTGTTTATTTCTTCTGAAAATTTGTTTCATTATCAATTTAAAAATTAATTCGCTGGGCTGATTATGATATTGATAAAAATTACAAAAGTTTACGAAAAAGGTACTTTTAATCGAATTTGAATTTTCAATTTTATCGATAAATTTACCAATATTGTCTATTATGACAGATCTCAAAAAACAAAAACGCATTCAACAGTTTGTTGACAATAAATTGAGAAACATTAAGCAGAAAACTCTGCTAACTTTTTCAATCTCGACCTCAGTATATAACTTTTAATATTTTCAACCTCAGTATATAACTTTTAATATTTTCAACCTTGTGAACTCTATCAACTTTTGTAAGATACAATACGCAGATTTTGACTAATTGTTAATTGGGCTGTTGCTTTGAAAATCCTAATTATTTTGTAATAATTTAATACAGAACAGGCATAATTTTTGGTGGGGAAATTTTTTCCCTTGAGTCACGGTACCCTTGTTTGAGCGCAATTCTACGCCGAGAGCTGGACATCAGAGCATGCAGTTTGTAAACGAACATACCTTCTTATCCTAGGTAATTGCGATAAGGAGGATGTCCGCTTATGTCATGCTAGACTCGAATATACTCTTTCTGCCCGCGATATGTGCCACCTGAGCCACCACTTTGCTCCCATCAAGGGGCCTGACCTTGTCGGGATGAATGGAAAACCTAGATTTTCCACGGACACTCGACCCCGTGGCACAAAATTAGACATAGTCTACCTTATTGTTATGGCTTCGTAATCCAAGGCCAGAAGGCCATGGCTACTCCCAGTAGATTTTCCATGCAGATTCCTTATTTGATGGGATTGGTTGCTCCATCCGGCCTTAATATTATTGAAACTGTCTATAAATAGACAGCTCCATCGACAACCACAGGGAGGTTAAAATGCACCCTTCGAGTCTGGACAAGTTTGAGATTAATTCCAGTAATCTTAAAGTTGAGGTTGAAATCGAGATTGGAAAAGTTAGCACTATTTTCACCGTTTTAATTTCTTATTCTTGGACATCAAGAACCGACTAGAAAACAACAAAACTGAAAAGCATTCTTGCAAACCAAATCTAATGACCGATGATTGTTAAAAAATTTGTAACAGAGAATTTTTTTGTCACCCTTTTATAGTTTTATAGACTTGTGAAAATTGTAATAGTACTAATGTAAGTCGCTATTTTGTTTTTTTTTTTATTAAGTTATTATTCAAACAAATGAAACGTTTCGACGACAATATTTTATTTATTGTTATCTCTCAATCCCCCTAGAATGAAACTGAAACAACTAAAAACTTTAATCTCTAAGAGAATTTATATAAAAAAAAAAAATGTAAACGACTAGTTTTGAACTATTTTTTAGTAGTTCTTAAGTTTAAAAAAAAAAAGAAAACGGATACATTACAAGTGATAAAACAAAAAAGCAAATTTTTTCTTATTTTTAAATTTTTATTTAGAACTTTATTTAATGAAAAAAATTTTTTCTTCCTTTTTCTTCGAAATTATAGCAAAAGCAGAGCTTTTTCTTTTTTAATTATTATTATTGCGTTGAGATATTTTTCAAATATATTTTGTGCAGTAGTAGCGATACTACTTTTATGTCTACCCCCTTAAAGTATAATAAAATAATTTGTTGTGTAGCTTTAGCTTTTTTTTTTTTTATTAGGTTTAATTCTTTATTTATTGCAATTGCTATTATCATTATTATTATTATGAAATTATTATTTTTCGTGAGAAAAAATTTTATCTTAGTGTTTTACTTTGTCTTTTTTATTGATATTCAATCACAAATTCGTATAAAAAAATATATAGTAGGAAGTTAAATTTAATAATATTTTTTTTTTACTTTTACGTTTCTTTTTATATGTTCGC
Source organism: Dioctria rufipes (assembly GCA_963924295.1). Taxonomy (NCBI): domain Eukaryota; kingdom Metazoa; phylum Arthropoda; class Insecta; order Diptera; family Asilidae; genus Dioctria; species Dioctria rufipes. The sequence goes on from OZ002742.1 coordinate 194,592,279, forward strand.
AAGTTGAGTTTATAGTGTTTTATTATTTTAATTTTTAATCATTGTAAAATTATTTAATAATTTATTGTTTAGATCCTTTTATTTCATTTATTTTTTTAATTTTTAATTAAAAGACAGAATATAAGAGATGAATCAAAATGTTAATTACTCTACCTACTGTAAAAGTATCTTGTAATTTTGGAACAAAATTTTCACAACGTTTTATTTATTTTTTCGACAACAATGACGGAAGCAGCAAAATAGATATACCTAGATATTTTTCGAAAATGTTGAAATGGTTGCCTTCTCTACTTTTTTTTTTAACCAAATGGTGGTAAAAAGGTTTTACTTTAAAATTTGCATTTTTATGATAAACATATATTTTGATTTTTTAATTTATTAACTTTTGGGATTTTGGAATTTTAACCAGTTTTTTTTTAGTATGATATTTGAATTTTAAAACTTATATACATATATTGTTTTACAGAAATCAATTGGTAGGTCTCATTTTTAGATTCATTTGAATTGATTTTTACTCACTCACAAATATATACACCACTATTTATTTGGTATATTCAGTATTTATTTTTAAATTTGTTAAAAATAATAACGTATTTGATAATTTCCATTTTATGTTAATCTGATGAATGTTTTTCGTAAGCTTACCCCTTTGGAATTCAAAGAAAACTTCATTACACAACACATTCCAAATTAGATAGTGCTCATTTTTCTCCATTTTCGGATGTAAAAATTTTGCATTTTTCTAACTTGTTGGTTGCTCCTTTGGAATAAATTAGATGTTTTGCGGATTGCGGGATATCGATGAAAGCTAAATGTAGATTTCCACAAAAATAAATTTCTATTTCGCTTATGAAATGCATGGTATACCAGTCCGAAATAACGAGAGAAGAGTTAATTATTCTCATCAAAGTATTCTTCTTCATTTAATTACCTTAATTACAAAATTTTGGCTTTGGAATACTAAAATTAATTTTTTTCTATCTCGTTGTAGTGTGCACTTCTCCACCTTTTTTATTTTATCAACTTCATTGTGTTTTACGCCATTTTTTGTAATTTGTGCACTACTGTGACATGATTATCTATTTGGACGTAAAAATATATAAGCTTAGAGTGCCCTTAGTAATGAATTCTCCAGACTTCTTATTCAAATTATTCTAATAAGAATGGACATTTCTACATGACACAACGATTCATTCTACTTATGTAGAGCGCTTTCACTACCACTTTGGTAGCGTAGTCGTAGTGTAGTTGTGTCAAATCGACTACGATCGACTATCTTCCTGATAGTAGTCGAATGTAATCAACTATTTGGTACATTCAAAGTGTGGAGTGAACGATAATCGTAGTCAAGCGTAGTCATTAACAGTCAAAATTTGGAAAAGTGAATGCAAAGTAGTTTTTGGTAGTGACTCGTAGTCGACAAAAAATCATTATTTCGGTGGCAGTGAGCGCGCTCATGGTCCTACTTGTGACTTGTTTTTGTTTTTTGTGCTTGCATTTTCCGTCTTTCGTTATACCCTTTCGAGATATTGTGTGTTTTCGGTTTCAATCATATACACGAATTTTATACGATACCCGAATTCCTGTTTGTTAAAGTTCTAAGGAATGTCATAGAGTACGTTTAGACCAAAGCTATTTAGAACTAGGCTGCCGTTTAGTCCACTCGTATTAAAGCTGTGTCAAATTTGTCAGATGTGCCTATTAATCCACAAGGAAAATGATAAAAAATATTTTCAGATTCTCTCTATTAGTGAACAAACACACATTCAAGTTTGTAAACAATTGTCTACCTATAATACCAATTTCTGTAGGTCAATACCCCATCAGATACTGAGTAAGACTAGTTTTTCGTAATGCGGCATGCTTAGACCAGTTCATATTAGTCCTACGTAAAACTAGTCCTAAATGGTACGGCCTGCTCATTGTAGATACACTATACCCTTTATGGTAGCTCTAACTTATTTTTTCTAGAGTCCTTAATATTGCTTCCAATTTAATGTGGAATCAATTTCTGTAGATTTTTTAAACCCACAAATCAATTATGTACATATTGGAGGGAATTGGACGATATAATACTCATGAAGCAGAATCTCACCATTTTCGTAAAATAATTTAATATCGAAAGTTTAATTAATGTTCATCGTCGGGAGGCACATGTACAATTCATGTATTTTTATATGATATCCCACAAGGATATGTTCTTTCTCCGATCATATTTCTTTTTCGTAATCACAATTTAAAAAAAGTGTAATAGCTTTAATTTCACTTATATACTTAATAATAAAGGCTCTATTCGAAAACTTATATTAAGAATTAATATCCTCGCATTGTACCCATTCCATTCATGAATTTTATAAAAAAATCATCAAAAACACTTAAAATGTTTATTAACATAAGTTTGCCCCATTTATTATTATTAGTATTAAATTAATAAAGAAAAATTCAAATATCATACTATTATATTGAATAAGCGGGAATCTACTCTGCCTTTCATAATTATTTTAATAAAACCAAAAACAAAAAAAAAAACGCTTTCGTCTATTAATTTCTTAATTTTATTTTTTGTTTTGGTGAAGGTCGTATAAAGCCAACTATATAGAGATAGAGACACATTAGTAGATTTCATTGCAAGTTGAAGTCAAAAATAAACCGCTTTTGAAAATTTTGCTTCAAAACTTACTACCTACACAAATAATATTGTATTTAAGAAAAAAAAAAAAAACAAAAAAAAACATACTTGTTTCATAAAAACAACAAATTTCTTTAGACACTGGTGACGGTATTACATATTATCGATATTTCTACCCCCCCCTTTTTTTTAGTGAAGATTAAAAATGTGGAAATGTGTTCCTTTTAATATTCACTAAAGATACCAAGTAAAACTGGAATGTAATCGTTAATTAAAAACAAAAATAAAAAATTTGTAATTATTTATAATTTTTTAACTTAATTTTTTTTTTAATAAAGGAAAATTATTTGTTAATTTTTTTTATGTTTATACTCTTTTTGTTCCATTTTAATTAAAAAAAAATTATTAGCGATTGTGGAATAATTTAACTTTTTTTTTATGGGTGTGGTATTTGGGTTTAATCTATTTTTACTTCTAATTTTTTAATTTGCGGTAATTCTAATTTAGTAACACTTTTGGATGCGTGTAGAAAATGCTTTAATTTTTTTCTTCTTCTTAAAAGCACGAAATTTATATTTTTGTATAACACGAAAAAGAGAAAACTGTTGCTTGAACTTAATTGAAAAAAAAAAATATTCACCAACATACTTTTAGGTCTGCGTTTAGCAAATTTAATGACAACAATGTGAACGTAATCGTAGAAGTAGAAAAAAAAACAGCCATAGATAAGGATAAGTGGAATCTCTTTTATCTCCCTATATAATTATGGATCAGAGCAGTTTAATTTTCTGATATTTCCTCTCTCTTTGTTGAAGCTGGATTTTTTAAACTAAAGCTATCTCTACCCAATTAACTTCACTTTCGAAACTGAGTTTCCTTAGAAATTTCTTGATATTATGACTAAACATTTTTAGTATCTTCCTATAATTTGCGACTCTTATAATACCGTTAATAAGGCCAGTCGTATCTGTATAAAACACATTAACACATATGATTTCATATGTGCAATAAAATTATAACAGTTGGTGCATTTATAACTGGGGACAGACAATAATTATATTGCATTTTTGCACAAGATCTAACGCTAGATTAAAATAATAAATTAGAAAGTAGTTCGCATTATGTCTTAGATCTAAAATATAGGCTATTGCTAGTGGTGCTTAAGCTACCTACATTATTTAACAGATTTTCACCAAATTAGTAACATTCAATGTTTGTGACCAATTTTTACCAACTTACAACCACCTTTATACAGGTTATCTATGTTTCATTTTACACTCATCAGGTACTTGAGGTACCATCCTAAATATCCTGTCTGTGTTAATCATGATAAAATTAAAAAAATATATATATATTTACGTAAATTCAAACTTTGGTCACACATATCTTTTAGTTAAGTAATTAAAAGTAGATAAAAGCGACAGAGCCTAAAATAGACCGCAGATCGGCCGACCTACTAACTCCAAAAAGTGGCCGCGAAGAATTTCATAACAATCATTTCTGTAAACTTAAGGCTCTGTGAAATAAAAGTCATCACAGTACAATGGAGTGTAACTAAACTAGTCTACTATTTCGAAAGAATTTTACAAAGGATACACAGTAAAGAAGTAGATTGAAAGCTTAGCAACAACTCAACAGAATAAGCGAACGAGATTTTATACCATCCGGAATAATATAGCACAAGTATTGAATTTAAGCGATGAACTAACACCGGTGGAACTGACTAAAATTGCCGAAAAATTGGAGTGCAAATTAATTGGCTACACATATGGTATGTATCTGACGTTATAGATACTTCAAGAGTTTTTTCAACTCAGTCTCTCACATCCAAGGATTTCATCTGATGTCTGAATTAAGTTATATAATGTCCAGCCAGTCTAACATAAACCTTGGGATGGTCCGCTGGATTTTTCCAAACGCCAAGATCCACGCACAAATGGTTAAAGAGGAAACTAGAATCAACTAATGATCAAATCTAGCGATTTCGGTCGTACGCAAATTGCAGAAGAGGGGTTTGCTTAATGTTTTAATCGTATTAGTTAAACTAAAGCAATCCCATAATAAGTTTTGACTGTTTTCAACTTCTTCTTTGTCTATACAGCTTATATACAAGTCTTATTGAAGTCCACATAAGCATTCAGCATAGACAATGCCAATAACTTCCATACATTTCAACAGGTTCTTTTCAGCAGACAGCTAACTTTTAAAAATTTATTCCAGGCCATAGCGCTATCTTGAGTCTACAAAGTTTGTCCATCTGAACTGGCCTTAAAATCTATTTCAAAAGCAATTTTATCTATTTGTCTGCTTCAAAGGTATTCTGCATTGATAGCCAAATTTCTCAGTAAAATATACTATAATCAGAAAATCAGCAAAGATTTACCTTGTAAAGGGCCCAGAATTTCTAGAGATTAAATCAACATCCCAGAGCTACATTCGATTTAATTATATATGATAAGCCAGCGCTTTAATTCCTATATAACTCGTTATCTACTCGCTATCTAATATGGAAAAAAATGAGCATGGAGAAGTTTTTGCAAGCATTCAGGGCATTCTTCCACTTAAACTTAATATAGTACCACCACTGCGAATCGTGAATCTTGACAATCTCAATGTACCTCATGTTGACGAGGAATTTAAGGAAGTTGAAAGAAACAAGAAGAATTTTGCATCTTTACTTTACATGGAAAAAATTTTTTTGAGTATTAGTATAGTATTTCAGGGATAGAAAGTCAACTACTGATACGATCACTATTGTATACCAATTAATATAAAAAAAATCTGCGAGTACAACATTGAACTTCACAAACCGAATTTTTTAAGTAGGTCTACTACAATAGCATAGGTATGTATTTACATAATTGTCGGTTGTGATAGCTAGCTAAGGATTACTTCGTAAGATCAAGAAATCTAGTCACTATTAAATTACAAGGTCCTCCAAGAATATCTAAATCAACAAAAGACCTGAACGTCGACTTGGTAGTAATTCTATTTAATCTAGATTTGGACTTAAAACAAAAAGCAAGCCATTTTAAGGCATATATTTCAAAAATATTATTTTTGAAATATAACACACCAAGACATTTTCCCCAACCTGGAAAAAGTGCTTCAATGTTTCTGCTATAAAAGCCCTTCTCTCAAATTGAAAAAAAAAATCACTTTCTTAGTACTAGGGCTGCAGAATCATTAGAATTTTTTATGAGGTCAAAATTTTATTTTAGTCTCATTCTCAAAACTCTGGGCTTCATCACCTTCATAAAAAAAGTCTGACTAATTCAAAATGGGGGTTTAAGGAGATTCGAACTATGATAAAAGATTTTTTGTCACTTTTAATTTTTCTTGACAATCGAACAATTTCGTTCAGGCTTGATCAGATCCCTCTTTTCGTTTACCCACATTCTCATCCATTCGTTATGTGACAGATCTCCCTCCAACTGTTGTTAAATATTGATCGGTTGAAATATTCATGAAACCACGAAAGATGATGAGATAATCGGAAGAAGTGTATCATCAGCCCTTAAGCATTCATAAAAAATTAGTTATAATATTTTTTTTTCGAATTAAATACAAGCAAAAGTTTTCTCAGCAAAAGATTAGGTAGCCAGGTAAATTTTCGTGAAATACTTATTTTATGTTTTCGTTCCTAATGATTTAAGACGCGCGCCAGACGATATACAACTACAAAACAAAAATCCTTATAATTTTTTTTGTTGTCATATACAGTTGGAATGTTTAATTATTATTTTGATTTTAGAACCTTTCACAACACCAAATCGCAAATATTTTTGCTAACAATTATTGATTTCAATAATAGTAATAATAATTAAGAAAAGGTTTTACGCGCACCAATTTTATTCACTTGAAATTATTTTCTTAGTGTTGTTGCATCTTAACAAAATTCCCCATATCCCCATCCATCCTCCGAACAAAACAAAAAATTATTTCATTTTCGAATTTTCTTTTCTATCTTTGCTTGATACTCGGAAATAAAAACAAAATCAAAAAAAAAAAAAACACCAAACCATAAGGTTACGGAAGCCAAGATGAATGGTGTCCACCAATAGCTCTAGCACCACAAGTTCCACTTGTTTCGCCGAATCTTCTTTTACTTAATCGCTATACACCAAATATTCCTATGCCAACACTGTATTCAGGTGATTCAATGCGAAAACCTCGAGTATCGGTAGTCGAAATACTTCTGTACAATATGGCAGCACTTTTAGCTGGTGTTGCAGCTGGCTATGATGTTCGGATGTCGAATGTATCACCAGTTCATCCTGTTCTACAGCCACAATCGTTACTCAATGAAAACAATTTAAATCCTATAGAAACAGAATTTACGGGTGCTGATGAAAGGAAATTTGGACGAAACACATACCATGGACCATCCAGACATAATAGGTCAGTTAGATATAAGATCCTCTCTTTTCTATACTGTGCCTTTACATATACTAATTTGTTTGTTTCCATTTATCATTCCAGAGCTTTACTTACATCAATGTCATTGGTACCAGATGATAGACCTATGCGTCATTCAGATTCACCTCAACACTATCTTCAATCAACAATTTCCACTACAAGTGGATTAGGTTCGAATTTTACGACAAACACCTCAGGACTTTCATCATCACTTGGTGGTAGTACACAACCACCAACGCCTTCACCACGTCGTAAGACTAGCACTTCATCGTTTACAGAAAATTTAGATTATCAAGAAGAGGAACAACAACCTAGATTAGATAATCGTGCACCAATTTATGTACCTGGAGATTACTTGAATCGATATCCTAGCAATATTGATGGTTTCACTGGATATCGGAGTGGTTATTTCGGTAAGTTCACATTAACAGATTTTCAATTTAATTCAATAAAAAACACAAATTTTTGTATTTTCAGGATCGAATTACCTTCCCTATCGACCTGAAGTAAATTTAGCATACGAACGTGATTGTAAATCATATCCGGACTATTCATATGATCATTCAAATTATCATGATTACACCTATGAATCTGCCAGAGCGCCAAGAGTGCCTCAAATGGGAATCTCAGCTGGTGGACATCGGCGAACTCTCTCCAATATATCAACAAATTCAAATATAAATCAAGCTTTTCGACCAGATTCCGATGAACTCTCCTCCTTGTATGATTTTAGTAAATTAAATATGAATTCAGATCATCATAATCGAGGTGATACTAGTTATGGTTCAAAGAGCTCTTATGTAACCAGCAATATCCATCAATCGGGATTGAACAGAATTCATGATTATGAAAATTTAAGTTTTTACAATCATAGGGGGGGAGGAGGAGGAAGTGGTACCGTCACAAATAACTATTCGACTGTTAGCACATCACCTAATTCAATAATAATGAATAATAGCAATGAGGCATCGCCTGTAGTAATAGAACGTTCTTCTAATTTAAGTTTCGAACATGGAGGAATGATTGGTAGCAGCAATAAGTTACGATCAAGTTTAAAGAAATACTCAAATCAAAAGAACGGTACTAATACAGGCAATTCTGGAGGTGGAACACCAACTAATCCAACACCTCCAGATTCTTTAACAAGTGATGATAGTTCATATTTGAGTGCCAAAGAAAGTTCAATATCATCGCAACAGAGTCGAGTACGATTCAGTCCTGAATCGTTACTTGATATTTCTGCACAAACACAAAGTTTAGATCCGACAATACCATTGCTCCAGACAGCAACAAATCGTAGAACATCGAGGAGGCATACAAGTGATATGGCATCCTAGCAGTTACAGGAATATCCATTGCGATGGCATGGAAGACGATCTCGATCTGCACATTATGAATATGAATTGTAAGAATAATAATTTAGAAAAAAGTTCAATTATCATTTTACATACCTGTGTTAACAGTTTTTTTCATGCTGTAATTTTTTCAGAACAAAGAGATTTTTTTAGATTAATTCGAAAGTATCTAGAACTTGAGGTAGACGAATATGGTGCGGGTAATCAGGAAAAATTGTTAGCTCACAAGGTATACTAATGCAAATTCATGTAGACGGAGTCCAAAGTGGTGACAACTCTTTATTCAGTCCAGTTGGAAGTATCGGTCCTCCACAGAGGCTCTCACTCTTTGGATATACATACACAAGTGTTATCCGACCCATCTTAATCCGTGAAGTTAGTATTGTGAAAAAGTATGAATTTTGCCAATAATCGCAAGATATTCGACTAAGTACAGCAAATTTGTCTCCTTAGTATATGTGGGACAATCAGATCCTCTGGTAATAAGGAGCTGTAGGTTCTTCTTCAACCTACACCTCGTACAAATTCACATTAAAATTTATGTAGACGACAACTCAATCAGTTAAATTCAATCTAAACATTCCAAATGAGACAACATTTTGAATTTATACAGTCAATCGTGCCGGATATTAATAGTGAACAACAGTGAAAATCTCTTTGGAACTATGCTAAACGCCAGCTTAAAGGCAATAATTTCAGCTAGGGTCAAATGGAAATCACGCTGTGTTTGAACACTTTGGTACATTGCAACTTTTTCGTGGAAATATATATACGTCTTGAAAACCACAATCTTCCAGGCTGAAGTGTGAAGATTATCTTGGAAGCTGTATGATATTTTCTCAATTTTAGTATAGTAAACAAGCGATATTGTCATCTGCTCGAATAGTCATTAATAGTAATACTTTTATTAAACTTGTTGTTAGCACTTTGGTAATGGAGTGTGAAATCATTTTATTTTATGTATTTACACGACTTGTAGCATGCTCGGCGGAAGAGAGGAGGAACTTCTAGAATCAAGGCCTGGGTCGACTTTAACTCGATCCTTTCCATAGAAAAAAAACTGTGTGAAACCGATGAAACCTCACCCAAGCACAACAATGAAAGTATTTTGATGTTAAGCAAATTCTTATTAAAATCCCATTCGAACATTCCTCTCTCATAGGACATACACAGGATTGTACTAATTGAAAACTGAATACATAAATGTCGAGAATGCGTGGAGGACACCAAACAATAAAGTGTCGAATTGATATCATTTATGAGCGAGCTCATCATTGCTTGATCTACTTCCTCCCCACGCACAAACAAAATACAAAATTATTGCAAGACAAAATTTTTTTTTTTAATCAGTAAAAATGGGAATAATGTACAAAAATAAATTCAATAATTTTAGATGAAATAATCTGAAATACGTTCTGCCATTGTTGATATAAATAAACTTAATTACTTAAAATCAGTTCAGTTCAGTCCATAAAAAGTACGTATTTTAAAAATGTTTTGGGGAAATTGAAGTCCCTATAGAAACTACTGCTCATCAATAATCGAAATATTATTTATCATGAATTGTTTAAATTTTAGATGTCAAACTCTCTTCTGTACTCTGTAGATCCTTGGTTCAGAAGCAAAAAATTTGAATCAAGCAGCTCTTCTTTAACCACCTTCCACTATCTGTATGCATGCACTTGATTGGTGAAATAGGCTAAAAAGAAGAAGGTTCCTATATTGACAGGTTTCATCAGAGATATTCCCGGGTTTTTGAAGTTTATTTGGGATTACCCCCTATAGTAATCCCCTTTAGTGTCATAGAAATTTATTCTACGTTCGCGGAGGTAGATGTTTCTAGTATCAGGCTTTGCCAAAAGCAAGGGTGACAGATAATTGACATTTTTCGGTATGAGCAGATCTGGCAAGTTGTTTATGAGTGGGTTTGGGTGAATACTGATTTTTTCGACTAGTTTTTTCGTTAGATCGAACAGATACTCTTTGACGAGGGTTATATTGGCTGCCTCGTACAATACTTCATTTCGGTAGTATTTTCCGTTGGCTCTTCAATGGAGTCCTGTGCAAGCTCTAAGAATCTACCTTTTGAGCTTGCTAAGGCGATCCATATAAGTGGGGGAAATTGTGTGCCATATGGGAAAGCAATAAGTGATGACAGACCTTATTAGTTGCTTGTACAAAAGTAGTTTTGTCTGGGTTGTGAGTCCGTCTCTGATATTGATTATATGATTTATAAGGCTGTACGCAAAATTAGCTTTGTTAATGATCGCTTTTACATGGTTATTCAATCGTAGGAGTTCATTTAGTTTCAAGTTGGGAAAATATTCATTCCAACCAAAAATTACTACACACACAATACTAGCCTCGATCGACGCTTCTTCTTAAGTTCTGGAATAATTTTGAATTCAATCATAAAATTAAGTAAAAATGTATTTAAAAGCAGAAAAAACAAACTCGGCAATTTTTTGAAATTCTTAAACTACCATCATAAGGATGGTTATAAAATATAAAATTTTGCCTTCTGACATATGTTAGAAAGTCTACCATCCTGTGTCTCTCATATATCATGCATGAAAGGAATATAAAATGACCTCAAAGTAGGAGGCATTTAACACTAACTATTTATGTTCTTAAAAACTTATGTAACTTAAAAACAAATTTAAAAATTATTAAAATTAATATTTATAATTTCGTGTGTTTTCCTATAATAGGAACATACGCGCTATCTCCAATAAGAAAATGTATAAATGCTTACCTAATCCTCCTCCTTCTCAAGAAATGAAAATACTTAGATAAGTGAAAGAAACAAGGCAAACATTTTATAACTAAAAAAAAAAAGAAAAAACAATTGTTAAACTAGCAATTAACCATAGAAAAATGCAATAAGAGTTAAGAATTGTTTTTGTTTATATAATTTTTACTGTATATACGCGCGCGTATGTAGGATATGTGCATTGTAAAATTTTGCAATATAAATTACAAAAAGAAAATTAAAATAAAATAGGCCTACTAATTAGACGCGAATGACTTTTTAGTGTACTATTATCAGGCGCGAAGACGACGCACAACGCCAAAAAGTAAATCTAGTTAAGACACATTTTTAAATTGTATTTTATGTATAGTAAAGTGTCTTGGCTAGAAATTATATTTATTCGGTTTTTGGTGTTTGCACCAACACCAACCAACCTCACTGGGCCACTCTTATTATAAAACAAACAACAACAAAAACTTTTTGAAGTGACTAAAAATGGCAATATTCACCTTTAACTAGGCATTTCAATCGCATTTAGTGTGTGACTTATATATATTATATACTAATAATATTTATGAGAAAAAACCGATATATGTATGTAAAACGCCAATAATCCAATCGCCTTAGCATAGATGTTGAAGATTTAAAAAATTTTTTATCTTTAGATTTACAACCAAATTTAGCTTTAGCAGTGATTTTTTTAGTTAGAAACCTTGAGATACAGACAAATAGGGAATCAGATAAGATTTGCTTTTTTTTTATTTATGAAGTTAGTAATTAAGAATTAAAATGAAAAATTTGAATTTTCCTCTTCATTGCCATCATTTCATTATCCCCTCTCATTCTTTAGAATGTTCTATTACGTTTTATTGTGATTTGTTTTTTTATTTATTTATTTCATAAACAGAAAATTATGGCTGGAATCAGATAGGTTACGTTAGACTAGAGTGGTGCTTTCAAGATATTCAGACCACCACATAGATTCATTAGAATTTATCCTTCTAATAACATCCAAAGATCCACCTTGATTTTCTAAGGAATTTCAGAATGCACCTACTTCCAGCTTTAAAAAAAGAAGTGGTTACAAAATATCGCGTCTGTTTTGATTGCTAGAGAACACACAACAGGGCACATGCCGAACTGATTTGTTTTCCCCAGGAGCTTTACAGTTTCGACAGAAATAGTTTGACTCCAGACCCAGTCTCCTAGCATGGATATCTAGTGGAATTATTTACTTGGTGTGCGTTCTGCTCTCCCTAAGGAACCCCCTCATTTTCTGACCCACCGAAGATTGATTCGATTATCGAAGTGTCGCCTTTTAGAGCTCCGATCTGTATGCTCACATACAATATTGTCCATTTCAGACCCCTTGGGTTTGCTATGTCATCCGCTATCTCATTGCTCTCGATGTTTCTATGGCAGCATAGGGTCACATTGTGTCGTATGTAAATCTCGTCTAGACTGCGTTTGTATAACTATATCAGCTTTGATTTTACCATCAAAGCATCCAAGGTCTTAATAGCCGTCTGGCTGTGAGTATATATGCAGATGCTTAAATCGGACTCTTTACTACGCATAGATAACAACCAGCAGTATCGCGTGTTGATTCGCCACCAATTCTGCCTGAAAAACACTACATTTACCACAGCCTCTGGAATCAGGTCACTTTTGCACACTCTTCTATCATTCAGTGCATTGACATGAATACTTGAGTACTTGACTTGAAATCCACTTGAAACTCAAGTAGTGTTTTTGGTTGAATTAATTCCAATTACTTGATTGAAATTTACCAAAAATTACAATTTGACTTGTTCCTCTTTACCATTTCCATAACTCGATGACATGAATAATGTTCAAGTACTCCTCCTTTATAAAAACTTTTCTTTTGTCGAATATTTTTCAGAAATTTTATAAAATTCATTTTTGTTTCATATTTTTCATACGTTCCTATAGGCCTTCAATCACAACCAAAAGTAATTTTAACAATATTGTGGTTCGTCGCATAGTGAAATAAAGTCAATCAATAATAACATTGTGGGGATCTACCATGGGTTATCCAATATCTCATATCTCATAAGAAGAATTAATTATTGGGGTGTATTAAGGTAAATAGATTGTGTATACTTATGGTCTGAAAAATTCTTCATAACAGTGCTCAAAGTCGATTTTTTGTGAATACTCTACTTTTACAATTCTCATATAATCCTACAGACTCTTAAATATAGTCTAGATCACTGCTGGGACATGTATTCTATTCCAAAAACCTGTGCATATATAATAAGAACTTTTATCAGATCGAGCTAAAGAAACTGCTAAACATTTACTTAGAAGGTGCTCTCGGTTTTTGTGGGGTTAATGAGCGCAGAAGCAGTTCGAATGATTTTTGAATTTTCTAATCTGCTTAATAGACATCGACAATCCAAAATAAGTTCTCAACATCAATTTTTTTTTTAATTTAAGCAGCAATTGTGAATTCCTACAAGTATGCTCGCCTTCTCATTTTCTGAACTCTGACGCTGAGTGACTTTTGAATGCGATTAAATACTCGTGTACTCTATGACTTGTCTTGCACCATGAAAAATATTGTACGGTTGACACCTAAGACTTTTGAGAATCTAAATCTTGACCCAAAGTATCCCCAACCGCAGTATCCATTATCTATCCATCTGAGGAAAATTATCAAAGCTTTCATGGCCATCAGACAGACAAATATTCATAGGTTGTCTGGATCTATTCCTCCTTTGCTTTATGTTACCAAGTGATCATGGGATGTCAGGATGTCAATTGTTGTCTAATACGGATGAAGGATCGATAGTAACATCTATAGATAAGAATATCCTGTTCATTTTATATCTAAAATGAAGATTTGCCCCATTTTACCTCTTATGCAAAAAAAAGTATGTATTATACTACCCTCTTGAGTTCACCTTATTTTTGAGCGAAATACGTGTACTCTCATATTTTTTCCACTTAATTCCCACACCTATCGATTTGTCTTGATAATAATAATAAAAAAAAAATACATTTTTAAAAGAATTCTTAGGTCCTGTTAGCTTTTTTGATTAAATAATATTGCTATAAGTGGACACTTTACCGGCGCTCTAGTGGTATAACTTTGTTTATTTGTAAAAGCGTTTAAAACCTAAATAAATTATCCTCACACGTTTGATAGTGTTTAAAGTTCATCCTTACTATTTCTCATAATTTCTATTTCATTTTACGTACGTACACATACTTTAGAATGGTCTTTTCAAATTAAACCAGACGAATTCCACTCCTGCTTCTAACTACAGAAGTATAGCAATTATAAAAATTATTTTACATGAACGAAAATGTAATGCTCTTTTAATTATTATTCTCAATATCCCACTGTGATAAAATTGAAATTTTGTTATTACAACACTCTTCAGCATATTTGGATGAAGTTACTGACTGCTAACTATTTAGTAGCTGAGTACTTTTAATTTCTTTGCGAAATATCCCTAAATTAACATAAGAAACTATGAGAATCCTACTACATACTAATAAAATGCTTCACAAGACATTCCAGAGAGAGAATATTTTTTTAAATTTAAGTTTACTTAATTAGATAATTAACAACTCTAGTCCTTTAAGAGTGTTTCATAATATTTTAGTCATACACGTTTACGCGTATCTCTCCTTATTTTGTAAATTTGCATTTTTATTTTTTAACTCTAGTGAAAAACTGTGCTAAATATAGTTTTTAGTAGTCTAAGGAAAAATTTATACATTCCAAGATAGGTTTTTTTTTTTCTATTTTTATTGTGTATAATTACGAAAAGTATTTGAATTGTGTATAATTAATAGAATTTGCTGCAAAATTAAATTATTTTTTGATAATATAAATAAAATTGTTTTGATCATTTTTTCTTTTCTTTCTTAATTATAGATGTTGATGGTGTGATTAAAAAACGATGGGCTCTATTCTCTGGAGTTTTTTGTAGTTTGAAAACAGAAATTTGTTTTTGTTATCTCAAATAAGAAAAACAAAAAACGAAAATGATTTTCCGCTTTCCAGTTACAAAAACAGCTAGTAGTAGTACTACTAATAACACGTGACTTAGGTGACGTGTCTATTAGAATAAAGTCAATTGGTTCAGGTTGTTTGCAAGTTCGACCTTCATTGGTGATCACCAATGGTTATAGCATTTTAAAAATCTAAACTAAATAACGTAAAAGCCTCTATCTGGACACGTGCAACATTTCCCATTGGGAAAAAGTGCGCTCTAAGAAACTTCCTGAAGCGCTTCCCTAGCAGGTCGCAGCCTTAAAACATATAACTAAAGGAAGTGCAATAAGCCCGAAAAATTGCGGCATTTTCCACTATGTGGTGGAATTCTGTTTATGTATTCGTTATTTATATGTTCTAAAGTCGCAGCGCTTCTTTTCTCTGTCCCAGCTCATCGCTTATTCACATAGCCATGCCATTCTTAAGAAGCGCTCTAGGAGGTAATGCTATATGATTGACGAAGAAGTTTTTTGAAGATATCTTTCAAAAGCCTTCATGAGCTTTTGGAATAATCACTGCAGTGCATTCTTAATATCATAAGAGTGCTTCAAGACTGCATCCTAAGAAGTAAGGCGCTTAAAGCTGCAGGCATGGCTATGAGGCAAGGAGCTAGGATAAAGAAAAGCAGTGGTGCATGCTTCCGAAAAAGCGTTCCAGTAGACTACTTAGACCGCTATTTATTTTTATATGTTTTATGAGTAAAGAACTAGGAAATTTGATCCAAAACATTCTTATTCCGGACTTTTCACATTTGCTAAAATATTTGGCTTTTCTTCGAGAAATACTTGGGGGAACTTACAGGTAATCAATCTCGAAACGTGATGGCTCACATTTAATATATTTATGTGATGTATACATACGTACGTATCTGCCTGTGATTGTTTATGGTATTAAATCTCTATTCTAGAGGTTAAAGGATCAGTTTTCCTATAACTTGTGGTTCTCTTTTTTAACAAGATTTCACGTTTAACTTAACCAAAAATTTTAGATTACACTTCTAATCATGTTGAACTTCACATTAATAATCAGAAATGCATTACTTAGCACAATAGAGCAAAAATCCAGTTTAGATTCATGGACAATTGGATGAAATCAGCCCTTGTTGCCCTTCTGCTGGAGCTCGTGGTCGTGAAGTAATCGAGCTTCTAAGTGATTGCTATAGAAACTCTTGAGTTTCTTAGGTACATACGGCTTTGCTTATTTTTCTGGATAGATCAGTAAATATTCTTCTAAAGACCTATCAAATGATGCCTAGGGAAGCGCTTAAATTGTGTTTTTTTTTTTCAGAAGAGTTTGGTATTCTTCCCAATGGGTGTACTTTAAAAAATACCTTTCTTTTTTATAATAAGTAACAGATTGGGAATCTCACGTCAGATCAAAGAAATCCATAATCCTAATCATATAACTCAATGATAATTAAATAAATAAATATTAAATGAAGATTTTAAATAAAAATTAGAGAATAAAAAGCTAATAAATAAAGCCCAATAAGTTATAACGAGTGCGTCCTTAGCTCCCACTATTTTTTTATTATTGCTCAAAATAACCCCGAAATTGGTGCAAGAATAGAAAGGGGAAAGTAAAAGGACAGATCTGGGTTTTTTTTCTCCGGAGGAAGCGGACAAAGAATACTATTTTCGGCATAACAAATATTGTTTTAAATAAATACCTTACATAAGCGAAGCAGAGCTAATCATAAAGAAAAATTGATGCCGGCGAAGAAGGCGACAAGAGCACTTGGCCAAATAAATAAATATATAAAAAACACAAGAATTTATAAACTTAACCACTATTAACTCTTAAACTAAACAAAATGAGAAAACAAATTTAAAATCGTAAGAGTTAGTAATCTTATTTCATGAAAATTTTGGTAGTATATGATGATAGGGACCACGTAGGCAAAGCTCAATAGGCCGTCGCTCAATCAGGTGAATCCAACTTAGATATAAAGAAGATGCTGAGATTATCCTAAATTTGGAATTTCTCTCATATTACTCATTGTCAGTCCTTTACAACAAGAACAGAATTACCCCAAAATATGCTTCCGTTCAAAACTTATTAATATTTTTATGTTATACGAAAAGTATTATTATTATTATTGTGTTCTGGGGACGGATTCACGAACACAGAGAGTTGTGGAAATGAGTTGTTTTGACACTTAACTCTCCACTCGGAATTCTGTAACTCGGGGAATTTGTATTGAGAATTACGAAACTCTCTATTCCACTCGGCAAAACCCTCGGTCTCGGCTGTGTTAGTTGTGGAGCATATTTCTCAACTGACAATATTTTCTGTTTTTGTTGTTTTGTGAAGGTACCTATGTAGGTACCTAGGATTTTCAAATTAAATTATGGACTCACCGCATATTCTGGCTATGTTTACAAAAACAAATTATGGAAATCCTTGCAATACATACAGAGAAATACGGATTTTAGTGTCTCAAGGTATCCCGCTAAAAAATTTAAATCACGCGAAAATGGTCAATTTAGTCCACATCCAGTACAGAAGAGATCCTATAAAAATTTTAAATATGCTCGGTAAAGCTTGTATGTAGGATTAAATCGCATCTACATTTTGTCCCCTAATTAGATCTGTAATTAATTCTTGAGTCAGTCCTTAAGATGAAAAAATGGCCGTTTTTTGGTACAAAAATGGACATATTTTCAACTCATATTATGAAGAACTGGTAAGTCGTGGAAACTCACTTTCAATGAGAAAAATGTTCACAACAGAGTACTAATGGATGTGAAACAAAGAACGGAAGAAATATATGCAAAATATAGGAACTGTGGTTTATATGATGCAAGTGAGAAAATCCGTATTTCGGCGGTAAAGTCAGTTATGAAGTTAAAATGATAAAAAAAAAAACTACACCACTCTATTACCCGCTTCTCCCTCTTTAATTTGATACCAAACATTACATATTTTGGACAAGGCCAATGAGGGGAGGTACGACCCCCCATCACCAAAAGCTCCTCCCCCAAATATTTTCATCTATATTTCTGTACCCTAGACCCTAGATCCGAAAGAAAAAGCCACAATGCTCTACGAGCCTCCACGCAGAGTTAACCGTCCTTCAATATTGCGATACTTCTCACGTTTTCACTAACTCCCCAAGTATGTTAGAGAATCCCGAATGGAGAGTTAAGGAGCTTTAATCTGGAAAAACGAAAATTCCCATCTCCCAAACTCTCCGAGTTACAAAATCCGGCCCCAGGACTTATCGCATAACAGAAAAATATTTATAACTTTTGAACGGAAGCAGATATTGACGTAATTCTTTTAATGTTTTAAATGACTATTACCCGGTAATATATGAAAAGGGGAAAACATTATGTCCTTGGTGTAAAAACTTTACAGGATCAAGGATAAAACTACAAATTTGTATGACTTTTTTTCAAGAATTCAAATTTAAGGCTCGATTACGGATGTATTTACATTTTTCATTTTCTGCACACTCTCCAAAAAGGATTCAAGCTTTCTATGAACATGTTAGAATAAAGTTTCCATAACTTGCTACAACACGTTGGTTGTCAAATCCCAGAATTTAAACACTGCTTGTCAGTAGACAGAAGGAATTATCGAGTTTTTTGAGAAAATAATATCCGAACCAGAAAAATGAAACAAAGAAACTATTTTACCTTCCGGTGGGTTTCTATATTTCTAAAATAAATTTGGTAATCAGTTTCTTTCAAATACTTTTGCAAAAATATTTGCTTTCACTGATATTTTATTTAACAACCTGCAGACTAAAATCATGGATATTTGTTACTGCAACGAAAAAATTCATGAGATAGTGTCACATATTCGAGTTATGATGTAATTTTTCAATCGTTTCTGATGAAACCGTAGCCTTGGTTCGTCCTCCTCAAGAGCGACGGCGCTTACAAAATGCAGAGGAACCAAATGCAAAATACAAAATTTTATTTTTGGAGATAATTGACACCATTTCTACCAAAATGAATATTGGATTTCAAGAAGCTGGTGTTTATTGAATTGTTGAATTACAAGAAATATGCAAGTTATTCATAAAGTTTACATTCCAATGCATTTAATTCTATTAAGAGCTCGTATGGGCAGTTCTTTGAATTTTCAAAATTGAACAAGTTAATTGTGGTCTATAATTCTAATGTTTTCAGATATTTGCCTGTCAGTGAAATTTTAAAACATATTCCGCAAAATGAGCTTCAATCAAGTTTTTCTGAAGCTAGTGCTGAAAAATCATTTTCAGCATAAAAGCGAATAAAAACACATTTGAGGAACTCTATGGGACAAGAAAGACTGTCGAGCTCAAAAAATTAACACAAAAGGAAAAACTCTACGAGGAAGTCACACAGGAGTTTTGTAAGAAAAGTAGGCACATGGAATCATTTATAAGTGAATTATCAAAAATAATGTATGAAATGTTCACAAAAGTTTTTTATCCTTTTTCATATATTACTATTTATTGAATTTAAAATTCTTCCCTCTTAAGAGATCCGACTAAGGCATAGGATGGGAGTTGTCGGCAGCCCTAAGTGTCTGTCCTGCCTAGAAGGAGAGCCTGAGACAACCGAAAACCTTTTTGTGTGCGTGTTCTGAATTCGCCCCGAGCAGGCTGAATATTCTAGGGTCTGCCCTTCTATCTATAGATGAGCTGAAAAACCTTCCTCAGAGGAAGGTTTTGGTGAAAGGGATTTTAGCAGGGTAGCACAATGCGCCACTCTGGCTCCGTGCTTGGGTTGGGATCTCCTGTTCCATTGCCTTAAAAAGAAAGCATATTTCGTTGCCTTTTAAAAATACGAGCATACTACAGTTTGGTGTTATTTTTAGTTGTTATTTGAGCGAACTTATATATTAAATTCTCAATATTGGTCGATCTTGAACACCCGTCTTAGGCACGCCTCGCAACTGGTTATTTTAAGGTTTATGTTTTAAAATATTGTGATCCAATATGCTGGGTGAGCTAATTTAATTATACCTCAGTAGCAGTACCTTGGCTCAGTCAGAAATAATTTCAACGAATGTGTAGTAAAGATGGACTGTTTGGGTTGAATTATATGGGCTGAGAATTTACTATAGAAAGCTGTTAGTCAGAAATATAAAAATCCTTTGCTAAGGAGATTAAGGTAAAAAATATTAACGTTTCAATGTTCACTACTAACGATTACATTTCCATACACCTTTATGTAATACTGGAAAAACTATTTTCGAGTTCACTTACTTTAGCAATATTAAATTTATTCGTACACACATCTCAGTATCAGATCGGATCGGGCGTTTGTAATATTTTTTTATTGGATTTCTTGGTCCGACAACTAAACTTCAAAATTTTCCATAAATATTTTTTTCCCAAGATTCATCAAAATTTTGAAAACATCAACGTAGTTTTTATGTTTGATGGTTTTTGATATTCCCAAAATTTTGGTAAAATTATAAACGTTTTTGACATTTTTAAGAATATTTTTAAAAAATTTGGTAGTTTTTATATACCTTTTTTTTACCTTTTACTCGCATTTTATACTTCAAATTCAAATTCAATACATACAATTTTTCTGGTTGCAAATGTCTGTTTAGAGGTTGAAAAAAGTTCAGAGCAGAGCAGGGCAATTCACCTTAGATTGTAAAATTAAAGGAAGAGCAGAAAGTTACAGGAAGCTCATGAAATATAATTTTCTGTAATATTAATGTCAAGAAACTTATTTTTTACATGAAAAAACGCAATTATTTAAATTATTTCAAGAACTTATATATTATTATGATATTATATATCAAGAAACTTTTTTTTTTTTTTTAATTATTATTATATATCAGAAATGTCAACACATTTACAATTGTCCAAGTTCTGTTCTAAGTTGCACCTTCGAAAAATCCTGCTCTAGATCACCCAGTTCACTTTAGAGCAGCATCATGAAACACAGTTCAGTTTACAATAAAGTACTTTCGAGCAGTGCTCTGAATTCATGAAACATGGTTTTCTACTTTTTTCTGCTCTCGAGTAACTTAGAGCAACTCATTAAACAGAGCTAATGTTTCCAAAAAAAATCCCAAAATTTTTGGGTTTAATGGTGAAAGATAAATGTTTAAAAATTGTGGTTAATGGTGAATTATTAAACCGGTTCTCAACATGTTTAATATTTGGAAATACCGAAAATCATATTTCATAAGCCAGTATAAAATAAAGGGAATTCAGGATGTACAAACAGTGGATAAAGTACATAGTAAGAAAAAAATAAAACAAGCCGACGAATTAGATTTACGTGTGTATATATATTTAATTTTTTTTTTACTTCATAATAATAATAATAACTAATCTGATAAGTGTATAATTAAATATGTCTCTATATATATATATATATATACATATATATATTATAATTTTCAATATTCTTCCTTTAGAAAAATATATCTATGAATAATGATAAAATTAATAATTCAGATATGAACAAAACTTTGATTTTCCTCATCCTATAGGTTGCTTAACATTCTCTCTATCTCACAATAATATTTTTTCTTCTTACTAAACCGTCACATGAAAACTCACACACACAAACACGCTCGCGCACACGCACACACACACACACACACATATACACAATATGAAAACCCTCTCTATCCTATAGAGCATATTAACCTGTATAAAATTTCAACAGAATAACCCACACCATCTGTTCGAATTAACAATTCAAATTTAGACATTTTATTGACATGATTCGAATAGAGAAGCATCAAGGCAATCTTCTTCTTCAACCCGAATTCAGAATAAGAAATTTTCTTTTTCTACGAATTGGTTCGGTTCTGTTCGGTTAATATTTATCTAACAATCCAAATTCCATAATCAAACACTAACTGTTCTAGAAATTTTCAATTTTTCATGTAATCTCGGTAATCGAATAATTTCTCTGTAACTATATCTTTTTAATATTTAATTTAAGTATGAATATAAAAATATATATTTATAATAATAATAATATGTGTAATGAATGCATCTTGTATAATTGTATACCCTTTGTTTCTATTTACAATAATTTACTGTGATCAGGTTCTATTTATTTATTTTCCTAAGGCTCATCTCCCCAAATATATATGTATACATGTGTGTATGATGTATGTACTAAACTATCGTCCAACTATGTACGTATAATTTGGGGGGTAAGTACTGAGTATGTGTGTTATATATATATGTATGTATAAAGGTGAAACCCATTATCATCTCTAGTATTCGGTCCATTTTTCAAATTGCTAATAAGAATTTTGTCTTAACTAATTGTTTTTTATTTTTGTTTTCTAGTAGGTATACTTAAATAATTTATATAATAATTTTATTTAATTGGTGAAACATGTTAAATAGATAATATTAAATTTTTTTAGTTTTTTTGTTTGTTTTGTTTTTACTTTTTTAATACTTAAATAGAATTTGTAAACTACTATTTTGTCTCTTTATCTTCTTCATAATTGAGAAAAAAATCAAATTTCTCTCCTTCTCTATATCTCTTGAAATTTAAACAAAATTATCCTCTAATATGTGTCTAAGTTTATAATTTACATTCATATTTTTTACTTAATTCATATTTTCTTATTATTAAATTTTAATTTCAACTTTAAACCTTGCTCTTAGCTTTATAAATTAAGATCAATATAAAAAGAAAAAAAGAAGGAAAAATCAAATACTTTTAACAAAAAAATTTTTAATAAAAATGTGAGAAATTCTTAACTTAGACGACATCCAGGAAAAAAAATTACATGATGTAAAAAAACGATAGTTTATAGTTAATTATAGTATATACAACAAATTTGTGATACGTAATAATATTAAAAAAAAAAACTAAATGTAATAGAAGAAGATTTAAAAAAGTCAAGTCGGAGATACAACGACACACGCCTTTGATGATATATTTTTTTACGCAGCAATTTTTGTTCGTTTTATTTTTTTGCTTTTTTGCAGGAATGAACAAAATGCAGTAAAATTCTTTCTTTCTTTGGATGCTAGCATTCTATAAAATAATGAATATAGAGAAGAACTTGATAAATATCCATTCATTTTGCATATACAACAACTTAAAAATAGATTTAAAGAGATCTTGGATTAGGATTATGTGTATATTGTTAGGCATGCGCAAAAATTAATGAAAAATTACAGAAACTGCGAGTCCGGGACAAGTGTGATTTATCCTCATTTGATATTTTTTTTAAATTGGAGGTTAAATGTATATGACTTGAAAGGAATCAACAATAAGTATTTAAAAAAAATTATTATTATTAATCCGTAGAATTCTTTCCATGTTTGCTGTAATTGTTTTAAGCAGAAACCTTTTGATTACCCTCACTAGTTGAATTACAACGAGGGCAAGTAAAATTTGTGTGAAATTACATTAAAGCAAGAAAACTATTTTTAATCGTGAAATTTCAATAGACAATAAATAATATATTTCGTAAAGGTCCTGAAAATTATGGGAAAAATCGCACAACAAGAGTGAGCACGCAGATCAATTTCAAAAGTGGTGTCGATTACTGCACTGAAAATAGCTCAAAAAGTGGGAAATTCTACCAGCGTACGTACAGCTTGCCACATTAATAAACCTTTTAAAGTACTAAGATAGTTTGTGTAGTACTATAGGCGCATACATATGTATGCATATCTGTATGTATGCGTTCAAAGATACATATATGCTCATCAGTTTCGAAAGACACGTCTAAGTATAGCTACCATATCACGGTACTTAGAATATATGGCAAATTTTAAAATAAATATTTTTCCAAAACAAGACCGATCACCTCTGCAATTTTTGGCGCACAGGTTTAGGGCTTCAAAATAAAAATATAAAAGAAATGCTAAAAATCCTCAATAGCAAATCTTATCAGTTAAAAAAAAATCTGTTATTAACAACAATAAAAATTGTACTTCGGTGTTGCTATATTTCTTTATATAAAAATATGAAGTATTTCACTTCATTTGACACACACATAGATCACAAAAACGGTAGCTTCATTCTCGAGATACAATTTTTTTGAAAATGAACGACGTCATCTAAAGTCGTATGTTCTGAACTGGAAGGTTTTGGCATAGCTTTCACTCTCCGACCACCGTTACATACGCTTCGAGTTTGATATAAGAGTTGAAAACCCGATGACCTATAGAAATCTTACCAGAGCCAACTGGGAGGCTTTCAACCATATGTTACCACTAACTCGAACTTAACCTCGAGAGTGGATATAGATAGGGGAGGGAGGGCAGATCGGAACTCTGCCCCCCCCCCCGCTCCATGGATAACGCGCGAACTAACAAATCAACGTAAAATTGTGTGCAGGCTATACAATAAAGCCTGAAGATTAAATGGCGCAAACGAATGGTACCAAAACACTTTCCGTCATTAGAAATATGCGATCCATAAATCTAAAAGAAAATCATGGCAACTCTTCTACAAGAACGTAGATGGGGTTAAAGAAATGTCAAGACTCAGAAGATTTCTGTCCAACCCATGTTAACCTATGATTCTGTAAGAGGAGATTCATAGATTGTGCCTCCTAAGTTCAAGCGGCGCTCTCAAGTCGACTAGCAGTCGGGCTCTTGAGGTTATTATCAACATAACCCTGTGCAAACACATATCAAGACACAGATTTCTTGGCTCACACCTCCTGGACGAGCGCACGAAGCCGGCAAGGAGGGCTGGGAGTTAATACTTAGCTTTGTAAGAGCGTCCGGTTGGGACCTATGAGCAATTGCTCATAAGTCTGGAGGGTGAGGGTGTGGCCCGAACCTCTTCTCAAACTAACTAACTAACTAAGGGTGGTATGCTAGAGCCAACGAATTCGGCCAAGGAATTTTTCCACTTATTTTCTAAATTAAACTTGACATTAGGTCAAGAAAGTTTTGACAATTGTGTGATATCTCAGACAATAAGGAAATAATAAAGAAAATAAAGAAATAGATAAATAAAGATATGTAAAACAATTTTTATTCCCTTATTTGATTCACCTTTTGCAAAATCGCTGTTACTTCCTCCTTCAAGTTTTCAAATTATTCCACAAACGTCAAAATTCTTAACACAATTAAGTATGTCGGTATTTATTTTTCAAAGAAATATTGACAAAATGGCTGTTTTGAAAAAGAGCATCATTTTATCGATCGAGAATTAGAATTTTTCTGTTCGAATTTCTTTTCCCTATACTTGAAGAAATTGGCAAAGAAAAAAATTGCCTTGAATTTTTATTTTTACATTGTTTGTGTACAGGAACAGGAATACCTTGAATCTAGCATACCGCCCTTAAATTGTAAAATCAAGAAATTTGTAACCTTCCTAGCGGTGTGAGGGTGATTTTGGGAGAAACCAAAAATATGGGTAAGCTATTTTCGTATTCTATAATTAAAAACACTCTGAAAGCTTCATCTAAATCAATGATGAACGCGTGGGGGTTCAAAGGTGATTGGTTTCATGTGAAATGCACAAAAAAGGGTGGTCCACAGCATCACGTAGTTTCTACTTTTGCTCCGGCTATACACAGATTGCTTTTCTCTTAAGTTGCACCATACCGAAGTGAGTTTTAAGCAATTGCAAAGTTGCAAAAAAAGGAAAACTTCGATTACTACAACGTCATAAAGAAGAATGGTTTTAGTGGCAATATAAGGGCGATTATTTCTATTAACAAAAATAAGTTTAATCATTACGACAATGATTGTTATCACTTTTTTCTGAAGAAGAATGAGAGATTCTTATTATCACACCACCATGAATTCCATCATGATATGGGTATCCATACATTTAAAAGCCTCTAGAACTCACCTGATCTTCTGCAACCACATTATTTGTTGAAAATCATTGAAGTCTTCCAGGGAAAACCGTTAATTTTTTAAAAAAAATAATGTCAGTATTCATACTGATACTGCTAAGTGTGGCAATGGCATGATTTGAATGCAATTCTGTCGTGGTTTTAAAGAAGGTGCCTACCCTATCCACAGATTTTAAAATATTATTAATAATCTGCAGTCTGATGGCTTTCCTTAGACATTAATTCCCAAGGAACGAAATACAATTGAAAAGCTGATTTAACTAGGGCGATATAAACAAAGTGCATGGAGAGAAGTTGCTTTAATATATTATTAAAAGTTTATACAAGTAAATGCATAACAACTTATAAAACTTATCAAAATGTAACGAATAACGGTGGCAGTACTCACTATTGAAAAATATATATTTCAATTTCAATTACTACCTTTTATATTTTGGTTTATGAGTGTAATAAAATGTCTCTACTTAAAAAAGGTGGAAAAATGCTACGGATTAATTGTAAAAAAAAAAATTGGAAATATTTAATTTATTTATGAATCAACCAAAAAGTCACTTAAAGCGGTAATTTCATATAAAACTCCAGGAATTTGAATAATTCAAATGTATGTAGGTTATCACACTTGTCCCGGGGTGTACATAACAATCGACGAGGTAAGCTAATAATATCAATTTAGTTTTTATTTTTACCTTCACTTTTCTCATACTAATTAATTCTATTTAAGCATTTTCAATATCGCCAATTTTCCCAAGCAAATATAATGAAAAAAAAGTTGTTTAATTCATTCAAAGCATAGTATTACGTTAAATTAAGCAATCTTTCTATGTAGGCTATAAGAATTAGAAGAAAAAAAAATAAAACAAAGCCAACTAATACGAAATTATTAAGAAAAAAGATTAAAATTAATTATAAATGCAAGTATAGAAAGAAGCAATAAATAATACACGATAAACATTCATCTGTCCTTTGAAAATTTGAAAATCAAATCAGCGGAGGTAGGTCATAGTACATATTCATCAAGCTTCCGACAATCAACCGTCCTGTGCTATCCGTCAATTTTCATTGCATTCATACTTGACCGTCATGTGCCCATCATTCTTTCTCCATCGCATACAAAGCTCAAACTATTATTGAACCTACATATTCACAGCGAACCATCACGACTCATCACCGGCATCAAAATATTCTCCGAAAGTTTTCCTGACGGTAACTGTCGTGATGTGTCGGTGACGAACAGTGCGAATGGTATATAATATGACACTAAAGGGGATTATTACAGGGTGTAATCCGAAATAAATCACTCAAGAGCCAGAGAATGAAACCTGCCAACATAGGAACCTTCCAGTCCTTAATTTCCTAAAACTTCCTAAACATATCCAATCCATACTCCCTCCCAGTCCATCCCAAATTAAATAACAAACTCTTGCGATAAATATACATACATATATTTATACAGCTGTAGGAAGAAGAACTAACATCACGAGAAGTGAACAACACCCAAACCAAGGATCAAAAAGAAGAAAAGAGAAGACATCGAATCGAACTGAGGGCCAAAGATAAGCCCCATCGCCCTAAATAAGACAAATCCGTAGTATGAGGAAAATCATAAATTAAATCCAAAGAAGGAAGACATCGAAAAATTTGAAAGGCGCAAACACACTTCACTTGCCTTGAGTGCGAATAGTTCGATTCAAATGGATTGCGGAATATTTTGATGGACGGTTGACTGTCGGAATGCTGATGGATAGTGTGAATAGAATAATTAGAAGCTACTTCTAATTTTTGTAAACAATTAAATTTTAAACTAAGCTTTCATATTTATAATATTCAGAGAGCCACGAGAAGCGCACGCCATACACTTTACGAGTGTCATTTAAAAAGTTTTTAATTTTAAACAGAGATGGCGTTAGTAATAAGAAAAACCCATACAAAAGAACTAAAAACGAATATAAAACCTATGAAAAAGTAACCGTTGTCATTATATGACAAAAATTTCAGATCTCATTTTTTGTGTGTATATTTATTTACAAATTTTAACATAATAGAAGAAAAAAGTAAATTACACTCCCCTTTAAATTATAAAATGAGCAACAGCTGTGGTGTGTTACAGAAAATCATTCAATTAGATTAACCCTAGAATCTACACAAAGGTAGAAATGTATCTTTGCTGAGAAAACAATTGCAATTTGAAATAGAAATATTTGTCGCAGCAAGTTCAAATGGCATGATAGCATCAAATATATCTTTTACAAGGTTATAACATTGAAAACAGAGAGATGTTTGTGTGAATATCTATGTAGCCGTATGTACTTGCATGTCGGAATATGTATTACAAACGTACAATTGTACCTACGTATATTTAAGAGCCTTATTATGGAAGCCGATGCGTTATTCAGACATATTTTGACTGTATAAGAGAATAGGGAACTAAGAAATAAACAAAAATGATCTTGAATCCTCATAAATATTTTCGTTTTCAGACTATCGGCTGAACTCGATCGAGATGTAGAAATCATTTTTTGAAAATATTATTAGGATTCAAGACCTGTTTTAATTTCCTAGTTTACTCAAAGATTTTTCCAAATGGGCTGATTTACCTACCACTTGGGGCAAGAAATCGACTAATGTACGTTCTGGTATGAAAAACATCTCGGGTTCTAGATAGATTTTGCTAATGTTGTTATTTTATTTGCGTTTTGAGTTTTGAATAGTAAAGGGGTTACCACCTAAAAAAAGCTCGGGATTTCTGTTTTCAAGAGCTCAGTATTAGAAATAAAAACAGTGAAGTTGAATTTTTCTAAATTTATTCAATTTATAATTTAAAGTTGAATTTAACTTTACATTCAACCAAAGAAAACTATCGATAATAAATATTGCGTAGTATTAATGTGGCATAATACAGCAGAGAGAGAGAAAGAGAGAATGTAAGTGGATATGTTGCCAGGATCCCGATGGTAAAATAAACATAACACTATTATTTCCGTGTTATCTAACTTTTTTCCTATCTCATTTGCTGTATTAAATGTTATACGCCTATTCAATACATTTTGTTCTCCAAGAAGGTACATTTGTATCTTTGGTATATCAACCATAGGATCCAGGTAGGGTGTAGATTCTAGGATTAATCGGTTTAATAATTCTCTTAAAAACTGGTAAGAGCAAAATAATAAAGCAGGATCTAATCTATTGACTAATACCATAGATGGCACAAGAACTAGATGGCGCATGGCATACCAGAACAGAGTATACAGATTGTAAAATGGGTAGTGCATTCTGGAATGGCCCATAATATGCTTTAGAGCGAGCCAAAATCAAATGTTTTTATAATAGCAGTTTTGTAGACATTTGGTCGACTTCAGATACGAAAAAATATGAATCACTCGACGTATATATCATTTCAAATGTTGTGGTACATTCCGGAATGGACCACCGACATATAAATTTTGTACATATACATTATGGAACATCTAGTTTTTGTGCCATCTATTCTAATAACTGTGATATACATAGGGTACTCTGTGTAGCGCCAAATACCGTGAGTATTCTGAAAAATACACCGAAAAACGAGTGAGTAATTTCAAGATATTGACCTAGTTTAGACAAGTCAGTAAGCTGCCTCTGCCGCATGAAATCGGTAGGTAGGGTGATGCTGCATTCCTGCCCCCAAACCATATTCTTACCTATAAGTTTTTGTGTGGCAGAGGCAGTATACTGACCAATCTAAACAGGGTCATCCTTTCTATATCCCCCAAAATTGCTATAATTGGAATTACCCTGATATCAGCGCCAACATATAATCGCTAGAAATATAAAATTTGTGTAAGCACATATCGCACCTTGGCAAGAAAAAAGGCACAAGTCAAAATTGGACTGTGTTCAAAATAGCAAAATTAAGAAATAACTGAGTATTGTTTTTGAAATTGTATGAAGGCTATTTAAGTTATCAAATTTTTTGTCATTGTTGTTTGAGGGTGATAAGTTATTTTTACGTTGAATTGTTAACTAAACAGACAAATTTTGATTTTTGAGTTGTGTCACTTTTCTTGCCAAGGTGCGATATTCAGCGATATAGTGGCAAATCAAAACAAAAATAGAAATGAAAAGTGACAATTCGAAAATTATCATCTGCCAGCAGGCTTCGCTTGAATTGATGCAAATATACATCCATAATAAACGTCAGACAAGAGCGTTACCATTCTAAATACTATCCCGATTTATGTGTATCAGGGGTCTCTAATTAACTAGGTAATTCAATTACTCTGAAGCAAATATCAAGTTAAAAACATCCTCTGTGTATCGCATGCATTAGGTTCGGAACGATACTCAGCATGTTCTAGCCGAGCAGCAGGATAACAGTTTGTAATATATATTAACAAATTTAAGGGTTGCTTACGTGGTTAATTTGTTCACAACGTATTCAAAATACTTAAATGGTTACATGTAGCAAATAGTCATAGTAGAATACATAATTGGAGGCATGAGATTCGAAAAAAAAAAGTTAAGAGAAGAGTGAAAACCAAAACAAAAAAGGACAAATTTAAAATAAATCTAGGTATTGAATACATATACTACCAAAATTTCCAAATTTTATTCATTTTAATCTGTAGTTTATCCTAGAATGATACTGTCAGTTGTGTTAAAAACAAAAAATTCTGTATAGGTACGCAAATTAACAATGGTCATATAATAGAACCTTGCAGTATGCCCCATCTGAGTTCTAATAATCTAATTTATGTAATAGTATTTTGTGATGACCACTATCAAAATTTAGGGATGTAGCTGCACTTTTATTGTGTCTAACCTTCCAAACCCTTTTCTAAATATATATATACCTAATCTGATCAGTTTTTTTTTAATTTGATAGTGTTCCAAAAAGAGGTACAGGACTTTAATTGCGTGCCATTTGTGATATATTTGACAGATGTCATTTAGAAATATACGGAATTTAGCTATGAAGCAATACATGGTTGAATATTATCACATATTTTAACTTTTTTTTTTTGCCTACACCGAATACAATTCGTAACAGAATTGAAAATTAATTCTTTAGAGTATTGTAGTTGTTTATATTTAAAACATCGCCTATTTGTCAATCGAAAATATTGTCGCAGTATATGTAAACGAAAAACCAAACACTTCAATTTAAAAACATTATGCATGGTACAAAATTCAATTGGTATAAGAACTGAAACTAGAATACCATTAATAGCGCCCCGTAGTAATTGAGAATTCAACGAATACGGTAACAATAAAATTCAAATTAATAGAAATTGCATCCACCAAAAATTACAATTTGGTCAATATATTCGCCTTTAAGATATATACACTCTTTGATAAATTCAACTTTAAGAATACTTCAATCGAAAGCAATCGGTTTAGAATGAAGATATGATAGAAGAATGATATCTGTATCATTGGTCCTACATCAAAACATAGCACAATGATAAAAAATCTTTCCGCATGAGACCCGTCATATAAAGATCGAATGAACTGAAAGGTTATGGAGTGAACTGGAAGAAGTACAAGACTTGATATAGAGCTACCGATTCCCATTTAATGTATTAAAGAATAATAATGATAAAATTAAAAAAACGCACAAGATGTATACAAAAAGCAATTTAGAAATGCATGCTCCAATTTTAAGCATCTACAGTTAATTAAAATATTATAATGAAATACGAAAAATGTTATGAAGAAAAAAAATATCTCTAAACTTACCTTGGTAGATTATCATCAAACGAAATTCTCTTTTAATCCATCCTCCACAATAAATTTAACAAAAATTGAACATTTTGAGAACACGGCAATACGGCGATGTGAAAATATTTCAATAAAAATCATGCAAACATTTTCCATAAGATGCTTCAGGAGTAGGAGGATGAGGCGGATGTTGGTAAAAAAATATCATCAGGCACTAGTTAAATCCTCTACGGAATTACCACGTAATCGTTCTTGCGATTTTTGTTGTGGTATAACAGTTAAAGATTTTGGAATCTTCGATAGCAATGCATTATCTAGGATACTACTTGCACTAAGATTATTCTGTTGTAACTGTTGTTTAATAGCAGATGGACTTGATGAATTCGATGAAGATGCTGATGAACATGATGCAGATATATTAATATTTTTATTAATAAGATTTCCGTTAATCGGATTGTTACTATCTGTTGTGACATTATTCCACAGCCATGATGTTGAGCTTGTCAAAGTAGTTGGAGGCGTTAGAGTCAATACCCCGGGTAATGATGGTAAAATTGAAACACTACCACTAGTTGCTGTAGATGTTGTTGTAGAATTACTATGGCCTGAAAGCACGATTGTACGTTGCTGTTGTGAGGCTATTGAAGGCGGTATAAGTTGTAAATGTCCTGGTCCCGGTTTTGGAGCAATCGGTAACAGGCAATTGATAATCGATGATTTTAGTAGAGATTGTTGTGGTAATTTCCTATTTCTAAGATCTCCGCTATTAAGTTGCTGCTGTAATCTACTTTGTACGCTGCCGCCTCCACTAACAGGAGTCAATGAATTTTGTTCGAGTATTTTGTTTGGTATTTGAAGTCTATTTTGTTGTATTTGAGATTGTTGATGATGATGTTGTTGCTGCTGCTGCGTAGTACTTGTTTTATTCAAACTATCATCAATACCCTTTTTATTAACACCTTTAACCATTTGTTCACGCATCAATTTCTCTCGACGCAAAATGCACATACGATTATAATCATGAATAGATATTAAAAATGGTCTACCACCCGATTGAACTTGAACAAGTGCTGGAAGTCGTCGACCATCAGCAGTTTGATAAAGTGGCCCGGATGCATTCAAATGTCCTCCAGGACTAACAGAACTAACCGGCACAAGAGTAGGTCGCCAATTTTTACTTTGCATACGTTCTAATGGACTTAAAGTGTCAGGTAAAACGATTAAATTTGGTGGGTTGGATGATGATTTTGGTATTTCAGGTCTTGGCTGTATATGAATTTGTTTATTCTTCATGACTTGCATTAGGGTAGCCTGATTACGATTGATACTTATCAATTCTGGGGGTACGCTGGCAGTAACGCAGCTTCCAACATTCGATTTCTTATTTCCTGCTTGATTATTGCTATTATTATTATTATTATGATTATTACTAGATCCATTTTCATGGCTGCTACTGCTGTTGTTTATTAGCCTATTTGCAGCTTCTATTAATCGCTGTTGCCTTGTCATACCGTTATTACTATTGCCAGTTTTATTACTAAAGCTTTCATTTCCAGTTTCATTGCCAGACATAATCGGAACAATTTCAATTGATCGATTGTTCGAGAGTAGATTTGATTTTAATATACTATTGTTATTGTTGCTAGGATTCATTGTTACAGAAGAACTATTATTACTAGTATTTGCACTTGTACTTGCAACTGGTTGTGATCTTGGCTTGGCAGTTATCGTTACCGGTAAATTACTAAATTGTTTGGATATCCGATCAGCACTTGTTGCATCCATTATACTGCTATTAGTTTTAGCTTTGGTTTTATGAGATCGAATTGTTGGCGGAACATTTAAATTATCATATGATCTTAGACGATTTTGTACTGTCTCTGAGTATACAATAGCATTTGTGGAGGCGTTTTGTGAAAGTATTAAATCACCATTTCGAAAATATTTCTCTAAAAGTATAAGATGTCGCAAAAAGCTTGAATGATTTCCATATGGTTTTTGTAAATCTTCCCATAAACGACGTGTCGGTTCATCATATTGAAGAAATGTATTTACACGTGTCCAACCTTCCGGTGTGCGAACTGATGATGAACTTCCAAATGGTACATTTATCTGTATCAGCAGGGAAACAAAAAACATAACACCTTAACAATTGGATTTCTATAAGAAAAAAATAAAATAAAGTAACCTACCTGCAAACCCATTTCTTCTTCACCCGGGAAAAGTTCTCTCATCGAAATATTCGGATTTGATCGTAACACAATAGAAATATCATCTTTAGTTGCCGTACCACTTTGAAGTATTGTTTGTAATTTCGAAGGCGCTTGTAATAGAGGTGGCGGCGGTGATGGGCTATCACTAATTGGAACAGGTACATCATAGTCTACCATAACATCATTATCCAACATCATTTGTCCACTTGTAGCAACTGAAACTGAAACCTGTCCATCTTCAGATGATTGTGGAGTATTTGTATCAGCTCTTGAGGAGCTTTTTTCACTTTCAGCTGCCGAATCTACTGTAGGTGGAAGGGATATTTTCTTTTTCCGACCTCGTCTTTCAACTTTCTTTTGTGTTTGTTCTTCTTCTTTTGTATTACTTTCATTTTCACTTTTATCTTCAGCTTGTTCTTCACAATCACTTGAATCTTCTGCCTGAATGTTGTAGAAATGTAACAATCTGTAATTTTACAAATTAGTTTAGAAATTCAAGATGGAATTAAACTTAAGTGTGTACAAATCGAGTATACACTTACCGTTTACGATAATTTTTTACAAATTGCTTTTTTGAAATCTTTGCAGCATCTGGGGGTTTAAGTAATAGATTTGTAAAATATCTACATAGCTTACAAACAGCAGTATTTTTGCCCAATTTAACTGGAATTCCTTGTTGTTCCAATAACTTCTCTAGTTTATCGGATTCCTGATACTAGATTTAGAAGAGCATTAATTTAAAAAACGTTTCAAGAGGAATTAAAAAAAAAAACTTACTTGGTTGATGTAGTACATATTATTTTTGCATAATCGACGCTTGCATAATGCACAGCCAAGAAATTTAACAATGGCGTCATAATGTTGCGAACAAATCGGTGCCGTTGTACCAATAGTAGATAAATCGAAATTTGGTGAGATTTTCTTAATAGTTTTCCTTATAAATCTTCTCCGTAACGGATGTTCAGCAATATTATTACAACCGGGTACAAAACATGTTGTTGATTTTTGCCTCATATTTGCTGATTCTGTTGACTGCGTTGATTCATCAGCTGTTGATGAATTACTTTGAGCTGATAGCATACTATTGGTTATACTGCCACCTGAGCCCATAGCACCTGGTGCTGATAAACGTTTCTTATAAGTTTGTGGTGCATTTGCTCGACGATCAACATGCCGGAAACATGCATCACAAAGGCAATTATCAATCGTTAATTTTTCCTCATCTATGAAAAAATAAACGACATAGAAAACTGAAATTTAAGAAAGTCTAATATTATGACACTTACTTGCTAAGATTTTTTGTTGACGTTCAGAGGATTTAAGCTGGGCTACATGACATGGAGTATCAAACAGTCCAAATTTACCACCACAATAGAAACACTGATCCTGACATAATCTGCCGGGGTGAATGCCAAACGATGATGCTTTTTCAGGTATAACAATAATTTCTTTTTCAACTTTCTTTTCTGGATTATCTTGTGTACTAGTTCCACTTCCGGCATTAATGTTCTCTGAAAATGCAATTTTATTTTGAATTTGGGTTATTTATTTTTAAAGTGATGTGTGTGGTTTTTTTTTGCTACCCCAGTTATGTGTATACTTCTAACTAAAGTGAAAGATTTTTTTAAAAGCACAAACTTTAGTGAAGATTTTTCTATACATCATCAGTGGCGATAATATCAATGGGTAAATTCAAAAATGAAGCGATGCATTGATGATGCCGCATCTGCATCATAATGAGTTCAAAATGTATCGTAATATAATCATCCACTGAATCAAAAGTTCACTTTTGCATCACGAAAGCAATCTGATGCGTCAAAATCAAGAAACTAACGCATCATGGGAGGTTGTGAAGCAGTTGTAATTTTGGCGCCTAAGCATATAAATAGCAAATGGAAACGGTTCCCAGAGTGCAATGAGGCCATCATCCAGCTTTTGTAATAGTTTGGTGGGGTGTATCCCATAAATCCGTAAATCCATTTTTGCGAAAAAGGAGTCAAAACTGGTGCGGCGGTGTATAAAACGAACGTGCTAGAAGGTGTTGTGAAACCTTTATCGCACACACTTTTCGGTGGACAGCATTGGATCTTCCAGCAAGACTTTGCTCCTGCTCAGAAAGCAAAGAGCATACAGGAATGGCTACGCAACAACATTCCTGCTATTGCACAAGAAGATTGGCCATCCGGGAGCCCAGATTTAAGTCCGTTGGATTATGCTTTATGGACAGAGTTAGAGAACAAGGCCTCCAGAGCTCTCTACCGTAATTTGGACAGTCTGAAAAAATCTTTGGTGAAAACGGCAAATGAAATTCCATATGATACGTTAAACTTTGACGTTTTTGAATTTACCCAATGCTTGTACATTAGGTGTTTTAGCGTCCTTGAAGGATGAATTATTAATACTTATAGGAGCTGTGTATCTTGTCAAGTCAGAGAAATTATGGTGATATTTCTTTTTTTTTCAAGTTTCAACATGATTTGAATATTTTCATATATACATCCCATGAACTCAATTGACGAGTGATCATTTATTTTTGTATTCATATAATTTTTTTTTTTTTCATCTTTGTACAGGTATAGGTACATGTTCATATAGTCACAGTCCTTCAAGCATATAAAAATGCTACAACATGCAACCAGTCCAAACAACATATGATAAACTATATATAAAATCGAAAAATTACGATGAATATCACCATAGAATGCCATCTAGCGGAAATTACCACAAAACTCTCAAGCTGAAATCTAATCGTAGAATTTTTCTGACAATTTTTTATTAAATTTCAACTGGCTTGGTTCTGTACACAAACAATACATGAACATGAAATTTTGTTGTAATCCAGAAAAGGAAAGAGCCTGATCCCCACATTCACGTCGAGGAAATGTTATAAAATAAAGTAAATGAAATATTTCAATTAAACTATGTATTCAGAAAAACTTCTGAGGATTCTCACATCTTTTATGGTTCGCTACAAAGTATTTTATTTACAAATTTGTACATGATCCAAGTGAAATTCGGTCCACACGTTTTGACACCCAAACAAAAAGAATAGTATTTGATAATTTATCTAGAGTTGAATGACCGTACATCTTCAAATTAAGTCTTTTTTATGAAGTGTCATCATTGGACATGCATCTTTCTGAATTAGCAAAGTATGAAATTAAATTGAAGCAGGAAAATCTTCCCTTAATAGAGGGTTTAAACAATTTACGTACAAGCAAAATTAATTTATTTAAGGGCGGCTGAATGTGTTTTTTAAATATCTAGTCCCATAGAAAAATAACATTAGATGATCTCTATGTGTATTACAGTTATGCATTCCCCATGTAGTAAATTTGGAGATCTTTGGTACATTTTTTAAATTTTGCTACTATACTCTATACTCAGACCAAAGTTCAGAGTTCTCAGTTGAAATCACCTACCTACTCTTACTAGTATAATAACGGTGATTGGAAGGGACAGGGAAAGTGAAACGTTTCCATTCAATTTCGAAGATCGAAGCTACAGTGCTATCAAAATTATTCTCGCACGAGGACTTCCAATACATTTCTTTTTGTAATATTCACCGCACTTTTCTTGGCACTGGTTACCTACACAATAGACGTTTTCCAGAGAACTAATGGCGTAGCATATTGAAACTTGTGAAAAGTAAACCTTGCATAGCATGTTCTGATAAAAATTTTCGGTAAACTTATAAAACGTTAAAAGAGCAAGTGTGATGTCCGAAAATTTTTTTCTCTATTTTCAGAATACATTAACACAGGTTTTGAGGTTTGTGATAGTGTGTTTACTGAAAAACAGATTACGTGAGCAGGACCTAAGGTTTCAAACAGTTTTGCTAAAGTTTTGATATTTATATGTATCCTGCTATTCAATTTCTGAACAGTCAAAAAAGTGCATTCACTAAGTTCTATAAATGAAATGATATGGATAAAATGAGAAAAGAATGTAAAAATAACTTAAAAAAAAGCAACTACATAATAACTAAAAGTAAATCAAAATGGATGTAAGGTAGAAATAAGGAAATAATGAAAACTATAACTTGTTTCGATTATGAAAGTCGAGTTGATTTCATTGAGTTGAATGAACTTTGGTAAAAATTTTCATAAATTTAAGAAGTAAATTGTACGCTACGCTCTCAATTGATTAGATCCCATAAAAGCTTACTTAGTCGTCATTATAAGTAGATCAACATCGATTTTACTCGATTATTAGAAAATTCCTATGATCTTTATACAATCAAATCAAGACTTCTACAATGACATTTTTAGAAGTTGTCGAATTAATTGCAATTATATAAACATCATGGGAAAAACGAAATCCAAGGAAGCAGCTATTGTGTATCAACTAATTGTGATTTTTAATTTTATTTTCATGTTTTCATAATCTATTGAAACCAATAAAAAGATCGAGTGTAGCTAACATAACTTTTCACACTCCCTCCTCAGTGAATATAAAAATCTACTCGACATTCATAATAAACAGGAAAATTGCAAAATGGTTAGTAACTAACAAAGAAAGTTTTTGGGTTATATAGAAAGTACACACACCAGTTGTAGTATAACGATTATGGGATTTTCTACCATGAGTAAGAGTTTCCTGTTGTGGCGGTGCGTCTTCGGTCTAAAAAAAATATACAAATCGCTTAGTAACAGTAATACAACACATCATTCGAATTCTTTACCTCATTTTGAATAGTGTAATAAGTATCATCCCCTGAATTGGTTGATTGATTTTGATCTTTATCACTATTTCCACCTTTAACACGACCCTTTTGAAAGGTCATTTTAAGTGATTGACGACCGCCGCCGCCACCGCAACTTCCAGCTCCTCCTCCTTCACCACCACCATTCGAATTACTACCTCCTGCAACAGCTTTGCTTCGCTTATTATCATTAATATTTAATCCATTGTTGTTATTGGTATTGTTGTTGTTATTGTTTGCTTGCCGATTCAGTTTAATAACTGTTTTTAATGTTCCAGTATATTCTTGGGAAGTTTTATTGCAGTTACCTGCACTAGAAGATCCACCACTAGTTGCTGAATTTGAAGCTCCTGCCCCGTTACTTCGAATATGATCGCTACTTATTGTTGATGAAGATGAACTCTGACCAGTATTAATGCCAGTTCCATTACTACCGCTCTTTTTGTTTACTCCTCCTGCTCCTCCTGTAGTCTGTAGTAATCTTCTTCTTCGTTGCTTTTCAATTTTTGCTTCAACAGCAGCTTTATGCGTTAATAGACCCAAGTTCTTTAAATGATTTTCTTTTTGTTTAAGTGTTTCTGGGGTTTCTAACAGTCTCTTTTCTCTCTTTTCAATTGTTTGTTGCTCATCGGACTTTTCAATCTGAAAATAAATAAGAAACATTTGTAAATTATTGTAATCATGTAGGATACCGGGATACGTAGTCCGCGCATCAACTACAGAGATAATTAAATTACTTATAGTCTAATAAAAAGAAGAGTAACGACCCTATTTATTGGACCAGAACCATTTTATCTCTTCATGAAGATGATTCATTGCAAAGGTTCGCATATAGCGAATGCACAAACCACAAAAACCATATTGTCTGAAGAAGAAATAAAAATGGTCTTAAACCTTGGAACCAAAAGACAGTCTTACCTTTAATTAAAATTAAATATAAATCTTAACTCACCTTCATCGATGTATTAACACTATTTTGAAGATTTTCCTTAACATCTTTAATAATATCTCCAGCCTCACTAACATTCTCTTTATTTTCATTGACTTCATCTACATCCATGGAAACATCTTCTCGAAGATCTATTGTAAGCTCTTCATCATCACTTTCTGTATCAGGTTCAGAAAGATTATTTATGCTAACATCACTCTCAAGAACAACAGGAATAGCAGCAACTTTAGAAACATCCTCAGAAACAACATCCATTAAAACATGCATAGAAATTTCTTTGTTATCCTCAACCTTTTTTTCACTTCCTATTTTTGTTTCGGTTTTTTTAAATTCTATTTCTACTTCTATTTGCTTTTTCTCTTCCGAGCTCGTTTTCAAGTCAATCTTCGATACTTCAGTCTCTATTATATCCACCCTATTTTTCTCTAGTGGTTTTTCTTCAACAATCATCTTCAGCTGATCATTATCATTTACGTTTTCCTCTCTTGAACTTTTATTACATGCAATTTTGTCTTTTATTTCAGTATCACTTTTACATACACTTCCGTCTGCAATTTCATTCTTATCCACAGCCGTATTTCTACTATTATTATCACAAGTATTATTTTCTAATGCAGCTATAACTTCTATAGTTGCATTATTGCTTAAAGTTTCCTCATCCACCTCCTCCTCCTCTTCCGTAACCACTTGTTCGAGTTTTGTCTCTTTTTCTTCTTCTTCTGACTGTTTTATCGCCATAAAAATATTTTCAGTTTTTATTGTCATCTCTGAAGCAGAGATAGAGGCAGAAGCAGAAGCAGCTCCGTAGTCATTTTCGTCCTCATT
The DNA here is from genome assembly GCA_963924295.1 of Dioctria rufipes. Taxonomy (NCBI): domain Eukaryota; kingdom Metazoa; phylum Arthropoda; class Insecta; order Diptera; family Asilidae; genus Dioctria; species Dioctria rufipes. The sequence goes on from OZ002742.1 coordinate 194,632,620, forward strand.
ATCATCATTATTTTCTGTTTTATTTGTACTTAAATTCCCATCGTCTTCAGTACTATCGTCTAAAATTAACCTTTCACTTTCCCGAAGAGAATCTCCACTACAATTAGAGCTTCTCTCTTCCGATGGTATCAATTCATCGTCAAGTTGTTCGTTAATCAAGTCCACAATGCTATTACAAGGTACTTGGGTTTCTTCTGAACCAGAATCCTTATTCTTTTCAACTTCTTGTACAATATCACCCAATTTAGGATCATTCTCAATACCTAAATTATTTTCTAAAAATTCTGGTTTTTTATAAAATTGCTTAACGCTTATAACACTGATCTCTTCGCTTATTAACTCAGGGCTAAGAGATGCAGCTTTCTCAGAATTTTTATCGTCTGTACTTGTTCCTGGTGGTATCCTTTCGGGAGCAATTATTATACTGCTGGATGATGATGTTGTGTTTGTGTCCACGATGAGAGGTTTTTCAACACCATTTAATGCATCAGCTGTGATAATCTTGTTTTCTACTACTTTTTTTTCAATCTTAACAGCTGATTCATCACTTTGGATTGTTTCATTTGATTTACGTATGTTTGTGGTGGTTGTTGTAGATGCTTTAGATTGAATATTTTTCCCTGTCTTATTGGACTTGCTATTAGAGCTGTCTTTAATATTTGATTTATCATTTTTTTTTATCTCCTTTTTAATAGGTGTTGTTGGTTGAGTTAAAATTTTTTTCGGACGTCCTCTTCGACGTTTTTCACATCCTTCATTCTTTGTATTCTGATCTTGTTTAACTTCATTTTTCAATATTACTTTCTTATCAATATTTGATGATGCCAGAGTCTGTGAAATCTTCTCAGGGATACGTTTAGACTCCTTTTGGCTGTCACATGTTTTTTGTACAATATCTTTTCCATCTACGGTTGATGATTTTTTTGAATCTTTCTCAAATAACTTTGCTATTGTAATTTCGCTTTCGGACAATTTATCTTCATCTTTAACATCTACAATATCGTCTTCGACTTTCTTGAAAGTAATCTTTTCAGAAACACCAACTAATTCTTTTACCTCTTCAGATTCTTTAGAAATAATTTCACAATCTGCAAGCACATCTTCGGTATCTTCATCCATCTCTTGTTTAATTTCTACAACTTCCACAAGTTCATCATCTTTGGAATCTGTATCTTCGACAAGTCGTTTCAATTTATCTTCTTGTTGTTCTTCGTCTTCTATTTCTTCTTCGTCTGCTTCATCCTTTACTTTAATTGTCTTTTGATCTACGACTAGTATATCATCATGTTTTTTTTGTACTTCATGCAGCAATAATTGTTCTTCTCCTTCTCCTGGTTCAAGTTTCATAATTTTTTCTGCCTTTTTCATTTCATCTTTATCATCTGATTTTATTGAATTTTCTCGTTTTCTTTTTAGCGATACGGGTGATACGGGTAGCGGTTCCGGTGTCGATGACATTGCCTTTTTTCCTGGACGCTTTTTCGGTTCAGTATCTAAATGCTCAAATTTTCCAGTACTATTTCGTCTATCACAACGCAAAACTCTTTTTGTACTCTGTGCCAAATCCATAGCTGACTTACGTGTAACAATGGCAGTTTTATCGAAAACCTTGCGCTTACGTGCTGCTCTAACTGGACTATCGTTCAATGAGTCGCTAGCAGATTTATTTTTATTATCTTCCTGTTTTGTATCCTCTGCTGTAACAATTGATGATGATAATGATGATGATGATGATGATTTTAAATTTTTTTCATCTTCAACATCTGTTCCGGATGTTGTAGGTGGTAGAATTTCATCAGGATTTTCATCGATTTTTTTCTTAATACTACTGGATGGCGTTGTTGGAGTGCGTACATTTGAACGGCGAGGTCTTTTGGTGTCTGCTGAAATACCCGTATCTGTAGCAGCATCTGGTTCACTACCGGCTACAGATAATCTGGTCGTTGTTGTTGTTGAACGTGTTAAACTGGAATCGGCGGACGATGATGTTGAAACCGGCGATTCTGAGGCTGCTGTTGTTTTGTTTGTTGATTTGCGTGTTGACATTTTTTATGTTTTTTAAGCGATTTGGTAGCATAGGTATAGTTTTTCACGTCTAAAATTGATGATATCTGAAAAAAAAATAAGTATATAAATTATAAGAGATAATTGTTGATATTTAGGGAAAATAAAAACATTTATGTAAGTGTGATTTACTAAGCATAAAAACTAGTATTGATTAACGCAATAATGCACCTAGTGATCATCAAATATGAATTTGATTTCTTTGAATTCTAACAAAATCTATTGACCTTTGTTAGGTGAGAGATGGACTACAAGAATTTAGGAGGAGATACAATATTAGTGGAATAGGAATAATCTTGCAAATGGACAAGATTATACTCACTGAAAATGAGAAAATTCGGACACTCTTTAAAATTTTCCTCCAATTCCTCCAACCACCACTCTCTCCATCACTCTAATTCTAGCATGACTCATCAAATATACTTATTATAATGTTTGAACCTCTTCTCAGTCAGCATCTAGCTGGTATTAGAGAAGGGTACTTATTATTATTATAATGACTTTATTTTAGAACTCGATTATTTTATAGAAGTCTTTTGTTCCTGTTTTTGTGTTTTTTGTGTGCGTTTTTAAATTTCCGATTATTCCTATCATTCATTATTCAAATTCAAAAGCAGATTTCAGATGTATGTTAAGTTCATTCAATCAACCTCGCAGTCAATGGGCAAATCCCTAACTAGGCCTTTTAGCTTAGAACTAAATACAGTAAAGCTTGAGCTTGCCTTGATACCTTCAGGAAGCTCGTTATAGATTTTGGTCGCCGTATATATAAGTCCTTTTCTGATCCTGTTTGTTTTAGGTTGCTGTACTCGTAGTTTTTTTCTATTCCTCGTTCGATGGCTATGTATACTTATGTGTGTGTCTATTCGTATATTTGTTTTGATGAGTCCACGTGCAACTTTATGAATAAATTTAGCTTTTTCAAGGTAAATCATTTGATTAATGCTTAGAAGGAAAGGATTATCATCCGAAAATTTCCATTTGGAGAATAGGAATACGATGAATTCAAAACAATTTAAAAATATCTATATATAGTAAAAACTCTCTATAACGAAATTCTCTACAACTAAAAACTCTCTATAAAGCTAACACTAGTTGGTTGGCTTGCCTACGAATCAATATATGTATGTATGAATTCACTCTCTGTACCGATCTGCACCGAAGTGACTCACTCTCTATAGCGACAAAATTCGTAAAACAATGTTTGTGATAGGTGACAGATGGTCACAAAGATACCGATTTTTCGGGAGTAAGTGCCTAAAGCTCCAGGTATGTTGGTTTTGTGAACCTCTTCTCTTGTTTATCATGATTATTATTTTTATTGACCACTAACTGGCTCGATGCGTAGGGGATGATTAATATTACAAATCCGCTTATCATTTTCAACCAATGGAAACGATTTACTGTTACTGTCCTGCGGCAGTGTCAATAAAATTCAGATTTTAAGTACCAACCAGTCAATCTGTAGCAACCTGATGTCTAATACCTGTTTATTTTGTCTATACATAAATATCTTCTTTTCATTTTTTTTACTCATTCCTTATAATGAAAACTCTTTATAACGAAAGAAATGGCTCGGTCCCTTGGGTTTCATTATCAAGAGTTTCTCTGTATATTAAAAATATGTATAATAAAAAAAAAAAATCCAAAATTCACCGCTGCGGCGTTGTAACTGATAACTAAATTTAATTTCAATATTCACCATTGGGTGGTCGATAGTTGAATAACAATACGGTCACAACTTACAACCTCCACTTTATTCTATTCCGAATCACCTTCCACATTTTAACAAGGTTTCACTTCAACTGAATGGCGAGCAACTCAAATTCATAGATAAATGAAAATTGAAATTGATGTCCATCATTAGTGAAGAAATAGAATTTATCCATCCGTCCCATGTTTAACTTAAAAAAAAAACCCCATACAAAAAGAAGCTGGTGAAAAGAGTAATAATATTACATAGAGAATACCATTTTCATTGGTGTTTGGGTACATTCCTTGTTTTCCAAATTAAATTACTAAGACCAGTGCTATCATCACAGCCGAACTCGTCTTTAATGTATTCTTTGCTTTCTCAAATTGCTGTACCTAAATTGTCTAGTAACAAAAATCAAAACTGCCTCGTTCTTCGAAGCTTGTCTCAAAACTTTTTCGTATCTCGCGAAAAACATATTTTCCTTTATGATATTGATTTTTGAGCCAACAACTGGATAGAAGAATTATAAAGCACTTGATTTTTTTTAAGTTTTTTTTTTGTTGTTTACTTAAAATTTAATATTTATAAAACCGCCGTGTTACGTATTTTTAGAAAGTCGAAAAAAAAATTCTTTACATATAAAGAAATTATATAAAGGATGGACGACCCCGATAAGGAAAAAATAAAATTATACCAGTATTTTTCAATAACAATAATTTAAATCATCTGCGCGTTAATTATAAAGTTAACTTTGAAAGAGAGGGGCAGAAAAATAGAAAAAGTTTACGAAATATCTTGTTAGGATTGCCTAACCTTCTACATATAAATACCAAAATCTTGTTAAATTTCTAAACTTTTACCATTACCTTATACTTTAATGGTAAAAAGCACATAAAAATGTATATGCCCATTCCAACGTGGAGAAAAGATCGGCTTAAACGAATCTAACTTGTTCTATAAATTATTCTTAGAGATGGAGCAAGCAGAGATACAGAGATCTCCCCAATTTTCGTCGGGATACGTTCCATAAAAAGACAATGTATACCCAGGATTGGTTGTGAATTTCCAATCATTAAGGGACGGGTTAGCACTAAAATCTTAAAAAACACGGAAAGTTAGTACAACTTCGCGTCAAAACTGTACGTATTATCATGATCAAAATTGCACATAGTTTGAGAAAAAGCATAAACTTAGGTGATGACGTGTCAAAAATAAAGATTTCGATGTTTTATATGTATGTAATTAACTTTAGAAAACTCTCGAATTCATGAAATTTGCAAAGTTTGGTACAAAATAACGCAATAATGGTACATCAAGTAGATAAATTTGTACTTGAGTATGGAAGATCTTGAAGTGGAAGACGAAGTAACGGAGAGAAAACTAGTAAAAAAGTTTTTCCGTTTATTTTGAAAAACTCAAATTGTTTAGTGCAATGATAAAGGAAATAAAGTTAATAATGTTAACGATGGTAGTGGCAAAAATTTCTTGTTTTTATATATTTTGCATACAATTTGGCGTTTTTAATTCATTTAATCACCGTCAGATGGAATAATGTGCTTTCAGAAAGAATTCATTTGTTTTGAAAGCTCTGCGGGCTGTAGTCTGCATACTCGAAAATTGTATGCTGCAATTTCCTGCATTAGGTATGTGTGTAGATTTCGCGAAATATTTTAAGTTTTATCATTGGTAATTGCTTACTTTTGCTTGGGAGGCAGACATTTTTTTTGCAGTTCTATTTATAATCTATTTGTTCATAATTGTGAGTAACTATTATTTTATTATGGGACGTATTAGTAAAATTCGGTCTAATAATTTATGGAATAAAGAAGAGAAACCTGAATATAGCTAGGTATGTAAATTTGTTTATATGAAAAGGAAATAATGTAACGGCCTTAACACAGAAAATCGACCTATTTTGGTTAGTTGATGTAACTTTAAAAATTTATATCTCAGAATGTACTCATCGCATCTCCATGAAATAAACGTTATTTATTTTGGGAAGCTGTGAGGTTTCCCAGAAAAAGTAATCAAGGTCATTTTTCTGAAAATTTGCTTTCAATGGATAATAGATATTTCGGCTATCCTTGAAAAAAGGTGCAGTCCCGATATTTTTTTATTTTAATCCCTAATGGGTATTAGTGAAGAAGCTGTAGAAATAGTTTGGATGGAGTTATTTTTTAAATACTTATACATATGAATGTAATTCAGAAAACTGTGAGCGAAAATTAATGAGGTGTAGTCAGTTATCAGATTATATATTGTATGCTGAAAATAAGTAGGATGAAGTGTGCCCATATATTCCTTTGAGTATCTAGATAACACTTTTTTTCGACTATTCTACCTAAATTCACTGCTTCCCTCTCAATTTAAGATATCGGATCTAACTTGAGCACAGATTACAAAGAGGACCCTTTATCCTTTTTAACGATAACTAAAATAGTACATGTTACAAGTGATACGGTTTTTTCAATTTGATACATACATACACTATATATGAAGATTAAGTTGGCCCAAAAATGTATGGATTTCCAGTAGTGATTTTTTTTTACAATATTTATTTTTTATTCTTTTTTCCATTTAGGGAGCTTAATTATATACACTTATTTTTCATAAATTTTTTTTAAAACGAAAATTCGGACCTGGAACTCCAATTTTTTGACTTGGTGTAAATTTTTTTCTAAGAAAAAGTTGCGGGCGTGTATATTTTTTCTACTATATCGTAATCTAAAATTTAATCGATTATCTTTATAGCGATTAAGGGGTCATGTAGTGTATAAATTATTCTCAATATGCGATTTTCGAAGGTGAAGCATTTTAACAAATTACAAAGAATTTGTGCTGACCCATAAAAATATCGACTTTGTACCAATGACATCGTTTTTTTAAATTATTATTTTTTTTTAATTCCTTTTTTATATAAGAGAATCTGTTGACGAATATTTACGCGATTTAATACATATTTCAGTCAAAAGCAAATTATTTTTTATAAATGTTTTAATTGAATAGTAAAATACTTAACTGGAATCTAAGCAGTGAGTTTAAATATATGTATACATTAGATATACATGTTTTTTCATTTATTTAAATCTTTTAAGTATACTACTACTGTTTTAATTTTATTGTTCATATTTTTTATTCCTTGCGAAATTATATAACCAGCAGTTTTTTCATACTAATTCTTTGAAATTCTAGCACTACTTTAGATGTAGACATACGAGAAATCGATGCTTTTTTATCTTTGCTTTATTGCTAGCTTACACAAAGATGATGTGTCACCCTCAGAATTTCCCAGTTACATTAACTCGGACTGTGCTAATCTTGTTGCATTACGCTCCTTGAAACATGCAAAATTTTTTGCGAACAAAATTGACGAATTAGATAGAGATAAAATTGAATTGGAAATTCTACCAGACATAGCTCAACCTGAAAATTGTATTTTTGTTAAATTCAAGTCTAACACTCTAAAGTAGTACTTTGTAAATGGTAAACTGACAAAGTGTGAACATTGTAAAAATTATATGAAATATTACAACTCAGAATTCTCGAAAGAGTTTTATTTGATGACCGGTTTCACTAAAATAAAATTTTCCTTAGTAATAAACGGTGCCAGACAAATTACAAGGAAAAGTGTCGACAGCAGCACAGAGCGCATACAATTTGTTCGTCCCTTGCCTGTTTCTCACGCAAAATGTTTTATAAGTTCCAGAAAATTTCTCCGACAGACAAATTTAAAATCTCGCCATGCCTATGCTTTGGAGTACAATGCAGACGAATACCACAGCATCATATAGCTTTTGCATGTATATACATATGTATATAGGTAGAGATTTGTTTCAATTTTCAAATTGTATACTTTTATGCGTTTATGTTCCACTGTGATTTTGAGAACAGAAATCGTGTGCTTTTTTTTTGTGGTAACACCTCTTAATACTAAAGTAAAGTAATACGGAATTTAATTGTAAAGAAACACCATGTTTTGGGACGGATATCATTCAAGATATATTCTATTTGGGTTTGTATGATATGATGCTCCCCAAGGTAGGGATGTTTCGATACAAGTATCGATGCTTTTTGATTTGATACCAAGTACTTTTAGCATCGATTTTTCCCCCGATACTTCTTGGTATCGAAACAAAAGTATTTGCATCGAAAAAAAAAAACTACTCCATTTCATTAAAAAATACGTTTGCTTGTTTCGGATGGAGCAACTTATTAAATTAATGACCGCATTGCGGTCAATAACGTCAACAGTTAAGCCTTAAACACAGTTACGATGACTAGAGCGGCTAACGGTCGATTAGGTACTATGGCCGTATTAACTATGTTCTTCAGGAACATTTTATGGAGGAACCGCAATGGTCGTTGGCAGTCGTTCGTTTTATTCGTCACATTTGTGTTTAAAACATAACAGCGTCTGCCAAATTAGGTATTGCTGAGTTCGACAGTATCAGCACAATGAACTTCACCCAATTAATTGGGATTAAATATTATCTAAAAACAAGATAAAAAGTTATAATTGGTCTGTGAGATCAATAATATTATACCCTAGATGAAAATAAAAGTTAAGTAAATTGAAAACCCAAAGTTATGTACGTCAACACCAAGAAGGGGTTGACCGGTTTAGACCATTTTTGAAATATTATTTACTATTGGTATGAAAACACCACGTACCAGCTTTTTCAGCTGTCTACCTCGTCGCGTTCTCTGACAGTTCCCAAATATACAGGGTGTCCCAGACAAATATGGTCATTTTGCCAAATGACTCCTCTAGTCCAGACAAACAAAAATATGTATGACAAGAGGGGGCAAAATCTCAACCCACCGTACTACAGGGTGATTAGTAAAATTTGCTCTTCTTTCATTAAACACCCTATATCTTCAAAATCATAGGATATATTGTCTATTTTAAGACGGCATTGTATGCAGAACCATTTCCAATGAATGTAAAATCAACCTCGTAGCCGTCCCCACTCCAGAATTATGACGCTTCAAATTCAAAATCTCGGTTTTTAATTTTTTTTTTTAAATACCCCCACTAACATACATTTTTGTTACAAAATTTGGAAGGCCCGAGTCTCCTCTTTAATTTAACCTTACACTTTTGTCCTATCTGTGACGGTTAACGAGTTATTAGCTTTGTTACTTTGTTCTCTTAGTAACTGAAAACACGTAATTAAAAAAAAAAATATCAGCTTATTTCTCATTTTCAATGTGAAGTTCAGTGTGGTTAGAAGTAATCTGCTGAAGTTCTGGTTAATAAAAGTAAAGTGAGAATAAAAGGGAAGATATTGGCTTAATTAATCAACTTAATAAGATTTAATACCACAAAGATCCTGAGCAAGCGCAAGCCCTTTACTATACATACTACTGTTCTGAAGAAGCAGTCTTGAGGACCTCTTATATGAGATTAAGGAGGCACTGCGATGACTATACAAAAAGCTCATTAAAGCTTTTGAAAAGATTCATTCAAAAAACTGCTTCGCCAATCATTTAGCATACCTCCTAGAGCGCTTCATAAGAACAGCTCTTAAGCCGCTTGCCTCTGCGGACATGCCTATGTAAAAAAGCAATGAACTGCGATATAGAAAAGAAGCGCTGCGAGCTTCCAAGGAAGAGCTTCAAGAAGTTTCTTAAAGCGCTCTTTTTTCCAATGGGTAGTGAAAAACGATATTTTTGTATGGCAACTCTACACGGAGCTGCCCGATTGGTCCCATTTTCGAGTTTAAATTGACTCTAAAAAAAGCCCATGTGCAAAATTTCAATACTCTAAATGAACGCCACTGACTCAGAACAACAGACTGAACGTACTACCATTTCCTATAGGAAAGAATGACAAAAGTTTTACAGTTTTCTCTTTCGCCCTATGGCAGAGTTGGAGCTACCAACACAAAATATTTCTTACTAAACGTTTTCTTATTCCATTTGATATTATTATATTGGCTGCAAATGCAATCACGGCAGAAAGAATAAGGTAAAGATAGTGTTTACCATGCTCCTCTCTCTTGCCCATACGCAGAATTCAGTTAAGAATAACTTTTAAAAATTAAAGTCGGAATGAGTTTAATTCCTTATAAGCGATTAAAATATCACTTGGACACAAGAAAATATATGTTTTTAATTTAATTCGATTTTCGGGTGTAAAATTTCATCTGATGATCGAGTTTTACATATTTTTTATGCAGTAAAAGTTTTACAGGGTGCTCTAATGGGGATATACAGAAACACAATATTTCTGCCACATGAAATAGCAAATCGCTCAGTCCATTATTATAAGTCAGTGATGAACGCACTCTCGAGTTATCGTGAAGATGGACGGACAGACGGATATGCAAAAATCAAAATAATAAGGAGTCAGTACCAAGGAATACGATTTTTTGAAACATTACAGAGTTGGCAGTGGCCAGAAAATAAGAAACTGGCAGCACCATTAAGGTGATGAATTATTCTTATATATTTGTCAAACCCTGTACTATCTCTCAAAAACGACCGTTCGCAGAATGAGAAGAGATAAGATTCGTCGTTCCTTGACCCTTTTTTATACAAATACGCTCTGCGATAATTAATTGTTGTCGCAACATCATTCCCATGCGAGTGCTTCTTCTCAAAAGTATAAGAAAAGATGTCACAAACTAGAAACAGATTGTCTGCAAAATATTTGGAACAATTGCTAGTTTTGATAAATAAATATGTTTTTTAATAACCTTACAATGAAACTTAACTCTGAAGTTGACAAGTAATAACCCAGCGGGACATGTTGATCAGGCCTTCCACGTAAAGGCTTGTGGAAGCAATAAAACGAGATGCAAAAAGATGAAAAAGCTGGACAATTTTTGATCCATTCCAGATTAATCCTGGAAGAAGCTTGTTGGAAGGTGCAACGTAAGTTTTCTAGATTATTTTTGTTTCGTTTGTGAAACCAAGTGCATGCAATTGTGTTTTCACTTGCACAGAGTAAATTTTATTGTGAATTGTTGTAATTTTTACTTAAGTGCAATATAACACAAGAAATAAAATGAAAGAAGAATGTGCTAAATAATTCATTTATGCAAAAAATGGAACCTCTTTATAATATGCGTGGGTATATCTCATCTATTTTGCTTCCATTTTCGTTTCAAGGAAGCTAGGACGAAGTACACGAAAAGCTTGAATTATTTTTTCCCAAGGACATGCCTATATAAATATCCAATGAAGAGGCATGTACCCTCGTTTCTTCCAAGGAAGCTAGTGGGAAGCACACGAAAAAGCAGGCATTTGACAACTGTAAATTGTGTTGACCGTTCTGATAACCATTCAAATAATTGCATTTTTTGTGGAAAAAATAAATTTCTAGACTACCTATCTAATGGAATAATTTAAATAATAATTGTGTTTTTGTGTGTTAAAAAAATATTTCTTTATATTAATAATGCATTAATTTAAACAATTGTTTTTTTTTTTTGTGACAGATCTCAAGAAATTTTTCTGCTGTACTTTTAATTTGACAGTTAACAAAGTTGAGCTGCTCTGAACTTTTTTCGAGATTATTAAACAGACCTATTGTGTTTCCCAAAAAAATAGTAAAAAGTATCGACAGCAGTAGGTATCGACACTTTAGAATTAATCATATGAATAGTATCGAAAGATTTGAGTACTTATATGCGATATCTTGCAGGTATAGTAACGTCACTACCCCCAAGATGGCAATTTGGGTCCATTATTGTATCCATTTATTTATGATCCATTGCATTAACACGATAGAATGAGTTTGAAAATTTTATGAGTTACATAGTGCTCATGAAAATTAAAATTAACTCGGTATGTTGGTAGGTACTAAGAGAAATGAAATTTTTTATTTATCGAAAAGTATGTTATGGAGGTAAGTATCGTTAAAATTTTTTTTCCTTTTCAAATATTGTTTAGATATTCACCATATTGGTAGTGGCGCTATAATCGAAAAGCTTGTAGGTAAATGATGTCGATGTCCCAGATGGAGACGAATATCTTTCACGGTGATACAGCTGAGATCGACATAAGCAAAAAATTGTTGGAGAGGAGGGCGTAAAATGTGCCGAAATATTTTTTTGATTTTGGGTGCAACATTCTTATACCTGTCCAACGAATATGAAAAAAAAAAAAACTTTAAATTTTCCACGTGTTAAACGCAATTTTTAATGATTTTTGTTTATCCGAATTTTCCTCCTCAACTTTTATGTAATTATTGATGGCTGCCAAGAATTAAGTACACATTTTTTTCTTACAACTGTTCACATAACAAAGTCATAAAACAATTAAGGCAGGAATTTACTCTCGATATTCCACACAAATTGAAAGAAATCGTGTCAAATTTTCTTTTACTCCCCTTATACTCTGAGGAATGTAGGCCACAAAACAAAGAAAAAATTATTCATCATCTAAAATCTTACTCAAACCTATCCCTTATCATTCCTTAAAAAGCATAAAAATAAAAATCAAAACGAACAACTATCATCCCTAGACTTCACAGTAAGTATTCCATTCCCATGCAACATTTCACATGAGAAAAGTAACATCAAAAAATAAACTTTGTCCGAATTTTCCACGCTATTGGTCAAAGGAAGGGAAACGTAAGTCAATCAACAACAAAATTCATCCACCAACCATTCCGTATAGTGTGACTTGACTGCAGAGCAATTTCAAATCCAAATCTCTATCCATCGTAGTACATTTATAGAAACTTCCCCCTCATCAAAGTAAAAAGAAAGCTTTTACCACCACGACCAACCACCCCCGAACTCCAAGGTAAATAAACCATTTAATAAAATTCCGCTGAAGCGGAAGCGATGAGATTCGAGATCTCACCAAAACCTACTTCCTTCCAAACAAAATGTATGAGCGAGCAAAGAACATACCGTTCGCGTACCAGCTCAGCAGTTGTAAGCATAAAAAGATCACATTGCTCGCTTCGCTACTGCCATACCATGATGCTAGGCCAGGCGCACGGTAGCAGAGCGAATCACAAATCAAAACCACTGACTTGACTCCTACAGGCTACAGCAACAAATATAAAAGCTACGCTACGCAAGGCAACTTACCAAATAATCCAAGAAGACAACAGAAGAAGGACACACATGACTTTCAAAAACACGTGAAATTCGTAAAAAAAAATTTTCCTTGTTTTTTTTTTTTTCAAAAGTTTCGGGAAAAAATTCCGCGGCACTAACCCCATCAACCTTCCTGTGAGGGGTAGAAAATAAAACTAACGAGAATCAACATAACATGGATAAGCTTCTTTTGCTACCTCGCTCCCGCTCCACCTAATAAGATTTCCTCTCTCTCATATATATATATAAAAAAGAACAGCCAAATTGTATCGCATATGCGTGGTGACATTATAATATTCTCTCTAAAATTTCCCCTTAAATTTATCAACACAAACACTGCGAAGATCATTTGTGTACATATATATCAATCTTTACACGGAATTCTACCGATTTATTTGCTACCAAACGTAACCAACAGCACGGCATGTCAAAATGGCTGTTGTTTGGTTGCATTTCTTCTGATTCTCACATGGCGATGGTGGTGGGAAATATGATGAGATTCTCCTCGTATCTCTGCGTGCTACCTGTTTTTACTAACCCAACCAACGAAATGAGAACAGATTTAGTGTATAGAACGCAAGAAAACATGTGGAAAAGAGAATCGAATTATGATGAAAAAACAGCTGTGAATGAAACTCATTCCTCAATCAAAATGAAATATGGAGGAGATCGGGAGAGACACAAAACACAAGAATTCATGGGAAAAGAAAAGCTATAATAGACGAGGAAATTTTTAGCGAGTGAGTGAGGCCGATGTGGCGTTATTTCGTATGTTGGGATTGAGATTGAAAACTGATAAAAACATGTTGGATATGATGGAAGAAGAATTAATTGATAGTAAAATTTATGCAAATATTTAAAGTAAATAGCTTTTATTTTTATTTCTTACTTTTTTTAAGAAGGTAAATTCAGTACTTTTGGGTCGTAAATAAAAGTTTTTTTGAGAGAGTTCCAGTTTAGATTTTTAGCAATGACAGGAATTTTAATGTTTGATGTACGCGTTTCTTGTTTGGTTCGAAACTTAACTAAGCTAGGGCACACTTTGATCTGATGATGCCGCAGTTTTTATGCGCATAAACTATTTTGTGCAAATTACTTTAAAGGTAAAATGTTTTTTTTTTATTATCAGCAATTTTGATAATAATTTCTATAAATGTTGTATTGATTTTTCCTAAACTCTTTCTGTCAAGAAAAATGGAAATGATTTTTTTCCCCTTTTGGGAAATATCAGGATCGTCTGTCTCTCTTCCATGAAATTACTTTATAAAATGGCGAAGCGGAATTCACTTTGTTGTTGGCGGAATTTGTTTTGTTGTTTTTTACACACTGGAAATTTTAAGTTTTAAATAGGTATAGATATTTTTTTGAAATTTTCAGTGATAAATTGCGTGTATGTTTTTGAATAATAATTGCAATTAATTTACTGTTTTCATCCAGTTAGTAAAGACAAAAAAATTAAGTTGGAAAAGTATCTACATATGCATATGTAGGTAAGGTATACCTATTGTTTTTGGTAAATTTTTCAAGCATCTGAAACTAATGGACAACAACATACGTATATAGTCTTGCTTAAAATTTGATTAATATTTATAACTCTTCCCATATGAGTCAGTTATTTATACCTACTTGCTGGATATGATTTTTTCGATCGAAATATTGCAAACAAACTTTAATATTAGCACAAATAAGTAAATATAGATGAAGAACGCATATCAGAAAAATGAAAACCTTATCAACATTTCTGGTAACCAACTTAGTTTGGTACCGTTAAGAAATGGTATTGACAGAAAATGTTCTCCATGTTTCTTTTACAAGAGCAATACAATGCCTCGCGCCAATATAAAATCAACGATGCCTCGACCTGATGTAGGGAAGCCCGCAATTTTTTTTAGAAATTTACTGGAAATTTTTTCTTAGAATTTATATTTATACGCATTTTTGGAGGTCAACACAGCAATTTTTATGCAATAAGAATTTTTTTTTTAGAAATTTACAGAAAATGTTTCGGTAGAATTTTTATTCACTTTGGTGGCCGATTGGAGTTATTTTCATGATGAGTTCTTTTCAACGATTCCTACACCGGTGAAGTGCAGCTTTACTTGTTTTTGTTGTACAAAAACAAAACACGTAAAGCTCCACTGCACCTGTGTAGAACTCGTTGAAAATAATTCGACATCAGATACAATACTCTATTTTGTTTTGTGCCTTTGTTGGCCTCCAATTGCCAATAAGCATTCATTTCTTCTGCCGTTGTCAGTCTCAATAAAACTTCTAAGAAAAAATTTCCAGTAAATTCAAAGAAAAAATAAGGCATCCCTACACAGGTCGAAGCATCGTCGATTTTAATTCGAGCGAGACGATGCAAATTATTTTAATTGACTCGCAAAATGTATCTGACTTCTAGTTTTCCAATTTTCTAATTCGATTCGTTATCTGTGTATTACCATAGATGGCGCAAGAACTAGATGTCGCATGGCATACTAGAGAGATTGTTAAATGGGTAGTGCATTCTGGAATGGGACCATTACATGTTTTAGAGAGTTAACGAAAGCAAATGTTTAAATGTTTTTATAATAGCAGTTTTGTATACCTACATTTGATCGATTTCTTCAACACTTCAGATACGAAATTGTTGTGGTCCATTCTGGAATGGACCACCCATCCATAAAAATTTTGTATGCTTTTTTGGTAGTGCATGCGACAACTAGTTCTTGTGCCATCTATTGTATTACTTATTTGTGATATTAGCTAAATTGGCGTACTTTAAAGGGGGAAGAACGTAAAATCTTTAATAAACTATACATAGGAGCACGGGAGTGACCAACATACAGAGATATTGCTTTAAAACCTCATGAGGTGTCGGCGAAAGTAAAAAAAAAAAAAATCGAAAAACCAAAAAAGGAAAAATCTCGCTATACTTGCTTGAAAAATTTCAATGCCTAACGGCTTTACTAATTGTTATTTTCCTTATTTTTTTTTTACTTTCAGCATTGTGTATAGAAGTACATATTATGTATTCGCTCACCGGCTGCAATAATGGCACAATTCAAAAATTCGAGAGTTTCGAGATAATCGTAATAACAAATTTTGATAATTTAAGGGACACTAATTGGATAAGATGAACAACTGGGTTTTTTGTAATGACTATTGTTTGGTTCTAGTGATCTAAATTACTATGATATGGTACATTTTTACCATATTTATCAGATTTTTCACACTTTTTTAGATGTGCCATTATTGGAGAAACGAAATGCGATAGTTTTAATAAAAATATTATTCCTATTCAGCACTAACTCTATATAAAACTCTTAATGTGTCACTATTGCTGAAACAAATTACCCAAATGTAATGGTACAAGCACTGACATATATAATATGGAATGCTTAACTTTCTATTTCATGTGGGCTTAATTGCTTATGTCAAAAAAAGTTCTTACGCCGCTGCCAACATTGAAAAAAATCATTGGCGAGAAGTTGAAAAAAATGAGCACGCAGCTCGAAAAGCGATTATAATAAAACGTTTCGTATTTCTGCTGTACATTTTATGAATATATTGCCTTTGCTAAAACAGCTTTATCAGTGATAACCCTAAATAGTTAATTTAAAAACATTTATTTCGACGGACCCACTTTTTTATTTGTTGTTTACATTTCTCCTCAGTTGGTGCTTAGACCGAAAGAGTCAGCAATATAGAAGTGAGCCCACTTTTTGCAGTGCATTTCTATGAACGTAATCAGTCTATATTATACATGTCAGTGGGTACAAGCATAGATGGCACAAGAACTAGATGTCGCATGTAGTACCAAAAAAGTATACAAAATTTATATGGCTGGGTGGTCCATTCCGGAATGGACCACAACATTTGAAATGATGCATGCGTCGAGTGATTCATACTTTTTTTTTCATATCTGAAGTATTGAGCAGGTCGATCAAATGTATGCAAAACTGCTATTATATGTATAAACACTTGCTTTCAGCATGCTCTAAAACATGTAATGGTCCCTTGCAGAATGCACTACCCATTTCACAATCTGTATACTCTGCTCTAGTATGCCATGCGACATCTAGTTCTTGTGACATCTATGGTACAAGTCAGAAGTGTACGTTTACTATAGACAATTATTTCGAAGGAACATAGAGCATCAGACTATAAATCTTGGCTCAAATTTTGCGAATTTGGAGTTATGTCACTATTGCAGCCGGTGAGCTAATAATGAACGCAGAAGCAATGAGCTCACAGCTCAATAGATGGTGTATCGAAATTTTATGTATTTTATATTTATATTAAATGTAATGAATTAAATACTTGTTGGTACTTATTCGTGCTGCAGTACAGCTAGGATTTTTCTTCTTCTTTGTTTCTTGCCCGTACCATAGGCGCTATTTCGTGTTTGTGGGATAGCTTCATTCAGCTTTTACTTTGCATAGAATAAGATTTGTGGGCGAGACAGATACGCGGTAAACAATGCATTGATATAGGGGGGTTTTTGGTATCATTGAATTCCTAATTATATGTACTGATAAAAACAGAGGAGTTAATGTATGCTTTATTAGAAAGGAGCCTGCATCTAATGTCCTTTTGTCTGGTGGTTTGTTATGATTTTTAATTTCTTTAGTGTTTTGAGACGGAATGAAATTTTTGAATAAAAACCAAAAATAAGGGACTCTTCTCCATTGAAAGAAGCATTTGTTAAAAAAAACATACATTCACGTAGGTAAGCATATTCATATCTAGCCATTCCACACGAAAACGACCACTTTGGGCTGATTTTGTACCCGATCATCTCCGATTTCGAAGAAACTTTCACAATTTGTATGAAATACCAAAAATATCTCACACGTACTTTTAGTTTCCCCCTACCATGCCCCACCCCACCCTTACTTGAAGGGTTAAAAGTTTCGTGATTTTACGATTAAATGGCATTTTTCAAATATTATATCTCGAGAATGTTATCTATAATATCAAACGAAGATAAATACTTTAGGATTTTTCATAAAGAAGTACAGCAACATCGAACGACTAAATATTTATTTTTTATTAATAATAGTATTTTTTTAATATTATTATTTACTACTTTGAACTCTAAGCCTTGTCTATCTGTGTACCAAGAATTACCTGAACACCTCGGTTCAGCTTCGCTTTGGTATAGTTATTAAAATTACCGTATACCCAATCAGTTTTCAATTCCACAATAAAGCGGGAAGAATATGAGTACGAGCAAGAATAGAAGAAAAAAATGGTATATTCATACATACAGGGTGTTTCACTATTGGTCAGCATAATTAAAGGGTTTGGTAGCTGAGGTGTAGACAAGCAAAAAAAATTATATGGTGAAGGATAGGAAATGCACGTCGTTTCTGTTTAAAAATGAAAATGAAGATTACTTCAAAGCAGCCTGCAAATGGTAGGAGATTCATTAATGAAATTAGAGATTCGTTAATGAAATTATGAATCATAGAAACGAGAATATCTCAAAAACGGTTGCATTTTTGGTAGGTATGTACATGTGCATAGTTAAATTAAAGGTAACATTCCGGGGTTCTTAAATTTTATAAAAAAACTGTATAGCTATCATGCATTTTGGCGGGAGAATCGTTAAAATTTGGAAAAAAAAAAAATAGGAATTGTTTTCCAAATTTTTTGACTTTGACATCCGACGGAAGGTGAAAGGAAGGCTAAGCTTAGACGGTTTGCTATCATTTGGAGAAATCTCACCTTGTATGAAGAAATACAAAGTGGAAAAAGGACTATAAATATTAACTCCCCCCCCCCCTCAACCCAACTATATTATTTTTTGTTTGTCTCTTGTTTCCACCTCAGTTATCAACAAACCCTTGGTTTATATTATAAAACACCCTACATATATAAATTATTCTAAGAAGAAAGTCTGGGATTCTCGTCTAATGGATATGCATTACACTTCATTTTCTTAGAACATAACAACGACCGACAAAATTCATCCCATCATTGTTACTTTCTTGCCTCGTCGACTATGAAGCCATGGAAACACCGCTGACGATTGTACAGGAAGCCAATGAAACATGTACCGATGTGCGAGCGGAACATGCGATAACAAAAACGTGATGCTGCAAAATGCCAGTTGCCTGAGGGATATTCGTGGTTAGGTTTGAATCTCGGATATAGTACAGCGGCAAGCCGATTTCCATTATTGAATTTACTATATACTTCTATACACAGTGCTTTCAGCTAGTAACTGGGATATTTTAATGAACAAATTCGCAAAATTTACCTTGAAAGTAGACAACATATTATTAAAAACGCAAAGAGAATTTTTAGAATAGAAACCAGCCCATACTGCTCTTAAAATTCAAAATTTAATTTGAAATAGTGAGGCACTATTAAAAGTGTTGCAGATATAAAACGTATAGACCGAACCATACGCTTCAGCAAGTAGTCGGAGGATTTTGCAGCTCGTGTACCTAGACAAGCAATCACAATAACTTTGCTCCGCAGTAGTTCCTTATATGATTACCGAGGTTAATTGTGTGCGTGTTCAAGCAAGTTACAGTTTTTTATATAAATAATAACTGTATCACAAATTCACAGCACGTAATGAAAATTAAATTATTATATTATTACCTCAAATCGCATGTTAGGAACTGCACAGACATCCGATCAGAAATTTCACAATTTCAAAATGGCCGGAACTATTTGCTTGCAGTAGTATTGGTATGTTGCCCGTGCTCTCGTTCGAAACTGAGTCGCACGGAATTTTTCCTCCACCCGAATGCCTCTTATCCGTAAAAACTGAAGCGTGCGGTTCTATGTATGTACCAGAAGATAGCAGATCAATCGATCCAGTACCAATATTCCGTATGTCGCAACAAGTGTTGGCGAAGAAGCTTTTATCGATGGCCAAATGTTTCAGGACAATTATCCAAAAAAAAATCGCTACTAAAATTATAGGAAAAGGTAAAGAACAGATGAAGTTATACAACCATGGCCACAATTCAACTTTTAAGAGAACAATTTTCCGAAATTCAAAACAATTCGTTTTTTTTTTTAGTTCGATGTAGGAAGATGATTTCGAGCAAATGACGATAAGGTAAGCTTTAACCCTTTTTAGGGTTCCATACCCAAAGGGTAAAAACGAGAACCCTACTACTAAACCCTCCGATGTGTGTCCGTCTGTCTATCACCGGGCTGTATCCACTGACATACATATATAACTTTGACTGCCTGATTTTCTATTTCATATGGGTCAGTTTTTGTTGGCAGGGGTGTGACAATTATCTTAATTTCAAGTTTTACTATCGCTTTACTATTCATATTAAAAGTTCAACAAATTACAGATGCATTCGAAATTATTTCTATTCTTGGAATCTTATCTCGACAACATCAAATATTTCTTAAGCTTGATTTTTAAAGAAATAAAATTAAGCAATTTCTGTCTGCCTGTCCCTAATAGTAGGTATGGGGGACAGAGAAAGGATTACAAATATTGTATTGCTATCTATTTCTATTCTAGATATTCATTTAGAAAACCGCTGAACTGTAACTATGTAGACTATGGTGGATTTTGTACACAAATTATTATTTGTAGTTCAGCGGAATAAAGTAGTTAAACCAAAGAGAGACAACTATAGAAAAGTGATCCCATAATAATGACAAATAATGTAAGCAAATTCAGTAGTATCAGCAGTCCATTTTATATATGTCAGTGGCTTTATATCATGAACGGTAATAGGTAGACAATTGAAAATTTTACACAATGTGTATTTCTATTGCCGCTATTACATCAAATAATAAAAATAAAATAAAGTTACAAATTAAAGGAGCCGCCATACAAGAAACGTGATTTTTTCGGCGTTGTTTTCCTCGTTTTATTCTCATTCATATTATTATCATCAGTAGGCATATATTTTTTAAATGACAGCATTATTATTTCTTTTTTTTTTTTAAATGACAGCATTATTTTTTCAAATGACGAATACTCTCATTTGAAAAAATAAATAAAAAGTACATAGTGTTAAATTTTGTACGATGGTATGGAACCCGTGTTGCGCGAGTCCGACTCGCACTTGGCCGATTTTTTATTTGAGCTGACGTAGCATAGTATTTCGACAGAAATGTTGGCTTTCAGAGCTGCAGCAATTATCTGTGAGACTGATACTTTGCCTTTATCAAGGTTAAAAAAAAAAACATTTGAATTTCACCGAAATTAGGCAACAAAAATTGCCACATTTGAAAACTAAGCCTAACGGGCAGCAATCGCTTTTACGAAGGTCACAAAACTAAGCTTTAGTTATGTGATAGCATTAAAAATTGCGAAGTACTAAAATTTTTTTTATGGTTACAGGGAATTTATGAAAGAATGTAACCTAGAATTTGGGTGTCTTTTTCATCTCAGAAACAAACCATCCAAGACGTAACCCTATTAAAAAATTGCTTAAAAAGTAAGCGAGTGGGGAGATAATTTTTGGATTATCAACTTAAACTTTGATTTATTCCATTAGTGCCGCTGTATGTAAGTAGGTATAGGTATCAAAGATATATCTCAGCTTGCAGTGTTTATTTGTAGAATCAATCAATCAAGATTTTGTCATAGGTGAAGAATTTCTCAAATGCATACATATATATATCTACCTATGTATGTATCAAGTTTCATAATATTTACTCGGCAATTAAGAAATTAATGATAAATTACAGATTTGATTGAAGTAAATTCTGCAGTATTATGACCGACGTTCATGGTTGGAAAGAATGTTGGATGTCGCATCATGACAAAAATATGCAAAACAAAACAAAATTTCAGATCTAATCAAATCTAAACAATATAACTTTGCTGGAACGTTAAGAAACAACATTAAGACATTACATACTTCGCAGAAGTTGCGTTGATTTATTTGCTGTGCAAAGCTGAAGTGATTATTCGAATTTCATGAAGTAATTTTGCTACTTTTAAGACTCGAAGCCGATGATTTGAGGTTTGATTGCGCGTTCTTGGAACATTTCCAGTAACTTCAATGTTAAACTTCAAGCAAATTATTTAATCGCCACTACTCCTTTTAGAGATGAAATTTAAATTAGATTAGATGAAAATGCTATGCGAATTTTAGCTGTGAGACCAAAAAGTCGACCACTTTCCTAGTATATACATATGTAGATACATATACACGTGAGTGTGGCACGTACAAATTCAACGGTCGTTTCGTAGATTTTGATTTTTCATCCAAAATATTTAAAAAATATCCAAACATGAAGAGCAGCTTGCTCGTGTTTTAAGTATGCTCGAAAGTTCTTATATTTGTGAATTTGATCTCCGCAATGAAAATATAAATCTCATTATCAATCAAAACTTAACAGTCGAGGAACCTACTTTAAACTTAATCAAAGATGTTATATTTTAGAAAATTATCATCTTTTATTGAAATACTTTACGAGAGGATTACGTTTGAGACTCCTTATCTGCGTCAATTGTTTTCAATATTGATAACAGAAAATGCAATTTCAAATGAAAATAGCTCCATATCCTCTATCTTGCACAATTGGCCACACATGAAACAGGAGACTAATCAGACAAATACGCTAATTCTAATGTATGATCAAAGATTAGAAGCAAAAACATAGTAGGAGCTTTCATTAAGCTTTCTACGCGCTTTCTGACTACTTCAAACTAATAAAAGCAAATTTAAATTTAATTTAAATTAAAAACAGAGGTGAATACGCTACTAAACCAGGTTTTCTTTTTAATTTTTAGAGGAGATATTGTCATATTGGGAGTGTTGTTATATATAAAAATGTAGCGAAATAACCGGACTTAAACAGCTAGATACCCTTCACTTAGGAAAGCTTTGGGACTTTTGAATGAGAGACTTTGGGCTGCCGAGAAGCTTTAAAGCTTTCATAGCAGCTTTAGAGCTTTTAAGTTTCCCTAAAAATGATTCCTATCGGAAAGAAATCTCTGTAATAAATTTTCAATAATTATCTGTAAATAAACAATAAAAATAATCAATGATGAGATTTTCGGTCAATCAAACTCAACAAATTGTTTAGCCCAAAATCACCACCTTTAAAGAAAATAATTCTCAATGCATTTTTTAATTTCCGAAGAAAATATTAGCTGTATTCTTTTGTGTACCTACCTTGTTCTAGAGAACAAATTGTTCTATCGATTGAAGCGAACTATTTATTTGTACTTCGTTTCATTAATAAATCTTTTATGAAAATGTATGAGGATTTATTTTGTGCATCTTTTGTTCTGCCTTGTTCTACGGACACAAAAGAACACAGCTAATGTTAACTATTTTAATATGGATTAGTTTAACTATTGCTGATAATTTTTTTTTCTTAGAAAAGTACAACAAAACTTCCAATTTTGTTGGAAGAATACCTTAATGAAGATAAACAATGTCAGTTCTATTTTGATAAAAAAAATTTTTAATTCTCGCTTTTAATAAACCAACGAACAAGACAACAAATGAGTGATCAGAAATATGTGAAGACATCTTAAATAATTTGTAAGAAATTAAAATAACGAATATCCACCATATATATACTTAGAAAGTGATTAAAAAGGATAAGTATGAATAGACAGAATTGAGGCATTTTAATGTTTTTTTTTTTTAGAAAATATATAAGTCGATTTTGTTACATTTTCGTTGTAGATGACTTGTTTTTATAATGCAAAGATTTTGAATTCGTGGAATATTGAAAAGTTACTTTCTCGGAACAACAGGGTACTGGTGCTTTGGGTGCCAGGTCATAGCGACATTAGCGGAAATGAAAAGGCAAACAAGCTTGCTCCTTTTGGTGCAACCTCGGAGGCATCCCCCTCTACAATTGGGATCGCATCAAATCATCTTATTTCTAATATCCCGGCCTGGGCCGTCCGCCAAAACAGTCGTCCTTGGTCAGATCATCCTTCAGGTAGAACTACAAAGGAACTGTGGGGCAGACCTAACCCAAAAGAAACAAAAAAACTACTGGTGTTAAACAAGCCAACTCTGAGAACCCTGATGTCAATTCTTACTGGGCACTCGCGTCTCGCATGTTGGTGACCCTGTATGTAGGGGATGGGGAGGGGAATCCGACACAGTGACTCACTTCCTTTGTCACTATCTACCCCTCCCGGGAAATCGTTATTGATTCCTTGGCTCACACCTCCTGGACGAGCTGCACGAAGCTGGCAATACTGGAGCCAATACTCAAATTCGTAAATGCGTCCGGTTGGGACCTATGAGTTATTACTCATAAGTCTGGAGGGTGAACAATGAGCCTTTTAAGGCCTACGTTCAACAGCCCCTGTAAGAGTTCTCAACCTCAATTTTCAATCAGTCAATCAATCAATATTGAAAAGCGATCTGGAAATGCGGGGTTATTATTAAACTTCTCTCAACTCCTTACGAGTATAGCCATAATAAATACCTTTCCAAAGCAACTTCGGAAATGTATAAAAAAACAATGGGGCCATTTTGAAAATTTGTTAAAATTATTTATTATTTTTTATATTTAGATCTATTGAAAAAAAGTTCCTTCAGTCGAAAATAATCTGCATTTAAAATTCTGTGTAAATCTGAACGTTATCTACATCCTATGATGATGATTTAAAATTTGGTAGATAGATAATCATTGGACCTTTCCATTAATGCTATATACTTAAGAAAAAGTGCAAAAAACGCAAAAAAGTTGTTATAGGTCATTTTAAAACAAAGCTTTTGGGCTTCTTAAATCCAATATGAAAAATTCATAATACAGACGTGTTTTTTGATAGTTAAATAAAAAAAACACGATTTCAAATTCCCAAATTCTAGCCTTGTTGAGCCATAATTTCAGAATGGTGAAGATCTATAAAAATATACCCAAATATCTTTAAGTTCCATTATCTCGGAACCCGTTAATATTTCCCGTTCTTCACGCACACAATTTTTTTGCGAAAATAAATAAATAAAGTAACAATGAGTACAAATACTAAGGAAAGAAGAGAATATAGGGAAATAATTAAAAGAGAAAAAATCAGTCTAAGCATATACATATGTATGTCTTGAAAATACAGGGTATACGGTCTATTTTCAGACGACATTGTATTCAGAACCTTAAGGTCTTTCATATAAATACTAAACCACCCCTATGCCCCCAGAGTTATGACGATTCAATTCATAATTTCGGTTTTCAAATTACTTTTTTTTTTTTTGTAAATCACTACCATAAATTTTTGTTAAAAAATTTCGAAAGCCCAGAGTCTCCTCGTGAATTTGTGTTCTATCTGTGACGGTTAAGGAGTTATTGGCTTTTAACCTGTTCAGGTCATACCGAAATTAGACGATATTTTTTTAAAATGACTCGTTTTCAGTTACTAAGGTAACAAATTACCTGTGATAACCTATTCAGGTCACTAATAACTCCTTAACAGTCTGAGCTTTTGGAATTTTGTAACAGAAATGCATGTTGTGGGGGTATTTTGAAAATTAAATAAAACAAAATTTAAAAACCGAAATTTCGAATTTGAAGCGTCATAACTCTCGAGTGTGGAGGATTACGGGGATTTTAACATTCATTTTGCCCCCTATGCTGCCATACAATCTTTTACTTGTCTGAACGAAAGAAATTATTTGGCAAAATATAGTCATATTAGTTTGGGACACCCTATATAAAAGGAGAAAAACTCTTTTGTATTTCAAACAGGAATGATACCAAAAATATTTCCAAACTTGCCTCTATTTCTGGCATTCTTTAATGTTTATAAAAATTGTAAATTTTTCTAATGTCATGACACAAACATAGAAGAATTTAAAATTTTCGCAAATTAAAGCAAATTTTAATTGAATTTTCATATCAATAAATATTTTACTATATTTAAAATATTTCTATGATTTAAAAAAAAACATTTCCCAGTTCATTTTGTATTTAAATTTAGCACATACGGAAGGAAGGAGGGGGCAGCAGAGGGGGAGGAACGATTAATTATACCAGCTGAAGTGTTAGCTTCCCAAATTTGTAATTTGCAATGCCACTAAATTTGGCAAATTTTTTGGAATTTTGGAAATTATTCAAAGAAAATTTATATAAAATAAAAAATAATCATCAAATGTCTTCTTTGTTGAAATAAGAAAGTGAGCTGCTAACACTGTCCAAGTTTCTGCCAGACGGACTGTAAAAATGTTGTGGTGATGGCGAATCTGGGACCAAAACTTTCAAAAAAAAATAGCATAATGAAATTTTTCTTCAGAATTTTTATGCAAGGTGGTAGCTGGTGTTCTATTATGCGGCCACAAAGGATGCTTAGAAAAGTTAATCAGCAAAGAATAAAAAATTTCTATGTCCAATTCTTAACTTAGAAGTTTTATTTATAGTTAAAAAACTAAGGAATTTTGCAACGAAAACAATAATTTTTGTGAATTTCAGACGGGCATCATAAATTTCAAATTGCTTTGTTCAATAAATATTTTATTATTAGTGCATTTATTGAAAACAGTTTATATGCCCTGTTTGTATTAAATGGTTCTTTATTAACAGATTAACAGTGTAAAATGAATGTTCTGTTTTTTGCTTTAAACTATTAAATAAAAAAGTTTTTGGTTCTTTATCGTTTTTCTTCTTCTTAATAATGAATTATAGTTATAGATGGTACTTCTCTTATACATATGATTTTCAGATTTTTTTTTTTTTTTTAACTTGATCTTTATGAGAATAATGATACAATTTTCTTTAATTATGAGGTTAAGAGTTTGACAAAAAAAAATCAAAATACCTATGAATAACATTTTCTAAGCTTTCGGTCTCAAGGATATAATTGACATAATTTACATGGTGATAGAGCCATTAGAACTGGAGGGTCTTTTGTTTTCTACATTTAGCTAAACCAGTTCAGCGAATAAAGTAGGTACGTAACTTAAATATTTCATGAGATCTTATTTTTAATATGTTTTAAGCTTAAATAACTGATAATTTTAATAAATAAATATACATATATAAAAGACAATTTTATATTGAACTCCTTTCAAAAGTATAGTTAAATAAACTTCTATGAACAGAAAAAATTTATTTTCGCAATTTAAGTTCATATGGACGCTAATTTAACGAGATTTTGGGGTTAATATGAAACTGATCTCTATTATGTTATTTATTTAAATTGACGTCAATTGATAAAAAAGTGTGAAATTAAAATAATGCAAAGAATAATTTCGACATTTAATTTAAAGGTTGGGTACGTGACGGGGATATACATTTGTACCTAGCACCTACAAACTTTGAAACAGAGCTACCTACACAATAAATCAAGTGCGACTTGAAATAATTCGTCTCAATAGACCGACCGACCACCAACCATCCCAAGAATGAAAAATTGTTTGTTAAAAAAGAAACATGGGCCAAAAAGAACGGGTGCTAATGAAATGAAACTATGCAAAATAGTTCAAGAATTATTCATGCTTTGAACTTACGGCAAACTATAATGAAAAAGCTCTACATAGCGTTCCATTTGAGCACTTGTTATTCACGTCCTAAATAAAGCCCAAAAGCAAGCACAGCAAAGCAATGAATAAAAAATTACCATCGAAAAGCTAAATAAAATGGCTGCGCATCTCGTCCCTCGATCGATAGACGCATTCAGATGAAATTCCTGGGGGCAAAGGAATCATACCGTTGCTGTAGTATAACTGCGCGATGAGCTAGCTAGCTACTGCTTGAACGTACGTTCTTGCACCTGAAGTTAAATGATCAGCGCAAGCAGCCAGCTGCATTACTTACACTGCGCAACCGAGACAACAACGAGGCCCTCCTGACAATTTACCACCCGTGTTTCTGCTCTCTATAGCCAGCCGGAGTCTCACATGACTTTGCCCCGATCCGATTACGCGGCGGAAGAGACAAGCGCAACCAAATGGCAAAATAACAACAGCAGCCAGCCAACGCCATTACATTGCCTTGCCGTGTCATGTCAGCCAGGCCCCAGCCAGAGGAACAAGAAGATTTTCCCTTTTTACAGATGAGATAGAATGCAATTCAAAAAGGGACAAGGAAAAAGGACTCGTCTCGTCGTCAGACGTAGATGCACACGCGAAAATTGTTAAAACTTAAGGAAAATAGTGTTGAAAAGCACTTACCTTTTTGCAAGCCTCGAAATGGTGGACCGTGAAAACAAAAGCTTGAAAACACGCAAATTAAAAAAGTTTTTAATAGAGAAACTCTCCGTGACGTTTTCAATGTTTACGAAAACTAGAAATCGACAAATTGCGTTATCACACATTGGATGAAGTGCACCGAGCACTTCGCACTGAAGCCGAATGTTTAGCCTGGCTTGGCTGTTGCCCCGTTGCGCTGTGTTGTTATGTGCACGGCGGCTAATGGTGATGAATATGTTCTTGGAACTTACAACAAAATGGCGGTCGCTGCCACTGTAGGTAGACGTAGACGCGTCTTTTGTATGAGGAATCATTCGTCGACCCACGTTTCCACTGTGTCCGTCCGGCGTTTATCTATTATGCACGAGGACAGTTCTCTGTGTTGGTATGCATCTGTACACGCAATACCAACATATTTTATACCCTTGGAAACTGTACTTTTGTTGCTGCTGCTGCTGCTGCTGCTGCTTATATAGCGTTGTAAAACTGCCGCCGCACACTGATCGAAAAGCTCTCTCTTCTGATACTGGCTATGGTTGTTGCTGGTTAGCTACTTTTTTTACTAGCCTGTTTTCATTTCACACAGAACATGAAAAATATTTTTCTAGTGATAATGAAAAATTCTAGAAATTTTTTTAAGGTTATTTTAAGGAGAATAATATCTAGGAGAAGGACAACATTGAAAATTAGCTTAGGATGGGATGAGATTGAATATAAAGGTTTTAAATACAAAACGAATTTATTGTAATTGCTGGGCTTTAAATGAAGGGCGACAAATGAGTGAAGATCACTTTTACTATTAATTACGTGCGCATTGACATTAGCCTCGGTTTTAAGTTAAAATTAATTGGGGCGTTGGCTGGCTTGTGTATTTGGTTTGATTAGCTGGATGCGATAAAAAAAATCCTGTTTCAAGAAGTAGGTATAGGTAGATATTAGTTACAGGATGAAGGAAGTTTTCTACCTTTTAAAATTTATTGATAATAATGTATACTCCTTCCTAGTAGGTATATAGGTAATAAAAAAATTAAAAAAGCTGGGAAAAGTATAATTACGAATGTTTAATCTCTTTTGGCATTTGATCTTTTTGCAACAGGCATAATCTGGGAAAATATGGAAAACATTTTAGTAGAAAATTTTGTTATGACACTTTTCAGATAGGTATGCATACCTATGTACCTACTGAAAACAAAAAGAAGGTGATGATAGAGAAAGCCCAGTGATTTTAGTCCCCCTGATAATTTTTCGGGAAACAAGTAGATACTTTACTTAATTAAATTAATAAACAGAGCTGATTTAGTATGCAATATCAAATGTTCCTATTTGTAACCCGGGTTCAAGTGGAATCGGGTAACCGGCTACTCGATTCTATATTTACTTGGGTACCCGTGTAGCCGATTCCAGGTCCGGGTACCCAGACGATTCCGAATATCCGGGTACAATCGGTTCTTAATTTTTTAATATTCCGGTACATTATTGAATTCGTGAATTCAATCATAATAAAATAATTTAATTCTGCTACCCGAATCGCGGTTTGCTTGACTTTCCATATTAATTAACCAAATTAATTTTTCAATATCCGATATCATCGGATTGTTAGAAATCGATTTTTTGGAATCGGGTAATGACGAATCGATTCCTGACAACCCGATTCCAATCGGGTACCTGTGCTGCTCGACTCCATAACGTGAAACTCGGGTACTCGGATAAGATCCGGGCACGCGAAAACCCGGGAATTTAAGGACATTAATATCGCGTACGACCTCAATTCCTTTAGGCAAACCAGGGAACGATAAATACCATTTGATCGTTATAGGGATGCACCGTTGCCATTTAATGATGAAAAATTAAAAAATCCTTTTTACAACAATGCGAATATTTTGCAGCTATTGTTTATGATCTCATTGAATATTGACAATAAAATTTTCAATATGAAATCTACTTTGTTTCGTTACATTTTTGAAATTTTGTAAGTAAAAAATTTTTTTTTAATGTCATTAATGGCAACAATGAGTAAGAAAAAAAAACTAACAAATTTTGGAATAGCTTATTTTTAATTTTTTCGTTTTCTCTACATGACTTAAATCTGAAATTATTAGAAATCTAGATGATTTAAAAGAAAATTATTTTTACTATCCCTAGGTTGTGGGAATTCAAAGCCATTGTTTCGACATTAAATTGAGAAATATCTTTCATATCGAAGCTTTTTGTTGTGTAAGTTTGTCTTAGGCAGATATGAATATATCTCTTGAAACTAAATGAAATATTTAAATATATAGATACGGCTATTTTTATCTTATCGTGGCCTATGTGAAAAAGTGTTTGTAAAGCAAAGGCATAACAAGTATTATAAATTCTGTGATAAACTATTTTCATTTAAACGAGTTGAATTAAGTATAGAACTTGCTTTTAATTACAATTTTCACAAATTTTCAATAACAAAGTGATATAAAAACGGGTGATCATAAGATTTCCGACAATTGGGCAGATTTCATGAAAAGAAAAAAGTTTAGTGAAATGAACGCTAATTTATCAACTGAGAATAATTACTAGCAACTTTTTAGTTCACAAAAATTATTTACTAATAATAAGCTAAACGTACGGATTTAGAGAATAAAATATTATTGTACGGATATTCACGATATTTATCTGTTTCAATTATTCCAATGAATTTTAGAAAACTAAACAAATCATTCGATTAAATTGAAAAAATTCACAGGCTTTTAGCTTAGTACGCGGTTCAAAGCGATGTAAAATTTCCATACAAAATTAAAATCGAAAAATCATAAAATCTAAAAGAATGCGCATTTACACATGTGCAGTAATTCAAAAACTCTATCAAGAAAAATTTATAAAAAATAAATTGTTTGAAATTTTGTTAACAGATTCGTCTTCCTACATTAATTTGCATGCGAAACGATATAAAATTGACTGCAACATAATATTACTGTGAAACTTCATCGTTTTTTTTTTTTTAAAAAGACTTTGAAATAGTTAAATTAATATTTAATTACCAACTCTACGAGAAAATAGTTATAGCTTGTTATAATAAATTTTATTCTTTTTAGGATGTGTAGAATTTAATCAGTTTAGAGAAAGATAATAAAAAAAATTTCGGCAATAAAACTGCTAATAAAATTAAGAGCACACATTTTCTTTCTAATACTCTATTCTTGAGCCTTATTGATAGTCATTGCAAAAGATAATCTTACTGGAAAAAGTCGAAGAATTAAGACCTGATATCATGAAACTAAAAATATTTAAATAAATAAAAACAGATACTAGTTACTACAGCAAAATCAACCTAAATTTGCTTATACCCACCCAAACCAAACATAAATTTTTTGTTCTTTTATATTTTCAAAATATTTGAAAAACTAAGGAAAATCTGCATAGATCCAATAAAAATACCATCCAACTCGTCTTTACTATATAAATAATGTTTATTGTAGATTATTAATAATTTAATAGTTTCAACAATTATAGTTTCACCAATTTTTTTCACATGACAAAAGTTTATTTCTCTAATTTTTTTTTTTTGAGTGGCTCTTGTTGGAAACTTTAAAGATAGTCTTAAAATAAATTCGCTTGAAGTTCATACCTACTAAGCTTAGATTTGATATTTATGTGAAAACACAATCGTCTCCGTAGAAATGAGAATGTTTTCCAATCTTCGTTTTCAAAATTATGTACTTTAAGTGGAGTGAAAACAAGGTACATATATATATGAGCAAAAATATGAATTACACACCACATTCAACTAAATTCTAGAGAGTATGCAAAATAAACTAACAAATAACAACATTATTTTGCACCCTGCATTATTCATAAAATTTTCAAAATAGCTTTATGATGACACTTCAGCTGCAATTGCACGTTGTATATCTTCTTACTATTCTGGAGTTATATAATAGTGCTTCGAATTTCGGTCCATGGCACTGTTATTCATACAGTGGATGGGCATAGAACAAAGATTTTGAAAGTAAAATTAAAAAAAAAAAACTCATAATGTCTCCCATAAGTGCGAAAAATAACATAGAAGCGAAAGTGCGAAAAGTAACTTAGGGGTGAATTTGCGACAGAAACTTGTTGAAAAAGGTATGAAATGGAAAAGCATCAGCTTATAGATTTGCTATACCCTTACACGTTTTCCACTATCTTCCTCCCACGAAAATATTGCTTTTCTCAATGTTACTAGCAAAACAATAAAATTTTAATCACATCCGAAAGAGATATTAAAAATTTCCCCAGAACCAATCAATTAATTTTTTCACAATTTGGAATGGGTTTGAGTCTGAGGTTTGTAAATTTATAAAATAAAATTTCTGCAAGCAATTTTAAACCATTCTAGCAGGATTTAATCACTGACTTTGATAAGGAGTTGTGACAATATAAGCAAAAGTTTTATGAAAATTTTTATTTGTAATTTCTTTCGTACTTATAACATTATATATAAACGATGAAAATGAAATATTAATCTGGTAAAACATTAGAATTCCATTTATTTAATATTATCGTTAAAAAAAACATTTTTAAAAAGAATCCGAAAGGACGAAACCCCACTTAGTAGCAACCAACTTAGTAGCAATTCTATTCGAGGAGATAACTAAAGGAGGCGACATGCTTTTCTTCTTGTTTTGTCGAGGTGCCAGAGACGGCGATAAAAATTGTTGATCCCTTAAATATCACAACAAATTAATGCCGCGAAAATTCAAACACATTTCTTAGAAACTCCGCATAATCTCCCGCACCACCCACTGACATGTATATAAATGAACTGACTGATCTTCTGTTTCATGTGGCACCAGTTTTGATTTCAGCAAGTATGCTCTCACTGATGATATATTTAAATTATTTGCGAATTTACTTATATATGTATGTATGTCAGTGGGATTTACCGAATTTACCACAAAAGCATTTTAAAAGTATTTTATTCAACACGGCTTGTTGTATCTAAATCTTTGGGCATATGTAACTCCTTTTTATATTACTATCACTTAGTCCAATAGCCATTAACCATTTCCTATAAAAAGTAAATTATCCCTTTTGTAACTACGTCTCTGGGCCAAACACACTTCGCGGCTCTTTGTGACAATCAAACACCCTGCCAAAATCAAGATGGCGAAAATTTTTGGTTACGCTGCCATACATATACTTACTATGGGATGTCGTCTTCTTTAGTTCTCTCCTCAAAGGGTACCAGTTCAAAGGGATACAGTTCAAAGGGATACAGTTCAAAGGGATACAGTTCAAAGGGATACAGTTCACGAAGGAAAAAAATTTAGCTTCCTCATATTTTTCAGTTCATGAGTGAACAAAATTTCTGTCAGCTCGAGAACAATGCTTCAGCTTCTTGTTTTAAAATGTTTGATTCAGCTCAAAACGAGAGCTAAATTCTCATTTTACGTTTAAATCTCTCGGGAGCAAATTGTATAATTGAGTGAATATTGCCTAATTTACAACCATGTCGTCAAAACGATATCATTTGCTGAAGTAGTGGTAATCTGCCAAATGAAGCAGGTGTTGACCTGCCAATTATCATAAATGTAATCGCTTTCTCGATTTCAATACAGAATTACATCAAAGGAAGTATTTGGTCTCAATAAGAAATTGTTTGGGACATGTCGAATAATGTAAAATATTGCTTTCAAGATTGCATTGTAGATTAGGCAAAAGAGCCGTACAATTAAGATCTCAAAGTCTCTTTATGTTTTTTCTTGTGGTTGTATATTGGTTTATGTAGTTTTCATATTTTTTTTTTTTTTTTTCAAATATTCATGTTTTAAACTAATACCCGATTTTTTAGCGTCTCATTTACTTAATACAAACGGTGTAATGAAAAGATTGACAGGTGCAGTAGTGTTTTTTACATTTTTTCTTATACATATCCAGCGAAAATGGCTTGGCTTGAGTTTCTTAAATTCAATATGAAAAATTGGTATTGATGAAGTATTTTTTGATAAAAATAATAGTTAAATAAAAAAAAAAACGATGAAAAATTCCAAAATTTTAACTTTGTTTATCCGTAACTTCAGAACGGAGAAGAGGAGGGAAAAGAAAAGGAATTGGAAAGGTCCAAAGATTATCTATCTACCAAATCATCATAGGGTGTAACGTTCAGAAGTTATAGGGTGATCTATAAAAATAATACCGAAATATTTTAAAGTCCCGTTATCTTGGAAACCGTCAAGATTCCCCTCCCCCATCCATACAATTTTTTGTTCGTTTAAGCGTGACCTATCCGTATAGCCTTTGGATATTACACCACCTACGGGACACCCTGTAAATTTGTTATTTTTGCAGAACAATATACATGAAAGTTATGGAATTAATTATGAGTGCATCAAGTCTCGTGTAAAATCGCCGTTCCATCCTTAAATTTTTCAAATTATCTGCAAATCCTACGTTTTTTAATCAACTGAAAAATGAAGATATACGTAAATATATTTTATTCTCCATTTGTCAGTTCAAAATTGATTTTTCTCATGCAAAATCGCCGTTCCTACTTTAATTTTTTATATTATACCACCAACGTCGAAATTCCTTACAGAAATATTGACATAAATGGATTTTTCGAAAAAGAGCGACATCTTTTTGTGAATCGAAAAGTAGAGTTTTCCCGTTCAAATTTCTTTTCTCTAGCATACTGCTTCACGAAACCGGCAAACATAAAAATTCCTTGATCATTACATGACCTTTTTTTTACATAGTTTTGTTAAAGGAACAGAAATTCCTTCTTTCTAGCATACTGCCATTAAAACACCAATAATTGAATTTGAATTAAATTAGGTTATTCGAATTTCGGCAATCCTCTTATAAGCACAATTAAATCTACGGAAATTGAGCAAAACTAATTAGTTGAAAATTTGCCAAAAATTAATTACTACAAAAATTTTTAAAATCACCATGTTTTTTTTTTATAATATTGTGATGACGTTAATTTAGGGGTTAATTTAGGATACATCCAAGTTTTAGATCCATTAAATTTGGTTAATACATTTCTTAATCACATCCAAAATTTTGTTCCGAATAATCATAAAAGACAAAATTAAAATTAAATTTGTATGCTCCCAAAATACATAACGATTGCAAATTAGTCTTTATAAAAGAATAGATATGGCAAAAACCAAGATCGTACTATCCATGAAGGTTCTTTTGGTGATTAAATAAAACTGCAATAATTTATCAAGTGAAGAAGAAATTTTATACGTTTCAATTGATGATCACCTTGCCTTTTCATGGGAGGAAACCACAATTCCGATTGAAATTTCCTACTTGAAATTTTCACAAACCTTTGATCAGAATTAGTGGGTTTCTAGTAAAAAGAATCTTTTCTTAGAAAGAAAAATAAATAAAAAAATTTCAAAAATTCAATTTTTTTTAAAAAAGTTCAACGCGAAGGGTGGGTGGTGATGGGGATGGGGGGGGGGGGGTGAATGGAACATAAACGACATATATTTGTATCGTTTTTATTATTTTATATCATTTATTTTGTGAGCTGACCCGCAGCAAAATTTAAAACACTGTGGGGCAGTTTCAAAAAGCTTTTAATCGCAGACACCCTAAGTGTAAAAATTCATATTCAAATAAAATATATTAAAAATTGTTTTAAATATATAACTTTTGTAAATAAAATGCACTAAAAAGTGAAAAATATTTTTTTTCTTTCTCAGTCATATAGACAAGAAAAGTTTAATGCAAAATAAGAAATGCTAGAACTCAGATTAAATCTTAAAAGTTTGGATATCTATAAACTATAAATAATATAAATAATATAAATAACTATAAAGTTTGGACATCTATGAACTATAAATAATATAAATAACTATAAATACAATTAGAGAATTTTAAGAACTTTATTTATGATTTAATTTAGAATCGTTAAAATATAAGTTCTTAAAATTCTTCTATTCTCTATCTTTGACCGATTTTAAAAAGTGTGACTTCGATTCCCGTCAGGGAAAAATAATATAAACACAATTTTTAACTGCAAATCATGCCCAAACTTTTAAAATTTAATCTGAGTTGTAGCATGTCTTATTTTGCATCAAACTTTTCTTGTTTATACCGCTGAGAAGGAAAAAATTATTTGTTACTTTTTAGTGCATTTTATTTACAAGAGTTATTTATTTAAAAAAAATTTTTATATTTCATTTTCTACTTTTTAGTCATACTCTCGAAACTCTACTCTCGAAACTCTACTCTCGAAAGTCGACCCTCGAAAATCGACTTTCGACTCATATCACACACGGCCCAAATTGGACAGCCCCAAGGGAGGTAGTTACCACTCCCACCCCAAAACCCCCCAACACGTAAGAAAGTTTTACCCCATCGTAAAGCTCCATATTCACTCATTCTAAATCAAAAAACCACATGTAAATCCATCCACGTTTACTACCGAAATACTCTTTCTTTCGTCACGAACCGCACTCTCCCCAAAACAGTCCACCACGTAAGAAAATTTTACCCCATCGGAAAGCTCCCCATTCACTTATTCTAAATGAAACACCCCCTGGTAAAACCATGCACGTTTACTACCCTAAAACTCTTTCATCACGAGCGGCAATCTCAGGCGTTCAAGCCCTCAGCGCTCAGACACAAACTTTCTGAGTCACGGGTCTGTAAGTTGATAGAAAGCTATTAAAAACAAATATAGAACTTTTAAAATGACCTAAAAATAAAAATTATTTATTAGAATTGATTCAATAAATACCAATAGAATAATAAAGCCACTCAAAAAAGAATTTCAAGGTCAAATGAAAATCAACAAGGAAATTAATTTTCTCAGCATTGGAATTGCATCGAGTATTAGCATGGACTCAAACCATCTATTTAGTAAGCTTCAAGGCCGAATAACAATGCGAGCGTGAGTGCAGCCGGAGTTTGACAGTTTCGGTAGTATACATTAGAAGAAGTTGGGCAAATTCTAATGGTGAAGTCGGCTGCGCCCACTGCGCTGAGCAAACACTGGGGTAGATCTAGTCTCTACTCCAGCGCAACTTCCGACATTTGGTAACATGATTTTCATTGATTACAGCCAGCAGTTGATTTGGTTTTACTGAATTTCGAAATGTCTTCTCCAGATTAGTTTGGTTCGATATATGGAGTTAATGTATAAATTAAATTGCCGGGATTATAGAAATATAGAAAAAAAAAGATAAAAGTCAGGAAATAAAAGTTATCAACGCTCACACAGTGTTAAACTAAGTTCACTATACGCCAAAGCTATCAAACGTCGGCTGCGCAGAAGTCGTGTACGCTCGCACTGTGTTTCGGCCTTCACATTTTGTTAGCAATAAAGCTTAATTAGTGGTGGAAGATAGCGTGACGTATTATGAGAATAGTGTCGTACAGGTATAACACAGCAACTGCCAATGCTCTAAACGTTATACTACAAAAACATGCGTGATGTGACTATGCGCGTCAAGATTTTGTGATATATTTTTTTTACTTTCTTTAATTGCGAGTATAGTTTTTTTTTTTTTGTAAGGTTCGAATTTATATTTTCGATTTTTCTGAATCAACCGGATAGGTATACTAATAATTTCTCTATATTTAAATATGTATTTATGATTTTATACCCCCCAGTAAAATAAGCATCCAACCTAGGAATTGAAGCGAACAAGCTTTAAATTGGTATAAACTTTTGTTTGGGCATTCTAATGACTGGGAAAAAATCTCATATAATCTCGTGTCTGCATCACCAGATATTCAAGGTCAAAGGTCGCGAAAATCGGTATTTTTCAATTATCTAGTTTTCTATGGAAAATACGTCATTCAAGGTCATTATGAAACTTTTAGATTATAAAATTACCTACAATTTTCATTTGAATCATTTTTTTGTATCTACAACCGTTTTCGAGGTACAGCGCGGAGAGCAAGCGCGCGTTCGTATACAGGCGTATATAGCGTATGTGAACGCGAGGCCAAGAATTTTATTTTTTATTTATTTATTATTAAGACCAAATACAAAATAACATATTTAAAATTATTCTTGTTCGTCGTCGTCTTCGTCATGATGTTGCCCAAGGTCAATGTCGACATCATTATCATCGTCCTCGATATCTGTTACAGTTGCTTCGCCAAGCTCGAGGACTTCATGCCCGCTGTGTCCATCGGAATCATTTGGTATTGATAAGGCATTGAGGCATGCTTGGCCGTTACACTGGCCACAAACTGTGGAACATAGTAACCGTACTTTTCTACATCCACAATTTATGCCACAGCCTTTCTTGCAATTGGAAAAAAACATATTCAACTCAGGTGGTGGTGACAATAACGTCGTTATCGGCTGTAAAAGCTCATTCTGTAAAGTTCGCCCCCATTCCTCAGGCTGCAAATCTTTTCCCAACCAAGTTTGGATTTGGAAGTAGACTCGATAGATGTGTTGTTGAGCTGCTGCACTTGTGGGTGACGATAGTTGCAACGGTCTGTTAAGTATTGTTGCTTTTATAAAGATATATATATGTCTATAATTGTCAATATTTAACTCTGATCTTGGTGCATTATACATGGCTAAAAGTACATGTATTCTATGATCGCATAGTACGTTTGAAAGGCAATTTTCTTGTAAGGAGTACATGTGATATTGCTGCCAACTCTTTTGCACTAGGATTCGTTGTACATATTTTTATACATTCATTATAAATAACAGCATCTTTTACAAGAGTATACTAACATTTATATCTGCATTATCCCCAACATATTGTACTAACGCACCTGTCTCTAATGGTAGAATACGAGGTTGTGGATGATAAACACCAGAAACTTCATACTTTACAGTATCACTATAAATAAAAAATAAATTTCTTGGCCCCGCGTTCCTTTGGCATTATACGCTATATACGTCTGTATAAGGACGCGCGCTTGCTCTCTCCGCGCTGTACCTCCAAAACGGTTGTAGATAGAAACAAATGCTTGAAATGAAAATTGTAGGTAATTCATTAATCTACAAGTTTCATAACGACCTTGAACGACGTATTTTCCATAGAAAACTAGATAATTGAAAAAAAAACGATTTTCGCGACCTTTGACCTTGAATATCTGGTGACGCAGACACGAGATTATATGAGACTTTTTTCCCAGTCTTTAGAATTCCCAAACAAAGGTTTATACCAATTTACAGCCCGTTCGCTTCCATTCCGTCGTTATAAGTTTCGAAGGACTCACTGACATGTATAACATGAACTGCTTGATCTTCTATTTCATATGGGTCCACTTTTTTGTCAGGGGTGTGAAAACTATCTTAATTTCAAGTTTCAATTTCGCTTTAACATTCATATTTACAAGCTCAAAAATTGCAAATACTATATTCAAAGCTATTATTTTTATTGGAAGCTTATCTCTTATAACATCAAAAATTCCTTAAACTCGATTTTTAAAATAAAATTGAGAATTTTTTGTCTACCTATCCCTAAAAGTAGTTATGCCATCTATTTCTATTTTATATATTCATTTGGAAAATCCTCTGAGCTGAAACTGGGCTATAGTGGATTTCGTATAGAATTATTATTTGAAGTTCAGCGGAATACAGTACTTAAACCAAAAAGAGCCATCTATAGAAAAGTAATCCCATGATAATGTAAGCGATTTTAGTAGTGTCAGCGGTCTATGTTATACATGTCAGTGATTCGAACCTTTGAAGCTTTGAATATTTAGAGCCTTAGATGCACTACTTCTTCATTTATACATTTTATAGAATTTTCATGTTGTTTATACCAATTCATAAGAATATTTTGATTTATTTGAGATTCTTGGTTAACCTCTAGAAATGAAAGAAGACTAAAAACTAATTTTGCGAATATGTTTGTTTATGAAACTTGAAAGGAAGTAAATATTAATATAATATTAATAACTTACTTTTCTCTTAACATTTAAAAGATTGGTAATTGATGAGATCAGGCATACTTATAAGAAGAATTCATCATCCGTTGTCCTTTTCCAGGTTTTTGGTGATTTTATTTACTTTTTCGTACCTTATCTCTATAGGTTTTCTTTTAGTATTGTCATTTTGAGATTGTATCGCACCGACTTTATAAATAAATAAAATATACAATTATGTCTTTCATCTTGCAAGTAATAATAGTCATTCGTCTAATTGCTGTCATGAACCTAATCTTGGATTTACTCGCACTTCAACTTAAGCGATAAGAAACTTTACAGCATCCATATGTACTTCTGTTAAAAGGGAAATTAAAAATTGTGTACACCTTGCATTCAATAAAGGCTAGCTCTATGTAGCAATCCACATCGAAGTTTTTTCCTCTGAAATCTTGTTATTCGGAAATTTGTTACATTTGTGTATGTACACAAAATTTATCAACCACATCGCTGCCCAGATTTCACTGGACATTGGATAGTGGATACACTCATGCCACTTAAGATTGTTTGTATGGCAACCATATGTGCAATATATAAACTCATTTTATGTTTTGGAAGATTTTAACTTGCTTGGCTAACCACTTGACGCTTACGGTCGTCTATGATTGCAATGTATATCAATGAGATAGTTGGCATTACATTGGTAGAAATATCCTTAGACGATGCTTTTTTGCGTTGACGTGTTTAGATAATAATGTTTTCTATCAAAAGTTCTGGAAAAATTAATATACATGAAGAGATACGAACATATTTAGCAGAAAATAAATTCCTTCTTGTGTAGCCTCCAAAGCCAGAGATGATTTACCCCTAAGGGTATGTGCAGCATAACTAGATGATCGTTGAGAGAGATTTTACTCGGTGAATTTTAAGAGCGCTTCATCGAAGTATGTGCTTTTTGCTTCTACAGAATTTTAAAATATAAAAAATATAAAAAAACCTTAACTAACATGAGTTTGATAATTTCATGGCAAAAGATATCTCCCTTTACAATTCTTTAAACCTCAATTAGTTGTAGCGCGCATATATAGTCGATGACGCCTTGTTTATGCATGCAACCGCTTCTGCGTGGAACTGCTCTCAGCGATCATCTACGCGTTGTGTTGCACGTACTATTGGAAGGATTTGCAATTTTTATTTCATAGAGATGGCAATTAGTTTAGGTCCATGCGGGGTTCCACAAGGATCTATATTTGTACCAGTAGTGCTTTGCACCATTATAGTAGTAGTAGTTTTAAATGTCGCTAATCCAAGCAGTCTTATTGAGCTAATGGAAGTTTGTTCTAAATATGTCAATGGCAATCTAAGCAGAATATAAAATTTGTTCGTTAGCAACAAATATTTGTACTATACGACTGAATACAATAAAGTCCTGTAATATTATAACAATAATAATAAATCAGAGCTAAGTTGATGAAAATAGTCGGAGTGTTGTAATAAATTTTAAATGAAATTTTGCAACCATATAAACTCGAATCATTATTTAAGATAGAAAACTGTTCCAGACTCTCGGACAATGTATTGCCTAAGAGTATATGCGTCTAAAGTTCATTAGAACACTTTTCCCATCTGAAGGCAAATTTTCTTTACTTTATACATACGAATAGAACCTGTAGAATATTTTCACATTTTCACGATCGTATACACTTTTTGCAGTCTTCTTATAG
This sequence comes from Dioctria rufipes, assembly GCA_963924295.1. Lineage (NCBI taxonomy): Eukaryota > Metazoa > Arthropoda > Insecta > Diptera > Asilidae > Dioctria > Dioctria rufipes. The sequence continues at coordinate 194,674,066 of OZ002742.1, forward strand.
AAATCAAAATTTCCTTATTCCACGCTAGCACAAAAAGTATGAATATTCTTACTTTGCTCAAATTATTCGGCTTTATAGAATAAGAAAGATTGATTTAGCACATTTTCGAAAATTTAGTATAGAATCGAATTCCTTAGGTCCTGAGAAGAAGGTTGAGTACCCACAATCCTATATTCGGAAGCTTAAAAGCCATCCCCATACTAACTTTTTTAGTATTTCCCTTTTTTTTTATTCGACCTGAAGTACTAGATTTTTCGCACCTTGGATCGGCTCTAACTCGGTAGAGTTATGTTCGATAAAAAAAAAACGGGTTTTACTGTTCGCCTCAGCTCATTACCAGCTACAATTCGTAGAAGAAAATTCTTCCCGTGGGGTGGTGGTTCCAATAAGGCATGTTGCACATCCCAAAGGTCTCGCGAGTAATATCGGTTGGTATACTTTTTCACGATTCGGAAAACTTTCTCGGGACGTTTTTGCCGGCGAACGCCCTTTTTTCATACACTTGGGTCGCATACACCCCAGTTACTAAATTTCGCATATTTTTGCAGGTTTTTCTTCCATGGCCATTAGTGCTCCGTACAATCACGACAAGTTGGAAAGTCCTCTTTTTCACAAAAGAGAGTCGCACAAGCTACATTCGATCGGCAAAGCCTTCCCCCGCTTGATTGAAATATACATTATTAATAAAATATGTTCAGAGTATCATAATGCATCGTTTAAGATATATCTCATGTCTGTTGATGTCGCGCCTAAAGTTTTATTGAAAGTGGGCATTCCCCTTTTTGGATTGCAAATTTTTATCCTTTTCTTTTATTTCAAAATTGGTTTTATTTCGTACTATTTTTCTTTTAATATTTAAGAATTAAGTTTTCATATTTGAATGAACAATCAAAACAATGAATATAAGTTTCTACCGACCACTCTTCAGGAGTAAGGGTCGATCCAAACTACACTGAAATGTATTCCGCTATATCGAAACAAAGATGTAAAATGTTTTTGGAGAACGTACGTAATAATAAGTTTTGTAATTTTGTTGCTGTTCTCAAGATGATTTAAATAACGTCAGCTAGTAATATGTAACACATACAAATACGTATTTGACTCATATTTATAAGATTTTATTTATTTTTTAATATTAAGAGAAACAAACCTCAGTTTTAGTTAAATATTTTTCGGTATTATAGATACGTGGTTCGTGAATGTCATTATATCTCAAAATTAGATTTATTTATTCAAAATTACCGGTTTTTTACTTTTATAAATATTACCTCTGATAGGTACCTACCTACACCATGTTTTTCACATTCACAGTTGTAGGACCCACTTTAATTATTGATTTTGAAGGAAACAATAGAGAATGAGGCTTGTGGAATTTATCTTTTGTTATTGATTTAGTTTCAGGAATATCCTCTAGATAGAGTAAAGTACTAGGTATACCTATTTCATAGAACAAAACATAAAAATAAGTTTTTGGCCAAATTAGAGTTTTGCAATTTTTCTTGTAGAGGTAAGTACTATTGTTAATGAGAAATTGTGAAAGAATGGAGCTCCCACGATTCAAATGTAGCAATAGGGAATAAATTGATAACTTCTTAGGTGTTATTAGTATATATGTATTTATGTAGGTAGTTGTATACCTACATACAATAAGTGGTAAACGTTTGTTCATAGCGCAAAAAAAATATTCAAAGTAGATATTTACAATAAAAGTAATAAAGCTCAGTACCTACTTAGAGGTGTCTTTTTCCATTTTTCAAAAAAAAAAAACCCCCAGTAAGCTCATACCCTTATCCTTGCAAATACAAAAATCGTTTCTACGAATTGAAGAATCACTGAAAATGCAGGAAACCCATAAAAATCAACAGAGAAAATGGCGTCAAATTACCTAAAGCAAAGCATTGTAAAACAACAGTTTAAGTTAGGTACCCTATAATGCATCTTCCAATTGACTCCAGCAATCCCTGAAGAGGAAAAAACAGAAATTCTCATTTAACGTAAATGTGACATTAGCCACGTCGCGTCGTCGTATGCATATGTGAGAAAACCAAATTCATTACACAAATCGGAAGAAATAAAAAACTCTATTCGCCATTGTGTCCCTAATTAATTAAATTATTTTACTCTTTTTACCTTCTATAGACATAAAAATAAGATTTTAAGAAACCCTTAAAGATTACGAAATATTACCTACCAAAACAAAAATAAAACCTCCCCAAATTCATTTCAAACCCCAAATATAAAACGTAAACGATCCTAAAAAAAATTCAAGGAGACAGCACAAAACCAAAAATGATTCAAGAAATTTTCCCCTCGCTGCTAATTTATCTATACCTACCTACTACCAAATCAACCGAGCCGTAGCCGACAACCATTATATGAACAATAAAACGCGGCTAGCTTGCTTGGCTTGCTACCACGAACGCCGCCACGGGTAAGAAAAACTTCAATCAAAAATTCTACCACAATTTCGCCCAGGTTGAGCGATTAAAAATGAAAATTTCAATTGGAAAACATTTAATAATTGAAAATTATTGAAAAATTTCCTTACCTGATGCTGAAAAACTGGAAAATTTTCACTTTGAAACAATTAAATGCGCGTAACAAATTCGTTTCGGGGCATTTATTAATTAAAACTAGAAAACATGTGTGCGAACGAAACACAGAAAAATGCCATAGCAAAACGCCAAATAACCAAAAGGTACGTGACGCGGTGCTCAATTATTTGTGTCCTCTCTTCTCTTGTGTCAACTTTTATTTGTTTTTCAATGGTAAGAAAAAAACATTTTCCGCTCTCTTCTTTTGCTGCCCCGATCCGATTATAAAAAAGAAAAATTTAATCTGTAGTATGTAGTTGTAATTTATATATGTATATATATATATACAGCGTTGATTACCTATCTCCCGTCGTCACCGATATATAATACGCCGATTAACAGTTACTTTTGAGTGTATGACTTGTTGTGAGATGTGCTGAGACTTTGACTTTGGTTTTAGTTGCTACATTTATGGCTCAGCTACAGCTAGATTTATATTTTTCCCTCAAATATATCTCACTTGCAAATATGCATAATATGCACCAACACTAAACAAAAATCGGTAGCAAATTCATCCATGTGTGGGAATTAAGATAATTTTGCTACCAATTTTAAATCTAATTTAATGGGAAAAAGCACAATTCTTTTGTTGAGTAGGTAAGGTACCTACCCAACGAAGTGCAGCAGAATTGTTAGGTGGAAATTTATACGATTTGCATTAATAATTTCAAAAAAAAAAAATCTCGGGTTATGCTTTAGATTATTGAGAAAACATTTTGCCATAATAAAGAGTGGTCGCCCTGTTGTAATATTTCCTAATTAAATGTTTAATGACGAAATCGTTTCTTTGTTTTGATTTGTCATCAATTTCCTTGGATTACGAACTAAGGTATTGTTTATTTTAGATATATAGAGCTGAATTAGGAGAAGAGGATTTAGTTAAAGAGTATTATTACCTAGTATCTGCCTATCAAGAAAAGTTTTGTAGCCGGTGGCAACTTCTGATGACGCATTAATTTATTTTCGAGCTTTTCAGGTTCCTTTGTAGTGGTCGAGGTCAAGTATTTGGTTGAAGTGTGGGCTTTTGTGGTGTGTTTTTTTCTTCTTGCTAGTTGCTGGCTTTGCACAATCAACAATGAATTCTCTTCAATTTCTAATTTATATACCTACCTAATACTGAATTTAATGTTTATAATAAATTAAGGAGAATTTATTTTTATTGCCTAACGATAGGTGATAGGTTGGTAGATAATATGAGAAATATTTTCTTGACATAATAAAAACTGAATTCATCGACTAGGTAGGTATTAGTTGGTATTCCTGGAATTCTTTTATTTTTGAGTAAAATCAATGCGAAGTATTTAATTATGGATAGGAATTATTTTTATAAATGCCCTTAATTCCTTTACAAAAGGTTTTTGTATATTACAACATGAACTTCTCAATTTCATTAGAACTTAATAAGATAGGATTCAAAATGTGTGTGTTTTGTTTTTCTTGTATTAGGTAGGTATGTATGTATATATATATACTTTTTGAATTTGTGGAGAAAATAGACTTCTACAGCAGATAAGTTGTATAATAAGTTTTACTTTCATACCTGTCACATATAAGTTGTATCTAATAATAAATTTTACTTTCATACCTAAATCGACAGGAATAATGGTGGAGAAAATTTATATAAATTACAACAAAATTCTCTTTGTTTAGGTAAACCTATTGTAACATTATAAATTTTCTTAATTTTCTTAATTAATTGTATTCTCGAAATTGCATTTATTTAGGCTTTGCATTCAGACTTGCGTTATTTTAAAGCATAATTCGTATTAATATTATTTCTTTCTTTCTAGTGATTCCACTTTAAGACCATCTATCTCGCAACTGTAGAACTCAAAGATATATTCGTAGGTTTCTTTATGCCTATTTTTGGAAATATGGGAGTGCAGTATTTAAGTTTAGAAGTTAAGTTATAAAATAAAAAATAAACTTTTAAGTGATAAAATTTGCGTTAAAGAGATAAGAAGCTTTGGTATTATTAAATATTTCATTATTCGCAAAATATTTACTGCCAATCTTGATCTTGATATGGAAAGTAATAATGTATTTTTTTTTTCTACAACAAGATTTGATTCCAACTTGGATGATGCTCAGAATAGGAACGAATACATAGTCCTCCAGGATGGCCCATGTAAGTTTGAATGCAGTTGGGTGTACTTTTTCTCTGAATAAATTCTTCGTAGAGCACGTAAGTAAGGATTTTATAAATAAGGTTTTTTCCATAGGATTTGATAACTCGAATAGAAACTGTTGTAACAAGGAAATACTAAAAATGAAAAAAAAACGAAATGAGTTATTCTTTCTCATGTGGTTTATCTCTAGTAAACTTTAGTAAACAAATATATATTTTTAATTTTTTTATACGAATTTAGGCTTAATATGTGGTAGTCCGCCTTCACCCCACACATAGGGGCGGAAGCGAACAGTCTTTAACAAAAAAAAAAATTGTGGGAGGAATAAAAATTTATCTGTTTCTACTTTGGAATTTGACAATAGAGACATGAGAGATTCTAATTAATTTTTTGGCAAATTTTCCTCTAAAAACTGTAATTTTTATTAACAAAAAAGTACAAAAATCGTCCGAGTTCACCCCGAATGACGGTACCTATAACATAAAATTTTTCATATCTGACCTATTCAAAGTCCAGATTTGAACCCTATAGAAAATTTCTGGACTATACATCGATAGGATACGAGCTTTGGACAGCTATAGAAAAGTCTTGCAACGTAATTCTATCAAGTTTATTTAAAAATCTAACATCATCTATTCCAAGAAGGCTAGAGGACGTAATAACAAATAAAGGAAGAAATATAAAAATTTAGATAATAAGTATACGATTTTTGTATATTAAATATCAGTACTTATTACCGTAATCAAAAGATTTTTGAAATATTTTCCCCTGCTCACTTTTTTTTCATTAGTAGTTTATTCTTTAAATTACATATTTTCTATTTAGGTAATTCAGGTATGAAGATGTTGCTTACATTTTGGAGAGCAATATTTACGGGGGAATATTTTATATAATTTAGAAATTTAGAAGACGTGTACAATTCAGATGGAAATACTTCTAAACAATATCCTACGAGGTCATGAATGAGTTTTGACCCTGAGAATGAAATACTACTTTTATAAAATAATTTTTTTTTCATATGCTTACCAACAAAATAAAATAAAATTTAAAGTTATCGTAAGATTCCTGATTGTTACTTGCTTGTTTGCAGTCCTCAGCGTTTTCCGACTAAATATAGCTCTTTAGTATTAAAATGTAAAAAATAAAAAATGAAAATAAATGAGGAGCCTGAGAAAAGAAATCTTTAGAATATATTGTCAGCTTCCTTTATTTGAAAGGATTATTAAATAAATGCCTAACATTTCTTCCAATTGATAGCCTTCATAGATTTTGAGGGCAAGAGACTGTAATGATAAAATCTTAAATACAATGGTGAATATATCACAGAATTAGTGTGTTTTTCGTGCTTAGAGCGGAATAGTAGTGGACAGAGTATTATTATTAAACAGTGAAAGTGAGTGCTATCATTACAAATCTTGCAGAAATACATATATGAAAGTAAATTGAGCAAAGCAAAATATAATTTCATTCAAAGTAAAATAAGTTTAAGTTCTCATCAAAAAGAAATGTGGAGAACAATAGAACAACTAGTTCTAAAAAACTACATAGTGATATTAAAGAAATGAGCCTCCCTGATGGTAAATATAACGAAGATATTGTTATTGCGACATAATTGAATTCTTATTTCATGAAGAGCAGAGTATATAAAAGGTGATTAACTTAATAACATATGTACCATATACTAATTACATAGAAGAAACAGAATCTACTTATCCAAGTAAATGATTTGAAAATTATATTTAAGAATATTAACCATGAAAAAAGGTTTGAATATACTGAGCACTCATATGATTATTGATGGCATGTAAGATTTGAGTCCGGTATTTATTGATATTATTAATGAATCATTAAAAGACTGCGTCTTTCCTGATAGCTAGAAACAGTCAGTTATCGTTGCAGTTGAAAAAGTAAAAGGAAATAAGAGTTGTGAGGTTTTTAGACCGTTAAACAACACAAGAAAAGGTGATCGAAAATGGTACAAGTTCTACTTATAAAATATGTACTTCGAATCTAATTCTATATTCATAGAATGTCCATCAGGTTTCCGTCATTGACACTCTTGTGAAACGGCAATAGACTTAAATAATAAAGTGGAAGGAGGACCAAGATGAAAGGAGAGTTACAATAGCTGTCTTTTTTTATTTAAAAAGAGCATTTGAGACCGTGGATAAAACGATTTACAATTATGGAATAAGGGGAAAGGAGAAGAAATGGTTTGAATCATAAATAGTTAATAGCATACAATGCACAAAAATAAACGATAGGTTATCTAGTGAAGTAGCAGCGGACATCGGAATTCCTCAAGAGATAATACTAACAGCGACCTTATTCCTTCTATATGCAAATGACATGGAAACAGTTATAAAAATTCAAAAGTGATGCAAATCGCGGATGACACTATATATAACTGGTGAATGTGAAAGCGGTTGTACACGTAAGCTACAAAAAGACTTAAATATTATTGGTGAATGGTTAAATATGAATATACTTAAACTTAATGTAGATAAAAAAAGGCAATGATTATTAATTCTTTAAGCATAAGACAAATTTTTATAGAAAATAAACAAATCGAAATTGTAAATGAAATTAAATAGCTTGGTGTCGTTATAGATAATAAGTTAAAATTTAAGAATTATGTGAACAATTTATGCAAAACGATTTCCAAAATGATTTCATTCTTTAAACGTATAAGAAATAAATTGAATACAAAGGTATATAATACAATGATTAAACACCATTTTCAGTACTGTTCGACGGTTTTACTTGTGTGCACTAATGAGATTATGTCACGTTTACAACGACTACTAATTAAAGCTATGAGGTGTATATTAAAATGTAATACATATACAACTATTCAAATTATGTTGAACACTTTATGCTGGATGAATATAAAAAAAAAGAACAATATTTAATGTATTACTCTTCGTGTACAAAATTAAAAATAGCCTTTTACCGCAACCATATGTCGGAGAGATGCAACCATATCCTTTAAGAAACGTTAGATACTTGAGACTAAATTTATTGAGAACATCGAGACCAAAAGCTATGATAATGTATGCATGTGGGCCTACAGATGTTTAACCAACTATCAACGAACTTAAAAAATGAGAGGAATATGATAATATATAGATGTAATCTAATAAATTATGTTGAGTGTAATTATGAGCAAATGCAGTAAAAGTTTTAAGAAATGAATTGTAATGAAATTGTATTAAGTAATATTTGAATTATTTTTGAACCCTAATATTATAAAAAATAATATTATATTATTCTAATAAATAAAATATACACATTTTGAGTATATTTGATTTTTTTTTTATTAAAACAAGCTTTAAAAAAGCTCAGTTCAAAAAACGGTCCAAAAATGGAAAATTTAAAGATTTTTAAGTCGACAATACAGATTATTAATTTTTGCGCCAATTTCAAAAATTTCAAATTTAAATATAAAAATAATATAAAAATATTTTGCCCTTTCTAAGCTTTTTTTTAAATAATTAATTTATTTTTCTATATTTAGTGTATGTTAACAATGCCTCGATGGAAACAGTGCAAAAAAATTTAAATATACGATGGTGAGATATCGTTAAACCGTAAAAATTTTTGATATATTATTCGTAGTGGTATGATAATCCATGCTGAAAAAACGGAAAAATTACGACAAAAATGGATTAACGGAAAGTATACATAAGTAGGTATGTACATATGTAGCCCAAGTGCTGGAAAATGAGGCAAAATATTGTTATGAAGTTTTTCATACTCAGAAAATCAGTTGTGCACCAATCGATAGTACTCTTCAAAACCTTTCATTTCATAATAAACATGCCTTAAAACCTTTCCCTCGCGGATCTACAACCCACAACTCATAAATTTATCTCAAGAGCAGTGTTGTCACTCGAAATCTATCTAGCGTAGCTCGAAAGTGGTTTAGTAGATACCTACACGTGAAAAAAATTATAGAAAACTTAAAATCTTACATGATTGGAACATGAATTATTTTTCAGAATTTATCTGTATAAAAATTGTTTACAAATATTTCAGCGGAGTCGAAATTTGTAATGGTAGTTTTTTTTTTTTTTATATATACAGGGTGATTCAGATCAAGATACCTCCCGGTATACCTGCGATTCCTTGAAGTAAGATGATCAAAAATTGTTAGACATACCCCCCTCCCCCCCCCCCCCCCCCCCCTAGAAACCTTCCTTTAGGAGAGTTGTGGCCAGTTGAAGGTATTCGTGAACCCTGACTATAGATTTTGGTTATTGTTGGCTTATTAAATAGCCAAGAATGGTAGCTTTCGAAAAGTGTATTACTCTGTATTTTTTAATTAAGCTTCTTTAAATTATTCTCAAAAATTTCCAAAATTTTAATTTTTTTACACACAAAAGTTTTTGAAATAAATAACGGTATTTATGAAATTTGTGTGCAAAAAAATCAATGTTTTGGAAATATTTGAGAATAATTTAAAGATGCTTAATTAAAAAATACACAGTAATACACTTTTCAACAGCTACTATTCTTGGCTATTTAATAAGCTAACAATAGATTTTGGTTCAAAACTTATACTTATTTATTCTCACGAATATTAGCGAAATCTTCAACTGGCCACAACTCCTAAAGGAAGGCTTCTAAAGGGGGGTATGTGGAACAATTTTTGATTATCTCATCTCAAGAAATCGCATGGTATACCGGAAGGTATGTTGATCTGAATCACCCTGTATATACTGTTAATCACATCATAAGTTAATCGGTTTTTTGATTTTTTTTTTAAAACGAGAAAAAAATCTTCAAGCACCTGAGCTGCTATAGGGTAATGCTAATAAACTTAAAACCAATAAATAATGATAGTACACTCACACTGCTACAATGCTGACAATTACAATAAATAAAAATTATTGGAAATATTTTGGCCACGTATTCAAAAATTCTCTAGCGTAGTCAAAATATTAGGGGGCTCCCTGTAGCCAAACGTTATCCTAAATAGCTGCCAAAGTGGCAGCACTGCTTATGAGCCATTTGTGCATCATTATTGTGCAGACAGGTCATTGTAACCGTGCTTAGTAAAAGCTATCACAATAAAACACAATCATATCAGATTGACAAATTTCAGTATTTTTAAATGCCTTACTATACTATTGGGAAGGTATAAAAAAATTTAGGTAATGCTTGGCATGTATTGGTAAAAAAAGTATTTTGAAGCATATATTTTTATTGAATTGAACAATCAGCTTGTTTCATAAGTTATTAATGATCTCCCGTGATTTCATAGCATTCAGAATTCGAGTGCAGCATTGCACGCAGTTTTTATAGGTTTCAATATACCTATATCCAATTGTAAACAAAACAAAGTTAAACTAAAAATTAAAAAACTTAAATAATTAAAAAGAATCTTTTCAATACCCATAATACCCTAGATGATGAAATCATAAGGTATAATAAGTTTGTCATTCCGTTTGTAACGCATAGAAATAATGATGGTAGAGCAAAATGGATTAGACACCTACGCATAATATTAAGTTATTTTGATTTTTGCATGTCTGTTTGTCCGTCGAGAACGCTTGTACTTAGAGAGCTGCTTATGGACTTTAAAAAAAAGTAAAATTAAATACAAAAATTTCGTTTTTCACCATATATTTGGACACTATCTGAGAACGCGCCAAAGTAAAGAACTGAAATTTAGTGTCTCCATAAAAATAGTAAATATAATTTCAAAAATGAACTAAGTCCGGTGTTGCCATATAAAAATTTAAGATTTTTATGTATACGATCAGTCCTAGAAGTTATTTATGTATACTGTTTTCTGAATGTGAAATCGTATAAAATTGGTTATTATACTTTTCTCTGACCGACGAACCGTTCTAGAAATATATGCGAAAAACCACCTCAAAAATCAAACTAGCACAGATGAGTACCATAAGAAATTTCATATTGGCATTCATCTAGGGTATCATAAGAATTAGCTTTAGACCAATTCTTCCTTTTTTACTTGTTTTATATAAAATTGAAATTTGTGAAAGCAGCGCCATTAAAATCTGTACCTTACTGACATAGTCAGGCTAGAGCTGACCAATTTAACGCCCAGAGCAGACTGCTTTTAGGCGTTTTATTTTAAGTTAGCATCCCTGGTTAAAAGAGTTTTTGTGGTTGGGAATTTATTGGAACTTCTTCATATTAATTATTTTAATAAAAACACTTGGGTTAATTGCAAATAAGATATTTATAAATTTATATAAATTTATAATTTCTACGCGTTCCTCCATATTGAGGCATCAGTTAATATCTCAATGATATATCTTAGTCCGCCGAAACGAGTGAGATTCTTAAAAAAAATTATCCTTAAGGCGAGTCCATATATGTATATATTACAAACATTCCCCAAATGTGAGGTAAACATTTGTCAAACGTTTATCAAACGTATGGTATGGTATGTTTGATGGGTGTAAATGGAAATTTTATAGTTATGGATTTTTAAAAAAGTTCCAATTTAATCCAAGTGAAATGGTAAACATTAGATGTTTGTTAAAGTTTGTGCAATACTTTCTGTCAGTTTTCAACAGTGGATAGTGAAAGTTCATTTCAGAATTTTTTAAAAATAAAGTTTTAATCATGAATGACAAATGGGACAAGATAAATATAAAAAATGAATTAATTAAATAATTAATTTTGTGTTATCTCCTTTTCGAAAATTTTCTTCAAACGTTGTGACAAGCTAAATGCACGTTACTTCACTCGGAGAATATAATGATTAAAACTGAACATTTGGAAAACATTTGTCACACATACATATATTACAAATATTTATGTATGTGTAACAAACATTTGAGAAATATTTATACATTTGTCAACTTCCTATAAATTGTTTGACAAATGTTTTTGCCAATGAGTGTTATATGTGTAGATGCACCTTTAGATAGGCTTATCATCTTGTTTCTATTTTTTTTTTAATACAACAATTGTGTTCGTTTTTGATTTAACGGTTTGTTCAACTTCTGTGCACCAAAAAACTCAAAAATTCATAAAACTCACGAATCGTTAAATGTGTATCTATTGATTGGCGAAAATGTTAATAATATCACTGAATTGATTGGTACTGATTTTCATGGCGAATTATACCGAAAAAATGTAACTTGGTCTATCGAACCTCTAAAAAATAACAAGGTCAATTACAGTATCCAAAAATTTTAAATTTGGTTGCTAATTTCCACACAAAACGTGATTAAAAAAATTTCTTAGAATTCATATAACCATAATTCGAAATTTCTCCTTGAATTTTTAACTTTTTATTCAGCATTAGGATTTTACTACCTATTTTTTTTTTTTTGTGTTCTGAAGGTAAATTCATTTAATATTAGTGCACAATTTAATTTTAAATTTTCTACTATAATTTGCTATGGCTTGTGACATGGGTAAAGTCGAAATGACAAATTATATTCGCAATGCCCTTTTTTTAGTGTGAATTGTAAAAGATCATCTCTTACCCTTATTTTTACTCAGAATCGTGGATGGCAGTGGATTTTTATCAAAACATTCCACTTGAAATAGGTCAAGTTCTCTGTAAGTACAGGTATAAGTTTCGTAAATTTAGAGCTTAATTCACATTAAAAAATTTGCATTTAATATGCATTGTTTAACATCGATTTATTGTTGTCTCTATCTTGTTTACTACGTCTTGTTGTTGTTGTTCATACTATTTTTTGTTTATTTTATTTTAACTTAATTTTTTTGTAATATCTTATTTATTCTATTGATTGGTTATATAAAATATCATTTTAATTGTTTTAGATAAATTTATTAATCATCATTTTGTTTTCCTAAACATAAATGGAGGCTATCGACAGACAATCTCGCCATTTAAAAATGTTTATTTTGACTTATAAATTAACTTTCCTTTTATCCATTTTGTTATTTGTTTTTATGTTTGTATTTGGGAAATCAGCAGACAAATTGAGGCAATCATATGTACATAGTGTTGCTATACACAAGTTTTTTTTTTTTTTTTTTTAGATATATTTGAACGCTGATAGATTAACTGTCTGCACTAAAATGTACTCCAGAAACAACTTTTTGTAACATTCAATATAAGCGTACATTGTAGACAAATTAATTTATAAATTTCAAGCAGAAGTCATCTCTATTAGAAAAAGGTCTAGGTGGATTTGTGAAAAAGTTGCATACTAATATAGTGTGTTATAAATTGCTACTTCACTAACAAGATATTCACGGCATTCCGATTCAGTTTCTAAGTCAATTGAAATCTTATTTATTGTTTTTTTGTTGCCAAATCTCATAAACTAATATTTCGTACTTCACTTTTTGACCAAATCTATATAAAATGTGGTGGGACCTTCCTCGTGTATTGCAAATACTAAACTGTAGTTATATTCTCTTAATTACTTCCATCAAGAAACATACAAATACTACCTACATTACATTTTGAGTTTCAAATACTCATTAAAGGGAATGTTTTTGAAGTCAACATAGGTAAAACTAAATTACAATCTAATGAAATGCTAGCTAATCCTAACTATTTCGTTACATTTACGTTTTTAATTAAAAAATATCTCTTAACCCTTTTTATTCCGAATTGAAATAAGTTGAAATAAGTAAAATCTGGTTTTTCTATTTATGCATTTTATGTCAAAGGTCAAAAACTAAAAGTAGAACGATGACCAATATTTATCTACACAACAACAACAACACGTAAAAACAAATTGAGGAGACATAGGTATATACATACAAACATATTCACCAACCTATCTAAAATTTATAGAATTGTAATTTTAAAATTGAAAACACAACCCCTGTTCGCATACCATAATTAACTTAAATAAAAATCCCACTTCAGTTCTCGAATCAATAACTCCGACCGGATCATGATGGCGTCGAATATAGCCTTGTTGAAAGCCAAAAATAGATTTGGATTGGAAAAGTTTTACTGAAAGAGTAGAGTAAACAACTGAATGAAGGAAGGAAGGAAGGAAAAAATTTAAAATTATTCTTTCAAGGTTTATCATCCTAACAATAGCAACAAAAAATAATTAAAATAAATTAAACAAATTTCGTGTAAAGTATTTTTATGTATGTATCTATCTATAAGGATCGCATGTAATTAAATCCAAGGAAATGAAATAATTTCGCTAAAAGTAAACATCCCCATTCAATTGGACAGAAAAATATTGTTTGTCGCCATAAATTTAACAATAATTTCTGCGAGAAAGAGCTGAAATTACGCAATTTCTTAGGCAATAATTTTTGTAAACAATATTTTACACGTAATTCGGTTTGTTTTATTTTTTTCTAATTAAGTGTAATTTTGTGACATTTCTACAGTATAAAACTTTTTGTCACGCAATTATTTAATGCTCTTTCGGGGTGGGGGGCATTAGAATTTGTTTTGTTGGTTTTATTTAATTATATATATATATATATTTTTTAAACAAAATATCGACAAACGTCGTAGCACGAAAGCCTTTTAAAGAGCAAAGTTCGCGTTCAATCAACAACGCGGCAAGGCATTGAACAAGAAAAGCTTTGTCCCCGATGCTGAGCTTTTTATAGCCCAGTGATGTGGTGGTGTGCTTTTATTCTACTTTTTTTTCTAGTTCTCGTTTTATCATTAATTAATTTCCATGACGAAATTATTGAATTATGTACATACCTTCTTACATCTTGCTGTTAATTTCAGTATAATTCTAAAGGCTATCGAAATATATTTCCGTTTCCGGTATCGTTCGTATATGCGCACATTCACACTTTAAATGGGGCAAATAATAACTTTCTCCGGATAGCGGTTTTTATATGATATGCAATGATTTTATAGATGCAAGAAAAACTGGGAAATAAAAATTATTCAAGGCATAATTATTGAAAAGCACACTAGCTACGACGGAATGGAATGGAATGACGCATTATTTATTTCTTTTACATTCATTATCATTCCGTTTATTATTGATTTAGCGAGGTCAAATGCAGTGCTGTGTGTAAGTATTTCTAGATCCCATGTTGTATTTGTATAACAGATATGTAGGAAAGGAGGCTGAAGAGGACTTTTGAGACAACAAAAACAACAAAACAGCTTTATTTCAGTGTAATTCAATATTGTATTTTGTACGTTTTATTTTATGAAAAGCTTGTATAAAAACACTGGGATAGGCCTGACAGGATGGAATTGTTGTTTATTAATTGTTTTAATTATTTTTTATATCTACGTCACTAATAGATGTAGGTATAAAGCGGTTCCTACAAGTATTAGATATGTACAACATTTTAAGTCCTTATAACAACTTGGGAGTTAGTAATGCAAAATTGAAAATATAGTAATAAAAATGTAAAGGAATAAAAATAAAACAAGCGAAAGTTAGAATAAATTTACGTACTCGTATGTATGCACTTACTGTCTAGAGGCCATCGAATCCACTACGGAGGCTTTAATAATAGATGACGCACGAAGACCAATATTAATTTGATTTTTGACATTTGCCATCTTATTTCAAATATATGTAAATAGATCTGTCAAATAGCAAAATTGTTTTTTTTACAAAGCTCTAAAATGGATAAAATTTTATGTTTCTTTGCTATGATGGGAAAAAAAGCAAATTCCGTTTCCTAATAAAGCACTACTTTTTGCATGGTAAATACCATTAAAGAAACTGAAGAAAAGTTCAAAACAAAAAGTATTATGAGGACACTAGAAAAAGAAAAAAGTATTTTCCAGATTTGGCCCTTGCAAATACTACTTTCCCTTTCCAAAAGTGAAAAAAAAATGACTGGGTGGAAAAAAAATACCATCGACCAAAAATGTCTAAGTTCGAGAAATCGTATTTTTTTACCAAAGGTTTAAAGAAAAATTGTGTTGGGCACTTAGTCTATCAAGCTAAAATAAATCGATTTGTTTATAAAAATAAAATCATTCATTTCAAAGTCACTGACTTATCAAACAGCCTTCAGTATTCCCGCCAACATAAATTTTAAAAATTCCGCTGAATTTATTTAAAATAAATCCCCGATTCTTTATAATAAAAGAAAATATCTAGAAATTTTACGATTCCTTTTTCCTTATGCAGGGTGGCGCAGACAAATATGACTATATTTTGCCAAATGATTCCTTTCGTCTATACAAGTAAAAAATTGTATGGCGGGGGGTAGGGAAAATGTGACCCTACCGAGTTACAAGGTAATTAGTTAAATATGCTCTTTTTTATTAAACACCATATATCTTGAAAAGTACAGGGTGTACAGCATTGAATGCAGAACCTTGGGGTCTTTCCTACAAATGCTAAACCACCCACGTACCCCCCCTCGATCCAGAGTTATGACCCTTCAAAATCAAAATATCGGTTTTTAATTTTTTTTTTAATGTCCTTTTCGCCCCTCACTCAAAAATTAATTGATTAAGCGAGGTAACACACAGGTGCACTTATTTTAACGTTTTTTCTTGCAAGGTGTACATAAAAACTGTTCTGTCTTGATCATCTTATCACAATTCAGCCCATGGTACGACAGTTTGACACGATATAACACAACACCAACAGCTTTACTTTTGCGGAAAAATTTTAGAACCATTTTTGCTCCACACATTTTCCCAACCGTTCCAGAGTCATTTCAAAAACAACATTTTCAGAAGCTATAACCGTTACAATTGATATGTCAATTCGCATAAAAAGAATGTATTACTTTCCATAAAGAATTCCGGTACTTGTAGAACGTTTTATTCGAGAGAATTTACAATTAATAGTACAACCCCCCCCCCCCCCCCCCTCCTTCTTACTGTTCTATATCAAAGCGAGTGTCTGTGGCTGGGCTGGTCCGATAAAATATGCGTCTAGACTCTACTAGACGCATCTCTAGACATTAGGCATTTGTTGGAAATTTACTGGATAAATTTTCTTTAGAATTTCTACAACCGATAACCATGTAAAAGGAAAAGAGTCGAATTGATTTAGGGCCTTTATTTTTTTTCTTAGAATTTTACTTGAAAATTTTCTTTGTAATTTTTATACATTGATTTAGTCGGGTCGCCGGACTAGACAACCAGTCCATAAATGGCGTTAAAGCCTTGTGTATAGAACTATGTATATAGTGATTGCGAAAATGCTTCCTTGTTATAATGTCAGATGGCTCCACTTGCGCAGTCGCTAAAAGCTCTGCAACTACTGAAGTATGCACAAGGGGTTCAGTCAAAACCCTCGAGAATACTTCACAAGCCATGAAACAGACTCCCTTACTACCACATGAGAGCCCCAACGGAGTCCTAATTCTAAAACATTTGCAGTGTTCTTATATAAAACTGACAAAAGTTTGATTTGAATAGCTCCTCCGCCTTAAGGACTATTTTATTATTTTGTTAAGTAAGGTGAATAAGTAAGTGTAAACTTTGGAAAGATAAGGAACCAAGCTGTAAATTACTAGTAGACTATTTTCCTGTAGTTATAGCATATACTATATAAAGTCAATGTGGCACTTATCCATAAGTATCAACATAGAACAATTTAGAGAAAGGACTCCCAACGTACACATATAGATTTCTGTTTTGGGGGTTGGTTCAGTTCAAGGCATAAGCCGTAAGAGCATAGAAAAACTAATATACAAAGGAAAGTAGAACAGCCAGTAACACCTCGCTAGAATATCGATGGCTCGACTTGATGCCGGAACAAGCCAGCAATGTCTCGCTCCAATAAAAACTCAACGATGCTCAACTACTCAACTACTCAACGCAACGACTTGGTGTAGGGAAGGCCGCAGTTTTTTCATAGAAATTGGCTGGAAATTGTTTCCTTACAATTGCTATACATTATTGAAGGCCAACAACGGGTGCTTGAGCCACTAACAATTTTTATGAGCATAGACGCGTAGATGAGCAATAAGCATTCACTTCTTCTTAGGCATTTACAGAAAATTTTTCGACAGAATTTTTATTAAGTTTATTAAATCGACGATGCCTCGACTTGCTGACGTAAGAAATGGATACGCCAGCAATACTTCGCTCCAATACAAAATCGACAATGTGTCGTCACGTCTGATTTGAGGAAGACCTGATTTTTTTCTTAGAAATTTACTGGAAATTCCTATGCATTATTAGAGGCCGACAGCGGCAGACATGAAAGTATTGTATTTGAAAATAAAATAAAAATTCCACCTAAACATTTTCTGTAAATTTCTAAGAAGAAATGAATGCTATTGCCCATCTACGCGTTTATGCTCATAAAAATTGTTAGTGGCCCAAGCACCCGTTGTCGGCCTCAAATGATGCATAAAAATGCCATTATATTTATAAGCCCACAATTTTTTCTTAGAAATTTACTGTAAATTTTTGCTTCGAAATTATTATTCATTATGGAGGTCGACAACGGATTCTTGGGCCGCTACAAAACTTATGGATAAGTATTCATTTCTTAGAAATTTACAGAAAATGTTTCGGCATCATTTTTATTCAGTTTGGTGGCCGACTGGGTCTATTTTCAGATACAATACCTTCATGTGTGACGTTGTCAACCTCCAATAATGCATAACAATTCTAAAGAAAAATTTCCAATAAATTTCTAAGAAAAAATTGGGGGCTTCTCTACATCGGTCGAGACATCGATGATCTTATATTGGAGCGAGATGTTGCTGGTTTACGCTGTGGTTACGACATCAAGTCAAGGCATCGTCGATTTTATATTCGAGCGAGCCGTTACTGGTTTTTGTTCTACACCAGCGGGAAATTCTGTCAACCGCTTGTAAAGGAAAGCACTTCCACACAATAGTCAGAAAAGATATTTTCCGAAGCGATCTCTTACCATAGCTAAAGGTATCTTTGCGAAAGCAAATCTCTTCTCTGAGTTTAAGCACATTCGATTTTAAGTTGTGAAAAGATGACTCATATGCATCTGAAATGGCAGCCGAATTTTCATTATTCTTTAGTAGTCAGTTGGAGTGTGAGGTTAATTTAAATTTAAATTAATTTCAAATTAAACGGAGCGCATTCAGAATAAAACCGAAATTTTTAATAAAGCCCTTTTCTTGATTCCCTCTGTATTGCCTGCAAGTACTCAGACTGCTACTCTACAAGGCCACCCTACAAGCGCTTCAAGAGCGCTACACTATAACCTCTCCAAGAATGCTTCTCAAGAATCTGCAACTGATCGCTTCCCTCTACGGACATGTGGTTCATCATGGTTGTCAAGATTCATATAGTTTCCTCCTCCTTTATAATTCTCTACTCGATGCAACGTTTTCTTAATATTTTCTTATCGATCGACTTACCAATATTAACCCTTTGCACTCGTATTTATATTTGAGAAGGCTACCAGTCTACTCGGAATTTTTTTTCATGTTCGATAAAAAAAAATACCGGGCGATTTTGTTCTGGTATTTTTTTCCTATTAGATAATTCAGCCCTGCATGGTATAGCTACTTTTTATTCCGCCCGGGGGGTAGGGGGGGAAATTAGGCGGTAAATTTTCTGTCGATTATAACTCAACTATTTGTTCTGGGAGTATAGGAGTGTTGGTACTCAAACTTCTTACCAAAAAATTAGCTTTCCGATGGAGTACTAGAATTTTCAAAATGTACTAGAACAAACTTTGACCTCCAGCAGGGGGCGCAGTTTACGCTCGAATTTTTTCAAAAAACGTGAGCGTAATCGAGACACTAAGGTCTTTCGATGTGCATACTTATTTTTTTTAGTAGTACATCGTTTTCTATTCAAAGTGTAGTACTAGATTTTCTAATTTGCGAATGGCCATAACTTGGTAGGGTTATCTCGGATCGGGAAGCGGTTTTTTTTATTCGCTTCGTCTAATTAACGTTTATAATTCGTAGAAGAAATTTTTTTTCCAAGGGGGGGTAGTTTTATGGTGGAGGGTGGAAACCCACCCAATTTTTGACATACCTGTATTTTCCTCAAATTACAATTGTTCGATATGAAACATAAAACGCTAATAGACCTTTTGAAACACTATTGGCTGATGGATTTTTTTTTTTATTTTTACCAAAGGGGTGGTGGGTGGGAGGTGTCAAAGTGGTTATGTACCTAAAATTGGATATGCTCAGAACTCCCATAATTTTACACCGATTTCGATGAAATTTTAATACATGGTACATATTTATGGTGGCCATCTTTTGGCGTTTTTCGATTTTCGAATTTCGAAATTTCGAAGTACTAAACTTGCGATTATTCGAAAAAAGGGGGGAATTTTCAATTCCAGATTATCTCTTCTATCGCTGGCAATTTGTTTGGATGGATTGGGGCCTTTCTTTCAAATTTGACTGGCAGTTAACTGCGACAAGCTCCGGGAAAATTTGCGAATTTTATCATTTTTCAAGGGGTAGGCCTGCAAAAAAATTAAGATATTTACTTTCTCCCCCACCCGGCCATGTCGGTACTTTTTGGAAAGGTCTCGGCGAGTACATTACGAATATGCAAAATATGCACTCATTGGAAAGGTCTTGATAAGTACATTTATTGTGATTTTTTTCTGATTTTTTGAGCATATTTCCCCTCCCCTCCCGAAAAAAATCTAGGAGATCTACATACCGGGAGGGGGGGGGGGTGAGCCCCACGCAAAAGGCTTTTTGTTATTACAGCTTAGATTCACTAAAAGAAGTTAGTACGGAAAAAGGGAAATGCAGTCTCAAAATATTCCATCCTTTTCCCATAGATACCAACAAAATGTTGCCCCGTAACATTTCAATTAAAAATTTTGTAATTTATATCTTCGAACAGTCGGTTCGTGGATAGAGCGCCCTGATATGCTGATAAGCTGATAAGGGCTACGCCTATTTGGTACGCTCTCAATTTTCTACCTGCCTCCCCTGCGTCTTCCCTATAATATTTTCTTTCCATCTTCATCCTATCTTTCTCTCGCAACTAATCCTTTCTCTCCCACCTCCAGTTATCTTTCTCTCCCACCTCCGGTTATCTTTCTCTCCCATCTCAAGTTATCTTTCTCTCCCACCTCAATTATTCTCTCAGAACCTGAAAAAAAAGCTGAAAAAGCTCATTTCCAAAAGATAATTGCCTACTTTCTGGCACTAATTGAACTTTTTCGCTGGATATGCTTAAGAAAAAGTGTAATAAACGCAGAAAGGTTTACATTTAGGGTGAAGAGTGTGATAGGTAATTTTAAAGGGAATCCTTTGGGCTTCTTAAATCCAGTATGAAAAATTGGAGTTGATAACGAGTTTTTCGATAAAAATAGCAGTTAAATAAAAAAAAAGCAGTTAAAATTCCGAAATTTGGACTTTGTTGAGCCATAACTTCAAAACGGAGAAGAGTAGGGGGACAAATTGCAGACTGTTGGAAAGGCCAAACGATTATCTATCTAACGAATTTTAAATAATCATCATAGGGTGTAAAGTTCAGAAATTACAGGGTAATCTATAAAAACATACCAAAATGTCTTAAAGTCCCGTTATCTCCGAAACCGGTAGGATTATCCTCCCCCCCCCCCTCAAACATAACAAACATTCCATTCAATATCATGACATGTCTACACACTTTTCTTCTTATCTCCACTCCCTCTTCACCGTTTCTCATCATTCTTCGTTCATATGATAGCTGGTCCTTCTATCATACATTAACAATAACTAACTTACCCCACTTATCAGCCTGGCACAACCGACTGGCAATATCTATTGTGTATATAAATTTTGATTTTTCAAAATATTAAAAAAAATAAATAAAATAACTTCCAAATTGGAAGGAATACATAGGACACACAGGAATACTAAAGACTAAAATAACGCTGTACTACATAAAATATGAGGCTTCAGTATATTTTTTATTGCCATATTTTATGAAAACACAATCTTGTATTACAAAGCGATAAAATACATAAAAAAAATAGCTGTGGAAGACTGAACAAGTAAAATTGATAGAAGTTTACGTTTTATAGTTTTGCATTGTATAATATCGTTCAAAACACTCCCCAATATGTAATCCTAGTTTTCGAGTACATGTACTGCAGATATATCTTGTTTCATGTCTCCCACTTTTGACTTTTCGATTAGAACATACTAAACAGTCCTTTTTCTTTCCCTCATTTTTATGCAAAATGTGCAATTTGCCGTTTAGTCGCTCTTCTTTGTCTGACATTGATGGTCTTCCAGGAATTTTGGATTCCTTATCGGTAGTTTGCTGTCAGTCCATCGACTAGTTCCCGAACAAACTTCAAATGCGTCATCGGTCGTTTATTTTGGCGATGTTGAGTTATTTTGTATAGCAAATATGCATTTACACTACATAATTCAAGTCCCCAAAAAAATAATTTCCGCCACCATTTCAATGATTTCCTCAGAAAACAATATGATGCAGAATAGGAATCGGCTCGATCTACACCTCCCATATATTTATTGTAATTAACAATTACAATTGGCTTATCTACTACTTGCATTTTACTTCCACGTAGTCTTCTATTTATTGGTTGAGTACCTGAAACGTCCCAGCTGCTAAGTGTAGTGACAACTCGTTTGTCTTTCCACGCCAACAATAGTAAATTTTCTGATCTGAAGGCATATGTATTGTTTTGAGCAAACTTAGGTTTTTTTATTGAATTTGAATTTTTTTTTAAATTCCAAAAGGACTCTCACTGTTTCCTAAAGAAACGCAAATTGGCGATAGTATACATACTTAACTAAAAATTCAAGGATCGTCCTTCTGCCATTTTGTCGGGAAAACGTGGATCCTTTTCGAAAATTTCTTCAGATATATTTTAGTTTGAAGGTCCTGCGTCATAAGAATCCTTTTCCGTTTATTTCATTAACAAAAAAATTTTTTTTTTCAAAGGATATGACAAGACAGATACCTACATACATATTTAAAAAAAATTAAATTAAATTAATTAAATTTTTTAATTAATTTTGACGGGAGATGGCTCAAAAGAAGCTGAATGATTCAAGGATCATAAATATAAAATAAATTCCAAAAGGACTCTCACTGTTTCCGAAAGAAACGCAAAATGGCGATAGTATACTTAACTAAAAATTCAAGGATCGTCCTTCTGCCATTTTGTCCGGAAAACGTGGATCCTTTTCGAAAATTTCTTCAGATATATTTTAGTTTGAAGGTCCTGCGTCATAAGAATCCTGCTCTGTTTAGTTAGGGATTCTCTTTCGAAAAGTGTAAGCTTTCTCTTGGGGCGCAGGTCTCCTAAGTTCCTACTTGTATCTTGGGGCGCAGGTCCTCTCCTATGTTTCTACTTCTGAAAATTTGAAATTTTTCCGATTCTCTGAACTTATGAGTCACTTTTTATAATTCATTTGACTGTTGCAAAGAACCTTTACTAAGAAATTTATATGAGTGATCTTATTACCAATCGATCGCCGGTAGATGGCGTACAGGGTCATGCAAAATTGTTATGTATTTAATTTTTTTATAGGTAATATATATATATATAAAAGTCTATGTTAGTCACAGCCAAAAAAACATCACAATTTGGATTAATCGATAATTCGTTGGAATTCGAAATGAATTTTTCAAACAGATATTTTGGTGGTTGAAAATTAATTTTAGCAACATAATAGGGAGGAGAGGGATTGATTTAGTACATTTTGGAAAATATATATTAGTACAATTACTGATAGAGCTCATCCTAAGGAGAAGTTTGAGTACCCACACCCCTATGCAGCGAGGTCAAATGGCTGAGCTATAACGAAAGTCCTGTAGAAAGGCTCCCCACCCAGAACTTTGCCCCTCCATCAAGATCGGAATAAAAAATACCCTATACGTCCCGTGCTGTAATTCCCTAGAACCGTTTTGAATATGAATCCAATCGGATGTCTGCTTTGGGAGGAAAAGGGTCCCCGTTTTCTGCAATGTATGGGGAATTTCAAGCCATATTTTTGAAATTTTGTTCCCCTCTTGCTCCGCTCCCTCCCCCCACAGGAACCTGAAATTCCTACCATTTATAGCCGAGGACGATGCTATTAACTGGAAACATCAACGAACTCTCTACGACTCTTGGTTCAGGAATTATAAGCAAAACCGTTAATGTCGCCTATATGGCGACATACGAGTGCAACGGTAAAACTCATAATGTCGCCTGTACGGCGACATACGAGTGCAAAGGGTTAAGTTGATTCCCCAACTAATTCATTTTCCCCAGTTCAGAATTCATTCAATTTTTTCTTAAGTATTTCCTACACAATTTTTTCTTCAGAATAATAAACAGGGTGTCCCGTATGTGGTATAGCATCCGAAGGCTGTGGATAGATCAGGCTTAAGCAAGCAAAAACTTGTATATGTGGGGGCGGAAGGGGGTAGCAACTTGAACGATTTCCGAGATAATGGAACTTATGATAATGATTTAAAATTTGTTAGATAGATAATGATCGTTGGTTGGACCTGACCTGGACTGATATTGCAGATTAAAAGGTGTTATTTTATTTTATTGGACTTTGTAATAATATACAGACCACATTTTATACGTAATTTGTAAATTATGTTCAGAAAACTGACATTCTGGAGGGGGACCGGTCCCGTTCGTCACCTCTCGATGCGCCACTGCGAATAGGATCAACGAAAAGGATGAGTTCTCGGTGCTTTTAAATAGAATATAAGCACAGACAAGAAATATTTCTTGTCTGTGATATAAGTGCTCTTGAAGTTTATTACTTTCATAAAACAATGCTAGGCTCTAAGTAGTAATAATACCTTATTATTAATTAATTTAAAGTAGTTTGTGAATTAAACCAGAAATTAAAGTATAAATAAAATTAATCTTGAGTTTTTAATTTTGTTTGTCGAATTCCTAACATATCCTTGCGATGACTTAAATAAAATGTTTCATATTTTCTTATTGAATGCAGTAATAAAGAACTACTCGATTTGCAACATCTAACCTTTATCGTAATACCTTTGGCTGCCAACTTAAACATAAAACAAATTATGATAGGATAGCTTGTTTGAATGTGACAATGTTGAATAGGAATTGAAGATCAGGGATCAATCGAGGTGGGATCAGTTATTTATGAATTAGGTCAATATTTGGTTTCCTTTTGCTTTATAATAATACATATTATGAAAGTTCGTCTTTTTAGCGATGGAGGTCAAAATAAAAATACATATTGTTTATTTTTGGCTGAAATTCAAAACACCAATACAAAAAATTGTAGAAATAATTAATAATATTACCAGTTAGGTAGAATATTCATTTCTAACAGCCCCGACTGATTATTTCGCGGCGAATGAAGTGGAAAAACTTATTAGAAAGGAAGCTACGAACACTTTAAGAAAGTGGGTGCAAGTGAAAAGAACATGCATCGATTGGAGACTTTTTATTGTAAAATAAAAACTTGAAGTGAACTTAGAGAAAATTAAAAAAAAATAACAATAACTTTGCAAAAAATTAATAAAGGTAGGGGAACCCGGGGCAGAAAGACGAACGGGGCATAGTGACAAATGAATATTATCTGTAATCAGCTTTATTCTAAGCTCGCGCTATGATACCCAGAATGCAGGGTTAAGTATTGCCAACATATGGTCAACTTTTTTTCACATTAGTCTATGTTTGATGTACGAAAAAAATAAACGAATTTTGCAATTAGAACACAACCAAAAGTTTTAGCTTTGCCAAAGATTGTGTTTGAGGAAATATTTTAGGTGTTTTTATTTGAATGGTGAGTAAATCTAGTATTATTTATGGTGTGGAGTTTCTCGGAATAATGATAGATTTCATATTAGTTTTCGATAAATTTTGCATAACATATCGCAAAAAGACTAATGTGTGGTCGGCCATAATGACAAGTTTTTTGAAGGGAATAATGACTAACTTTTTACGGGGCATAATGATGAGCTTTTAACGGGGCATAAACATTTTTCGATTTACACATTCTGGTAGACTAAGCTAAGAGCGGATTCAGAAGACATCATAAGTTTACATTAGAAGAAAATTCTTTGTCAAGGAAAATGATTCCAACAATTAGTCTGTTTAGCATTTCGCAAACTGTGAATTTTTCAGTTTTTCGGACATTGGTTGCTCAAAGAGAAATTGGCATTTTGTAAAACAATATTTTTTCGAGTTCTATGAATACAAAAGAGATTTTTAAATGTCAACTTATTTATGCAAAACTACTGAAATTCAGGAACTGTTTTAATGGTAAAATATCAGATGTTTTCAGTTTGCATTTTTCGAATTCGAAGCTCGAGGTGTTCCTCATTTTAGAATGTATAATTTTATTGTAAAAACCATATTCCTGCAAGGCTCATTATGGTCATTAATTAATAATATTTTTTGATAAAAAAAATTTTTTATTTCATGCATTAAATACATATAATTCGTTATTATGCCCCTAGCCCTTTGTCATTATGCCCCGTATGTGGGGCATACTGACGAACTGGTCATTTGTACATTTGAAAATTTTCACTTCACTATGAGAAAAGTTAGAAAAATGTTTGCTCGAAATTGGAAAGAGCGGATTCTACTATCTTGATTGTTAATAAGGAGAATCCTAACATCGATGGATTAAAGATAAACAAGCTTCTTAAATAAAGTTGTAAAAGTTTTTTCTATTTCTTATTTTCTTGGTTTTTGAATTTTCGTATTTTCTTTCGTTATGTTGAGTTTCTGTATGGGTATGAATTTTTTTTCTTTATTCCATTATTAGTTTTAATCTTATATCATCCCTTAGGATCCATAAGCGATGATATAAAATAGTATAATTTAATTTATTAGTACTGTATCTGAAATCCAACCAAAAACCAATAATATTCTGATTTCATGCAGAAACCGATGACTACAATCGAAAATCAAATATCAAATAAACAAATAATTTGTCAGGGTTTACCTTTAGGCCATTAGCCTTCGACTAAATATGGATTCTCTCTAAATCGTCATTAATGCGAGCAATACAGTCCTCAAACAAACCAACAGCTCTGCTTAGGTAGACCTGCACATCGTCAGCATACATGTGCACGCTGACGTCCCGAACGGTTTCAGGGAGATCATTTATAAATAAACTAATTAACAAAGGACTCAGTATTGAGCCCTGAGGAACGCAAGACAGAAGAGGGAGGGAACAGAAAGTATTAAGATCCACTTTCACCACGATCGACCAAAAATTCCCGGATAAGAGCGACGGCAGAGGGACTAAAACCAAAGCAGCAATTGATTTTCCGAAGTAAGATCCCAAGATCAACGCTGTCAAAAGTCTTCGAAAAATCGAGCAGTGCCAAGTTAGCCAAGTTCTTTTGATCTAGGGCAGCTCTAATGTCAGTGGACACTCGTAGTACTGCTGTTTCGCAGCTGTGGTCACGACGAAAGCCAGACTGCCATTTGCTTAGGAGCTCCCTCGAATCCAAATACTCAACTAATTGCCTATTCATTAGCTTTTCCAGTACTTTCGATAAAAAGCATACCATGCTTATAGGTCTGAAATCAGAAGGGGACTGAGGAGAAGATTTTTTGGGTATTGGCAACACAGTAGCGGTTTTCCAGCCGCTAGGAAAAGACGAAGTCATAAGACATGTATTTACGATATAGAGGATGTAGGTATCTATGAAAGGAAGCAGCAACTTAACGAATCGCGGAGACATATTATCTGGACCGATAGCACAAGACTTGACAGAAAAATTGCTTCACTTAATTCGCGGCGGTCGATTCCGCGGAAGGTAAAAGATAGATCATTACCTGTTGTGAAATTAAAAGTCATTAGATTTCGATTATCTTTCATTTTATCCACAAGTCCTTGCTGTGTGTTAGAAGGAGATGTAAAGAAAGCATTTAATACATCCGGGTCAAGTTGACAGCTTGTTTTATCCATCTACGTATTGCAGTTGTGGCGATGTTGCGAGCTGATAAAGAGAACGGTCATGGTCAGTTTTAGTTCGTATATAGCGGCGACAAAGAAACTCAAGTTCTGCTATAATAGACTGAACTCACGTGTATACCAAGGACATCCATTAACTTGCGAGGTCTTAGTTCTTAACGGCACATATTTTTGATATAAATAGTTGCGCAATGAAGATGCCCTAGATTAATTCCCGTATGTAATTTTGTATGGTCACTTCTCTGTACAATTTTAATTGTGGAAGTGGTTTTTCACATATACGTGTAAAACGGCTTGTCGGACAGTAAAAATGATTATAACCAATTTCATAGGATTTCATATTCTGAAGTACTTTTTAGTATATTAAAACCGTCTAGGACTCATCGTTGTCACAGTTTATACGTAAAAATCTCAAATTTTTATATGACAACATCAAGAAAGGGTTGCTCGACTTAGTCCATTTTTGAAATTTTATTTGTTTTTACTATGAAAACACCATGTTCTAAATTTCAGCTCTCTATGTCGATGCATTCTCAGGCAGTGCCTAAATATATAGTGGAAAACTAAATTTTTGTATGGTAACATCACGAAGGAGTTGCCCGATTTGTCTCATTTTCGAACATAATTTTCCTTTTTTTTTTAAGCCCGTGTACAAAATGTCAGCTCTCTAAATATACGCGTTCTCGAGTTATCGTTCACACAGACAGACAGACAATCGGACGGACGGACGGACATGCAAAAATCAAAATAACTTTTAATATTATGAGTGGGAGTCCAATACATTTTGCTCTACCATCATTATTTCTGTACGTTAGAAACGGAATGACAAACCCTATAGATTTAATCTAGGACATGAAAATAAACATCAAATATTTAAGCTTAATCAAATTATTATATTTCACATTTATTTATGGCAAGACTAAAAAGGTAATAGAAGCCATTTTACAAAGGAAATCTTTCAGACTCTCTAAATTCAATTCTTTTATTTTGAAATTGTGCTAAAACAAAGAAGAAAGTTCCATTATAAACTGAAAAAAAAAAAAACTAAAACAATAGTCCATTTTATTTCAAACTTTTGCAAAATGTGAATTCAAACTTATCTCCAAAATATTAAAAAAAAAAGCCACAAAAATGATAAGAAAACTCGATTAATCGCTGATAAAATGTTCCTCCGATAGAAATCGAGTTCCGTGTAGGAAATCTAGCCACTCTCTTTAGCAAAAGCTCGAGCTTTAGAAAGTCTAAAATTCAAATAATTTGCAAACTATTGCCTGCAAAGGTAGCAATAATAGCAAATAAACACGAATCAGAGCTTATAGAAAATTAGAAAGTCTCTCCCTAGGTGTTAGGTATAAGCCAAAAAAGATTTCAATTTCTACAGAAAATGACGCGACTTGTACCTAATAAAAAAAAAAAAAAAAATATTGGTACACAGCTCAGTTGTAGTGTGTGCAAATGCTCAACCAACTTAAGTGTGATCTGTGATTATTATCAGAAAGACGACGGCGACGATGACGCGACGACTACGTGATATAAAATGATCGAGGTTATAAATTCAAAGCAGGGTGGGTGATATAGGTATAAGAGGGAATGTAAAACGGAAGGGGGATCAAGCGATATGAGAGGAGCAAACAGAACGAACAACAATCAAATCAAAACTGAATGACTAACTCGAACTGGTAGCAAAGAAGCAAACAGCATATTTATGGAATAAAGAGCCCTTCCTTTTTGGTTGCTACAGTGTCTGCAGTGTGCAGATAAGCCGTCTGCAAATTGCAATGCAAATGAAATATCAGCACTGCACCCACAGTAACAAGGCTACAAATTTCTTCTCAACACTTTCCCAATATTCACTCATGAGAAAAAGCTAAAGAAAAATCAACGAGCATTGAATTATGATGCATTTACTTAGCCCCAGGAGTGCATCATAATCGCTTCCTCTGACCTTGAACGTGAAGAAGTTTTTGCACGATCATTTTTGCACCACCATTTTATTTAAATTGAGCAGATTTAATTCTATATGGCATCTCCACAGCCATGTCATTTTGTATGGTGGTTATGCTGCATGTTAGTAGAAAAATTATGGGAATGGACTAGGGAGATAAGAAAAGAACTTTATTAAAAAACTGATTGATTTTTAAATAGTATCATTAAATAAAAATATTTTTGTATGATTGTTTAATAAAATATAAACTACATTTACACACAGTATGGAAAATTTTTTTTTGCATAGATATAGACGGTAGGTAGCTGTACCAAATCGCATATCATTTCTGGCGAGGATACGATTTTTGAGGGGATTTACTTTAGTTTTAGGGTTCCGTACCCCAAAAAGAAAAAAAAAATACTATGATATTATCCATTGTAATTTGCCAAAGCTATTTACTAAATAATTTATTTTTATAATTTTTCTGAATTCTACATGTATAAGATGCGCCGTGTCAAAATAACTAGTAGGCATACGTTGTTACTAATATCCATTTTAAGGGAATTCTAAAACCAAATTTTACGAAAAAAGGAAAATGGAATTTTTAATATTTGATTTAGTAGGTATATCTGTAGGAAAATTTCTGATAACATTTATTTTGTTGATTTTCTAAGCTCTGATAAATTTTAACTATCAAATTTGTATTTGCCACTCGATAGCTCTAATTGCAAATAATGGAAGTAAACACATTTCCAAAATATGTGAAGGAACTTTGAGTGGCGTACTAAGTTAATTTCCAGATACTCATAAAAGTCTTGCTATTTAACTAGAATGTCACGAATATTTTGATGCTGAGAAAAGAGAACTGTTACGTCTATCGAAATCAACATGGTATGAATTCTGTGTAAAAAATGTTCAGTTAAATTTTGTTTAAATTGGCAATGCCTTAACCTTCATCATAATTTTATTAATGAAAATAAAGCCTAAAACACAATGTGATCGACACGACAAAAACGCCGTTCAAAACGTCCGTAAAAATACAATGGGGGGCGAGACGAGCGCGACAAGAGCTGTCAATCCCCAATTAAATTTATTCTGTTATTTATGTTTTAAATTAAAAAATAGAAAAAATTTCAACGAATAAATTAAAAAAGATTATTAAAGTAGCATGTGTGGCCGTTTTGGCTAATGAAGATAAAAAACAGAAGAAGAAGGACAGCGTTTTTTACAGCGTTTTTGTCGTGTCGCTCACAT
Organism: Dioctria rufipes; assembly: GCA_963924295.1. NCBI lineage: Eukaryota > Metazoa > Arthropoda > Insecta > Diptera > Asilidae > Dioctria > Dioctria rufipes. Next base: position 194,704,713 of record OZ002742.1, read on the forward strand.
TTTTTTTAGCCTTATGGGTCGCACCGGAAGGGGGGAAAGCAAGGTAGTTGCAGCGCAGGACAGTAAGCGGGCCACAAAATTTCAGTTAAAAGTTTCAAATGAAGTTGAGTTCCTGTATTTACTGGAAGTGAAACTAGAGCGAGTATTAAGCGAGTATTAATCTTAAAAAAAAAAAACTGTAAAATTTCGAGCATTCGATAATTATTTAGAACACATAGAATATCATAACTACCTTGACAGGAGACATGAAATAAAGAGAAAATATAATCTCTTGGTTTCAGAACTTTAAATATTTTCCATCAACAGATTTTCATTTATAATGGATACAGAAGATGCATCGAAAACATTTTTAACAGGATTAAGGACTGAACCACAATAGACGTAAAGAATTTTACGAATTTGAACGAGACTGAAGTTTACGGATGATTGACATATTTGCCCTAAACAGATGTTACATTCCGTAAGGGTTATTATCTTGAAATTTTAATGTTTTCAATTTTAAAAATTGGTAAAAGCAAAAAAAAATAACACTTGGAAGTTGATTTAATTGAAGATTTGTGCCTTTTCTGGACTGAAGAATAATCTGAAGAAAAATCGACAGCACTCCCAGGAGCAATATCTTGCTTTCTTAAATGTTTGCCAAACTTCTCTATAATAAAATAAGAAGAGTGTTACCGATTTCCTTAATAATCCATTAATATCATTAAATAAACAGATGAGTCCTTAAGGAATGATCGACCCTTACCGCATTTCACTTGCGGCAATTTCATATTTAAACTTAACGAAAGTTCTTTATCGATGCCATAAAGTTATTTTGGGTATGTCTGTTTAATTTAAAGGGATGAGGGGGGATGCATTTGCCTTAATTAAATGACCTTTCTTATGAATATGTTCCTTGTCCTTAAGTCAAATCAGCTGAACGAATTGCGCTAGGAAAATGAATTTTGTGATTTAATTCTAAAAACTGAAGATGGACTCGAAATCAGGGTGAACAAAAACGTTGTATTCTCTGCTAGTAACTACTTCAAAGATTTACTAACACTTCCAAATGAAAGAAAAATACGAAGAGTGCATTTCACTGCCAGGTATAACTGCAAATGTTTTAGAAAAAATAATTACGTTCATCTACATCAGCAAATTCGAGAAAAATATCGAAGATGTCGAAAAAGTTTTCAAATATGCTGTGATTTTTCAGCTTCAGCAATTAGTTGAAATTTGTTAACTAGCTTTGAGCGAATCAACAACTACGGATCATAGCTGCCTGAAATATTGCAGACTTACTGTCAACAACCTAATCTATAGTTTACAGGATAAGAGTTTGGCATATATTGTTAGCAAAGCTGATCATCTTTTCAAGAGCTCATTAATGACTGGCTTGGCTTGATTATCGAGGAGATAAGATCCATATTTGCTGATAACAGATTACATCTATGTATACATGGCGACGAAAAAACGATCTCTAACCATGTCTGGAGGCTGAATATAAAGTTTTAGAAACTAAAAATTTCTCGGAAGTATTTTGGAAGTTTTCGATTTATTTAACTACGATGAATTCTAGAAGGAACTTATCCTTTCAAGAATTTTTTTCAACGATGATCTAACAGAGAATGCCAAAATTTTGCAGAAGATTACTAAATTAACTAAGCAAAAGTATAAAGAAATTCCCGATCGTCTTATATCTCTTAAACACACTCAACAACGCGTCGGTTATTGGGCTTGACACCAAATAAGATGTTTGTTGATCTTGGTAGAAGAGAGCACCATAGAAAAAGAACTCAACCTTCAAAGTTATTTTAATTGTCTAACATTCGACAATAAATTATTAATATGTGGTGGAAAGAGCTCTCCTTGTGAGCTCTTCGAGCCAAATATACAGTAGTGGAACAAGTTTCCATCTATGAGAACAGAGTAGCACTAGCATCAGTGTTCATATTTTGTAAAAAAAAAAATTTATGCATACGGTGGAATTGATAGCAACACCGTAGAAAAAATTTAATGGAGAAATTTCGACTAATTTCATTTCTTTTCAACAGATTTCACAAATATTTACTTCAACAATATTCAACAAAAAATCAACAACTTTTAAATTGAATTCAACATTTCTTCGTTATTCTATTAAAATAATTCACCAATATTACAAGATCAACGAATTTTAAGATAAATCGAGTAATCTCAAACTTAGTTCTAGCAATTTTATTCGGTTTTAAATTAATTCAAGATTTATTAGATTAATAGTCACCCTGCAACGGGCCAACGGCTGTATTTAAATTTGTTATGTATATGTTGTGTATGTTATGATCATAAAACTGCAGCAATAGGATTGAGTGATAACAAGGTCAATATTTCTTTTAAATTGATGATATTTTAAGTTCGCTTATTTTTACAGCAAGATTAGTGGATGTTATCACTCAATCTGATTGCCGGAATTTTATACTCCACATGACATCAAATTTGAATATACATATCAGCCTCAGGGCGGCCATTTACCTACTTAATAATACTAATGAATTCTTTTTTAATAGAATAACAAATACGTTAATCATTATCTAGAAGTAATGATGACTTTAATTTATATTTTGTTAATCAATTTGTGCAAGTTGTTGATTTTTTGTTGAATATTGTTGAAGTATGGTTGAAATCTGTTGAAAATAAATTAAATTAGTTGAATTAAATCTAAAAAAATAGGTATATATGCTAGTGGGGGCCAATCTGATAACGTCAATATTTTAGATACATTAACACAGAAATGTAAAGTTCTTTACACCGATTATCGTATTGACGAATGTTTGCATGTTTTACTAAGAAAAAAAGATTTTTACTAAGAAAATGAGATTTATCTTCGGAACTCGAACTAATAAATTTACCGAAAAAATTTATTATAAATGTTTTGATTTATGTTTTAATTTATGTGAACTTAACTGTCACATTTATGGCTTGGGTGTGTTTCCAACTCTGAGTTTATCCTAGTAACTAAATTTAGCTACTTTCCAGGTCCTTGGTAGCTAAACTCATATATTTTTCGTAGCTAAATGGTAACTAAATATTTATACATGTATAATAAATATTTATACATGTATAATGTATTTTTGTAAGCTTTATGGAATTTTTATATTATTTTTAAAGTTGTATGGAACCAGTTTCACAAGATTTGCTCAAAATAATTTTTCGAATTGATTTACAAAAATTAACCATGAACGGCACATGTATATGTATGTCAACACGTTCAGGAGGAATAAAAGGAAAATTAATAAACTCATCTACATGTTATCAATTAATATAACCATTTAATTATAGAAATAATACCAGGTGTATATTAAACCAAAAATTAATTTCTTGTAAATTAGGTAAATACGTGGAGGATATAGCTATAAAGCCGTCAGAATTTCATATCAACCCTTTCAAAGAAAAATAAATTGAAACTTCCTGTGTCGTATAATAATTTTATATTTCAGTAACAAATATATTTTTATTCAAAAATAAAAAAATAAATGTGCCTTAATTATCAAGAAAAAGAAAAACAATAAAAATTAGTTCAGTTTTAAGAGAAATGGTTATAAAGCCATTCTAATTAATTAATTAATAATTTATGTGTAACAGTCTGAATGTATTTTTTTTAGTTTAATACTTGGTACTGCCACCTTTGTTGGAAATGACTGCAAAAATGCGGTCCAGCATGGAACGTATCAAGCCTTGAAGGGTTTCCAAGCTTCTTGAATTGCTGCTTTTAATTCTAAAACGTTGTTGAATTGACGACCCTGCTCGTAAACTTGACGCGATAGAAACCCCCACAGATTCTCGATCGGGTTCGAGTCAGGACTGCAAGCAGGCCATTCTAAAACATCAATGTTCCGATCGTTTAGCCAGTCTAAGGTGTGATGCGAACGATGGATTGGCGCATTATCCTGTTGCAAAATGAACTGTTTTTCCATAACGTCTTCGGAAAAGGTAATTAACACTTCATCCAGGAGATCTGTATAGTTTTCGGAGTTCATCTTCGATGAAATACTACAAATTGGGGGTTTCCTTTATAAAAAAAATGCTGCCCACGTCATTACTGTACCGCCACCGAAATTCCTACTTAAGCTAACTTCCTTATCTCGTCTCAAGTCATGCCAATAAAACTGGAAACCGTCTGGGCCGTACAAATTAATTTTTTTTTTCATCGCTAAAAGCTACATTATGCCATTCCTCCTTCCATGACATAAACTTTCTAGTGAACATTAAGCGTGCTTGCTTATGCCTCTCAGTTAGCCTTGGTTTGGCCAATCTTTTTGTCCACTTAAGGTATTGTGAATCATATAGAATTTGGCGAACTCGTCTAGTAGTTACAGGCAAACCTAATTCACTTTGAATTTTCTACGCAACCAGTTTTTCCTTCGCCGCTTTTTGAACGATCACATTTTTCAACATTTTAGTTATCTTAGGTTTTGGTCCTGGATGCTTTTTTTGCCCATATTGACTTCCCAATTTGATGAAGTTATTTACCACGAAACGTGATCTTCCAATTTCACCCGCAATTTTTCGGTTTGACATTCCCAATTTGGACAGTATACTTCAATTTCTGCAATTTCTCTTTCTGAAAGTTTCGGTTCTCTAGGCATAATTGCTTTTGTTATTATTTTTACTGAAATTATTTTAAAATTTAGTAATTAACATATTAAGACAACTTCTGTTACAATTTTACTCACTAATCTGAAAATTCGACATTGGCTTTATTACTATTTCCCTCGAATTACGACACTCAACTGAATTTTTCCTCCAATTTTTACAGTTTATTATAATGAGTCATATGACGCATTATCAGAAACAAGTGCAAACATATTTTAGAAACTGTGAACAAAAATTCGGATTCGTAGAACGATCAAAATGATTTTTCTGAGTAAATAGTTTGGTGGCTTTATAGCTACATATTTCCTCCTAGGTATATTTATGACAATCAAAATAAAAAAGTTTTAAATAACACAGACGGGTTAAATTCAAATAAGTCAAACATTAAGATCTTTCACCAGTTCTGTAATATCTACATATTTAAAGTCTATAAAGATCCATTTTTTTAATAACAAGAGTAGGAATTTCATACTCATCACAACTTTTACTATACTTTTGTTATCCAAATCAAATCGAAAAAAATTGAATCTAAGGTTTTTAATTTCATTTTGTTACGAATTTGTTTTTGGTAAAATATTCATGACGCTTATATTCTTCCAATCACGTAAAGGTAACGATTTAATAACAAATTGAAACAATTCTTTAAATGGATTGTTTCCAGTATCCACTGTACATATCTATAAATTTCAGACCACAGCTTTACAGGTTCTTGCTCGCATTTCAGTAGCAACAGTAAATACCTACAATTACAATTTACAGCAGTACCAATAGAATTAGTGCCAAAAGTAAATTTTTTAGCAGTTTAGATTTGGGGTACAAGTCAGCCAGCATGTGGTAGTATAGGAAAATTGACGTTAATTCCTAATAGATGTCGTCTAAATGACGAAAACTTTGAAATGCAAGTGATGCTACATATCAATGGAAAAAATACATACTATAAGACGCTGATTCTATGGAAAAATTTAAGTACAATTTAATTGAATTGAATTATAACATTTTCAAATATGATATTTTCCTTACTGTTGAGTTTGTTCATAATATTGAGAGGAACAAAAAATGTTAACTACGAAGATAAATAATAAATAAATTAATATAATATAATGAATGACTTTTTTGTGGGCTTTTCTTATTGGATTGAAATTTCAAGTTAATTAAATCAAGTTCTCCTTATGTTAGTTAAAACATAATTTGAGTCCGCTAATAAAAACTCAAATGATGAGTCCGTTCAAGCAGTGAGTCCGCTTAACCAGTGAATCCGCTCAAGAATTAAGTCAACCAGTGAGTCCGCTCAAATTTCGAGCGTTGAACAACCGCTCAAATGTTCAGCGGACTCAAGTCTTGAGTTGAGCGATAAGTTAATATTGACAAATGAATCCGCTCATTTACAACCCTGCCCAAAAACTTATCTTTAAAATGCACAAAAACACTTTTTCTTAAGCATATCTAGCGAAAGTGGCTGAAAAAGTTCAATAGGTGTCAGCCATAACTTCAAAACGGACAGGAGGAGGAGAACAATTTATATACTATTGAAAAGGTCAAACGATTTTCTACGTGCCTCATATAAATCATCATCATATAGAATGTAAGGTTCAAAAGTTACAGGGTGATCTATAAAAACATACACAAATATTTTTAATATCTCGGAAACCGTTAGGATTCCCCTCCACTCACATATACAATTTTTTGCTCGCCTAAGTATGACCTATCCATAGCCTTCGGGCATCACACCACTTAACGGGCACCCTGTATATACAAGAGATCTATTCAATTATTTCTGAATACAATTGTCAAAGTTACACAAATTTTCAGAAAAATTAGAATAAAATAAATGTTAGCTCAATTTACACACAAAACAAACACGTGAACATGTTTGCTATTTCGAGCAAAAGAGACAACCGAGGACGATTTTCATTTCTGTTTTTTTTTATATATATAAATTCAATGCAGTCCACAAGAATAATTTTCTTTAATTAGTAAGGCCAGGAATTTAGTTAAAGAACAAAATAAATTTCAATTATGTTTGAAAACATTAATATTATCAATTTTTAAATTTCCCGTTTCAAGGGTTCACGTTTTTTTTATAAATTAAGATGAACCAGTTTAAGTCAGTGAATAAAGAACGCAGTTAAATTGAATTATTATCAATAAATGTAATAAAATAACTATTAACATTTATATCATTTCTGTAACATTCTTAATTATCTTTAAGAGGCCCAAAAATACGCTAGCTATGCTTCATTTTGGCACTCAGGCCTTAGAATATAGAAATAACAAACAGGAACGCTGATAAGCTAAATTAAATGAAGCCAGGACCAATATTCTTGTTGAACTCAAGTTTTGTAATATGAGAAAATAATGAAGTTATAAACAGCTAGTAGAATTCATGAAGGAGCAAATCAATTTATTCTAATAAGAGTGCAAATTTATTAATATTTCTACACGGTGACATTCATTTATTACACCATATTGGTGGTCCCACTTGTTGCTTGTTATACCCTAGATGAAATCATAGGGGTATACTAAGTTTGTCATTCCGTTTGTAACACCTCGAAATAATGATGGTAAAGCAAAATGGATTGGACACCCATTCATAGTAATAAAAGTTATTTCGATTTTTGCATGTCCGTCCGTCCGTCCGTCCGTCTGTCCGTCTGTGCGCACGATAACTCGAGAACTTATACTTAAAGAGCTGAAATTTTGTACACGGACTTTAAAAAAAAAGTAAAATTATGTTCGAAAATGAGACAAATCGGGCAACTCCTTCGTGGGGTTGCCATATAAAAATTTCGTTTTCCGCTATATATTTAGACACTGCTTGAGAACGCATCGACGTAGAGAGCTGAAGTTTCGTACATGATGTTTTTACTACATTAGCAAATAAAATGTCAAAAATGGACTAAATCGGGCAACTACTTCTTGGTGTTGCCATATAAAAATTTCGGTTTTTTACGTATACTTTGAAAACGATCAGTCCAAAACATTTTTATTGTACTAAGAACTACTGCAGAATACGAAATCCTATAAAATTGGTTATTACCATTTTTTCTGTGCGACAAACTGTTCTAGAAATATATGCGAAAAACAACTTCAAAATTAATACTTGAATAGATCGGTGACCATACGAAATTTAATACGGGCATTCATCTAGGGTATCATAAGAATTGGTCTTAGACCAATTCTAGCTTTTTTACTTGTTTTTTGTTGTGGTTGCATTTCATTTGCTCTGCATTTTCCGTCTTTCGTTATCACCTACCCCTTCGAAATATTCTGAGGGGTTATCGGCTTCATTCATGATTTTATACGATACCCGCATTCCGCATGAGATTGAATATGTAAGAAACTAAAGGAGAGACCATTGTGTGTATATACCATAATTTTTTTGCGTTTCACACGATGTGTTTTTCTCACTTTCTAACATGTGGTTTCATCTCTGTCCACATGTACCCCACGCAGCAGTAATAAGGTATGACTGCTATGAACCACGGTCCGCCATCTTGAGCGTCATGGTATCACACGATTGTATTATAGACATTATATATATATAAAAAAAATTATCAGAATTTTTCATGTGAATTGATACCGTGAAGTCACTGTATCACATATCAAAATCTAGTGGACATACCTTGCTAATGTCAGTATACCATGCATATACCCTAGGTGTCACTTTTGTTTATGTTCAGTAATGAACCCGGGTAGCTAGATATGACATATAAGCGACAATACAATGAAAAATTTTTGTCATTTGTCGATAAATATTATTTCAAACTGTGGTCAGGGTTGACGCCAATTGTCATATAATGACTCGTATTGCTCAATCTCACTTCCTCTTCACGATGCGATTTTTCAATCCACCGGCGGAGCTGTCACATTCAGTATCAAGATTCAATTCACTTGTTTTCAATAATCAAGGGAGACTTGATTTTTTCACTTAGAACGTTTTCGATAATCACAGACTGGTAAATTCGAAAACTTAGTTCTCCCAGTGGATTCAGCAATAGGAGTCAATATCTCATATAAACAATATTTAAGTTTGTCACAGTAATGTTAATAAATTCTGTAACATTTGATTCACTTATATTTGTGACATTTAAATGTCGGCATTTTGTCAAACAGGAATAAATAGGTATTTAAAACTGACTATAAAATTAAAATGCACAAATTATTTTTAATTCTGTTATTTGTTGTCTCGTCCCCAGGCACATTTACGATATTTGAAAACAGTGAAAAATAAAAACAATTGAAACTGGAGTTATAAGAGCAATTAATAATATCAATTTATCTATCTTTTTCTCTTCTCTTCTTTCTTTTTAATGCTGATGTCAAATAGTCGGTTAATAACATGTAGGACGTTTTCAATATTTTTCCATTCGATTATTTTCCACACAAACAATCGCATGCTATTAGTCATCATATAATGAAATTTTGTCACACTTTGTTCACAGTTTCTTGTGAAATTTTTGTCCATAAAAACTGGTGTGGCATCACAATATAAATGTCAAACTATTGTATGATATTACGTTTTCACAATAATTTCTTCTTTTTTGTGACAAAATTTCGACATTACATGGCTACCCGGGATATATATACTAGCTCATATCAAACGGAACCCTCTTTTCTAGAAAACCACATGACGTGGGCATTTAAAATTTGTCAGGCTGTTAGAACTTTATAACACCCACATAATTTTTTATAGGGATAAATTGGGCCCCATAAAAAATACTTTTTTTTGTATTGTGGGGTATCGTTTACTTTTAAGAATTGCAAAAATTCTTGGTGACTTGGTTATACAGATATAGGCCAAAATGTGCGAAAAAAAACCATACCCCCTGATCATCTAGGTTTTTAAGGCTAAAATGTTGATAATATCAGGATTAGTAGACATTAAGTAATAGATAAGAGGTAAACTGCGGATGTTTTCATTAGTCTCATAATTAATTTCATAGTTAATTTCTAATACAAATCTTTTATAATAAAACCCACTCTTATAAGAACATTCTTGCGTTCGCCTGTTTGAATATTATTGAAATTTGACAATACAGTAATGTTTAAAACAAATGAAATAAATGGAGCTAACTAAAGGAGGAAATACAATAATCGATAACGTATTTACTATAATTAATTTTTCAGTTATCACAGGGAAATTTGGATTAGATTTAAATCGACTGTTCGTTGATAAAGGTCTGGTACGGAACCCTGATTGCGCGACTCCGACTTGCTCTTCACCCATTTTTTTATGTTTAAAATTTTTTAGTACCTACCATAGAAATTTTTACTTATATTTTTTTACTTTAATAAAAAACTAGACTAAGAGTAAATCATAATAAAAGTACTGAAATTATATTAGTATCCACAATAATAAAGTTTATGTACGCCAGTATGCCAACTAACCATTAAGATCGTAAAGAATCGCAAGAAGAATTAGCTAAATCTAGGATTATTTTCTGTCTCTGACTGTTCATTTTACTACCAAGATAAAAAATATGTTGGAAATAACTTTTTATCAAAAATTTTGCTAAGATTAATTGATTTTGTGATGAACAAAAAGCATTACAATAAAAAACAAATATCTTGTGAAAAAGTTTAAATGAAATAAAAAAAAAACCTCACAAAAACACAATTCCCATTAAAAGCGTAGACATTTTTTCCAATTTGTGATTTTAGCTTTTTTTCATTTACATTCTTGAATGAAAAAATCGTGAGTTTAAATTAGATAAAAATGAAAATAAATCGAGAATAAAAATAATTTCGAAAAATTTTTATATTGATTATAAATTTTTAGATTTTTAGAGTTATTTTTCTGATACCAATTTATCTATTATAAAATCAAATGAAATGAATAGCTATTTTGGCATCTTTAAGGATTGCTTTTTGTTTAATTTATACATAAGAAATATCGCAATTTATAAATAAATTTTAATTTAAGATTTTGGTTTTAACGGATTAAGAACGAAACTTTAAAAAAATTAATCACATACTTAAGTAGTGTCGACCATTTTGATATTACACGAATTGGGTATGGGCAGTTAATATTTCGCAGTTGTAAAGTGCACACGTGGGGGTATACAAAATTTACACGAGTGTTCATTTATCGTAGAAACCTATATAGACGTTTATTACAAATCAGTGTTTGCTAATATTGTGTCATAGAAAATTACAAATTAAAATAAAATTAAAATAAATAACGTTCGTAAGTAAATTACACTAAAAAGTAAAAAATAATTTTTTCTTTCTCAGTGATATACACAAGAAAAGTTTCGTTGCAACATAAGAAATGCTACAACTCATATTAAATCTTAAAAGTTTGGGCATGAGTTGCAGTTAGATAATTGTGATTATAGTTATCCTAAACTTTTAAGGCACGCATCACCCCATAGGTTCTTTATACGGTTCAGATCGGGGGATTTAGATGGCCAATTCAAAACATTGATTTTATTTTTATAATTTGATTTGAATTACAAGATGTCCTTCTTTTGAAAATATCCAGTAAAGGTTAAAATTTTTATTTAACCGTGAAATCAGTTTACATCTATTTTTTGTAAGCACATATTTTTTTTTATAAATGGTTATTTGAAATTATTTAAGTCGTACAACATTTAAATGTTCTTTTTTTTATTTAAATATGTAAAAAGAACTTGCTTAACGAAAAAGGTATACTTCGAAAATAAAGAGATGTGGAGAAATACGAATTTATGTCATAATTTCTTCCCACACCTATTTTTTTGCACACCACTGTATTTTATTTTCAGTTTTTTAGTGATAAATTCTATACACTGTCTCGACTCTCAAATCTCGAATCTCCACTTATATCACACACGACCAAATTTGGACAACCCCAAGGGTGGTAGTTACCAACCCCACCACAAAGCTTCCTAAAACATAAGAAAATTTTATCCAATCGGAAAGCTCTCCATTCACTTATTCTAAATAAAAAAAAACCCCTATATAAATCCATCCACGTTTACTACCCTACAACTTTTTCGCCACGAACGGCACTCACAGGCGTTCAGACACAAAGTTTTTTAGTCAAGGGTTTATGAGTTGATAAAAGTTATTTCAAAATACTATAATTAAACTTTTGATCGAGAAAATCCGGTAATTTGTTGCTGTCACAGATAAACTAAATGTAACTGTCCTCGAATCGAAGTGAACTGAACAGAATATGATGACTCATCAGCTTCAAGAAAACGACCTTATCAACATAGACGAGAGTATAGTGAAGTGATGATACACCAATTCAATGTGGATTCCGGATTTTTTGGAAAAACCTCATAATAAGTGAATAGGCTGCTCATTTTGTTCCTAGTGAATGGTACAAAGAGAATAGTCGTTATTAGGAAACTGTAAATTCTTATTTAATCAATGAGTGACCATTAAATTCCCGTAAAGTTATGTGTGGTGGGGAATTTTTATTTGGATGTGTCATTGGTCGTCTTATTTTTTAATATGTCGATGAGTAAATAAAATTTGTTCAAAATTAGGAAAATCTTATCTCCCTCAAAATGGATGCATTTGGTCTGCAAAGTGGATGCCTTTGATCCGCAAAACCTGATGCTCCAACAAGTCGACGTGAGTCCGTCCATATAACCCATAAAACAATTTAATTTGTGAAAATCATGCTTCTGGATAATTTACATTAATCTCAAAAAATTGTGAAAATAATATTGTCTACGCATTACACCAAACCTAAGAACATCTCATTTCTTTCTCTAGAATTTTTAAGAACAAAATTTTATGCTAATAAATCAGCAACAACTGAACAAGTTAAAAAGCTGTACCTGTGTCATCTTTATGTATGGGCCCGCTGGGCTTGGGTCCCTATTACCTTCGATAGTAGACCAACAGATGATCAATTTTTCGACCCGTAAAACAACCTATTACAAGTTAGTTTAGCTGTTAGAGTTTAGCTACTGAAAGTGGACCCCAGAATTTATTCATAGAGTCATGGCAACAAATTTTCGTACAGTGCTTCAAGATTGAATAGTTTATCATGGATGTTTAAAGAAAGTGATCTGCTTAATGAAATAGACTTTGTCATTCATGATTTTGCAAATGAAAAAAAAACAAACAAGAGAAATACCTACCTCTGGTTGCAATATAACTTAATAAATATGTTAACATTTTTCAAATATTAAAAAAAGGGATTATAACTAAAATTTTGCTTGTTCCTGTATTCAACCAAAGACGTTTAGGAAACAGTTTCTGTTAAAGGACCCTCATATCCTGAAACGCCAAGAACCCTCACTTTGCTAAAGACCGCCCTGAGCTTAATTTAACATTATATGTAAGTAATCCAGATATCTTCACAAATGTCATACAAAATGCAGTTTAAAGAGATTTGTGCAATGAATAGAAGGCGATCATTTAACTGATATCGATGTCCACATTTAATTTCTTCAATATACAGGGTCCAAGCTGAAAGCAGCTCCTGGAGTAGTTCGTCTATTCTCGACAAACTCCAATTAAAAGAGTTTAAGCCTGTCTATAAGGTGGACGGTTAACAGGATTATTCCAATGAAACAAACGAAAGGCAAATTGAACGAATCTTTACTAGACAGTTTCAACAAGATTTATGTAAACCACATATACCTATATAAAGGAGACCAAATCCGACTAGCATACTCAACAATGGACAAGGCGAATGTATAGTAAAGAACTCCTTGGACAATTTTTTTTTTCAAAAATCCAAAATAGCGTTAGCCTTGGCAGCAATTGAAATAATATGATCTTTGAAAGAGAAACACCCAAATTTTTAATTATATCAAGTCTAGTTAAACATAGTATCAATCTAAAAAGAAAACTATAGTAGGGAAAAAAATATGTCACACTCTTAAAATTATTAGAAGACTTCTGTATAAAATAGAGAGCTGGATTTTTTTTTTGTAAATGTAAAATCCATATTTAAAAACTCTTTGATAACTACGATACTAGATAATTATGCTTTGAAATCTTAAAAAAAAATAGTGAATGGATAATTCCAAATTGCTCCTCCTCCACCCCTCATAATTATGTAAATATTACAAAAAGTCTGAATAGTTGCTTGGTAGTTTCAGTCTCATAAGGGTTAAAAATGACAAAACTAGTTGTTTTGTTTCTTATGTCACTGACTGATATAATTGTTAATTTAGTAATTTTAATTATTTAGATTAACGATAGATTAGGGCAGGATACTTTTGTTCTGTGGGGTATTCGATTCGTTATCAACCATTCATTATTTACCGAATTCGTGAAATCCTATTCAAGAATAGGGCCCCAGGGGCCAAATTCTGTAATTCGACGAATTTGTTTTGAGAATTCCCGAATTCTCTATTCCACTTGTTGTTAATTCTCCGATGTTTTGCAAGTGGAAAAGTATTTTGTGCAAGTACCTAGGTACCTAGGAATTTTCAAATTAAATTAAGAATTAACTACATATCCTGTTTAAATTTAAAACAAGCAAAAAAGCTAGAATTAGTCTAAGATCAATTCTTATGATACCATCTAGAGATGAATGTCCGTATATAATTTTGTATGGTTATCCATCTGTGGAAGCTTGATTTTTAAAGTGGTTTTTCGCTTGTATTTCTAGAACGATTCGTCAGACAGCAAAAATGATTATAACCAATTTCATAGGATTTCATATTCTGAAGAACTTTTCAGTACAATAAAAACGTCTAGGACTGATCGTTTTCACGATATACGTAAAAAAAAAATATATATATATGGCAACATCAAGAAGGGGCTGCCATATTTACTCCATTTTTCAAATTTCATTTACTATTGCTATGAAAACACCATGTATACTAAATTTCAGCTCTCTACGTCGACACGGACACTTTACACTGCCTGAGAGTCCAAATATATAGTAAAACGCGACATTTTTGTATGAAAACCCTATGAAGGTGATGCCGATTGCTCCCATTTTCGAACTTAAGCTTTCTGAGTGGACGCATTCTCGAGTTAAGGATAAAACACAAAGTCAGTGATACGACAAAAACGCCGTAAAAAACGACCGTGAAAATCCAATGGGAGCAACACGAGCGCGACAAGAGCTGTCAATCCCTAATTAAATTTATTCTGTTATTTGTGTTTTAAATTAAAAATAGAAAAAATTTCAACGAATAAATTAAAAAAGATTATTAAAGTAGCATGTGTGGCCGTTTTGACTAATGAAGATAAAAAACAGAACCAACATAGAAGAAGAAGGTGTGTCCAAGAATTATATAAAACTTAGCCGGAGTTGGGTTTCTATGCGGATGCGTTTTTTTTTCGTATAATACGGTGACATTTTACCACCTCAATAAACTATAAAAATTTTAAATATGCACGGTAAAGGTTGTATGTATGATGAAATCGCATTTACATTATGTTCGCTAATTAGATATGTAATTAGTTTTTGAGTCCGATAAACGGTTTCGGAGATAACTGCAATAGAAGTGAATCAGTTCTTTTTAAAGTTAAAAAGTAGCCGTTTTTTAGTACAAAAATGAGCATATTTTCAACTCATCATTGTGAAGAACCGTTAAGTCGTGGAAGTTTACTACCCATAAAAAAACTTTTCACAACAAAATACTCATGGATGGGAATGAAAGAACGGAATAAGTACATGCAACATACAGGAAGTGGGGTGTATATGACCCACGTGTAAAAAAAAACATTTTTGAGCTTCCCAGCTCAACCTCTCCGCTATCATATTTGCCCCGAGCCCTGAGTCGTCGAACTTAAATGAAAATTGAAACTAAAGAAAACCTACCTTACTAAGAAAAAAATTCAATTTGTCTCGACGTCGAGAAGTAATAGCAATGTATACGCATGCCTTGAATGTAACAAAAAACCAACCCTTACTCTACACCAAAAACTGATACGCGTCCCTACGGGATTTGCACTTTTTTCCAATTCTCAGTTTTCCTTAATACTCCAAACATATTAGTGAATTGCTATTGCTAATGGAGAATTAGGGAATTTCAATCGGAGAAAACGAAAATTCTCATCTCCCAAATTCTCCATATTACAGAATCCGGCTCCGACCCCAGGTCGTATACAACCGTTTGTATTGAATAGCCTTGTTGAAATTGTCTGTACAATAACCGCATGTTCGATGCGACTTTATATAGTTGGGATTGGGATGCATCACTTTCTCTTCCTCTTTTTAAACTAAAGCCGGCTGTATACTGCGCGCTACCGGTGCCGTAAGCCGGTCGTTCATTTGTAATAAATTTTCCTCAATATAGAAAATGCATAGCAAATGTGTGAGGATGAAATATTCTGCAATGCAGCACATGTTGTATGGAGACTGACATAACTCGACTCGATCTGTATCTGTACAGAAGTTGTATCGTGTATGGCAAGCCACTTAGTTTTTACACTCTAAAATGAAAATTAAATTGCGCAAATTTCCATATATGTATATGCCACAGAAAGGATTTTTAAGAGCTAACAAATTTCTTGCACTTCCACAATTTTCCCTACAGAAACATTGCGTATAAAACGCAACATGGAAAAGGGAAGACTCCACAGGCTGTTTATGCCAGTGTGATCAACAATTCTTGGTTAAATAGCAATATAGCATAAAAGCAGTGAGAAAAAAATGTCGTGTAAATAATTGCATGTTGATTGAGTCCTAGTTGAGAATGCGATATGCTGGCTGGCTGGCTGAGCCTGAGATTTACTATTGCTTCTCTCAATTCCCCGCCAGTACACAGCGCTATCCAGAGTAACGAAAATTCTCACCCATACATTATTAATTCAACTAAATTTTCCTCTCAATTTTGGTAGCATTTTTATCAAATCTTCTCTTGAGAACTGTCATCCAACACATTTACAAAGTACACAGCCAGAATAAAACATGGCGATTTCAGTGTTCAGTGCTTCACGAGCAATTTCTTTGATTTTAAGAAATTCATATAATTCTTGGACACGAGAAAATTCATTAAAGGTTAGTGTTTCTTAATTTTATCAAATAAATTGAACAAAGTGTTTCGAAATTTAAAATTAAATCGTGACATTATCTACTGCGAATTATTCTTCCCGAGAGAGGAATTCATAAATATAAATATTTTTCTCTGTGCGATGTTTCACAATCACAATACTCACAAAGTGACAATTTATACATTTATAACTTTGTAAATGTGTTGTTTGATTGGTTCTTTAGAGTATGTAGCTGCAGCAGCAATGCCGAACCCGATCCGACATTTTAAGAGCGCTCAGGGGAAAATGGAATCTAAACAGAAGGGAAATTTCGATAAGAATAATTCGTAACTTACCCAAAAATAGTTAAAAACTGTTTTTTCACTTTTCTATACACTCTGTTTATTCACTGAAAATACTAAAAAACTTTTCTCGCGCATTGTTAATAGCCGGAGAAACAAACCTTCTCATTTAAATCGGCTCAATACGCGCTCATTGAAAATGTCAGAAAACATTTTTGTAAAAATGTTCTTTTCTGTTTTTTTTTTTTTTTTTCATATTATTTAGCTTTCTATGAGCATCGCACAAATACTACTTGGGAGTGTTTCGTGTGTGGCTCGGTTACATACGCGCGCATAAAGCCAAATAAATACATGCGATGAGGACGACGCGATGCACGTGCACGTATAGCTGATGCGAACCAAAGCTTGGCTATGATGCGGCTTACTGCAAGTTGCATAGGCTCGGATGGAATATTGAGGGAGCCGCCGTGAGCTTTTTAATTTGAAGTGTTGCGTATTTAGCAGCAACAACAGGCGATTTACAAAAAATCACTTCCTTTGCCCTTTCTTCCTGATTATTTGAAAAGCTTTTAGTGAGTTTCCGGATTTATGCATTTCCTTCCAAAAACTTAGATTCCGTTATTTCAGGTAAGTGATTAGGCCATGTATACCGTAGTTCGCTCAATTGTGATAATTTATTCTGTCGTTTCATGGTGAATTCATTGATGGCTTTGCTTTCGTTCGACTTTCTCAGTTTCTTTTGTATTTTTGTTTTGTTTTTGCACTCAGCTTGTTTTCCGGAATTGTACGGTAGCGGTGGATGAACTTTCAAGCCTAGCTTTTTTTTCGTATTTCAAAGCTTCTAAAAGGGAAATAGCGGAAATTCAAAAAACATGTATAATAATCTCTCTCGGCACTTACATATGTATGTATGTAGGTTAGTAAGTATACCTTGATTGGACTACGATAGGTAGGTATTTAAGGTTTTTTCTGGCAGTAGTAAAAACATTCGTAAAAAATATTCTTTACGTGTGAGACAATGGACATCGATAAATGAACTTTTTTTTTTTCTTACTATAGGTATCTATTAAAAAGTCTGCAGTATCTCAATATTTCACTGGAAATTAAAAATTTATTTTTATGGTAATTCTGTATGAAAAAAAAGTTTTCCCTAACGGAAATTAAAAAAAAAACTGAAAAATTCCTGACTATTATTTTAGCACAGACTAATTTTCCAGTCGTATACCTACACGAAAAATTGGTTTCGCGATTATCAATTTTTGAAATAGTTCATACACCCCATCCCAGTCACTGCGAACCAGAGTTGTATGATTTAAGTAGGTACCAGTACTCATACTAAAAAAAATATTTAGTCCGAGGTAAAATTTGTTTTTTACTTTTACTCGAAAATTTACAAGTGCACGTAAAAATATTGGTAATGACCAGTGCCAGTACTTTAACTGGTTTTTATAAATGGGTACTAAATTTATAAAAACCAGTAATTATAAGAGTAAGTACCAATTAATTGTCACCCTTTAAGAATTTTCTAATTTACTATAATTATTAAGACGCATAAATGGTGTATGTATACACAAAAAATGTTTATTAAATCAAAGAATTCCATTTTACATAATCAAATGTAATCTACAGAGCAGTCTTTCAAATCTGTCTCATATATCATTTTCTTCTTTAAGTATATTCTAATAATAAATACTTCAACCTTGCTTTATGTTGAAAAAAATCCTCATAAATAAGCATCAAATCTTTGTCTCCCACAATTAATTTTCACAACACACTATAAATGGAGTGCTGTACTGGGAAATACTGGTACACACCAGTACCAGTTTTCGTACTGGTGCTCAAAACATTTTTAGTAGGTATACCAGTAAAAAATACTCATTTTTACTGGTAAATTTATTTCCAGAATATGTACTGAGTAACAATTTACTTGAATATCATACAACTTTGCTGCGAACAAGGTTCATCTTGTAGTCAGTTTTTTTTTCTGATGAATTTGAATAAATTTTCTTGAGAATTTTACTTCACTATTGGTGATGGCGCGTGTTCATCAGAGTGGAATTATTCGGTAGAGTTTTATATGAAATCATGTTTTATCATTCCATTTGTAACACCTAGAGATAATGATGGTAGAGCAAAATGGATTGGACACCCACGCATAATAATAGCTGGGTTCTTTTGTGTACCTTGGTCTAGAGCTCCCATATACTGGAGAGAACAAATTGTTCTGTCGATTGAAGTGAACTATTTGTACTCTTCGCTTTATTTATAAATCTTCTATGGAAATGTAAGATGCGTTCTTTTGTGTATCTTCTGTTCTGTTAATAAAAATTATTTTGATTTTTACATGTGCGTCTGTCCGTCCTCGCGATAACTCAAAACCGTGTGTACTTAGCTGAAATTTTGCAATGGGGTTTTAAAAAAACAAAAAAATGTAAAATTAAGTTCGAAACTAGGGCAATTCGGGTAACCTCCCATTGGGACGAAAATCCAGCGCTTCTGAAAGGAGCACAATTTAAGCGCTTCTCTAGCAATCATTTGGCAGCTCTTTAGAAGCATATTCACTGATCTATCCAGAAAAATAAGCAAAGACGCAAGTAGTAACTCGAGTGCTTCTAGAGCCAGCTTGGAAGCTCTATAGAAGATTATTTGATGAGCTCCAGCAGAACAACAAGCAACAAGGGCTGATTTCATGTAATTTTCACCGAACTTAAACTGTCGATTTTTCCACTACTGTGCGAAGAAACGCATTTCTCATTTTGAGTGTGGAGTGAAGCGGTAGCTTTCCAAAGAGTTTTTACTCTTTCTGTTGCCAAAATCTGCAATAACTTCAGTACGGGAGGATATTAGCTTAAAATATATTTAATCAAGTTCATAAAATGTAATACTGAGTAAAAAATCAATAAAAAAAAACAAAAAGCTACAATTAGAACGAGGAAATCGCGTTTACCTTAGATACGTTACTTTGAATAAACACGGCAGTATTGGTGACCGCTGATAATAACGGATCTGCCACCTGAGCAGTTAAAATTAATTTATTTTCTTAGAAATTTACACGGAAATTTTTCTTTAGAATTTTTTGATGCAATTATTTGATTATATACTTAAAGAAGAATTATATCTTAAAAAGTTTCAAGGAAAATGTGTTGTAAAAGTCAGAATTTCTTCAACGTCAAGTGTTGCTAAACTCGGCGTTAAGAAATTTTCTTTCCAACATAATTCAGGGTGATTCGATCGTTGATATAGGTATACCTATATGTGTGCGTGAAGCTTGATTTATTTGGTGTTTTTATCACTGTTACTATCATTAAGATCGTACGGGTTATTACAAGATTACAAAAATTTGTCTGAATTGAAATCTATTAGGTAAAACAAAAAAAACAGAACAGCGAAAAATGAATATACGCTATTAGTAAATGGAGAAAGTCATGCTGTTGAAATTGAAGTCACTGGTATAATATTTTTTCCATAGCAGACGCATACAAAATAACTTCATACAATTCAGAATTGTTAATAATCTGCTTTATTATAAAAATTTACACAATTTAGTTGATAAAACGATATGAGCTGCCAGCATTGTAGAACTTCATAC
The DNA here is from genome assembly GCA_963924295.1 of Dioctria rufipes. NCBI lineage: Eukaryota > Metazoa > Arthropoda > Insecta > Diptera > Asilidae > Dioctria > Dioctria rufipes. The sequence goes on from OZ002742.1 coordinate 194,725,095, forward strand.
CGATTTCCATTGACCACGTTTTCTAGCATAAGTGTTACACTTTTCTTGCAGTGTTATACTGAAATCGTTCCATTAACGTGCACTGCTAGAAAAAATGTATGTCAAGATAACGCTTATGTTATGTCGATTTCGATGGGACCATTTCAGTGTTCCACTTTTTCTGGTAGCGGAGAACTGTGAGCACTGAAGTCCATCGAACATATTTCTGTAATGTTCCTTGATTTGTGAACGCACGTATTATATACTTGGAACTGTCAAACATAATAAATGTTCTTTATTGATATATATAGAAAGAAATTTCTTCTTAAATGTTAGCAAATAATCCAAATGAAATCTTTTAATTCATGTAACTCAAAAATTTCACAAATAATCGCGACAGTGCACTTTGACAGAGCAGATGACAATTCAACTTGAATATGGATTTATAACACTGACAAAATATCCAATGCAAAGTAGGGGAAGTCAGTGCCGTGTTGCACTTCTGCTATAAAAATTGTCCCATCGAACATTTTCAGTAGTGCACTGCTGGAAAAAGTGCAATACTGATGTTGCACTGAAGTCCTATCCAAATCGACATTACAACACTCCAAAAATCGGCGGTATTACACCGAAAATCGCACAAATCTAAATGATAAATGTCATTACTTAAATTGGGTGCAGACGCAGAGTGTGGTAAATCATTTTAAAGCCATGCTTTTGGGCTTCTTAAATCCAATATGAAAAAAATTTTCAAATTGTAATTTTCATCATTTTTACGTTATTGGTGATGTTGTTTTTCACAGAAAAGGCTGCTATCCACTATTGCATTCTTATCACGTTAAAACTTGTTCAATTGAACTTAATTTCCATTTATTGAAGTGCACTTTTCTTAAAATATCAATGGAAATCGAATTTAGTCGAGATGGAATTCTTCGAAGCAAGTTGCTCAGTTCTTGTAACTAAAAAAAAACGTTGCTTTCTTGATTCCGGGAAAATGAAAACAAAATTTTTGTTATCGAGCACGTGAAAATAATAATAAATAGATGACGAGGTGAAAAGGCCCTTTGTATTGCAAAGGTCTGTATGATTCTCAACTCTTCAAAGAATTGTATGCTTCCATTTGCAGAAGAGGAGAGAAAGAGAGAGAAAAATCTCACTTAAATGGACATTAAAACAGGCGGCGGTAGTGACCTGAAAGACAATAGATGAAAATGCTGTAGATTTCCCCACTTTTGAATAAAGTTCTCTGTGAATCTAACGGTGATCTTGTGGTATGTTTTTTGCATCAGCTCCCGCGCAATAATCGTCTTCGAAGGTAGTTTGACATATACATATATAAAATCTTCGCCATATGCATTTGAAGTCATTTTCCAATGAAAAAAAAAAAATAGACAGAATTGAACTTTGAGGCACACCAAGTGTTAAAGTGAGATATAGTGTGATAAAAGAGTAGTCATCTCCATCGAGTGTATAATTTGAATTCAACAGAATCTATTTAATTAAATTGAATTTTATTTATTGAAAATAAAATTTTTTTTTCCTCGTCTATTTCAGATTCTATCAACACTACCCGTAGCTGGAATTCAAATTCGTCATTCCAGCTATGGTTCGTCACATCAAGTACGAGATATCAATGAATATCCAGAGGTAGAAATAATAAAAAATCCACCAGAATGGAAATTCGTGGAAAAAGTTCTTCCAATAGCGTTGGTACCATCAGTAAAACCTAAGGAAGAATATCCGTCAGGATGGAAACCGCCAAAACCAATCGATATAAATGCAAAATATTATGTTCCTCGTACAAAAAATCACATGATTCCAGTTTATCTACATAGATCATTTAATGGTGGACGAATGATTACAGTTATACGACGAATAGAGGGTGACATTTGGTCTCTAGAAAAGGATCTTCGTGTTGTTGTAGAAAAAGTTAGAAAAGGCAAATTATGTGCAAGCCGAGTGAATGAATTAAGCTGTCAAATATTTTTTCACGGAGATTATGTAAATGCTGTTAAAGAATTTCTACAGCAAAAGGGATTTTAAGGCAAGTAAACGCTGGGAGTTCTCTTTTTTTTTTTTTTTTAATGATTTGAATAAATTATTGAGAAATATAAAATGAAAATTAAAGTCGAGATTATTTGATTTTTGTATTTTATATTTGTAAAACTGGAAAATGATAGCATTCACTCCCTAGTCCACCATTCCCAGTTTAGTGTACATTTGTGTATCAGATTAGTCTTTCGCTTGGGTTATACGGAAAGGGGACGCTCTATGATATTAGCAGCACTCTGAATAAATTACGACTAATTAAAATTTAATAAAACTATTATTTTTTATTATTATAATACTTAACGTACTTTTTGTTTTAGATAATTACAATTGGAGAAATGCTATAAATTCACAAATTCACAAGAAAACCATGAAACTCTCTTACAAAAATTTCGGGAACAATAAATAAAATCTCTGTGCTACGAGTCCTAGGCCAGCATTCATCATTCTCTCTTTACATAAATTGCAAAACAAAAGGAAAACTATTAACAGAGGAAATGTAGAACCTTAGAGGAAGCCTGCTTATTTAAATTAGTAATTAGCTATCAAGTAGGTGGAGGCGCCGCTGCTGCAGATCTTTTCAATGCTTTTCGAATTGTTGTCCAATCTTCTAGGATATCCTCTTCGTTTAGCATATAAACTATATATGGACCTGAAACTGTAACTGCTTTTTTGCGACCAGGCCCACGTACTTTGCTTGTTCTTGTATTTGTACCCCAATCAGCCCATGAAATGTCTACATTATGACGATCCTCTTCGAGGCGACGTATTTTTTCCATTAATTCTTCGTAAATTGCATCCATAGCTAAATGTTTTTCGCTCTACAAAGAAAAAATAAATATATTCAAAATTTTTATTAAAATTGTCATTAGAATTTGAGTATAGAAAAAAAAGGAGGTTTCATTTAATATGTAAAGACAGTATACATGTTTTGCGTCCCCATGATGCTGCACTGCTGCAGGCATGGAAAGAGTTAGTAAGCTTGCACGCCGTAAAGTTAGCCTATCAGAATAACATCAAGAATTTTTCGCATTATATATATCATGCACAGATTGTTAGTGCTGTATGCTAGGAACTTGGGAGAGTAATGACATTAATCTCGTTATAGCAAGTACAACATTATATCTTTAGGTCAAACAAAATTTACAGAAGTAAATGCCATCTCAGTAACAAATGCTCAGCCACAAAATGCTCGAGTCCAAAAATTAAGGGAGACAACTTTGATTGCATACGACATCGCTATCAAAAACATAAAAACTTTGAATTGCAAAGTAGAAAATCTATAGCCAACGAAAAAGGTTTGAGGAAATGAGGATTTTGTAAACAGATGATCCGACCAATTTTGGCTGACCTTTAAATATGAAAAACGATTAGTTGTGGTAAAATAAGGTAGATAGGGATAGAGTACAGCATCATCGAAGAGATTTTTTTAATACTAATTCTAGTCTAATACAAGCTTAAATAACTTATGAAAAATCTCACCTCAAAATGTTGCCTAGCAGCTTGTTCTTCTGATAAGAATTTATGATTGATATTCTCCAGCCTATACTGCTTTAGAACTTCAGCAACTTCAATTCTAGTCTTTAAGTTATCATCAAGCTGTTGCAAAGGACCAAGGTACTGCTGTGACCTACCTCCACGAACATCTAATAATTGCATATCAACTTGATTAATACGTTCCCGATAGAGTTGTTCTCGAAGGATTGCAAATTGTTTCTCTAAATTACCTGGAAAAGAAAAACATTCAATCTGTCCAGAAATCTAGAATTATTAGCATCAAACTTACTTAAATTTTCTATACAATCATTTCTACGTCGTTCACATTCACTTTCATCCATTTCGGAGGAATCATCTGAATCTGGTTCATCAGCTTCTTCAGCGCTAGATTCATGCCCCTGGCTAGAAGCAGTACGCTCCGATTCAGCCCCAGATACATCACCTTCGCCATCACTTTCACCTCCCTCATTTTTTACTGGCATTTTATAAATTCTATTTTTTGAACTTTTTTTATTTTGCGGCTCACTTTATTCTACTTTATTTAGATAATTCAATAGATATTCCTATAAAAACTGGTTAATTTTGAAACGCATATAAACAAGCTGGTGTCACCCATATAATAATTGTGACGTCGCTGTCAAATTTTTTGACAGATTATATGATGATTGAACTTGTAAATAAGAGTTTATTTGGATAGAGCAAAGGTTTTTAGTATATTGCGAAATGGTGCCATCTATCGGTATTTTGCTGGTACGAGTAGCACAAGGGGAGGAAAATCCTTACTACCTTAAATACTTCTCGTGTGGGTTGACTCATTGTATGGAGTTTTGCACCACGAGAAAAGTTTCAACTATTAGAATGTAGATAGCACTGTGAAAGTCAGAAGTACTACCAAATGTTCTGTGGATGTCACTTAGATAGACGGCTGACAGCTCACAACATTTAACATTCGAAATTTCGTTGTTTTCTACTAATTTGTTGGCCGTATTATTTCTAAACTAAATAATACGCAATAAATCGATCTGGAAAACTATGAATTCCAACAACCCTGAAGATCTATTAAGTTTCAAAGAGTTTGCTCCAGTACACGGCATTCAGGGAAATACTCCACCAACTGCACAAATTAGTATCAATTCACCGCAAAAATCATACGTTCCTACCACAAACGAACCTGCAATAGATCCTCTTCAGGATTTGATAAGTGACATGTCGGCAAGTGTTCGAAGTCTAGGACTAGGAGGAGTAGGTGGAGGAGATCAACAAGATCCTACAAATCAACAGCAAACAGATCTAGAGAATGAAGCTGCTGGAAAACCAACATATTCCTTTTGGAGTATTGAATATTATCAACAATTCTTCAATGTCGACACTATAATGGTTGTTGAGCGGATTGTAAGTTCAATGATACCGAAAAGAGCTCCATCGAATTACTTAAAATCACACATTGGACAAAATCCTGATCTTTATGGTCCATTTTGGATAATGGTAACATTGGTAAGTTGGATAATTTCAGATTTATAACGCTTTTAAAGATTTTTTCTATTGCAATTAGTGGAAATATTGCAAATTACCTGCAATATGCTCGTCAGGATTTTGCATGGAAATATAACTTTCATTTGGTGTCATATGCAGCTACAGCTATTTTTACGTACTCCTGCTTTATACCAATCACATTGTGGGCTGTCCTTAAATGGAGTTCTCGACCGGTTGATGGTGATATTGAAGCAGATTCGGTATTATAATGTGAATATTGTTTTATGTTTTTATATTTATACATTTTTCTTCAGAGTGGGTATGGATATATCCCTGGAATTTTAACTTTAATGTGCGTCTATGGATATTCTCTTGCCATATACATTCCAGTTTCCATTCTTTGGGTGATTCAGGTGAGTTGTGCTGATTTTCTACGAGAGTTTGAAGGATTTAATAAATTTTTTTAAATGTATTTTTAGATTTCTTTTCTTCAATGGCTTCTAGTCATAACTGCAGCCCTACTATCTGGCTCTGTGCTGATCTTTGTTTTGACTCCTTCTTTACGTAGTTCAAAGTTTTCGCTATTTTTAATTATCGGAATATTAGCGGCACACTTTCTACTTGCTGCTGGTTTTATGTTGTATTTCTTTCACGTGCCTACTAGTACTGCTGAAACAGAAAATTTAAGTGCCGTTACGGAAGTCATTAAAAAAGCTGCGTTAGTAGCCACTTCAAATGTTACTACTAAGATTGGGTAATTTATGAGTTTTTTTCTTTTGTTTAGTTTAGTTTATTCTTGCGTTTATTTGTTGTAAAATTAATAAATATTAAAAAAAAAAGATAAATTTTGAAAGAAGATGAAAACAAATGTACTTTTGTAGAATTTATTATTTTTCATAAATTCGTCGAGGTATGTGGATGAGTTGAAAGAAAGGAACATCATTTTTTTACAATATGACGTCATTGATCTGGTTACGGGCTGGATGTACTCTACGTCCATGATTGGGAACACTTGAGAGTACGTTGAATCTGCAAAGATTATGCGAATTTAAAATTTTTTTTGCTACGTTCATATTAGATTGGGAAAATTTATGCCAATTATCTTTCATCAAGTTGTCCGTTAGTCGATTTTTTCTCATCTAGTTATTTTCAGCAAACCGGTCTATTTTTCAAAAACGACCTTTCTGAATCGTTTATACATATTTTACAATTTTTTTTTAAATAAGCCCTCACCAACTATCGAATTCAGGGCCTCGATCATGGAAATTTTTTCGCAGTTCGTCTTTACCAGCTCGAGTACACTATAGCTCAGGTATGAATGATTGCTGTCAGTATCATAGTACTGCAAAAAGCGTCTGGGCTTTTGCAGCTTTGGATTTTTTGTTGTATTTCCTCACTCTACTTTCCTTCATGTTAATGACTTGCAATACATCATGGGCATAGAACAATTTATTTTTTATTAATTTCGTAACATTTTTGTCGCGCATTATCTTTACACTTTTCATATTCTCTCATTTAATTACTTTTTCATCATAATTTCAGGAAAATCCCCATCAAATACTACCTGTACGAAGATTTCTTTCCATATCATTCAGACGCCTTATTTATTTTCTGTTATATCCTTGGAATGTAGATGACCATACTGATGTCGGTCGGTAATAATAAGTTACGTAAATAAATTTGTGAATCCTCATCCTCACCTAATAAGAAATTTTGATGACAACACTCTAAAAAGCGGGATTCTCTAAATAAAATAAATTGATCTATCGCGCAGCTTGCTCAAATTCCAAATTCAATTGCTATGTATGCCAGGAAACAGATGAACTACTTCAGATACCCTTGGCATATGCATCTAGAGATTGATAATAATTACTCTGGCGATTTTGCAACTGTAACATTTTGGAAATGTGCCAATTCGATGAAATTAATTTCTTAAAACTACGATGTCAGGTGGCTCAAAAGTACAAACATCATAATTGAGAGGTAAGAATGAAGATTTTTCTAACTTTTGCTGCTTGTAAATAACTCCAAAGAATAAATAAAAAAAATCCCTCTGTAAGGACCCCTCCTACCTATACATTCGTACCAAGCAAAGTAATCGTCAACAGAAAATCTGCTAACTAATGTCGTAGTTTTAGGATTTTTTGGTGATATATTAGAAAATAGTTTTTCCTGTCTTGGTATTATTTATGAAATGTTCAATGATCTAATGATTCTTGAATAACTTAAATTGACCCTATCCTGCAGATACATTTTTAGATATAGTAATCTTGAGAGAAGAATATCTCGCTATGGTAGTAGTTCAATTAAATTCAGCTGAATTACTTCTGTGTGTAATCCTAAGTCTTAGGGCTCATTATTATCGATAAAGCAACGATGAATTTTGGAGGTTGTGCCTATATCTATAAAATTATCTTCTTACCTTCCGCATCAAGAGATTTTTTATCTATACTTAATGTTTATGTTAATGTTAAGAGGCATGGGTGACTAGGCTACTAACACCCTATGGACACCGCGATCAGAGTATATCTATTTCTTCCTCTCCTAAAGTTGGTTAAACTAATTCTAGCCTCTTGACGAGCTCGATTATTCCGCTTGGAGTTAGCATGCAAACCTTATTTGGAGTAGTAAATTCTTCTCTAGTGATTTGCATTCTTAAAAACAACCATATTCAATATTCACCACCTGTCCATATTTCCATTTTCTAATTCGCCTCTTATTTAATTTCAATTTAAAAAAGAAAACATTTTTATGACAGCCTTAACTGGATATTTTGCGCTGCTAAGTATTCCATGTTCGCCCTCACTATAAATGTCAGCCTTCTATTAAATTTGCATTTTCTACCCTCAGCCTCAGTTGGTTGCGGGTAAATTTTTGATTTCCCCTTAGAGAAAGCTGTGCAAAAATGAAAGCAAGCAATTCTTCCTGCACTACCCTTTATACCGCAGTTGATTGCTTTCCACCTAATCCTTAAAGGCAGCCAGCAAGCAAGCATTGGACTTGGACGACAAATTTATTTAAATATAGAACGCGACGAAGACGACGACTCATATTTAAGTGCGCTCAGCTGATTTAAAAAAAAAAAAAACAAAAAAAAATGTAAAGGGGTTGCCGGGTGATAGAATAGAGTTGGTCAGGATTCGTTGCGTAACCGGATTCCGATCTGCTCAAGCCAGAGGCATCATCATCAATGCATGCATGAGTTTTAAACAGGGGAATCCTCGGGTATTAAAAAGTTATGCGAAGGGTTGAATGAAGAAGTGAAAGTATAGAAACTGAATGTATGTACACGAGAAGGCCTACATCTAGTGACAATCGACTGTGTTTAGCAAGACACGTGTCAGAGAGTTGGGCACAATAAACAAAACTGGGTGACTTTTTTTTTACAACAACAACAACAGAGAAAAAAAAGATTTTTTTTAAAGTTTTGTGAGGATGATGATGATGTTTTTAAAAATGGTCCAAAAATTGACTTATCTTCTAGTTTCGTATGGGGGGTCGGGTTGTGAGGAAGCGTGCTTATTTGCATCCCTTGAATGTATTTTAATTATCTTACATCTGGATTTTATGGATTTATACCGATTTTGAATTTAATACAATGCAAAAGAATTCCCAACTGATATTTTTCAGAGCTTCCTTTTAATATGTCTTTCAACTTGATGACTTCATGCTACTTTTAAGTAATGTGCCAAAAAAAGAGGTAAAAAAGATAAATGTAGCTAAAAAGCCAAAGTCTGATTGGATGAATTTCAGGTGTGAAAAAGTTTAATTCCAATGATTGTAAAAATTTTTTCGTTTCATGTCTTGTGCATAAAATAAATACTGATGATCATCCAGGAGAGGCAATTTCTAATTTATATCCTTGTTCAGTGTTCGTCCATATAGAGGTAAGCACGAATCACCAAGGCAACAGGGCCTTACTAAAAAAGGAATATAAAAAATATACAGAAATTCCCAGGCGTGTTGCAATTTCATTTTATTTAATTAATGCGCATGTCTATTCCTGGATGAATTTTATCTATTTTTCCAGTGTATCTACATACATACAATGTTTTGTGGAAATGGATAGGAAGGATATGTATAGAAGGAATGGGGAAAATTAGTTTCCATACAAATGCTACAGGGCGTATATGAATAAAATAAAAGAATGGATTTTTGTTGAATACGGGTCGGAATTTTTCAAAAGTATAGAATTTTTTTGGTCTGTACCTGTTACTTGTTATTGATCTTAAACGTGTTTCTTTAAGCTACTTTTGCTTTCTGAGTTACTTAGGAACTGTCCCTTCAGTGGGTTCCTGAGCACATGGGGATTATGGTGAACGAAAGGGCTGACCTTCTAGCCAGATCTGGCTCTGGCTCTCTCTTCCTTGGACCGGAAACCGCTGTTGGCGTTGCAACCTCGGTTATCGGGCCTTTCATCAAACTGGATGTTGGCATGAAGCATAGCCAGAGATGGCCGAACCTGAGTACCTGCAGGTGTACATAAATTTTTCTTGATGGGCCTAATAGGAATATCTCTGACTTTCTCTTGGGGGTGGGGGGAAAATAATGCAGAACTGTGGTTGGAATTATAACCGGCCCCAGCTTGCATTACGCTGATCTAACAAGGATATGAGTCGTTGACAGCCCTGAATGTCTGTCCTGACTGAAACTGACAACCGTACACTTTCTGTGTACTTGTCCGGCCTTTGTCCGGAGCGGACTGGATACGCCTTGGCTTCCCTCCTATCTTGGATGAGTAAAAAAACTTACCTTACCTAGACCTGATGCGCTCATTAAGAGGACAAGAAGGTTTTTGTGAAAGGGTGTTTTTAGGACGGACGCCTTAGTCTCCGTGCTTGGGTTCGCTTCGTTCCCCTGAATTTGCAGAAAAAGAAAAGCTACTTTTAGATGACTTTTAAAAATGGTTTTGTTTGTTTGTTCATATGCGATATATTGCCTTATTGCTCCGATCATAGGACGTGCCAGTAACATTTAGACCATTGGACAGTCCACTGTTTTGTGTTTAGGCCATCATAAATCATTAGTATACAAGGGTGTATCGCAGGGATATATTCTCGGATAACTCTTATTAATGTTGTTTATAAATGATCTACGCTCATCAGTTAGTTACTGAATCGTCTATATTTATTCTTCTTTCGGTACGTGGATGAAGAGGAGCCTACAAAACCTATCATCATTAGAAAATCTTTTGCTATTAAGCTTCAATTCCACGATTTTAATTTTTTTCCCCTATAGTATTCTTATAGCAATTTTGTATTGTTTTTTTTAGCGTTTATTTTTTTCGTTCCATCTTCCTATGTTCCTGGAAAGTTTCAGCAATGATAGCTATTGTAGATGACTGAGGGTTACTATTTGATTTTCGATGATAGAAAGTCTGCACGGTAATATCAATCAAGTTTATGATATGCTTTCCAAAAATATATGCATGGGTTCAACAAGGGACAATACTTTGGTTATGACTATTTCCTTTCTACATTTATATATAAATGAATTGTCTCAAAAAGTTTAATTTCTATTATTTAATTGCTTTTATCTGCTGCAGTATTGCACCTTGAATGTTTCTGCAGAGATTTTAAAAACATAATACAGTTGCAACATCTGAAATTTCTCTCTCTCTCTCTCTCTCTACAATATTGACTTTTTTCAAAATTTATATGGTGGATTGCGGACGATGTGGTGGTTAGCTAAAATATTATCTTAAGCAAGCAAGTTTTTTGCAATATTTTATAAATCCCAAAGTTGATTGGTTTAGTGCTCGTAGATAATGTTGCCAAGTTTACAACATATTATATTCCATTTAAGCTGTCTATGTTTTTGGCTACAGTTTTAAAAACCTTAATTGCTTCACACCACACTGTCTACCTTTTCGAACATATTGAATTTTTAGACTTAGAGAGATACCTTTATAATAAAAACAATTTCGCAGTTTACTGAATATCACCCCCCGCCCCCCCTCCCGTTCTCAATCTTCGAAAGTTGAAAATTGTTCGAAAATTTTCCAGCGTTATCAAAGATGAGCGATTTGATTTTCTATCGATCCCCAACTCTCACCCATCCCTCCCCCTCTATATTATCTTATTCTAATTGTAAGTATTTACCCAATGTCAGTCGATAAAAAATAAGAACTTTTTCGAAATTCTTTAAATGTCAAAAGTGGTCAAATAAACAGCTGCATACATTTATGGACAGGTAAAATTGTATAAGTTGCGTGGGAAAAATAAGAAATTTCTAATATTGCTAATGTGAAACTTCAACACCTTGTGTTAGATTTGACACAGTCAAGAAATGCTCATAGTCAATTTGCTAAAAAAAGAAACTTCCATAGAGGTAATTACACCGGCCTCTCTGAATTTTTTAAAAACTTTGATTTCTCTCATGCATTTTCCGCTGATGTTGACCAATCATTTGCCAAATTCTATGAAGCAATTAATAATGGAATAGAGTTGTTTATCCCCGAAGTAATTCAACGCAATCACAATCATTTTCCGAAATGGTATAGCTCCCAACTGATTAAAGTCCTTAAGGCAATAGATAAATATAGACGACTGTACAAAAAAAGTCCCCACTCGGAGATTTATAAGACTTTCTCTTATTTGAGGAAGATATCAAAATCCTTGATTACTCAATGCTACCAAAAGTACATCAACCATACTGAACATTCGCTAAAACACAAACCTAAGGCATTTTGGGCTTTCAGTAAGAACCTAAATAGATCGAACACGTATCCCAAACAATTAACATTTAATGATGATACATCGTCATGTCCTCCACTTATATGTGAGATGTTTTCCGCGCACTTTACATCCGTATACTCTGAAAAAGATCCCGGAATTATCCCTTCGCCTTCTCAGGACGCTTCTAATATGAATATAATGTTAAGCTCCATCACTTCGGAATCAGTCCTTAATGTATTAAACAATCTTGATTGTGATAAAAATCCGGGACCTGACGGGATTCCAAATATTCTTTTCAAGAGATGCGCACAAAGTCTTACGGAACCGCTTATTAATCGATTCAATCTTTCAATCACTAATAAAATTTACCCAGTAGCTCTTAAAAATTGCTTCGTTATGCCTATTTATAAATCTGGTGACTCTAAACTCGTCATTAACTATAGACCCATTTCCATTTCTAACGCTCTTGCACTTATCTTTGCAAAGGTCGTTTATTATCAGCTCCTATTCCAAATAAAATCATTTATTTCTGAAAAACAGCATGGATTTTTACCGGGGCGATCTACGATCACCAACTTATCTCTATTCACAGACAAAATCGCATCCGCTCTTGATGAAAATACACAAATAGATTCTATCCACACTGACTTTGCCAAAGCATTCGATAAGATTAATCACAAACGCTGTCTTTCAAAGATGGCTCTAATGGGGTTCCAGACAGACACCATATCTTGGTTCCACTCCTATTTAACAAACAGAGATAATATCGTTGTATTTAATGGCCATCAATCGTCCTCATTTAAACAAATTTCTGGAGTGCCCCAAGGTACAATACTTGGACCATTAATTTTTCTCATTTATATCAACGACATGCCTTCTTGTTTTGTATCTGATTGCTTATTATACGCTGATGATGCCAAGATCTTTAGGAAAATTAATAACGTGACGGATTGTGTTCATCTTCAAAAAAATATACTACGGCTGGAAAAATGGTGCCATGATAACTGTATTGATGTCAATGTAAGCAAATGCAAATGTATATCGTTTCATCGCAAAAAAGACCCTATATTCTTTGACTACACCATCCACGACACTACTCTCTCTCGTGTCAATGAAATAAAAGATTTAGGTGTAATATTTGATCAAAAGCTCCTCTTTATTCCACATATAAACTTTATTACCTCCAGATCATTTCGTTTATTAGGCTTTATCTTTCGCACTTGCAAATAATTTAGGTCAGCATCTTCTTATATCAGTCTTTTTTATTCTTTAGTAAGGAGCATTCTTGAATAAGCTAGTCAGGTTTGGAATCCTTTTTATTCCTCTTATAGTGCACAAATTGAGGCCGTCCAACGAAAATTCACTAGAGTCCTATTGCTCAGATTGGAGAATACCACTCTAGAGTATCATGAAAGACTAGTAAAATATAACTTAATGACACTGGAAAATCGCAGAATCTACTTGGATAGTACATTTCTATACAAGATCTTAAATGGTAAAGTATATTGTGATGCATTGGTGTCTAATATTGATTTACATGTTCCTTCGCGTAACTCGAGATCCCAGACCCTCTTCAAATTACCTACTTGCAGAACAAACATTAAAGAAAAGTCACCTATCTACAGAATCACAAAATCATACAATATAAGATTTAACAATATAGACATCTTCAACGCTAGCCCTCTGACATTTAAGAAGCTAATCCTCCGCGAGATCGTTCAGTAACACTCTCCTTCATTCTACTGCTTCTCTTTGCCCCTTTTCCCAACTCATTAACAGCATTGTTGGCCTCCGCTCTCTCTATGAATTTTAGTCCTAATTACTTTTTGGCTGCCTAATCTTCTAATTTTAAGTTCACGCATGTATCTATGCATGCTTTAGATTTAGTTTAAGTATTTTTGTACTTTTTTTTTTTTTTTTTATATTTTCTTTCTATTATATAGCTCCTTTTTGCTCTTAATTTTACTTCTTTAGTTATAATTTATTTTTTGTAGTTATATCTCAACATTTCTTTTACTTTTTGCTTTTTAATTATTCTTTAACTTCTTCTTTTGTTTTGTTTATATAAATCTATTAACTCGTTAAATTACATGTAAGGTAGTATATTATTGGAAAGCTTTCTGTTTACTATCTTTATAACCTTCAAAGTAAATAAATAAATAAATAAATATAGAGAGAACACGATGTGTTGATACCTATAAAAATCATGTACATGAGCGTGGCTTTTCTTGGAGGTGCTTGAAGTAGGACAGTATATATTGAAGAAAGAGATACCTTACGAAAAATGCATGTTCAGCTTACTGAACTGCTTAACTTTCTATTTCATGTGGGCACAATTGCTTATGTCAAAACAAGTTCTTACGCCGATGCCAACATTGAAAAAATCATTGGCGGGAAATTGAAAAAATGAGCGCGCAGCTCGAAAAGCGATTATAATAAAACGTTTCAAGTCTCTACTGCGTATCAAATGAATATATTGCCTTTGGTAAAACAATTTTATCACTAATAACCCTAAATAATTAATTTTAAAACATTTATTTCGACGGACCCACTTATTTATTTGTTGTTTACAGTTCTCTCTCAGTTGGTACTTGGGGCTTAGACCGAAAGAGTCAGCAATATATGTAGAAGTGAGCCCACTTTTTGCAGTACATTTCTATGAGCGTAGTCAGTCTATATTATACAGGTCAGTGGTTCAGCTACTTGATTTGTTTACATTTGAAACAGCTGAGAAACTTCTAAGGTGCTTGGCGTAGTGACTATTTTCGGTGGGAGCAATAGCTCGTATGGATAATTATTTCTATGTTTTAAGTGCTATCAACATTTCAAATTTTCTTCACATTTTCTCTCTCAACTTTTTTTTTTTCAAATTTTATGAAATCTATTTCACACGGAATCACCCTGTTACATGTGCAAAATTACTGCAAAAACAAAAGAGCAATTTTGGAAAGTTTCGAAGGCAAAGCAAAAAAAAAAAAAAGTTTCGCTAAGCATCACACGTCTCATCCTTTATCAGAAAGGTTGCGTTTCGCACAACAAAAACTCTTGCTTCAGCGAAAATATAATCGATAATCAGCCAGTTTGGGTGGGTTTGTCGTAAACCCACACGAAACTGTTCAATCCTATTCTTTGCCAATGTAAGTATAGATGCGGATGCAGCAGCATAGTAGGAGTACCAGCACCACCATCAGCACTAGCACTAGTAGTAGCAGCAATAGTAGTAGTAGAAAATAACCCCTTTCAGTAGAAGCTTTTCACTATAAGAGCTCCATTTACCTTCCACATTTTTTTTTGCGCAAGGAGCAACATTCATAATTGTCGTTCTTCTTGGGGCACACCGGATTGGAAAATCGTATTCGAATTTCATAAAAACAATGTGAGTTCATTTTATTATCCATGAGCTCCATGAGCTTCCATCAGGAGTCTATATGTGGGGGGGAGGGGGGAGACGGTAGTGTTCATCGAAATACATTTGTATGGGTATACATATATCCTGCCGACCGCAGGATGTTCATCCTGCTGCACGAACACGAACATCCTTGCTCAGTACGAGTAAAGCGGTCTTCAAGTCTAGAAACGCGATCTAGAGCGCGTTTTGTTATTCTACTCATAATTTGTTTGCGTCGCTGTATAATTTCCCTTTTTTGATTAGAACACGATTTTCGGTTAGTTTTTCTCTTACGGTTACACAACAATTATATCCATCAAAAGTCGCGCGCCCCGGGACAGCATCCATCTACATACCTATAATTTAAAATAAAGGATTGACCGATCTAGGAAGTAGTGAGAGGTAGTAGTAGTAGAAGAAGAAGAGCAGAAGGAGCATTGATGCCAACTTAAATCAACTGGAAATATTAGCGCTAGTCCTGCTGCTTGAAGCAAGGAAGGAAAAATCATCGTTTGACGCTCAGTAGAAAAATTATCATAGTCAACTTAGTTCGCCCAACTCTCGCGAAGGGAACGCCGTCGCCGTCGCTCCACCGCCGCTGTAGCCGTGACCGGTTGAGGAATTTTTTCCATTTCCGTTTTCATATTGTTTTCATTTTATCCAATTTTTCGCGGTAGTTTTATATGGTTTATAAAAAATATATATATATATAAAATATATAAAAATTGTAGTAAAAATCAAGCAAGTCGGCTAGTGTTAACTGTAAAACTATTGCTACCTACATATTATACGAGGGGCCCCGCCACGAAACAGTTTTTTAACAAAAAAAAAAAAACAAAAATCATCGCCAGCAACGAAGTGTGATACCACCCTGTGGAGAAAGAGAGGGAGATAGAGAGAGATAGAAGGAGAAAAAGTAGAGAAGGTGCGGAAAAAAAAGGAATAAAAAAACAAAGAAAAAGGAGCAAGGAAATCGTCCCATCGATTGCATTTTAAGCATTCTGAGACTAGGCAAAGCTTATCTTTCTGGAAACATCTCAAAAAGAGGAGTCTGAATAATTTTAAGACGCGCGACCTAGCGGAAGTGTAGCCGGAAACGCTCACGTGGAAAAAAGGTAGGAATGCTTCTTCTTTTAATGGACTTAATGGGATCTATGTAATACCTCTTTGCCTATAATGGGAAGGTGGAAAGTTGGGGGGGGGGGGAGGATTTATCTTCCATGGAAAGTTCAAAGTTCATACCGGGTTCAAAGCTTTCACAGGTCCCGGAAACACCGTTTCCAGGCTGTGCTTCTGGCAGCCTTTGCTTCTACGCATGCATCTATCTATAATATGCAACGGTATATGCTTATTCTTCTACATATACTAATGGAAGCATATATGGATGTACATATAATGTATGTATAGTCGTGAATTTGGTAAGAGCCATGCTGGGGCGGGCTGCACAGAAGGCTCTGCTCTGCTTATTTATAATGGGAGGCAAATTTTGTTATTCCATGAATTTCCATTTAAGCAGAGACTTTTGTTGCTGCAAATTCCAGGGAAGATAGGGTCTTTGTTGTGCAAGAAATGGTCTTGAACCGATTAAATATTTCCTTGGCATCTGATCAAAAGCAGGTTGATTTGGAGATAGCTATGGTAACAGGAGCAGGTGATAGAGTGCGGGAGATGGAGTTGTGAAAGGGGTTATGGGGGGGGGGGGGGTAGTAAGCATTGATGGAAATTTTATTTATCTAATTTTCTGGAATAGAAACACAGCAGCACTTTGTTGCATAGTGATGAAGGGATTTTATTCGCCGGGGATTTTTTTGCTTTATTTTATTTTTTTTTTTTCATTAGATGCTGATGCTCTTTACGCAGATGCAAATTATTTTCATGGGTGTGAAAATTCTGTATGTAAAAAAGTGTTTGGATTTATGCAATTATTTAAAAAAAAATATAAAATAACGGCCAGCGTGATTTTTCTCGGTTTAAAGAGATTTCAACAGTTTTAAATGATGCTGGAATATAATTTGCAAATTAAAAATGGCGATTTTTTTTTTAATAATTTTTTTTTAAATCGTTTTAACAAGATTTTATGTTCATACTTATTTATCCTTTAATTCCTGTAGTGACAAACGGTTGCTGTACTTCGTACCATGTTTCGTGTGACAGCTTCCAATTCAATCGGTTTCTGTACGCTTCTCCACTAAGTTTCCTTATACTACCGGTTCTTTTCCGATTCAAATCAAGGACTTGATTTGCATTATTGGGTGTAGAGCGTCTAGCCAATATAATTTTATTTTTGTTTCCTTTTATGACTGTGCCAAATCTATTTTGACATTATCCTCTACAAACCTATATATTTTTGTGCTAGATCAATGCAGTGTATAGGATCAGTGGAAATATCTTACTAAAAATGGTTTGCAGCCTGCATGTGTTATGCATTGGAAGACAGTTTTGATTTTGGATACCTTCGGAAATTAGGTAGTCGCTTGCGGTACATTGAGTTTCTAACTTTCAGCCTGCCTGAGCTACGTTCTACTAAGATTTTGTAGATTTTGTATTTTATGAACTTAAGGTCTTGGTGTTGTGCAAATTCGCAAGGTCTTCATTAATAACTAAAAAAAAATGGGAGCTACGAGTAAATACATTTCTGCCGAAGTACAGAATTTAATATGAAATTCTACCAGGGTTAAGTAGGCTATACCTACTTCAAGTTGGTGTAAGGACCATTTATTAATTCTACTGTGTTCTTTGAGGAATTCCTTGTGTCATGTGTGTCATGTTAGTGCAGTTGAAGGCGTTTTTATAATCACCAAAAAAACGGTATAGTAAACTTGTGCTCTGCACTTTTGTTCTCGATGATCTACAAAGTGCTGAAGTGATCTATACAGGAGAGTCCCTTTATGACGCCAGTCTATTACGTTCTGATTGATTACAGTGTTAATTCTAAACTACATATAGCTAGACACGAATTTCTTTATAGTGTATACAGAAAGAAGTTTTTTTGCAATTTGTGATAGGTCTATGTTCTTTGTTCAATCCTCTCTTTGGATGGTCCTCGAACATCATTATTGTATGCTAGACTTATTAGTCGTTTAGTAGTCCCAGAGTATTGGGCTTTTCAAACTTATACGTGTAGGGATGCTATCGTAATTGCCTCAAAAATTGCTGACCTGCTAATGAAACTGATCATATAATTTTTGCTGGGGATTATACCAACACCATTCCTATATTGTACAGAGTATCTAATAAAAGATGCGTTTTCAACATCTTTAAAAATATATTCTCTTAAATTTTGCGCCATTTGGTTCATATCTCGTAAGGATTTCATCCAATTTCCTGTTCCTTGTATAGGTAAGAAATTCAAAAGTCAGGTAAATTAGTCCACCAGTTATCTGTTTGATATAAGCTAATCTTGACGTTGTTAGAGTACAGTCTTCCTTCTTGATTGTTCCGCAACTTTATAAGGTCTGAGAATATAAAGTGGAGAACCTATTTCCGGTTACAATTCGGTCGATAACATTATTTGATCGTGTGTTTATGTGATTTAAAAAAATGTTTAGATTGTTTTTAGTTTGATAGTCTCCACATGATTTCTCGAATAAGGGTTATGTTCAACCTTTTCAAAAAGTCGTCAACGAAAGAATATTGCTCTCATAACCCACTAACAATTTATAGATTTTCCTGTGACGTATAGTAATTAGTTTTCGATGCCCCCAATTCATTGGCGTACATGTAGCCTTTCGTTCAAGGAGGGGTATGTCTATTGACGTAGATCATAATATGTAAAGAAATTTAAAAATATTGGTGAGCGGTGTGGAAAGTTCATTCATTATTTAAATACATCTGACAGATGTCTACATTTCCTGGACCCAATTTATATCTACGCTACTGACTCCTTCATACTCATACCAAAACCTTTGTATTATTTCCGTTACATCAGCTTTTATTTGGAATTTCTGGAATGACTATTATTGTGGATCATACAAAGATTTCGGATAGATCAAACTAGTAACTGTAGCCAATGCGTATGCATATATGTACAGAAAATCCAACTGCATGGTTTTAATATCATACCTTCCGAAGCCACTGCCTGATTATTATTAATTTTATAGACATCGAGCACTCTTCGGAGATATTTTGAATATTTAAAAAAATTCTACGTTTCATATATGCCAACATATGTACGTACGAATTTTAAGCCCTTGTATTATAACCTTCTACTTATGAGTTTTTTGCATCCTGGAAACTTACAACTGCAAGCCAACTGTTGCCAAGTTTCCAAAATTCGATATCAACATTATTCTAATATTTAATTTACTTACTTTTTTCGTAGATCACACCAAATGTGTCTCTGACCTCAACGTACTTTTCTATTTTCTGTGTTACCACAAAGCTCCATACTTGGTCCTATTATATTTTTTAGCTTTATATACATAAATGACTTTGTTAAATATATTGAACTTTATGGGTTTCAATTTTATGCCGAAGATGATGTCGGGCAAAGAGTCTATGCCAGATAACAAGTCATAGGCACTTTATTTTGCAGAATATTTAAAAGTCTATTCCAGTAGATAGTCAAAAGACTTGGGGTAGGTACTACATAGTCTTTTCGAATCTAGTTTTAAATTTTTAATTTAAACTTTTAAATTTGTAAAAGGTACTTATTTTCTGCCGTATCTCCACTCTCCAACTGAATACTACCCTCAAAGCTCACTTCACTTGTACAGAGACAGATGATTGATTAAAAAAAAAAAAAAACAAAAACAAAAAAAAAAGATATCCTTCAGGCCAGGACTAACCCTTTAATATGGGGCGCACATGCCAAACAAGAGTCAAAATGAAATTTTGCTGTTTACTTAACAAACGAAAAATCCTCGCATGTTTCTGCAATTAAGCTTTACTGCTTTTGGGGTGCAGAAAGTTACCTTGCAACAACTCTCTCTCTACCTACCCACACAATAGTATGCGCCTTGTCCTTATCAAGAAGAGAATCACCCCAACCCAAACCATTCTGCCTGACAGACGGACGTACACACAAGTTGGCTGCCCAAAACCTCCACACAACTCTTTCAACCTAACAAACATAAGCTGGACGCAGCTAAATAACGTGTGTGTAAACACATTACAAGCATTTTCCATCCACCCTAAGTGGCCTGATGCATTTATGCAAATTTAAATTTCTAATGGCCTCATGCCAGTGTTCCGTCGTTGTTAACGGAAAGGGTCAAGGGTTCCAGAAAACTCATATACATATATATACTTGTAACTCGTGCCTATATAGATAAGTATTATATAGTCATAGTCATAGGGTATAACGGTTATAGAGTGTTTACTATGTGCACTGCTGCTGCTCCTTGAAATTACCGAGTTTTCTTGACAGAATGAGTGCATCACATGTGGCCAGGGGTATCTCGATTCGGTGGAGGATATAGTGTACTTTTGTAGTACCCTCTAAGATTTGGGTGTGCCTGTTGTTTGGTTTGGCTGTTGTAAGGCGAGAGATACATCCAATTGGTACTTGCGCTCATCAAGATCTCTCCCCATTGCAGGACAACGAATCCAAGGGGAAAATGAAACGTATAGTGTTAGAAAAGTTCAATGTCCTTCCTTATTCTGGTAGGCAATTTTTAGCGAATTCAATCTCCTTTTAAAATAGGTCTAGGGTTTTGTAAATTTGTTTTCCTTTTCAAGGGAGATGGAAAACATTGCTGAATACCAAAAATTCAAAATTTTTCTATTTTTGTTTTTGTGACCGATAACCAAACCTATAGGGTTTTTTTTTATATTGTGTAATAATAAATGTGTCTCCAACCCTGGTTTGATTCCCAATCGATTTTCTTCTACAAATTGAGCACGCAAATTTAGAACCTTTTCTGATTTTCTAAGCAACTGTATAGGTGTGGGTATACATAGTATATATACAAATGTATGGACGTGTATGCATAATTTAAGGGTTTGTTTTTTTATTTGTGTTTAGTTAACGATTTTTTAGTGAGCTTGATTTGTTTCTATATAAACGCATTGGTAGTACCCGGCTGTCTCGCAACCAGGGCAAACTTTTGTTGAGTTGAAAAGATTTTAATAAAACCAGAAGAAATGTTGTCAGAGTCAGATCTATTTTTTTTTTTTTTATTAAAGGATTATCTAGGGATTTTATTTTATTTATAGCTAATCTTTATTTTTGTCTCCCTGTAAATCCAGAAAAAATTGATAATTATTACCCATGTGAAAGAGTTAATAATAATAATAAGGTTTTTATTTAAAACACACATGAGTACAAACTCGTTTTCCAGTGTTTACTCTTAATAATAATAACAATAAGAGGAGAAAAAATTATGTAAGAAGAGAAAAAAAATATATATAAAACCTTTAAAACTAAAATTTAAAATTAAATTCACATTGATCCTAGAATCCAAGGAAATGAAAAAAGATAGAAAAAAAAAATATACAGGGTGATTCAGATCAAGATACCTTCCGGTATACCACGTGATTCCTTGAGGTAAGATGATCAAAAATTGGGGGGTCCCTTAGAAACTATCCTTTAGGAGTTGTGGCCAGTTAAGGTTTTCGCCAATATTCGTGAGAATAGATTAGTATAAGTTTTGAACCACCCTATAGATTTTGGTTATTGTTACCTTATTAAATAGCCAAGAATAGTAGGTAGCTGTTGAAAATTGTATTACTCTGTATTTTTTAATTAAGCTTCTTTAAATTATTCTCAAAAATTTCCAAAATTTTGATTTCTTTACACACAAAAGTTTTTGAAATAAATAACGGTATTTATGAAATTTGTGTGTAAAAAAAACAATGTTTTGGAAAATACAGAGTAATACACTTTTCAACAGTTACCTACTATTCTTGGTTATTTAATAAGCTAACAATAACCAAAATCTATAGGGTGGTTCAAAACTTATACTCATTTATTCTCACCAATATTGGCGAAAACCTTAACTGGCCACAACTCCTAAAGGATAGTTTCTAAGGGGGGGTATGTGGAACAATTTTTTGATCATCTTACCTCAAGGAATCACGTGGTATACCGGAAGGTATCTTGATCTGAATCACCCTGTATATACACAAATATGAAATAAGAGAAGTGAAGATGAATATATCAAATTGAAAAAATTGCAAAATTACAATGAGTTATAAATTCGAAAAATACTCAAAAACTGATTGTTTGAACCTGCAGAAAGCACAATGACGTTTAATTGAAATGGGCAAAAAAATTCCAAAGTTGGATGCCGTAGATGAAGAAGCACTTAGAACTAAAACCAGTTTAAATGGCGTGGAACTACAAGTTGATTCGAGCGCGAAGATTGGGGAAATTTAATTTTACCAAGGAGATATTCAGGTAAAAAGTTATGAATTATTTTAAAAATGTACAGGCATACGCGATATTTAAGGTAATTTTCCAAGGTGCAATTCAAAATACTTTTTTGCCAAAGGCGTCACAGACACTATAGGATATCTATTTATAATAAAGGGTTTTCCAATAAGAAGTATTATTTTGATATTCAAAGAAAAATGCCATTTTTTGAGATAAATGATCGGATCTTTATTTCATTGTAAAGAGGAAGATATGCCGTTAATAATGGAAAATAACATCAGCCGAATGACCACCACGACCACGCCTACAGGACCATATCCTTTTCATGAAATTTTCCATAACCAAATCGCAAAGTGGCTGCCCTATGTCCTCGATAGCCTCACGAATTCCATCTTTGAGGTCTTGAATCGACGCTGGGCTGTTGGCGTAGACCTTCTCTTTCACGTGGCCCCAAAGGAAGAAGTCGCAAGGTGTTAAGTCACAAAATCTCGGTGGCCAATTGTGATCACCTCTTCGAGAGATAACACGGCCCGGAAACTTTTTCCGTAAAAGATCAATGGTTTCGTTGCTTGTATGGCACGTAGCGCCGTCTTTTTGAAGGTAAACGTTGTCCAGATCAATACCATCCAATTCCGGCCATAAAAAATCATTAATCATCTGTCGATAGCGCAATCCATTCACCGTAACTGTTGCTCCAGCCTCATTTTCGAAAAAGTAAGGTCCAATGACCCCGCGGGACCATAAACCTCACCAAACAGTCACACGTTGAGGATAGAGAGGCTTTTCAACAATAACTCTTGCGTTTTCCGAGCCCCAGATGCGACAATTTAGCTTGTTGACGAAGCCATCGAGGTGGAAATGGGCCTCATCACTCAAGATGAGTTTTCGATGGAATTCCGGATCATTTTCATGCATTTCAAGGACCCAATCAGCAAAGACTCGACGTTGTTGATGATCGGCCGGCTTGAGTTCTTGTGTTAACTGAACTTTATAAGCGTTAAGACCCAAATATTTATGCAAAATACGATGTAATGACGTTTGTGGAATGCCTAATTCCAAAGAACGACGAGGAATGGACAAACCTGGGTTTTCTTCAACACTTTCGGCTACAGCAGCAATATTCTCGGCTGTTCTTGAGCGACGTGCACGGGTTTTATTCTTCACATCACTAACTTGTCCCGACAGCTCGAATTTTTCTACCAATTTCTGTATTGCGGTCCGACAAGGTGCTTCACGACGACCCAAAAATGTTCGAGTTTTACGAACCGTCTCTGCCACATTTTCACCATTTTTATAGTGAATTTTAATAATTTAAATGCGTTGTTGAATCGTGTATCGTTCCATTTCTTTAATGGCGTAATTTCTACTTGTCAAATGTCAGAAAATGACAGCTCCAAAAGTGACATCTACCGAAATAGCGGCCTAATTAAAATAACACCTCTTATTGGAAAACCCTTTATTTGGGCATTGCCTGAGAATGCATCAACGTAGAGAGTTGAAAATTTGTACACGGTGCTTTCATAGAAATAATAAATAAAATTTCAAAAATGGATTAAATCGAGTAACTCCTTCTTATTGTTGCCCTGCAAAAATTTCGGTTTTTTACGTGTACTGTGAAGAAAGCTGTCAGGATTTACGTGAGTACCTGCCATTATGGCTTAATCTCACGGCAGTCTTAATGCACGGATTAGAAGACAAGTGACAATCAACGCCCATGAGGGGCAGAATATATTTATATTTTGGTCTCAGAAGTACCAGTTTATGTCAGTGCATGCTTAACATTGGACTTACTGGTCGAAGCGAGACCTACCTAAAATCTCTTCCGATCTTTGGGTCACGGCACCCGGTTGATTTAGCGCAACTCCAAGCCGAGAGCCAATCCACTAAGTATACATAAATAAGCGACCATCCTTCAAATTCACGGACGTAGTATGTAATTATGACCAAAGAACAAGCTACTCTGTTTAGAGAAGAATGTTTGCCTAAGTCATGCAGACTCAGACAATCTCACTCTGCCCGCATATGGGCTAACCACAACCACTACGATGCTCCCACAAGCGGGCCTTCCCATCTTGAGGCGAATATTGCTACTAAAAGCAGCGTTATTCGGGGCTCCTCAACCCCGTAGTATCAAGTTAGCAATGTTGGCTACCCAATTGGTATGGCTTCGTATAACATGATCGTACGATCATGAGTACTCCCAGTGAATCTTCATGCAGATTCTTAAATGTTACTGGTACCTCCGTTCGGGCTTAATTTATATTAGCACTTATAAATAAGTGACAGCAGTGGACCACGGGAAGGTTATGATTCATCCTTCAGGTTAGGAGAGGCTTGAGACTACAAAGTACTAATTCCAAGCAGTTGTAGTAGGTCGTATACATGCAGGCTTCACTATGAACATGCACTATCATCAGAAATCAGAGTATGCATATTGTGCAGCACACAAAACACAGAGCATATACACGACCTTTCCTTTGCTTGTATTCTTCCTTGGCAGCACTGCGCTTCACTTACTCTTTGCACTGCCGTGTACTGTGAAGACGATCAGTCCTAGACTTTTTTATTATATAGAAAAATTCTTCAGAATATGAAATCCTATGAAATTGGTTATAATCATTTTTACTATCCGCCGAACTGTTCGAGAAAAACCAATTCAAAAATCGAACTTGCACAGATAGATGACAGTACGAAATTCGAAATTACATACGGGCATTCATTTTATAGCTTTTTTACTTGTTTTTATTTTAGTTTAATTTCTTTCCAATGATGATGCTATAAAATTTCACAGACAATTCTAAAATTTCGACTGCAGTAGATAATTGCTAATACTTATACCCAAACGTAAAACTACACTTGATCGTAATCAGAGCTGGGCAAGTACCTAAGAAAAAGTACTTAAGTACAAGTACAAGTAAGAAAGGCCTGAGTACTTCAGCGTAAGTACAAGTATCGCATGTATGAAAAGTACTTGTAACTAAGTACTAAGTCTATAAAAAGTACTGAGTACTTTTTGAAGTACTTTTTAAAGTACTTTTTTAAAATCTTTGTACGTTGGAAGTAATATAATGATGTTTATCGAGTTCAGTTAATAGATATGAATAAATCAATACCTTTTGAAAACTATAATATGTATAGTAAGGGGCTACTATTTATAGTTTTTCATAGTTTTCGGTGCTGCAAGTAGAGTAAAAATTTCACCTCTGCTTGCTACACTCACAAAAAATTTTAGAGGCCCGCCCAACCACCCATTAACGTCTCCAATAATGCATAACAATTCTAAGGAAAAAATTTCCAGTAAATTTCTAAGAAAAAAATTGAGGCCTTCCCTACATCAGGTCGAGGCATCGTTGATTTTATATTGGAGCGAGGCATTGCTTGCTTACCCTTGGTTATGTCCACTGACGCATAAAATATGGACTGCTTACGTTTCTATTTCACGTAGGCACAATTGCTTGTGTCAAAAGAGTTCTTGTCGGTGCCAACATTGAAAAATTCATTGGCGGGAAGTTGGAAAAGTGAGCACGCAGCTCTGGAAGAGATTTTAATAAAACATTTAGAAATTCTTCTGCGTATCTAATAAATACATTGTCTTTAATAAAACGGTTTTTGTCAGTAATAACCCTAAATGATTAATTTAAAAACATTTAAAAAGAGTCAGTAATATAGAAGTAAGTCCACTTTTTGCAATCTATAATATACATGTCAGTGGTTATGTCATCAAGTCGAGGCATCGTCGATTTTATATCCGAGCGGAGAAGTTACTGGTTTTTGTTCTAGTTGCCCACGCTTGTGTGTATTTTATTAGTTTGTCTAAGGCTCTTCCTTGATGCGTGAGTCCGGCACATTCTTTGACAGTTCTTTGCGTGCTTTAAAACTCAACAAAAAAGGAGTTGCGCTAGAGATTGTGTTTGCTTTTCTACGAAGAGCTAGATATCTGTAGGTACTTAATAGACTCAGAAATACCTAAGTACAAATCTTGGTACTTAAGTACAAAACTAAGTCTTAAGTACAAGTAAATAGAAACAAGTACTTATGTTCAAGTACTAAGTAGGGGCATTTCAAAAGTATTGAGTAATAAGTCTTAAGTAACGAAAATGTACTTGTAAGTAGTACTTAAGTCTATTTTTACTTAAGTATTGCCCAGCTCTGATCGTAATAAATTGGACTTAAGAAATGCAAGAGAAATTGCTATTTACACAAATCTTAAAGATATTTCTTAATTAAGGTGGTTGGTTTCACCCAGCATATACGGAAATACATCTGCTTCGATTTTTGTATATAAACAAACCAAAAAACAATTCCATTCTCAGTGCAAATGTAAATATTCCAGAACACTATAGACCTTCTCATACTATATCTAACCGTTTTTTTCATCCTTATATATACATATATACATGATGTAGATACTTGTACAACCATATATACATATAGCCATGTGAGCTGCACACGCTTATTTCCTTATACTTTTGCTCCATAAAATATAATAATTCATTCAAAATTCGCATGTTATAAAAGTTCTTTCACCCCCCAGCAACAACGACAGCGCGCATATTATAATCTCTAATATAGATTCACTACCGCGCGCACACCAAGCAAGTATAGTTAAATTCTGCCAAGTCCTGCGATTCAATATTGGGGTGGCAAACATGCGCCGAGGACGAAGGAAGAAACGCGAAACAACTCTTGTACACGCACATCCGTAACGCTAGCCCTTAGTTTAGACGTAGACCATTATTTGATCTAAATTTATTGCGTGCTCTCTTATTAGTTGTCAGCTTCAACGTCCTGTGCAGCCGCCTGCCGCCACCGCCGCCGCCGCCACCGCCGCCTCCTGTTCCTGTCCTCCTTCCTTCTCTGTATATTAAAAACTTATGTATCCCCTTTGAATTAGGGTGTTTTTAAGGTCCTATTGTTTTCCATGCACGTAAAACAAGTACAAGAGCCAAGAGTACACTATAAAGTGGTAGCGACACGGTGCAGCGCAGTGTACTACTCTTATTATAAGTAAATTGTGAAAGAACTAAAAAAAATAGCAGTAAAATTCGCGAGAACGACAAATCCACTTCAATGTGAGCCATGATCGGATCTCACAATAGCTCGCCTATATGGAACCAATTGCATTTTTTTGTTTTTTTTTTTTTTTTTGATCTCAACAAGAATATTTTACCGCGCGCATGCTTTTTAAACCCTTAAAGTGTCCTTCCTTCCTGTCGGTATACTATACAACCAATACATTTGTATCCTGAGGGAGTCAAATATTTTTGTTCTACTTCGCTGATATATATACAGCATCAATGTTATATTTAACGGGAAAAATGGGGGTAAGAGCAGTAGAAAAAAAACCCATTAATAACCACCTCATTTTCCCAATCCCAGTTAGCTTGAATGAGTCCTGTCTGTTTGTTGTATAGGGATGAGAAGAACGGGGCGAACATACATACTATATAGTTATTATGGGAACAATCAGAAACTGGACCGTATATAATAATAATAAATATATGCCTGAGGGTTGCTGTAGTAATTTTACTATAAAGTAGAAGGGTGGGCAGAGACATAGTGGTGTATCGCGGCGATGCACTTTTATGTTTAGGGTGGTTGAACCTGCGACTACATAGACGATAGCGCAGTGCTGCTGACAGCGACAGATTTGGGGTGTGAATTGATTTTCAGTTGCTTAAAATTGACACAGTATGAAAATCATGATCGAATCGCTAGTCTACCGCTGAACGGAATAGAGAACAGAACTCGCGTCCATATTTCTTCTCTTATTTGTCTTTTCGTTTTGATTTTGTTTAATTGTTTTTCATTGAAATAAAATTAAGAAAAAAAAAAAAAACTTTTCAGTTAAAAAAATGTGTAGTTAAAAAAAGTGTTTTGATGAGTGCAATTAATTCTAGTCAAATTATATTTTTGGTTTTTTGATTTTTTTTTCTCTCTTTATACTTTTTACAATTTTTTGTCAAAAAGTAAGTTTTATTTGGAATATTTTTTGATTTTAATTTTTATTATAATATTTTTTGTTTTACTTTATATTTTTCTTTTATTTTTAAATAATTATTATCTTTACAAATGCACACATTACGTAAATATCGTATGAAAGTATATGTTTCGAAATATAAAAAAACAAAAATAAAATAAATTCAAGTGCGCGATAGCTCTTCAAATGTACACTCCCAAACCCCCCCCGAACACACAAGCAGACAAGGTCAATCAATTCAGTGACCTGACTGACACCTTCGATGACTTACTTACTTAGAAATACAAGAATTGAGTTCGAGGAGAACATAAGGATCGATTTTGTTTTTCTATTCTAGACATATACATACATACATATATAGATAGGATATTTTTTAGCAACTTGAAGCATTTATATATCCATATTTATGCGCTGTGAGATATATTTTTAACAGAAAGGACTTTCACGTGTTGTTTATTATTATAAAAATAGAAATAAAACTCGCTGTTGATATCGATTTCAAGGTGTATGTCTACTTACGTTGTTGCGGTTGTTGTAGGTAGAAATTTTCTTACATCATTCGTTTATTTAAGGAGTCACACACAGTATATCTGCAAGGAAAAATCAAAGGATGCCCCTTTTATAAAATTGGGGTGCAAAAAATAAAAAGATTTGAATCTTACTATTTTGAGAAACTACTTACTCGTTGCAAAAAAAAAAAACAAAAAAAAAGGGGGGAGAATATCATAATGAAGATGCTTTGATGTTTTTGTTTTTTTTTTTTTGATAATCCTTAAATGAAATCATAGGACCGTCTACTAAATTTGGTTTAACGTTCTTATTCCTTTTGCACTTTTCTTGGGCCATATAGGGTCTTTACATAGTCACTCAGACACAATTCTGAGCCGCCATTATTTTGATTTCTGGAGTGGGATTCTGTAACTTAAGAGTTTGATTGATTAGAGATGTCATTTGTCAAAATAAAATTCCCTTTACCTTTTCATTTGCTACTTACTAAAATCTATTTAAGACTCTTTCTTATTTCTTCAGCTCTTTATAGAGCAAAATATACTTCAGAGTCACGGTAGGCAGACTATACTGTAAGCCTAATAAATTTTTGACACATAGTTCTTCGTGACATCACTCGGCCTAACTTTATATCGTAGCTTTTGGAGACAAAAACCCAAACAAAAAATATCACATGAATCACCGATATGAAGTTATATGTGTATATTTCTGGAGCATAATTTATATTAGCACATCAATGCTGCGGGGAGTTAGCTGTTAAAATTTCTCTCAACTATTTTTGTTCAAAAAAGAATTTTTTTGTATTCTCCGGTATATAACAAATGTTAATGTTAATGTTAAGAGTAGGGGCGACTAGGCCACCAGGACCTTGCGGACACCGCGACCATAGTTGATCTATTGTGCCTTTCCATATAGTGATTAGGCAAAATCGAGTCTTTTAACGAGCTCGATTATTGCTTTCGGAGTTAGATTGCAGACATTATCTGGAGAGATAAGTTCTCTTCCAGTGATTTGCATCCTTAGACCTGCAAGTGCTGGGCACTCGCATATAACGTGCATCGATGTTTCATCTTCCTCTTCGCACAGTTGACACAGTTCATTGTCGCATTTGCCTATCTTCTTCAGGAAGTGACGGAAGGGGCCATGACCAGTGACTGCGTTAGCAAATAGTCTGAGCGACTGTCTGCTAAGTCCAATAAGTTGACGCGACAGGAAATGAGAAGGATTGAAGAATTTCTTCGCCTGCCTCATACCGGGAGCGCTACGCCAAAGGAGATCCAGTTGCCTGTTTTCCCACTTAAGCAGTTCCCCCCTATAGCAAAAGCTAAAAAAATGTTCTAATTTGTTATTTCATCACACACAACCCATTAATTTTTGGTGACAAGTTTCAAGTCTTGGTTTGACTCATCAACAGGTCATAAATAGCGAAATTGTGTGATTTGAAAAACAAATGAAAAAAAATGAAAAAAAAGAAGAAAGAAATGAAGAGTTTGAGAAAATAGAAAAAAAAAACAATTTTTTTTTATTTATTAAAAAAATTTAAAAAAAATTTCATTTGTTTTTCAAATCACACAATTTCGCTATTTGTGACCTGTTGATGAGTCAAACCAAGACTTGAAACTTGTTACCAAAAATTAATGGTTGTGTGATGAAATAACAAATTAGAATATATTTTAGCTTTTGCTATATACCGGAGAATCCCAAAAAAGTCTTTCTTGAACAAAATTAAGTTTAACCCGGTAAAAAGTCCAAACGTAATCTTTTTATTCCCTCAACTATGAAGAAATTTCCTAAGTCTTCACCATACAAAATTGGAATATTTTATTTCCACTTTCATCTAATTATTCTTCATCATACTATCTCGATTCTAATGCGTATTGGGTAATTTCCATTAAGTTCTTGAGGCAAAATTCGTGATTTTATAGCAAGTATTGTGAAACAATAATTCCTACACAGTTTTTAAAGAAGATTTGTAATGATTATCATGATTCTTTCTTTCCTTCATATTTATTTTGTACACAACATCACCACCATTTATGCAAGTATGTCGGATTTGGATATGATTTTATCATTTTATTCACCACAATATAATAAATTTTCAAACAAACTTAAATGAAGGGAGAATGATGAGTTTTTGAAAATGTTGCATTACATCAGTGTTTCAACTATGTTCATACTTTACCAATCATATTTAATAGGTTAAAGTTGCTAATAGTGGTGTACCTCAAGGATAAATTCTAGGACCATTATATTTTACTTTTTTATTATGATCTTTATGATATTCTTGTAAACGTATTCAATATTTATGGATGCCAACAATTTTCAGATTTGTTTTATTTGTTTATATGTTTCAATAACACAGTGTACACAAAATTCGTAGGTACTAAAAACAGTAATTTTTTCAGGATGTAAAGCACTCTGGGAAATAAATCGATTTGACCAAAAATGATAAGATCAAAATTGAAATCGAATTCCAAGACCTCTAAAGTCCAATCTACGAGCAACAAATGGTCAATTGCCTTAAACTCTGGATTCAATTGAATTTTATATGGATATTTGTAGAGTCCAGTCTCTTTTTTTTTTTTTATTCCCTAAAAAGAGGTTCGAGAAGAGTCCAACTTCTTGCGAACGACGCATAATCGATAGGTTTGGATTTTCTTTATACGTAGTAGTAAACTTTAACCAGTAGCAATATTTTCTGTCGATAGAGCAAGACGATGATATACATACATATATTGGTGTTATTACGCCTGACCCTGAACCATTGTGTTTTAAAATTTTTACATAATACACCGAATAGTGTATACTGTAGGTTGATTATGCTGACCATAAATTTTACGTAAGGTACGAAAAGTTTGACGAATAAAGCTTGAATTTCACCTCGAACAAATGGTTTTCCAACTTAAAAAACAAAAATATATTTTTTCAAACTCTTGCGAAATAAGCATTTATTTTAGAGGCGATGATCTCATCGTTCTATACGAATTTTTTTCCACATAATTTTACTAGTCTGGACTAAATCTGGAAAATAGAATTAGTTTTTTTACGAAATTCGATAAAATTTTGGTCAAATACCAGCCAACTTTTCCATTAATTCAGTATGAAAACAATGCAACAAAGAAGCAAAGTGAAATAGTTGTCAACAAAAAGAAATAACTTTATTTTTGTTGAACGATTACTTACTTAATCATCTGGAAGATTTAATTAGTACCTACGTGCTATAAACTTTTTGCTTTGCGTTCTTCATTCAATTTTTTTACAGAGACAATATCGAACTGTATCGAATGATTTTGTGTCTATGTTAGAGGAGTGTTTTAATTTTTTTATTTGCTTTTAATATTAACCCAATTTTTTCGGCTGGCCTTAGTTCCAGACAATTTGGAGGATTCGAGAATGGAAGAGGACGCTTCTGAAGACACTTCTTAACGTATACCATCCATATTGATTGTGCCTGTTGTTACGAAAGGTAATAATTTCTGTCCAAACGTACATATTGCTTACCAAATTATGTATTTAACGGGAAATTTGAATCTGTACTGGAAGCTGGTTGAAGCCCGTTCTCACGTAAGTTTCGTCATCCATAATGCAGCAGTCGAATTTGGTTAGGAAAATTTCATACAAAATCTGACTTTTGGATTTTACTACTTGATTTATTTCTGAACGTCGAAACTTCGTGGGGCTCTCTTCTTTTAGTTTGATGAACCGTAGCATATGATGTTCCCGCCTTATCAGCCCATCAGCAATATCTCTCCATAGATATGTTGATATTTCGTTTAAAGTCATCTACCACTTCTTTGGGAAATTTTTGGGCTACCGAACCAGATTTCTTTCCTGACCCAAACTTTCTGTGGACACTACAAGATTCCCGAAATTTACTGAGAACATTTTGTATGGTCGTCTTCGGGATTTTCAATTTTTTAACTAAGCTCTTTGAGATATCCCACACAGCACACATGTGTCCATGGTATGTTACTGGGAAATCTTGTTAGGATATATAAATTTTCCGTGGAAAATCTTATCCGGTCCCAGTTAACAACTTAGGACATCCTTGGGAGTTACGAATGTCCGGGGTTAGGATGTCTCTGGTGGATCCCAAGCTCTTCCCACAGGATATCCTGTGGTTGTAATTAGGCACAATTAATGCATTCAATAATGCGAAATTCCCGCCGCATGCATACCTAGGACATCTTACGGAGTTTGTTGGCAGGATGTACGGGGAAATATCTGAGGACATTGTTTGATAGAATTTTTTTTTATGGGTAAGCATTTGTACAAAAAAAAATAATGGCTGGAAAGTATATGCCAGAGGTGTATGCAATTGCGTAAAACATAAATCCAATATTTGGAACACAGGAAAATTGAATTTCTATGACAAAATTTCTAAAAAATCACGTTCTGAAATGTACAACTAACAAACTTTACCGAAACAAAAATAAATTGCAGAAGCGAATGGAATTCTAATATACTAGCTTCTTCACGCATATGCCTTCTTTCCATACATATTCTGTTGTTCCGTTTTTGTTCTGCAAAAAAAAAAACGTCTTTCCCACGTTTGTCCCAAAATTGTCCTGTACATCCCGTATGTGTAAAATACTGAAAATGTTCCCATAGAGAGTAGTTGTTGGGATATCTCAGGGAATAACTTATTGGAAATTTCGAATAACTCCTAGAAATACATGCTGAATACTTCCTGTTTAACCCGGAAAAGCTATGGGATCTGTGGAACAAGAATTGGATGTCCCTAGGCAATTTTGCGCTATATGAGATATTCAGAATTTCCATATGTGCGGCAACAATTATTTTGCGACGTTCTGCATAAGAACTTTGTGCATTTCATGGCTTGCAATTATAAAAGTGAACACTTTTTATAGATGCAATTTTACCAGCGTTCTGTAATTTTGTTTATCTAGTGATGAGTAATTGAAGGTGGTCGGTTTTTTTCTGAATCAGTCCTTATTTCATGTGACTATACAGAATTCCTATAATATTTTTTTAAAGCTTTTATTCAGTTTTCTTAACAGTTTTTCCATGCAAAAAAGTACCTAATGCTTTATACTAGCACATGAAATTCTCTTTTTGTCATTAAAGCAAAGTGAAACACAAATTTTCATCACTTTCGAACGTTGTACAAAAAAAAATGTTCTATTTGACATTAAATGGCTAATGCTAAAAACTGAAAATATACTTTTCAATTTGATCGCTATATCTATTATAAAATCATTGAATTATCAAATTTAGACCATTTTGGATAAACAAACCCTGGTTCGTGATCAAAAGTTGAACAGTTTATGATTAATTTAAAATCAAAATTCTTTATAAGAATTTCAGAGTCACTTACTTATGTATGTATGTACATATGTATGTAACTCGATTGGAGGGGAACTCCCTTTAATATGTATATTGGAAAAAAGAATTGACTTAAAACTTTCCGATTAATTTAAAGCAGACCCAACTCAGGCCCGTAGCTAGAACCAAATTAAAGGTAGGGCATTAGAAATTTGAAGTAGGGCGCAAATTTTCTGTGCGTTTGGCATACATTTGTTCAAGTGAAGGGACATTTTTTTCAAAAAATTAGTTTCTAGGACCCTCATTTTATTACATATTTTTATACGTGAACTAAAACAGGTACCTATACAATAAGAAGAAATAAATGAACCAAACAAAAAACACAACATGATAAAAATATTCAATATAATTGCAGTCTTCGATTTACCATATTGTGGAATTTTCTTAGCACTTCGTCAATACCTTTTTGTCTGTTCTTTTCCGTTCAAATGCAGAAAATACCAAACGTGCCATTAACTCATGAACAATTGACATTTTTTGAGGCTTATTGATAGCAATTAGTGTCGAAAAAATGCGACTGATGCAAATAGTTCATACGTATTTCTGAAGGATTCCCTTTGTCTATATAGAACTTGTAATATGCTTTCAGTCTGATCTCCTCGACCATTCAACTCATTCAAGTACCTTTTCACAATAATAGTCTCCTCTTTGGAAGGAATTTTATTACCTGAAAAATAATTGTAATTACAGATTTGTATTGTTCTCATTATTTTTCCTCACAATAATGATATATTTAAATGTTGAACAGACTTGAACTTTGTCCAATTCATTAAGACACAAAATTGAATCTAGTATGTAGATCATCATTGTCTGCAAATCTTCTTTTCATCTCAGCTGTTATTATGTCTACAGTTTCATAATATTCCGCTTTAAATGGCGGAGTTTAAACTATGCCTGCTGTGCTTTGACGAGAAGGTAATACAGCACTAATCCTCCAGATTTCTTGTCTTTACTTGTCTCTTCTCTTCTCTTCTGGAAACTATTTTGAGATTCTTTTCTACAATATGGTATTCTCAACTTTTTCCAAAATTGCCTCATACATACATCTCTTCTGACCTCAATTTCTTCCTAGACACATTTTATTATCGATATGGCATCCTTCAATCCAGTGCTTCGACCCTGTAAAGCCATATCAGCCGGTTGCAGAACACATAATATTCTTTTTGCTACTATCTTTGCCAATCGAACTTCCATGTTTAACATAACGCCTATGATGTCAACACTTTTTGCAATATCATCACCATTGAATTTCCCATTTTTCATTTTATCTGGGGTCTTCAAAATCAGAGAATAGTTTTCATATACGACTCTTGTAACAGCCAAATGTCCTGACGAAAGCTGTTCCAGTAGTCGACCAATCGTCTTACCTTCATACATGGCAGGAAGAGGTTGGAGGCAAGCAACGCAAACATAGCCGATTAGTAGCTGACTGGTCAATCTTGCCGATCATACAGATTCGCTGTGATGACTTTTATGACGGCGCCACAGAATACCGAATAATTTGGCAATTTTTAAGGTAGGGCATTGCTCCTTTATGCCCTCCCCTAGCTACAGCCCTGACCCAACTTCACATTAGATCCCAAAAAGAGAAATTACATTTATTTTACACTCTTAATTCCAGAAATATTTTAATATTTTTTTTTCGTTGTTTTTTTTTTTGAAAGGGTTTCAACCCCCATTATAATAGTGCCCAGACAGTCATATGTGTACAGCCATAGAAAAAAAAACGTCAAAGGGTCATGATAATCCGTAAAATCATATCTTTTGCATTCGTCTCAACAATGAACCATAACTAATCCATACCGCAGGGTACATAGATTCGTATCTATATACATATGCGAAATATCGTAAAAATACACACATTGAATCCCGCCGTTTTCGAACAGAAGTAATATTTTACAAAATTTTCATCCTTGATTACATGACTTTTACAGAATGAACGAACATGAATCCACAAACAATTCTATACAAATAGCAAAAAAATAGGGTCATTCTTCGATGGACATTTCAGTGGGAAGATGAATCAGAAAGAATCTGGGGGAACCCCTAGACGAGGTCATTGAACTACTATAACTAGCTATGAAGCATATACATATGTATATGTACCGTATACCTAACTAGATATTATGTGCATCTGAGACTGTGCGTGCTATATAAATGCAGAACTGCAATCAAATAAACAAAGATTCTAGGGTAGTTCACCCTAGGCTGATATCAGAGCGAGTTGATTTTTGTTTTTTTTTTTGTTTTTTGGTACATAAAACACAGAAAGATACATATGTATAGGTAGGTATACAACATGAAATGAAGATGATAATAAAAGTCAAAGGAAGAAATAGAAGAAAATTGTATGAAACACATGAAGAAAGTTATGGCCATAAACAGCTGTTAAGGGATGTTTTTGAGCTGGTATACTTCTTTCTTTTACCCCATGTAAACATAAGGATTTAACCTGAGGGATAGATGGATGCACTTGTCACCCCAACTTAAAGTAATTATACCTACCCTCATTTTTTTCCGTTGTTGTTTTTGTTTTGTTTTCCTTTTTTCTTCTTCTTCTTCCTCTATTTTACTTGATAAAATTAAAGGGAAACTACTCCTTGCTGCACTCGTACGAGATTATTTACGTTTATGACTCAAATT
Organism: Dioctria rufipes; assembly: GCA_963924295.1. Taxonomy (NCBI): domain Eukaryota; kingdom Metazoa; phylum Arthropoda; class Insecta; order Diptera; family Asilidae; genus Dioctria; species Dioctria rufipes. The sequence goes on from OZ002742.1 coordinate 194,761,949, forward strand.
CTGTGCGGAAGATTTTTTTCCCGAAAGTTTCATTCATTGTTAGTTGGATTAGAATTTTCGGTCAGTGACCTTTATAGATAGCACCACCCCCTTTTGATTAAAAGTAAAATTTGGGTTTCGATTGAAATATTACAAAATGAAAAAAAGAAAAATATAACTAAGAAGGGAGGAAGTAAAATCTAATATTTTTGTTACTTTTGCGACAATTTGATTGGCTTCTTGGTTAAAAATTTATACCTCTAGATTCGTTTGTTATGTTGGCAATCATGTATAAGAGCTATCTTCATATAGGGGGACTGTGAAAATGGCAAATTAATAAAATTTACTGAAGAAATAAAATTAGTAGTAAGGTAGGCGGGGGAGGGGACGCGGATCAAACAGATTTTTATCTTAGGTCTGTTTGATGAAAACCCCGGGTAAACCCCGGGCTACACCGGGCTAGACTATTTTGTTTTTTGAAAAACCTGGGCTACCCCCATGCTTACACTAAAAATTTCTCGTGGTAATGGTTTGACAGTTGTCACTTGAGAACTGTCACTTGTAATTTGTTGTTGATTGGGACATATAAATTACTTCTTGAGCTGAAATAAGCAAAAATTAGAAGAAAAGAAATATAAAAATAGCTAGAGCACATTTTATTTTTACAATTGATTATATTCAGGAGAACTGTCAGACAAATGTCATTATATTAGATTTACCCGGTGTTTTAAAAACTTGTTCGATGAGTGCACAAAACCCCGGGTAAATTTGGGGAAAATTTACACGGTGCTTTCATCGAACAAACCTCTTATTATTGCATTACCCAGGGGCCGAATTCACTAACTCTGAGAGTTGTGGAGATGAGAGTTCTTTTGCCACTTAACTCTCCACTCGGAATTTGTATTGAGATTTGCCAAACTCTCTATTCCACTCGGCAAAATTCTCGGCTGTGTTAGTTGTGTGGAGAAGTAAGAAAAATATTTCTCAACTGACAATATTGTCTGCTTTTATTGTCCTTTGTGAAGGTACCAATGTATACCTAGGATTTTCAAATTGAATTATGGATTCATTGCATATCCTGGCTATGTTTACAAAAACAAATTATGGACTTCCTTGCAATACTTACAGAGAAATAAGGATTTTGGTATCTCAAGTTACCCGCTAAAAATTGTAATTCACGTGAAAATGGTCAATTTGGTCGTCGTCCAGTACAGAAGAGATGCTATAAAAATTTTAAATATGCACGTTAAATCTTGTATGTAGAATGAAATCGCATTTACATTTTGTTCCCTAATTAGATATGTAATTAGTTTTGAATCCGGTAAATAGTTTTGGAGATAACTGTAAAAGAAGTGAATCAGTCCTTCCTTCTTAAGATGAAAAAATGGCCGTTTTTTGGTACAAAAATGGATATATTTTCAACTCATCATTATGAAGAACTGATAAGTCGTGGAAATTCACTTTCCGTGAGAAAACTGTTCATAACAGAGTGCTAATGGATGTGAAATAAAGAACGGAAGAAATATATGCAAAATATAGGAACTGGGGTGTATATGACCCAAGTGAAAAAAATGCGCCTTTCGGCGGTAAAAATTCAGTTATGTAGTTAAAATGATCATAAAAAGAACTACACCACTCGATTACCCGCTTCTCCCTTTTTAATTTGATACCAAACATGATGTATTTTGGACAACCTCCAATAAGGGGTGGTACGACCCCCAACCCCAAATATTTTTCATCTATATTTTTGTACTATAGACCCTAAATCCGAGGGAAAAAACCCCAATGCTCTACGACCCTCCCACACAGAGTTAACCGTTCTTCAATATTGCGATACTTCTCACGTTTTCCCTAACTGCCCAAGTATTTTAGAGAATCGCGAAAGGAGAGTTAGAGAAATTTAATTGGGGAAAACGAAAATTCTCATCTCATACAGAATCCGGCCACATCCATCTTGAAAATGCTTTTCCTCCACCGAACAACGTGTGGAATCTACGTCCCCATCACAAATAAGTAAATATATAGATGAAGAACGTTTATCAGAAAAATGAAAACCTTATCAACATTTCTGGTAACCAAGTTAGTTAACTACGACAAAAATTATAGCTAAGAAATGTTAAACAGAGAATGTTCCTAATATTCAGGCACACATCCAAGTTTCTATCTTTTCAGAGCAGTACAATGCCTAGCTTCAATATAAAATCAACGATGCCTCGACCTGATGTAGGGAAGCCCTAATTTTTTTGTTAAAAATTTACTTGAAATTTACACACATTTATGGAGGCCGACAACAATTTTTATGAGCATAGTCGCGTAAATGTGCAATAAGATTTGTTTTTTTTTTTTAATTTACAGAAAATCTTTCGGTAGAATTTTTATTCTCTTTGGTGGCTGGTTGGAGTTATTTTCAGATACAATACATACTTTCAATTGTGACTTTGTCGACCGACCGCTAATTGCCAATAAGCATTCATTTCTTTTGCCATTGTTAGCCTCCACTAATGCATAAAACTTCTAAGGAACAAATTTTCAGTAAGTTTCTAAGAAAACATTTCCAATAAAGAATTGAGGCCTTCCTACATCAAGTCGAGTCATCGTCGATTTTATATTCGAGCGAGATGTTGCAAATTTTTTTAATTGACTCGCAACATGTATTTGACTTTTTTTTTTTTAATTATCCTATGAGCGCAATAATGGGTCTGGTATTGTCCATGCCTAGATTAAGGTTCTTTTGATAGATTATACCGTGCTCTAAAAATTATTCTTGTAAATGAAGTGTCTATATCAATCGTGGAGGGCGTTGGAAGGCGTCAGATTTGAAAATTTTACGTTACATTTGGACGACCGAAAAGTGATTGCGAATCAATTTTTACAGACACTGAGAACAAGGAGATAGTTATCTGTTCAGACAGCCAAGCAGTTGTCAAAGCTTTGTCTAAACTCTTTATAACCTCCAAACTATTAATGGAGTGCAAAACCACCCTGAACCTACTTTCTCGGAATAACAGGGTGATAGTGCAGTGGGTGCCGGCGCAGAGCAACATTAGCGGGAATGAAAGGGCGGACGAGCTTGCTCGTCTTGGTGCAGCCTCGGAGGAACCTGCCTCTACAGTCGGTATTGCATCAAAACAACTTGTCTTAATCATTTCAATCTGGGCTGCCGCCAACACAGTCGTTTTTGGTTAGAGATCCTTCCGGTAGGGGAACAAAGGAACTGTGGGGTAAACCAAATCCAACTTTGGTGCCCATTCTTACTGGGCACTTCTCTCTCAGGGGTCACCTTCATAGGATTAGACTTGTTGATGATCCTACATGCAGGGGTTGCGGAGAGGAGTCCGAAAAACTGACCAACTTTCTTTGTCACTGTCCAGCACTCTCAGGAATACGTTACAGACTCCTTGGCTTCCACCTCCTGGACGGCATGGAGAGCTGGGGCCCAATACTGAAATTTATAGGATCGTCAGGTGGGGACCCATCAGCGATCGCTTATGGGTCTAGAGGGTGAACAATGCGCCTTGATTTGGCCTACGTTCGGGTAATCCCTCGGGGTCCCAAACCTCTAGTTCAATCAATCAAATCAATTTTGTACCAATTTGGTCAATCGTGCCAGTTTTGAGAATTAAAAAAAAAAAAACAATTAGAATTTTAATGTGAAACCTTAGCAGGGGTAGTAAATTACATACCAAAGATATGTATAGATAGAAAAGTAATTTTGTGTCTCCAAGATCAGCGCCATTTTTTGAATTTAATTTTTTTGTTTTCTTTTGAACTTCTATCAAAACTGCCATGATTGACCGAATTGGCAGAAAGTTGGTTTCCAATCATTTTTTGATTGTCCAAGTGAAATGAAACAATTTTTACCATGGAGAACCCTCCACGATTGATATGTAACAAGAATAATTTATGGAGCGGGGTATAATCTATCAAAAAAAAAAACCTTTATTAATCTATGAACAACACCAGACCCATATTATTGCATTCATCTCCCTAGCTATTATAAACCGACACAGTTCTCCAGGTATAGAAAGCTGCAAATTTTGATTATTTTTCATCACAATTTTATCATTCTACGGACGGTAACTTTGATTTTCACTATAAATTAATTTTGATTTATCATTTTTATTTACCACAAAATGAACTGAAATAAATTTGTAGTGAATAAATGTCAGAATATACGGTAAATAGATGGATTGAAAAGAGGTCGAGATCCCTAATGGTCGCTGGAACGTTGGCCGCAACAAAGCCCATTGCTCACTCTCCAGACTTATGAGAAATTTCTCATAGGTCTCAACCGGACGCTCTTGGGTGTTTCTGTTTTTGCTTCGGTGTTAACCCTCAAGTCCAATTAGTGTTCGATTTGCCATGTCATTGTCATGGCACTCGTGACTCTCGAAGCTGTCACTTTCTGTTTTTGTTTGCTACTTGGGTTAACCCTAGCTGCTCCTGTTCTTGACTGGGAGCACCGCGGTTCTTGTTTTGAAATTTCAAAAAAAGAAGAAGAGGTTAGGAAAAAGTTTGTGATTGGTACTTTTGACGTTTATTGCTTCTTTTGCGCAAAAACACGAATCTGTAACTTCATCATTTAATGCTTCTAGTAACTACTGTTATAACTTTAAAAAAGCTGATTTTGATAAAATGAATGAATGGTTATCCGCTTGTGATTGGACCAGTGTGCTGGGTGAACGTGACATTGATGAAGCTGTTAACTCGTTTTATGACACATTATTTCTTTGTTTTACTCACTGTGTACCACTTGTTCGTTCCAATCGTGATTCGAATTGTCAACCGTGGTTCAATGGCTCTTTGAAGCATCTTAAAAATTTAAAGAATAAAGCTTGGAGGAGGTTCTGTTCCTCAAGGAGTGATGCTGATTACGTTAGTTATTCTAATTCGCGTGCTCAGTACATTTCGTGTTTGACTGACTCGTACAACGATTATGTATTTAGAATGAGATCGGCTTTGCGTGCTGAACCAAAGCAATTTTGGAGGTTTGTTAACTCTAAGCGCAACTGTGACGGATACCCTTCATCGTTGCGACTCGGTAACTTAGACAGTGTGGATCCGTTAGAGACTGCCAATCTTTTTGGTGACTTCTTTAAAACTGCATTCTGTGATAACCACTGTGATATTAGTTATAATGATTTTACCCATTTGTTGAAGCTTCCGCTGACTTCTCTTCAACCTAAAGACCTGTTTTTCGATGTACATTTCTAGCATAGCTGATAGTTTTTCTGGCGGTCCGGATGGCGTTCCTTCCACACTCATAAAACATTGTGCTACGTCCATCGTTCCTGTTTTGTGTTATTTATTTAATTTATCTTTAACTTCTGGTATTTTTCCGAAACAGTGGAAGCTTTCTTTGATTATTCCTTTGCACAAGAAGGGCAATAATAGCGACATTTCTAACTACAGACCTGTCGCTAATTTAAGTTGTATTGGTAAGATATTTGAAGCCCTGGTTTGTGATGCTTTGTACTTCCACTGCAAGCCCTTCCTGTGCTCTTTTCAGCATGGTTTTATGAAGGGGAAATCTACTACGACTAATTTATTGGAGTTTACTAATTTCTGCTTTTCTGCTATTGAAAACGGTAAGCAAGTGGATTGCATTTTCACTGATTTCAGTAAAGCTTTTGACCGAATCAATCATAAAATTTTAATTCACAAGTTGACTGTTCTTGGTTTTCATTGTTTTTGTTAATTGGCTTCGTTCTTATTTATCTGATCGTACGCAGCGAGTCATATTCCGCTCAGCCCTTTCTGACGAAATAAATAATACTTCCGGCGTACCTCAAGGTAGCCATCTTGGGCCACTCCTTTTTATAATTTACATCAACGATGTATCTCTGATTTTGGCTAATTCAAGAATTCTTTGCTACGCCGACGATGCCAAAATCTTCCGCATTGTTTCTAATGAAAACTTCCAGGGTTGTCCTTGCATTTCAGTGTATACAAGGAGTGATAAACTCCCCTGAGCTCTTAAATACTTTCAATATATCTGTTCCCATGCGCTCCTTGAGGAACTGTGACTTCTTCGTTGTTCCTCAGCATAGTACAAACTATGGCATGCACGAGCCGGTTTCATCAATGTCTCGTCTCTTTAACCGCCAGTTTGATTGCATTGACTTTCATCTTTCAAAAAGTCAAATAAGAGATCAGCTTAGTTAATGTTACTTGTTTTTCATTATTATTGTTATGTATACTTTTTATCGTTATTATGGTTATGTATGCTTTTGTTATTTTATTGCTATATTTCACTTTTGTATACTCAGTAATCAGATCATTGATGAAGTTTTAAATGAATAAATGGAGCTAACAGCTTTTTGACATGGTTCTGACATGTCCCCGGATGATACAGGAGTCACGTTCCGGAAGCAAAAACAAAAAATAAAACTATTAACACCCAACCCTCCTTGCCGGTTTCATGCAGTTCGTTCAGAAGGTGTTAGTCAAGGATTCTGTAACGCTTTCCTGAGAAATCCGGACAGTGACTAAAACATGAGTCACCGATTCAGATTCCTCTCCGCAACCCCTGCATATAGGATCATCAACAAGTCTCATCCTGTAAAGGTGCCCCCCACGAATAAAGTGCCCAGTGAGAATTAACACTAGAGTTTTCAGGGTTGTCTTGTTTAGTCCCAAAAGCATATTTGTTCGGTTTGAGCTGGGTTTATCGTACAGTTCCTTTGTAGTTCTACCCGCAGGGTCATCTAACTAAAGGCGACTGTACTGGCGGTCAGCCCAAACCGAAATATTAGAGGCAAGGAGTATACGATAAAAAGTACGAACAAAATTCGTCAACTGCCTTCGAGGTTGTGTGTGTGTGTGTGTGTGTAGAGATTTGTTATTTGTTGGCTAGTGATAAAAAGTTAATTAATTCTATATTTCTGTTGAAAAATCTAAAGGACGAACTTTTTATGTGATTAAATGTCCGATTTTATGCTTAGATGGATGTGACTTAAATAGTAAAATTGGTCATCAAAAATGGGGAAACTTTTATTGACCTTTGTAGTTATAACCATAAATAATAAAAGAATTCACAAAAAAAGCTTGAAGTCATTCGGTATGTAGAATTCAATATGAAAATTTTTAACAGGATCTTAAAGATCATTTATAAATAAACTAAACTAGGCAGAAAAAAAAACAAAACCCTGAACTCTATGTATATTATTTCACACCAGATCTAATTTTGGGGTAATTTTTTTTTCTGCCCTGAAAGATATCCAAATATTGTCAGCGTAATTACACCAATAATTAGTACTTAACAACATTTTTATATATTTATAATCATTTAAAATTATACAACAAAATTCTGCATAAAATGGTTGCATTTAATAATAATTTTCATTATTTTATCTTTTACAGGACTTAAATAAACGAACGTGTATGTGTTGGCGAATGCTTGATAACAGAAACGAACCGCGAAGAAAATCAACCGATTAAAACAAAAACACAGAAATATAATGTTCCATTAATATTAAAAAAAAAAGCAGAAATAAAAGTTATAGAGAAAAAGAGAATAAAACAAATATATTAAAATATAAATTTTTAAAAGTATTTCGTATAAAAGAAAAAGTAAAAAATCATATAACAAAAAAAAAAAAAATATTAGAGGAAAAATTTTGCTGTCTTTTTGCATTTTTGCAATTTTATATAATATACATATTATCAAAATATTGATAAAAAAATAATAATTGAAAAGATACGAAAAGTATTATTATCAATAAACTTAAAACAACAACAAAAACAAGTATATATTTAAGGAAAAAAATACATATTTAAATTAAATGTAATTCAATCGTTTAGTAAAATTTAATAAACTTAATTCAAAAAAAGAATAACATTTTAAGTAAAGAAAATAAAGAAATAAAACCAAAGAGCTACGAACTGGATCGTTTCGATCTATATAAAAAAAAAGAAAACAAAAATATTTTTTAATCTTAAAATCATAACAACATCTTTATTAATAATTATTTCAATTAGAATTAATTAACTAATTTTTTTCTTTTTTGTTAAAAAACAAACAAACAAACAAACAATTCCGGGCTTGTGCAAAGCGCAATCTTATTATAATATATATAAATTGAAATACGACGTTCTATCGTTTGTTTTTTCTTCGTACATTTGCGATTTAGTTAATTTAAGGGAAAAGTGTTAATATTGAAAATATTAAAATAAGTTAAAGAAAAAGAAAACCCCAAAAAAAGTGAGATTATTTAATTAAAGGAAACTAAAGATAATATTAGAAATATTTATTTAAAAAAAAAATAAAAAAATATAAATAAAAAATATTTAAAGTAATAAAAAAATAAATAATAATAAAAATAAAAAATGACTAACACAATGGAGACTGTAGTCCAGAATGGTGGTGCCAACGGATCTGTAGATGGAGGTCAGGAAGAGTCTAAAACTAATTTGATTGTAAACTATTTACCCCAAACGATGACACAGGAAGAAATGAGATCATTATTTTCCAGCATTGGTGAATTGGAGAGTTGTAAATTGGTTCGTGATAAAGTGACCGGTAACTAGACAATTTTTTTTATTATTTTTATTAATAAGTTTTTTTTGCTACAAAAGTTTTTATGCTTTTTTGTTTTTTCTTTTTTACATATTTACTTATTTCTTTGTACATATAATTTATTCAAATTTTATTTTGCTTTACCTAAGCAATAATTGTATATTGAAATTGATAGTTCACAAAAGTTAATTTTTTCTTATCTTTTAGTATGAATTTGCTTTAAGGTATATGAAGGTAGATAAAGTTAGTTCCTTATAGGAATATCTGATCAGATAAAATCTGAGCTCTTTATTTTGTAGCTCACCCAGACTTGAAAAGAAGTAACTACCAAATAGCCTACCTCTTTTATTCAATAGAGCGGGGTACTCGTAAAGTACGTGTTGGACGGATTCGATTTTCTTCGAATCCTTATAGCTCTAACAGAAATCGTTCGCTGTTATTCTAGCATGGTGTTCTATGGCCCAGTTACTCGTAATGAGCCCTATTAGATTCCTGGTATTTGTTCTACTGCCAGGTCACAATTGCCTCGCAATATGGCAGGTTTCCTTGTTAATCCAACGGAGGCTTGTCTTTTGATATTTAATGGACTATGCTTGTGATAAAAAAATTATTTTACTAAAATTTCAAATCTTTGTTTTCCCTTAAAAAAAAAATTAGCTCTTTGCGTTACAGTGGAATGCGCAAGAAAAGATATTTTCTTGTGTTTACTATATTCACACTATAACTTATGAACTTTACTTGATAATTTTTTATTTAATTTTTTTATTTATTTTCAAATAGAAATCAGATGGTAAAGCTTAATTGTCTAAGATCAGAACCTAATTAGTTATTGTAGTTAATGGGATACCGCAAAGCTCATTCCTACGGGTACACTATTTTTTTTTATTTTATCAATTAATGATATTCTTTCGGTGATGAGTATGAGTCTGTCAGTGTACATACATATGTATGTATGCTATAGCCACACGTTTAATTATACATAAATGTGTGTGCCAGCCTGTGTCAATAAAGACAACAATCAATTCACATTGACTCCCAAAAGTTTTCAAACTTTGATGAGGCAAAAAAAAAACAATAAATTTTTATTTACAACCATTACGGAGATCTTCCGAAAAAAAATCGACGGAAATAAAATTCCAAAAGTCCTGCAAACTTAAAGCAATGAATGCCTTACATAATGCTCTCATACTTCTTGAAGCCTGCTTAATTGGAGGAAACCTCATTCAAAAAAACACTCCTCTTTCTAAGAAGAGTGGGATTGTTGGATGAACTGTAAAGAAAGCGGTGCACAATAAGCCAAATTCGCCCCGCTTAGTTCTAGATCTAAGTCTTCATCTATAAATCTCATTAAATATTTTTACAACTACGGGTACATATTACATTGTCGGCCACCATACTGTGCATAGCAAACTGGTGATAAAATGGTCTAGTAAAATCATACCAAAAATAAAAAAACTGATTGGTTATCTTCACTCATAAAAATTTGTAGCAGTCCGAAGCAGTAGGCAGGCAGGCAGCAACAGTTTTTCATTAATTTTAGAAAACGAAATTCGTTATTTGCAAATTGGAATAGTTTACGTAACTGGTAGATGGTTGCAAGTTTATATTCTGGATGGGTAGGGCTTTCGAATGACTATGTAAAACTTGCAATATTTCTATGACTATAAAAAGTTCAAAGTATAATTGTTTCTAACATTTGCCCATTTTTTAAGTTTGCGGATCTAAGGTCTAAGGTTGTAAAACTTATTAAATTGTGACGAACGACAATTGAAACGCTTGCAGATTTTCAGAATTTGCATTTTTTTGTTTTACAAATTAACAACCAAGAAAACAATTGTGTTAATTTTTGAAACATTTTTGTTTCCGCAATTTTTTGCATATTTCGGACTGGGTTGGGTACAAAATCCAGAAAGATAAAATCCAGAGTGACCAAATCCAGAAAGACAAAATCCAGAAGGGACGAAATCCAGAAGTGACAAAATCCATAAGTGCCGAAATCCAGAAGAGACAAAATTCAGAAGAAATCCAGAAAAAGAAGTCCAGAAAAGATATTCTCGCGTAGTTTGAGTTCTTCATGACATTAACATTGACCCATCTCAAAATCGCGATCAACACTTAAAAATTTCACATAATGACCCATGTGCCAAGGCCTGGCTTAGCCTGATTCGTTCACAAAGATGCTAGGTTTCCATTAGATGAATATACAATCACAAGACTCCCAACTATATTATTAACACATTTTTAAAAGTTTTGAAAAAAAAAAATGAAATTTTAATTATAACAATTTTTACAATTTCGGGATTTTGACATTTATGTATTTTGTCGTTTTTGAATTTTGTCACTTCTGGAGTTTGTCACTTATGGATTTTCTCATTTCTTGATTTTTTATTTGTTCTCGATTTTGTCCCTTCTGGATTTTATACTTCTGGATTTTGTCATTATATAAATTTTTTTTTATTTACCACATCCAACATTCTGTCACAATTTAAAAACTTTTTAAATTAAAATTATTAAATGGTAGAATTTATTGTGTCTCTATTGACTGGCCGGCCTATAAAGAAGCCTCCTAATTGTATGGGGGTATACTTCTCTGAAAATATTCCCATTTCTATATAAATTCAGAAAAACAAAAAGTAAATCTAATTTTTATACTTTTGTGAATTATAATTGCATTATAGAAGTAAAATTAATAAAATTCTGCATGCTAGAATTACACAAAATTGTTAAATTTTTATTTTAATTTACAATAATTGAAAATAAAAAATATAAATTAAAAATAAAATAAGCAAAAACAAAAAAACTATATCATTTTACTTTATTTATTTTCTGGTTTCTCTTCTTTTGATTTATTTCCAGTTTTACCCGCCTCACTTACTGCTTTAAATCCTGCCCTGCAGCAAGGTATGTTTTTTCTTGAATTATATTTAATTTACAAAAAAAAAAAAAAAAAACAAAAAAAACAATTATAAAAAAATTCACATTTTTATTAAAAATAAAAAAATATATATATATATAATAATATTAATAATATTTATGTTGATGAATTTTAATGCTAAAACAGTCAGCAATTTTTTATTATTATTGATTTTTTGTTTGTTTTTATTTACTTGTTATAGCTGTTCTCTTTTATCAAACTTATAAAATTTTAAATCAAATTTTTATTTCTTGTCCTAATAAACATAACACCATATTTTTCTATTGTATGTCTACATTATGTAGTCTAATATCTAAATATTTTCTTTTAATATATTTAAAAATATTTTCTAATTTTATTTATTTTTTTTTTTCGTATTTTTGCTTCTTCTTCGTCTTCAATTGTACTTCCAACAAAACACAACAAAATCAAAAACCAAAAACTAAAAATCCGAAAAACAAAAAAAAAAAAACATCGTACTTAGGCCAAAGTTTGGGCTATGGTTTTGTCAATTATCAGCGTGCTGAGGATGCTGAAAAAGCAATCAATACCCTGAATGGTCTCCGTTTACAAAATAAAATCATAAAAGTTTCGTTCGCCCGTCCGAGCTCCGAGTCTATTAAGGGTGCTAACTTATATGTATCGGGTCTTCCCAAAAATTTATCACAACCGGACTTAGAGGCGATGTTTGCATCATTTGGCAGGATTATTACATCTCGTATACTCTGTGATAATATAACTGGTGAGTGAAATTTTTGTTTATTCATATTTTTCCACATATGTATAAGTATTTACTATTTATGTATGTAGAAGTTTTTATTATTTACTTATACTTAATTTTTTGTCTGTAGAATGTAGAATTATTTCATATGTTTACTTTTTATTTTTTGTTATATTACTTACTACATTATAATATACATAACTTGTTATATACTAGACAAATTTATACATAATTAATTAATTATTTTAACTTGCTTGAAAGATTAAAAATTACTTTGTTCTTAACTAAACTATATATTTTGGTTGTTAACTTCTTTTTATTAAAATCGCTTTTTATTATTTATAGTTAATTGAAAAAACAAAACAAAAAAAAATCATCATCATCTTCTTTATCATCCTCATGAGTAGGTCATATTTTTACCTTGTTCCCATCCGAAAATAAAATCCTTTCTATATTTCCTGCATGCGCTGACTTAGAGTTGCTAGACTTGCAACAAATAGATTCTCGTACCAACTGTATGACAAGTGAAAATGAAAAATTCTTGTACACTAGGTTACAATTTACATATATATAATAACAACAATTTAGTTTTAATGTTATGGTGGTTAATTTCATCGTGTGTTTGCTTATGTTCGTCCTCTTCATCCGGGTCATCGTCGGCTGAGCTATCAGCAGTGTTGCTATTGGCCTTAGAATTGGTCATTGTCGACTTAATCTGTTCGATCTTGGATTTGTTGATTAGTCTAGTTAGATAAGATGATTGTAATGCTATAGCAATTACAACCTGGTGGTTCTATACATCTTAAAGCAGTGTATAGACTGGTTGTATAGACACTAGAAATGTGAATGAGGTTTCTATTGCCGTGACTGTGGTCCTGGTGTTTCAGCTATGAAGAATACCATAAACCTTATTGTGGTTCATAGTTCCCTCACAGCTGCAACGAGTCCAATTGTATAATTTGCAACACTATACATGTGGTGGTAGATAAGCAATTGAAGTACTGCTTGGCAGTTTGGTAATCTATAACATTATCAGTTGTACACGTGAAAGCTGTGTACTGATGTTTCAGCCATGAGGAATACTATAAACTTTAGAGCGGTCTATAGTTCCTGATAGCTATGATAACTCCAATTGTATAGTTTACAGCACTATACAATTGATGTCAACTAAGCAGTTTAAGGTACTGCTTGGCAGTTTAGTAATTTACGACATTACCATGGTTTGCTCAGGAAGGACTGGCAATGATCCGAGTGGTGCTTCGGTTCATATAGCCAGGTGGCTAGTTGCAATGCCTATTTGAGGTGCAACAAAATATCTCGCATTATCCTTGGTAACGATTCTATTGACTTTAATTGAATTGATGTACGACTGTACAATATCTTTTAAAAAGTAATATTTGAAGTAAATTAGTTTTAATGCAATTTTTGCATTAAAATCTTCTTATAAGCTTGTCTAAGGGATACTGTTCCTAAAATAAAAGATATTTCGATATTTTAATACAGAATCTAGATTTAGTATTATCTGGCTCCGGGTCAAAATATAGGAGTCAAAATTTTCATTAGGCCACACTGCAGTTGCAGGTTTATTCTAGACCTGAAAGTATCCGGATAATTTACTGTCAGGATTATCCGAGATAATTAGGATTCGATACCTCTATCCGGATAATCCGGTTCCTAGTATTCGGATCCCAACTATCCGGATCCGGATCCAAATTATACGGATTCGGATCCGAACTATCCAGATCCAGAATAAGCAAAAAAAGATCAAAAATATAAAATATAAATAAAATATAAATTTCATGACATTCTCATTTTCTCAATGAAACAACACAATTTTGAAGCTTTTTTTGCTTAGTCTGGATCCGGATCTGGATCCGGATAGTTCGGGTCTGGATCCGGATAGTTCGGATCTGGATCCGTATAGTTCGGATCTGGATCCGTATAGTTCGGATCTGGATCCGGATAGTTCGGATCCAGATCTCAGGAATCGGATAGTTCGCAAATCCGGGTATTCGGATATCCGGATATTAGCAAATCCGGATCCAATTTTCAGCTCTAGATTCAAGTATAGCAGACCTGACGATATACGATTTATCATTTGGGTTGTAGGTTTGAAACCCCAAAACAGTAATCTTTTTACTGTGTCTTGATACATTGAGCTAAATATAAGTTACGTACTCGCCCAAAAATCATTGATGCAACCTAGATACGTTCTGCTTATTTTTCTTAAATTATATTTTACTGTTCTTTCTTCGTAGTATTGCCATAGTGTAAAAACTCTATTTGGAAAATATTTGCCGCCGAAATTCCAAAATTTTTGGAATTTCGTGTACGAGAATACAATTTGTCTCATACACCGTACCTGAATATAACTTCGCGTATGTACAAGAATTATCGTACGTCTAGCAACTCTGCACCGATTAACCAAATGACAAGGATTTATGGATGAATGAAATTTTTTAATTATTTCTTTCAGTCTCAAGGTCAAATTGCAATCGGCGCAGAAAGCATCATGCTCAGCTAAACTCCAAGACTAAATGAAACCATCAAATGCAGTATGGGAAACTTTATAATGCTAACTTCTTTTATAATTGAAATTTGTTTACGTAAGCAAAACACCTTAATACAGAGTTTTGTTTTTTGTATAATTTTAATTTACTCGATTTTCTTTTAAAAAGAAATCATCTGGAGGAAATATGGGTGCTATATTGTTTAATATGTTGTATAGACATATATTTATTTTTTACTTCAGTATGTTGGCTGAACTGTCGCAGTAAGCATCAAATTTTGAACTTTTCCAAACTGAGCAGGAAGGATCTTTGCTGCAAGCATCATTAATTATGCTTGGAAAAGATTTTGTACCATATGCTCGCTATTATATAAAACCGAGCATCACTGATGTTTGCTGCGCCCATTATCATTCGGCCTTAACTATTATAACTCGAAAAGTTTATCTCTCTGTCGGCCATGTGAGAATAAATTTCCTGTCTACACTTTTAATGTTCTTTAATGGTTAACAGTTAATGGCCAGACCTGATTTCATAAGTTAAGATGAAATGAATTGCACAAAAATAAGGTCTGAAAAAGGATAATTTTGGATAACTTTACAAAGTTATAATAGCTATAAAATTCGAGTGATTGTTTTTTTTTTTCAAAATGATAATAACAAATTTAGGGAAAGACTAAATAATCTCTATTTTCTGTGCCAATAAAGATAAATTACACGGTGAGAGACTTTTGGTTTCTGATCTCCGGTTTACAGAGACTAAAATCTCCAAAATATTTTGGTTCTGAAGATCAGAAAATTAGGTCTCTGGAGACCATAAGAAAAAAGTGTCTAGAGCGTATACCATTACCTACACGAAATGTGAAGTTTGATCTCTACAAATCTCCAGACTTCTTTATTAATTGTCAAGCAAGAAATTGTTATTAATATTTTTATGTTATGAGAAAAGTGAAAAAGCTTAAAAAAATATATCCTTGATATACAAATTTTACGGGATAAACACAAAAAATTTGTGTGATTTTGTTTTTTTAATAACCAGAACTCTATTGATGAAATAAATTTTCTGCCCTAAATCCATTATATTAATTATTAATTTTTTTATTAATACCTTTGTAACAATTTGTCAAACTTTGATTCCACTTTTTTCCTTTTCTTTTCCGAGTAGACCTACACTTAACTGACCAGAACACACAAATAGTCTCCGAAGACCTGGAGATGGCAAATGAACAAACTTTGGAGACCGGAGACCGAACCTGGAGACCTGTGTATTTTACTCTGTAGCCCAAAGTCTTTCGTCGTTTAGCTTCACCTTTGGAGTTTTTTTTTGCATCTCCGAAGTGTATACATGGGTCTCTGGGTCTCCACTGCAGAGACCAAAAAAATAGTCTATGAAGGCCAAAGTCTCTCGTCGTGTTGCTTCACCTTTAGAGACCAAAAAAAGTGGTCTCAGTGGAGGCCAATGTCTCTTGCCGTGTAGCTTCATCTTAAGATAAAGTATTAAAAGCGCAGTACGCATACAAATATGGTAATAAATAAATTCATTCACATATGTACATATTATATTTATACAGTCGAATTTTATTTTGCTATTGCTGTTGGGTTGGAACTGATAGCTCACTTTTAAATATTTAAGCAATAAAGCTAGAAATTTCTTTAAGATAATTTTCGCTTATAAATGACAATTTAATCAATAGGATGGTTTAATCAGTTCAGGTTCTTTAATCTTTGACCTGAATTTGTTCAATTTAATTTAAGAATAAAAAAAAATGATTCGGTTCTTCTGGTTCTATCACTTTGGCAAGGTCAAAATACGCGTTTCAAACTAGAAGCCCTTTGCACCCGAACGGCGCTTCTCAGGCACCATCCTATTCTTTACTTAAACTCGAACGGCGCTTGAGAGGCGTCATCACTAATTATGTTCCTATATATCGTATATTGCGCACGCTATAATTTATATAATTTTCATTTGACTTGTATAAATATTAATGTAAAATTATATCATCGGTATTTGTTTACCAAAACAAGTAATTTTGTTGCGAAATTCTTTGTAAATAAGTGAAGTAATAAAATATTATTGAATATTATTGTTGTTGCATGAATTTCTAAAAGAAAAGGCATCAGAGCCAGAATTTCATACACTTAAAATATAAATACCATGAGAAAAATGTTCACAACAGAGTACTAATGATGGCTCTGAAAGAAAGAAAGAACGGTTGAAATATATGCAAAATATAGTAACTAGAGTGTATGTCACCCAAGTATATAAAAACGGGTTTTTCGACGGCAATAATGTCTCTAGAAAGTTTTCTGAATCGGGAAGAAAAGTATATAAGTGGATAGTACTCAGTGAGACCCTTAATTTGATATGCAATATGTCATATTGGAGCCCCCCAGTCCTAACCCGCACTCTAAAAGTACCTCCGGTAAAAAAAAATCTTCTACGAATTGTAGCTAGTAATTAGCTGAAGGAAATAGTGAAAGCGGTTTTTAGATCGGACATAACCCTACCGAGTTAAAGTCGATCTAAGGTGCGGAAAATCTAGTACCTCACTTCGAATAGAAAGAGGGAAATACTAAAAAAAAAACTGAATATGGGTATGGAAAGATCTCCGAAAATAAAGAATGTTTTTACTTTTTTTTTAAAGATTAGAAAATATACTGTGCCTCCGTCGGCAGTCAAAGTTTTGTTTAGGGTATTTTGAAAAATCTAGTCCAGAATCGAATAGCTCAGATCCTGAGAAGAAGTTTGAGTATCCCCCCTAATTTTCCCTCTCGACCCCGATTCATATATAAAATAGCCTTGTTTGAAACTTTTCTCTCCTCTAGTTTCTTTATTAAAACTATTGTCGTATAATTGATTACCCATACTAAAAAAAAGCTCTGGTGCAAAGGTTTAAAGTATTATTTTTAATGCCTTTCAATATAATTTAAATTTATCTGATGTTCTATGAGATATTCCACAATTCATTTTCCATAAAATTGTCCAAAAAATTATATTAATTATTATATTCATAATAACTCTTTACACATATTCATCGCAGCATTTATAAAAAGCATGTCTATAGTTAGCAAAAAAAAAATAGTTCTTCATACGTATTATCAAATAAAATATTAGCTCCAAATATGCTTCAGTTTTTTGTTTGATTTTTTTTTTACATTTTAATTTCTTGCCTAATTTCCAACTATACCCACCATACTTATCCTTCCTCATCCATTATTAAATTTATTCACAAAAAACAAAAACCTTTTTTAAGTGAGCATTTTGTTTATTTTGTTTTTCCTATTCTTTTCTCTCTTCAGTAAACCAAAATGTCACAGAAACCGGAGATAAAACAAGTCCTGGTATGTAACAAGTAAAAGTTCACTAAGGCTAAAAAAAAAACAAAAAAAAAAACAAAATAAATAAATAAAAAAAATAAATAAAATGAGAAAAAAATAATAATAAATTAATAATGCTTTGAACTAAGAAGACGCAACAACAAAAATAATTTTATTCAATGTTTCCAATTTTTTTTTTATTATTTATAACTCATTAAAAAAAAAAAAAACAAAAAGAAAATTTCCTCTCCTTTTTTCAGGTCTATCCAAAGGTGTCGGATTCATTCGATTCGATCAACGTCAGGAAGCTGAACGTGCTATACAGGAGCTAAATGGAAAAGTACCCAAAGGATGTACGGATCCAATAACAGTTAAATTCGCCAACAATCCTAGCAGCAGTGCTAAAGCTCTTCCACCATTGGCAGCTTATTTAACACCACAAGCAGCTACAAGAAGGTTGGCAGGCGCTGTACCACCAGCTGGCAGGCTTAGGTTAGATTTGTATATACAAAAAAAAAAAAAAAAAAACAAATTATCGGGATTAATATATTTAATTAAAGTATGATATACATTTCGATTACCTTATATAGTGTACAAATTATACATATTTTTACCGTAAATGGAAAATTTTTTCTATGCATTATTAAAAAAAAAAAAAAAAACAACAACAACAAATTATCAACAATCGAGTTGTTTTCTATACAAAAAAAAAATTACTATTAAATATTTAACTTTTATTTGCGTTCTTATTCTTAGCAATTATAGCTTGAAGTTGTTGTTTACGTTTATTTTTTGCCCCAAAACACTTCATGTATATACGTGTAAATTTTAATTCACAATTACCTTTTGTACCTTGGTTAATTTTTTTACATTTCCTTCATAATTTCGAGCAATTTTCAAAAAAAAAAACCCTAAGCCAAGGAGAGCGGATATACAGAATTATAATTATAATGAGAAAAACAAAAAAACAACCACAATTACAACTAAAATCAATTTGAAATTATTAAAAAATAATAATAAACGTATCTCGAATGTTACATAAATACTTTAAATTTTACGTTATATACAAATCTGTCCGTTATTGAATGCCAGCTTTGGTTTTGTGTGATAAATTTTGAGAAAAAGACAAAAAAAATACTACCAAAATTTGGTACATCCCAAAATTAACCACAGTGTAGCTATCAATATTGTAGATCAGCCAATGAATTGTACACTTTCTGATAACAAAAAAAAATTATTTAGGTGTAATAAATTGGGCACTTCAAGGCAGTTATGCATTTGTTGAAGTTAGGGCAATTTCAAAAATATAGAATTTTAATTAATTTAAAATGGCAGTCGAAAATTTTAATTTTTTTTTTTTTAATTTAATTCAACTTCAACTTTATCATGTTATGTTAAGTATAACTTTTAGAACATCTGTAATGTGATAGATAATAGGCTGTGAAATATCAGAATTATATTTAAAAGTTCTTCGGAGTTAATTCATTCAACTCTCTGCCGGAACCGTGCAGTACTATTGTTGGCACTAAATTTTAGAAATTAAATTTTTGATTTGAATTTTGAAATCATCGTTAAAAAATTTCGTAAATTTTTCATATTTCGTAACAGAAATTTTATTCCTAAAAGTCAATTTTCAACGCATGTAGACAAATAGCTGAAAAGTTTTATATGTTTGTAAGCCTCTTTCGATAATTTTAAAAATGTAATTCCATGCTATGCTTATTGTTCAACTACAGACATATATTTGAATTCCTAATATCTTAAGGCCACTACCGCATATGATTTGCATTATCGTGTGTAGTGAAAGTTGGAGCTTGAGTTGAGACTGAAGTCTAGTATTGTTGAAATCACTGAAACTATTGCGTACATGCAAATATTACGACTTTGCTATAGAATTGAACTAAACAAAATCGGATGCTAACTTTTGACATCACATGTAATGAATTTTATGCAGAGTTTAGTTCAGTACTATAGCAAAATCGTAATGCAGCGTGTTTCCCACTAGGAAGTCAATAGAGCGGGAGGTGATAGTACTCACCTAGACGAACCAAAAATTGTATGGCAGGGGGGGGGGCATATCAATCGTTTAGTAGTTACAGGGTGATTAAGAAAAAAAGCTAGTTTTTGACAAAACACCCTGTATCTTAAAAACTGCAAGGTGTACGACCACAGTTGTATGCAGAACTTCATGCCCTTTCCAACGACTGCTCAATCAGCCCCATACCCATCTCCCATCGAGAATTATGGTTGGCTAAACTAAAAATTTCGGATTTTCTTACCTATTTTTTTAATTTAACCTCTATTATTTTTACAACAAGTCGTTGACATAACTTCTTTTTATAAAAACTCCTCTTTAATGTGACCTATATGTTAACGACTTTTTTGCAAAAATAATAGAAGTTAAATTAAAAAAAACGGTAAGAAAATCCGAAATTTTTAGTTTAGACAACCATAATTCTTGATGGGAGAGGAGTATGGGGCTGATTGAGTAGTCGTTGGAAAGGCCATGAAGTTCTGCATACAATGAGCTCTTAACTGTACGCCCTGAAGTTTTTAAGATACAGGGTGTTTTGTCAAAAACTAGCTTTTTTTCTTAATCACCCTGAAACTCCTAAACGGTTCGTATGACCCCCCCCCCCTGCCTTACAATTTTTGGTTCGTCTAGGTGAGTACTATCACCTCACGCTATATTGACCTCCTAGTGGTAAACACCCTATATTTGCCTTTACGCAATAGTTTCCATCAATTTCGTTCATGCGAGACTTCAGTCTCAACTCAAGCTGCTACTTTCGCTACACATGCTCATGCCAATGGTACGACTTGGCTTGGGTATACCAAATCGTACGATTTGCTTGAGCATGTGTAGCAGCTTTAAAGGCAGCTACACACGCTCAAGCAAATCTTGTGACTTATGCATGGTCCAGCCGTTTGATTTACATGAGCGTGTGTAGCGAATTTTGGAACTTGAGTTGAGAGAGTATAAGTTAAATCGGTCGAAACTATTGCGTGCAAGCAAAACTTACGACTTTGCTATGGAAATGAACTAGACAAAATCAGATGTTAACTTTCGCCTCCACTCGCAACGAATTTTGTTCAAACTTTAATGCATTCCTATAGCAAAGTCGTCAGGTTTGATTGTACAAAATAGTTTCGTCAGATTTCATTCATGGCAGATTTCAATCTCAACTCAAGCTCCGACTTGGGCTACATACGATCTTGCAAATCATACGACTTGACCATGCATGGCCCAGCCGTATGATTTATTTGACTCTGTGTAGCGTCCTTTAGACAAACTGGAATATCTTAATCTATAATTTAGTGAGAACATAAAAAAAAGCTTAACGTGAGTCGTACGTCAATATGTAGCCATAGTCTTTTTGGTTGGCTTTAATTCCAAAAAACTCGCTATTAATTTTATTCTTTATCGAGACTATTTTAGAAAATATTGGCATCATAGTAAATACCAATTTGAAAATAATTTTTATTTTTTTGGAAGCAAGCTCCAACCTTAAATTATGAAAAAGAAAAACAATTATTTTTACTCATAGAAATCGGATTTTTTTTTTTAATTTGGTAATGAGATTGCATATTTACCAAAATTTACAAATCTGTTTTAATCAGACTCCAATATCTTTCTATAGGCCTGAACTTTCATCCGTTCAACACAATCCAACTTTTCCGGGTAGCAATTCTTTCTGCATACACTTATTAATATAAATCCTACAGTGCGTTCATAAAAAAAACAGTAGCTCTGTTCAGTTGCCTGTTTCAAATTAAATATTCCATGTGCAATGATTTTTTTTCTGCAACTGAAACGTATTTTTTTAAATTGAGGACTCCTGTAAAGGTTTAAAATATGATTCATCATCCATAAAACCCAAAATATTAATTTGAAATAGTTAACAAACAAAATTGTACAAGTCTCTTTTAATTGCTGTTTTATTTTTGTTTCTGTAAACACTTTTACAATTGATATGTTGTAATGATTTCTTTTTTTAATTCTTTCTACAATTTACAACACTATTTCACTATATCTCGCACATAACTTTTGTTTTTGTTTATGTGGAATTGTTTTTTTTCCAAAACTTTTGTCAGTTGTTTCTTCTGATCTTCTTCTTCTTCCTAGTTTATGTATGTTTAACATTCAAGGTTTTCTTTTAACTGTTTGTATCACTGTTTATTGTAAAACTTTAATCTCTTTTGCTATGATGAAATTTATCCTGATTTTCAAAAATTGTTCCCAAAATTGATTGACGAACTTCCAATCCAATTGTTTTAAACGCATTTTGCAGAATAATCTTATAAATATTAATGTAAGGGACAAATCTTGAAACTATAGATGAAGTGCAAAGTTAATTCGTAGAGCTAACAGGATTAAATATTACTCTGTGTATAAAAAATGATGCAATATTTTCTGAAATAGTCTTTACTTCATTTCCTATGTAAAATTCGCAAAATAAAGAATAGCAGTACTTTTAGATACATATTAAATTAATTTATCAAAAGTCTTCCATTGTGAATTATCACAATAAAATTCCTCCTTTGGTCGATAAATTTTCAATTTTAATAGTTTCAATGATGTAAAATAAAATAATAGACAGGACTACATACATAAGTGTTTCAAATAGCACAGATTGATTCTTAAGTCGAAAGTCACACAGTATTCAAGAAGAAAACAAATAATTTTGTCAAAATATATTTCTTGGAGATTACTTCTCCTTTTTGTATTGTGTGCATGTATGCTTGGTTCTATGACTAATCATTTGCATAAGCTGAAAATTTTTAATCGAAAAGCTAAAGAAAAAACAATGAAGATGCTCAACAACCTTGTGCACGTCAATTATTCAGTTCAATATTTTTTCGACATGGAAAAAATATTCGTTGTGTAAAATTACACCATAAATGTAATTATATACACTCATTTCTTACCGAAAAAGTTCTCTAGAATACAGCATTTATGTAAAAATAAGTGGATCGGTATAGCTGAGGAAAATTATCAATTGAGTTGGAGGTTGCTTTACACATTTCGATGTAGTAAACCTTAACATTTGATTTGATGAGTCAAATGTACGGGTAAATTTACACTATAGTTCTTTACGAGATATTTTCATCGAAAATTTAAATTGAATGAAACTATAGGGCAGACTTTGACTTAAATTTATTTCTCTCCTAGGTAATATAAACTTAGTGCTTTGATTTCTCTTCAGGATTTCACTTTGAATGTGAAAAATAATATTGACCGAGAAGCTCCAATAGTATCTCTTGTAATTCTTTTACTATGCTTTTAAATTCGGGATGAAAGAAAGTTTGCTTTTAGAAATTATTTAATATCTTCAAATAATCACCGTCTTGATGTATCAGTTTAATATATACATATATGTACATACAAAAAAGTCATACATACAATATTACACATCGATAAGGTGTATAACTTCTTACATGGCACAGTTTACTTTGTATTGTTCACATTATTTTAAATTTCAAAATTTGTAAACCGTATATGGAGTTAATTCTGGGATGTACTCACTCTTTGATTTTTACAATTATCATTTAAAGTCAAATACTAATTTAAAAAAAAAAAAAAGAAAAAAAATCTTCCTTGAAAATACCATTTAACATTAAAAATTCGCGAAAAAAAAAAAACAAAATATTTTTGTTTTCAGAATTTTAATAATTTTTTCATTTCATTGAATTCTTGTGTACAACGTAGTGTGAGGTTTTTGCCTTTTTGATCAGAAGAACTTTTTCATAACACTTTTTTTATAATTTCTCTATATTTTTTCATTTTTTTTATATTTTAGCATTGGAAAAAGCCCGATGTTAGCCATTAACAAGGGTTTACAAAGGTGAATTGTTTTTTGTAACTGTTTCTCGTTTTTATGTATATAAATTATGTTTTATATTTTTATTTTAAATGTAGGTAAACACCTACTGTAGATACATTTAAGTTTTTTCGCTCGATTTTATTTTATTTTTTGTAAATTTTTTTTTTATGCACACACATATAATTTGTTTTTATCGCGTCAATTATTATTTATTTATATAGGAAAACATTTCTATTATTTAATATTAAATTAAAAAAAAAAATTACTTAGTTACATTCATACATACCTATATTGTACATAAGCTCACAAAAACATACATACAGGGTGATTCAGATCAAGATACCTTCCAGTATACCACGCGATTCCTTGAGACAAGCTGATCAAAAAATTGTTCCACAATCCCCCCCCCCCCCCCCGTAGAAACCTTCCTTTAGGAGTTGTGGCCAGTTGAAGATTTCGCCAATATTCGTGAGAATAAATGAGCATAACTTTTGAACCAAAAATACAGAGGAAATATACTTTTCGACAGCTACTATTCTTGGCTATTTAATAAGCCAGCAATAACCAAAATCTTTAGTGTGGTTCCAAAGTTATGCTCATTTATTCTCACGAATATTCGCGAAATCTTCAACTGGCCACAACTCTTCAAGGAAGGTTTCTATTGGGGGTTATGTGGAAGAATTTTTTGATCAGCTTGCCTCGAAGAATCGCGTGGTATACCGGAAGGTATCTTGATCTGAATCACCCAAATAGGTATATAGTAGTCTCGAAACGAGAATAATAATTCGTTATTTCCGAATTTTGTGCTTGATGGTTCTCCAATTTGATTTAAGGATCTTACAGATTGAAATATGGGTTATGGTAGATTTAAAATATACTAGAATCTGTGTGACGAAATAATAAACTATGAAAAAAGAATTAATGGTGGGGGGTCCATAATTTAAAATAACATAGCAATTTTATAATTTTGTGGTGATTTTTATATTCAAACACAAAATTATAAAAAGGAAAGGGCGTCCAAAAATGTTTAATTAGGGTTGGCCTTGTGACATTTTTGATTTTATGTAATTAGGTGGGGGTAAAGAGAAGTTCATTAATTATTACAATTATAAGATTATATTATTGTACACATTTTGTGTATTTTTTAATAGTATTATCTGACGTAAATTAAAAGATAGAAAAAAACATATTTTTCTCTGTATATCAGAAAATGTTAGATTTACAAGATCATTCGAAGTCACCAAAAATTGTCCCTCAGTCTGTTTTATAAAATTTATTGTGAATCTCATATTTTTCAATCTCCAAAGATTACCGAGAAAATCCACTGAACGCATACCATACCAGATGAGATGAGAGAATCACCTTATTGTAATACTAAAAAAAAAAATTCTTCCTCTATGTTGGTATGCCTGCTCATTATGAGATGAGATTGAGGTGTGTGCTGAATCTGAAGTTATTATACCAAACAAAGAGTTAAAATTAAAAACAACGATTTTCATTTTCTCTTACAATTTACCTTATTTTATCTAAAAGTATCGAATACTCAGGTAAGAAGGGAAATGGTTTTTGAGATCATAGTATGCATCGAGATATGCAAAAAATATAATAACAAGGGGGCGGTTCAATTTCTACTATATCCTACACTGTAAAAAAAAGTATGGGAAAAAACCTACATTTTAGGGAATATTCCCTACATTTTAGGGAATATTCCCTACATTTTATGGAATATTCCCTAATCTTATCGAAAAATACCTAAGCTTTGTGGCACAAATTGTTGAAAATTTTTTATTGTGTAGAAGTTACAAAGGATTCAATCATCTTTTTTATGTAATAACCTGTATTAATCTAATTACGCTAGGTAGGGATACCTTTCATGTCTAAGTATTGTGCAATGATTTTCTTACACCATCCCATACTCATATCAAATCTTAATTCCGAAAATATTATTATCACTTTGAGTAACATGATCTAATCTAAAATATTTAAAAAGATTTTCGAATGGGTATTTTGCAGAAATATTCGCATTTTTTGAAATGTCTAGAATATTTTCTAACTTTTTAATAAAAAAAAAAAGAACTAATTACTGAAATCGTTTTTCAATACTTGGACGCAAAAAATTCGTTCTAAAACTTCACTTTTTCGTTTTCGGGATTCCAAATTCATTGAGCTCCCCATTTTCCATAGTTTTAAAGTTTAAATTTTGGAATTCTTATAACCGAATATATTTAATTTTATATATGTAAAATTTTAAACGTATCCAAAGAAACAGTCAAAAACCATATACAACAGAAATGAAAATTGCATACTCCCAGGTATATTTCATCGTTTCCTGCTGAATTTCGTACAAAAAAAAAAAGATAAAAACTCTCGTACATGCTTACACCTCGACATTGACCAAAATTAGGGTTTTTGTTTGATAAGTCACCACTTCATTTCTTCTATGATCTTATCCATTACTTTTAGTATGTAAGTATGCCTCGTACTTCGTTAGCTCACTCTCAGTACGTTTACATGTATACTTGAGTACTTGACTTGAAATCCACTGACTCAAGTATACTTGAAGTCAATGTATGTTTACATGATATTTTGATTACTTGATCTCTATTTGAAGTATACTTCAAGTATTCATGTAAACGTACTGTATGAAGATAAGAGCAGTTGTCTATAAGGTCCCAACATCAAAACCCGAACGAGACAAACAGTGTTGCGTTTTCTGCTTCTATTTAATGAGTTAATTAAAGTTTTTAAAGATTAAGATCTGCTGATCTTTGATAAGAAAATCAGCTCAACTGGTAGTCAATTCTTAAATGATTTTATATGAATTTGTTTTCTGTGTGTCAAGCAAGAATCTGATTAACTCAATTCCTTTTGTTCGCAATTCTTGTAATACTTTCTCTTTCTCTAAGATACAAAATTTCAAAGAGACCTTTGACCGTTATTTAAGTCTTTTGCTATATGTCTTTCGGAACATGGCAAATTTTCGTTTATATTTTCATCTTTTCTGGTCATTTATTAAGAATTTATCTTCAAATCTAATTGATAGCACTCTGTTAGAACGATTTAGTTTCAATCTGTCGTCGCTTTTGTTTTTGCATTCTGAATGATTCTGAATGCACCTGAGTTTTTTTTCGAATTCAAACAGAACGATTTTCATTTTGTATTCGAGAATGTGTTGTTGTTGTTGTTGTTTACATTTTGGTCTGCATAATAGTTGATGTTAAGTTTTCTTTGTTGAAAAATGGCTTTAGTTTTGATAAACAACATTTATACGAATTTATACTTGCTTTTGTAAATTGAAAGAAATATTGAACACTTGAAATGGTTTTGTTTCGTACTTTTTTATGTGCACAGAACTAAATTATGACATCGTTCTATCAATTTACAGAGATTGATTTAGAACCAGAAAAGGAACGCCGCAAACGTTTCGCTTAAATTTTTCAATGGGTTTTTTATAACAGAATAGAATAGACTATCGCTCTTAATTCATGTTGTTATATACAATTAGGTTCAAATCTCTACTGATTCATGTCGCAAATATATGTATATAACAGCTTAGCTAAAGTTAGGTGGAAAGTTATCTACTTCCCTACTATCCCTTCCGGATATTTTAAGTCTTTAAAAAATTTATAATTAATAAATTTTAAATAAAAACAAATAACTTAAAAACTTGAAATCAACACTGAAAAACACACAAAATGCATGTGATAATTGTACAATAATCCCTTATACATTTGTCCATAACCAAAACAAAAAAAAAAGTATCATAATTAAAAGTAAAACTTTTTTACAATTCTTAAAAACAAAAATCTCTAAAGAAAAATATTATTTTAATCTCTTTCAGATATTCTCCACTCGCTGGAGATTTATTGGCAAGCTCATTACTTCCTGGCAGTGCAATGACCGGCTCTGGATGGTGCATATTTGTTTATAATTTGGCTCCAGAGACCGAAGAGAATGTTTTATGGCAGCTGTTTGGACCATTCGGTGCCGTCCAAGGCGTCAAAGTGATTCGTGATTTGCAAACAAACAAATGCAAAGGATTTGGTTTTGTCACAATGACCAACTATGATGAAGCTGTTGTCGCTATACAATCTCTCAACGGCTATACGTTGGGTAATCGGGTGCTGCAAGTTAGTTTCAAAACGAATAAAACAAAAACTTCTTAAATTTTTCTTTCTTTCTAATTTATATTACTAAATATTATTATTATTATTAACCTTGTAATTAAGGAGAGATATAATAACACACTTATAAGAAAAGCAAAAAAAAAAAAAAAAACAATCTTTTCCGTTCTGATTCTGTCTCATTTAAATAAAGCAAAACAAAAAATAATTAAATAAAAAAGCAAAAAAAAAAAACTAAAAAATTAAATAAATTAAAAAAATAAATGGTGAACATAGTGAAATAAAACATAAAATTAAGAGAAAAAGTCAGAAACACCAAGAAAAAAACTTAACATAAAAAAAAGAAGAAATTCATCAACGTACATACATACATCAACCTATACGTGTTTTTGTACGTTTCTAGTCCTGTAAATCAATGTGAATCAAATATAGATAAAAAGTGTATAGGAAAATATTGATAAAAACAAAAAAAAAAAATGATAAAATTAAATAGAAAACTTAATATTCAAAATACATATTAAAAATGAATGAAAATGAGAGCTGCGCTTTCATTGCATTCAAAAAAAAAACGATGGCAATATTTTTGGAGGTTGAGGAATTTCAAAACTTTTTAACAAAAAAAAAAAAAAACCTAGAAAAAACTAAGAACAAAAAAAGAAAAGAAATAAAAATAAAATCTAAGCACATTATCAGATAAACACAGAATTGAAGTGGAGCGTGGTATTATATAATAATAATAATAGATAGCGAGCGACGAATCTGAAGATTATCTAAACCAAAGATAACAACATTTTTATCGAGAAGATGAGATTATATACATTAATTAGGGGGGAATGAGAGCGTCATCAATCTCAATGTGAAAATCCTGCTTCCAGACTTAAGATACTAGAAATAAGTGTTTACATAGTTTTTTAGGAAATTTTTACGCGCAAAATGAAACAATGGAGAAATGTGAATTTAACCAGATTCGTTTTATGTATAAAGTTAGCTACTTTTTTGTATAAAAATTTTCATTAGGACTTTGTTTTAGACTTTTTGGACTAAAGCCCACCATTGCAATTGATGCGGCCGGCCTCTCGTCTCGAAACTAAGGAATGATCCTATATTATGGACACAGTGTTTAGGCTAGGTAGGGATATGCGTTAATTGTTCACTTGAAATATATATCTGATGTAGTTAATTTAAAAAAGACTACTATTAGATAAAAAGCTCATTACTATATAAATAATTGCTACACATGGAATTAATTACATTTATAGGCGAATTTTTTATATGGGGGAATTTAATTTTTTTTTCTTTTTTTTTTATGTATGCTACTAGAAGTCTTTAGTCTCAGATCTAACATTAGCCTTATATCCTAAGGTTTAAGTTTTCGTCCTTGGGCATTAAGATTTAGGCTTGAGGATCTTTATTACCCAATAGACGTTAGAACCTAAAACATAAATTTTATACTTTAGGTCTTTGAATTTAAACTACAGGCTGTAGATTTACAACTATAATCACAAGTCCTTATAGTTAGGCCTTAGACTTTTGCCCTTTATTTAAGAGCTCAATTTGAACACTCATTCAAAATGGTTCAAAACGTAAAGTTTTAAATAGATCACACTAACAACGGAACGAATAAATCTTATATTTTACCTAACATGGCAAAATTACATTCCAAATTGAGTTGATTCAATGAATTTAACTATTTCATACAGTTAATTCATTAATATTATTGAATGCAGTCTTTGAACAAGTTTAACAATTCGAATGAATATTCCAAGAGCTTGCAGTTCAGCTTTAACTGAAAAATTATATAAAAATTGAAGTTTGAAGCTCAGCTTTAAAAATATAGCTTCATATATACTTTAGTCTTTTTAAAATTTGAACTTAATGACTATTTTATTATGACCTTGAAGTGCTATGAGACTTGACAGTAGTTTGTCAATATAGTAAGAACATGTTTAGCACCCGTTAAGAAAAAAACACACATACAGAAATACTATAGTAAAAATCCTCTCTTACACCATTTGCTGCACTACAAGCGTTACATATCGTTACCCCATCCTCCGCTCTTCAGAGCTGGATGGAATATACTACATCTTGTAAACAATTCTGTTCTATACGAATATTGTAAAATTTATTCCAGTAAAACGCATTAGGTAAACATATAAGAATTCTCCACTCTCCATATTCTAAAATGGCGCCATCCATATAATGTTGATATTTGATTACGTTACACAATTCACACCCTGGTAATTTTGAAAAAAAAAATTAATTTTCTAATCATTGAAGACTTGTTTATACTTAAAAAAAAAGAAAAAAAAAGAAAAAAGAAAAGCCCACACATGCAATTCGTCTATAAATTTTCTCATTAAAAAAATTCAATAACTAAAAGGTAAAAAATAAATGTAGCAAAAAGTAAAAGTAACGCAAAATTTCTTGTGCAATTCGCATTTAGTCAAATGATTTTCATCCACTTCGTACATTTGTTTTTTTTTGTTTTTTTTTCTCATTATAATTCTATTATAATTACAACAACAATTTCCTTGATATTTAGATATATTTCTTTTTCTGGTTATTTTAAGACACAAACTTTAAACGCACTTAGATATACGCTTTTACGAACCTATGTTTACCTGGGCCATTTTTAATATATATATTATATATTTTCATAACACATACATACATATATTCAACCTCCGAACAATAAAAGTAAAAATTCTATGTGTAAATTCAAATTTTACACATGTGTAGAATAATACAATGTATAACATAGTATTTATGTAATTTTTTTTTTTTTTAATTATAATATTATTTATACTGCCCAATTAAGAAAGAAAGAAAAAAACAACAGTAATAAAAAGTTATATTTAACGCGCATAAAACTTGAGCCAATCTTAATGGCCCCACATAAATAATCTCTACTGCCTGACATTAAAGTAAAATTATTATTATTTTTTTTTACTTATTTTACAAAGGCATTTAAAGTAGAATTGCAAACAAGTTATACTATCTAAATATTTTAATTTTTCATTCAACGAACAAAACAAATTCCATATAAAAACAACAGAAACAATAAAATAAAAATATTAAAATCAAAAGTAAAAATGAATATGAAAAAGGATAAATAAAGCCCTGTTGAGCGAAAAGAAAAAAAAAGAAAAGAAAAAAAAACAATTCCACTGTGTTATAAACTTAAAAAAAAAAATTTAAATTTAAATATTATTACATGTTTTCACTCTTTTTCATGTCTCTTATATTATAGATACTATCGATGTTCAAATTACCATTTATATGAACTTTAAACAAAAAAACATAATACCAAAGCAAAGTAAAGTAAAGCAAAAGGAATCAGCATACGATAACAATTTTTATTAATTAATTACCCTATTATTATTATTATTATTACTTAATTAATAATAATAAATATAATTTAACGTCTAAAATTATTACTTAACCGAAATTCTATACAAGTCACACACATACCTTAGTCGAATTATTTATTGCAAATTTTTATACATAAATACTTATTTACTATATATATTCTTAAATTTATTTACAATATTTAAGTGATTTATTTACACAAAATACTCTCGATGATGATATTATTATTATAGATGTTTTTTGCTCTTTTAATAAAATACACCTATTTCTACTATACTTAAATTAAAATTTGTGTTGTGTGATCTGTATTTTGTTTTTTATCTTATTCTTCATTATTCGTATAATGTATTTTATATTTATTACCTATTCCTATATTTATTCTAATTTATTCAAAAATCAGTTTAATTGTATTCATATTATTTACATATTTATGTATGTATGTATACGCTCACAAAAAAAAATATTGTGTAACTAAAATGTGAGAAGTGAAATTTAAATTTTATATTATTATCTATAGTCCATTTGCATTGATGTAATATTATTAATTATATATGCATATTTATGATTTTTATACGTCATAATAAGTGTAATCAAAATTCAATTTACATATATTATTCTTATTTAATCTTATTTATTTACTTATTTATTTATTTTACATAAGAAAAAGTAAAACAAATAATTTCTATTTCTTCTTCTTATTCTATAACTTATTCTCGTCTAGTCACAAATATATTTAGTAATTTTTTTCTTAATACAAGTTATAATTTCTTTAAAAAATATATATATATATATAGTATATATATATATTAAAAGCATTAAGTAATTTATTTATTAAAATGGAAAATATTTATTAAATATTTAATTAAAAAATAAAAAGAAAATAAAAAAGTTTACATTTTGTCGATATTTCTTAAGTATTTGTACAGGGTGTCCAGCTAATCATGTACTCCAACTGACATATACCAATTAATTCTTTTGAGTCTTCAGAATGTTTGTTCTGACACCACCCTATACTAAAATTTCCCGTTAATTGTTTTGTTTTAATTACTTATTAAAGTCACTATAGGTCCTATGTCAAGAGCATTACAGGTTCAGCTATGTATAAGGATTCATTTAAAAGTAAACAATGTTGGCATTCCAACGGTATATTAAATTTTTACATCTGTTAATAAATGTTGACCTTATCAATTATTATCACCATCTTAAATGGGATAGAAAAGTCCTTGCCGGATAGTGGAAATAAATCAAAATATATATACATATATGCGATACAATCCGGATAATTAAGTTTTTAGTTAATCGAATCACAGATAATCGAGTTTCTCATAATATTTATTTACTTTTTTTAATAACAGTGCTGTTTCCGCAGATCCTCCAATATGGGCTAAATCCATTAATTTAGACGGTCCCGCATGAATTTAACTCATCTTGCAGGATCTGCGTAAAGAGCAACGTTATTTTTCAAAAAGAAATTTCGATGGCGCTCAGTGTCGTATGAAGGAGAGTTGGGTCACGGGATCATAACCCCCTTAAATTTGAAGTAAACATTATTTAATTAATTGAGTTATTTGAAAAAATGTATTTTTTTATTTTATATTTGTTTTATTTATATAATTCAACTACAAAAAAAGTTTTATTCTAAAACTTAAAAAAATTAAAAAATATTTCAATGAATATTATTGTATGCATGTGATGTATGTGTACAGGTTTTTCTCAGAATTTGAGAGTGGGATCCCAACTTTAGGTGATCCAAAACCCTCGAGAAACACTTCCCAATCCACGAAACAGGCTCACTTCTATATAACGTTCTCATTCAGTCTAACACCAAGTACTAACTGAGAGAGAACTGTAAACAACAAATATATAAGTGGGTTCGTCGAAATAAATGTTTTTAAATTAATTATTTAGGTTATTACTGATAAAAAGTGTTTAACAAAAGTAATATATTCATTAGATATGCAGCAGAAATTTGAAAGGTTTCATTAAAATCACTTTTCGAGTTACACCACAACTTTTTCAACTTGCCGCCAATGATTTTTTCAATGTTGACACGAACGTAAGAGCTCTTTTTGACACAAAAATTGTGCCTACATGAAATAGAAAACTAAGCAGTCCATATTATACCTATATGTCAATGGTGCCACAACACTCAGAAATTGAAGGGTATGATAACAAACTGGCCAGAAAAGAAGCATCCATGCATCTCACAAGACCGCAACTCACAACACCGTGAAACTTACTATTTAAAACTGGATCCAAAACCAAACGGACCAGAGATGGACTTCAATGATAGGCTCCAAACAAGCCAAAGGAGTCATTAAAGGATCTTCACCCAAAAGAGCGTGGATCTTTTAAGGCTGTCTAGCAATAAACTCAGAATTATTACAAGAGTCCTAACCGGAAACTGCAAACTTAACAAACATATGAATCGGATGATATGCCTCACCCACTGATCGTTATTTTTGAATTACTGTAATCACATTTTTGCGAAATGGTGCCATCTATCGGTACTTTCCTGGTATGTATGTAGGGAATGTCTCGAAGAGGATGAAATATCGGAGCACGTCTTATGCGAATGCGAGGCTATTACAAATTGTAGATTTTGGTCGTTTAGCAAAGACTTCTTAAAGCCTGCCGACTGTAAGGAATCTTCACCTAAAAAAATACTTCTCTCAGGAAGAGTGGGATTGTTGAAAAGAAAGCGGTGCACAATAAGCCAATGAATGGCTGCATTTGAAAATTATTGCAGTTTACATTATGCTCGGGACAGACAGAGATGTATTGTACAATTTAAAAGTTATGTAAGTAGGTATATATGTTTTCATTTATCTGATATTTGTTTATTTGTGAAAAAATGATTTCGGATAGTATTATAAAGTTAACTAGATAAAGAAAAAAACATTTGCGCCTCGTCGCTCCTTTCTTGGGAATTTTCAACTAAAATTGTGGATAATTTTAATTTGAATGTTGGCAAAAATCTCTAGTGCGTAAAACAAAGAAATACCGACTTGGCGTTCTCCTAACAGAAATGAACTACAACTATCATTTCAAACAAGTCAAACAACCTAACCTAACTATCTCTCCCACAGAAAAATGAAGTTCTAACAATTTGCAGTCAAACATGTTTTCAATTTCTGTAATATTAAACAAAAAAACAGCGTACAAATTTTGGGTAATTATGGAGTTTTGAGAAAACCAAGCGTGTTCGTGCTATTATTATTCCTATTCAATCATTTTCGTAAATTTTGTTCTATTTTGTTTAAAATAAAATTTTAGTTTCTTTCTATTGAGCAATTTCGGTAGCCCAACCGGTCGTTCGACTTGACATCTGTATACCTACATATGTACATACATATAAATATTTTATAATGCAAGTGCAACATCGCTGTATACTGGGTGTAGAAAAAGTAAATAACGGGATATTTTAGTTTATTTGAGAGCAGAAAACTGCTCTGAACTTTGTTACTGTTACATGAGTGATAATGATGCATGAGTTTGCTATGGAGTGATCTCGAGTCATTTTCTGCTTAAACATTTTGGAAGTAGTGCAGTAATGGACTAGTGGAGACAAGTGACAATTGTCAAGTGTTAAGTTTGTTTACATTTTATATAAATTATAATTCAATTTTATTAATGCAATGATTCTTGCTCAGTACCTATAAAGATAAGCTGAAATGGTCAAATCAAATAAAGGTATGTAATTATTCTTTTAAACAAATAAAAATTGCGATATCCCTTGCCGTAATATAAAGGAAATATGTATGACAGCTTTCATAAAAATAAAAAAAAGTGTATTTATCAGCTTTTGGTTGGTTACCTACTCTTTTTCCCTCTACCTTGCGGTAAACTCCAGAAGGGAGCGAAGGCTACGCAGTAAGCTTCGGCCATTTGCAATCACAGTCAGTTAATTCGAAAATTTTACCAACAATTTTAGGCAAATAATTTTTGATTCAATAATTTGATTAAACAAAAAATAGAACAAATCGTGCGCACATGAAGTATTTTAGAATTTCTAAAAAAAAAAATTATTTTAAATGAGAAGACTAGGTGTTTGGTTGGACACATTTTTTCACCCATTTTGCCTTACCCGAGCGAACTGCTTTCTGCTCTCAACTTAAAATCGCCTTGGAAGGGAAGCTTACATGCAAGCTGTTCTATATCTCGTGTAACCCCCGGTTTAAATGTTTTTCTACTTAACAGTTTTTTTCCCTTTATTTCTTTCTTTCTTTTACTTGAATATAGTTTCATTTGAATTATTTTCTTTCTCCTCTATCGTTAATTTGTAAATTTATTAATATATTTTTGTTGAAAAACTAGTTCAAAATTATTCAAATAATATCTATCAACATCCAACTGCTTCTAATACAGTTTACCGATTCCATATCGATTTTACCTGTGCTCTTTACACAATAAAAAAAATAAATATTTCGAAATTTATTATAATTCTTATTAAATATTTCCTGGTAGATAAACAAGAAGTCCGTTTGTGAAGTATGCAACTATGTAGTTCGATTTTTCTTACTGTTCAAACTTATTTAAAAATTTTCTTCCTATTAAAGGTCGAACTCGTTTAACGTAGAAAAATATATAGTTTTGATCTCATACAAAATGTGTAGGGAATTTTTGTTAGCTCTTCCTTTTCCTTTTTGTCGTACGCTCAGGAGTCATCTTGGTTGTCAAAAAGGTACTCAAACTCTTATCTAATAAATATGAAAATGTTTTTTTTTCCGAATTGGAACTAGATCGGATTCCGAGAAATATTCCCAAAAAATGTTTGAACTCATCATTTCTATGGTACAATAATGTAATTATTGTTTGTGCTGTTCTTATTGTTAATGTTCTCAGGCGAAATTATGCACATGGACATAAAAAACCATTAACTAACATCCTCTCTTAGTTTTGACGTATATAAAAAGCGACAAAATGCTGTAAGAGCCGAGTCTAGAAAATAAAAAAGTTGGGAATAATCTAACAAAGCACACTCAAGTCGACTTCTAAGATGAATAAAAACAACAAGTAGAAATTGCATTTCATTATATTTGCTGGTAGTATAATCAACATCCATTTTACCATTTATACACTTCAAACACGGGCATTTACCTTTAAACAATTAAAAACATCATTAATTACCAGAACAAATATCAAAAAATCAAAAAATAAATAACAATCGTCTTTATACATCTAAATATTTGCTAACACCACAATAAATTTAGCCCAGAACAGACTGCTCTTCTCGAGATCTAAATGGTACCTCAAAGGTTTGTTTTCGTATTAATTCCTTAAAAATCCCCGAATTCTGATTCATCAAATCTGCATATCGTCCCTGCTCACGAATACAACCATGGTCCAGCACAACAATATTATTAGCATTTCGAATTGTGCTAAGTCGATGGGCTATTGTCAGAACAGTTCGTCCTTTTGTTAGCTTTTCCAAAGCGTTTTGTACTAGTTCTTCTGATACAGAGTCTAAGGCACTTGTAGCTTCGTCGAGGATTAAAATTGTCGGATTCTTAAGTAATATAATATTCTTTAATATGCAATTCGACACCAATTTAAGTAATGTTTTACCTTTATGAGTGCTCTGGCAATAGCTATTCGTTGTCTTTGTCCTCCACTTAACATCATACCACGCTGTCCGACTATTGTGTCCATACCGTCCGGAAGTGTATCGACAAATTCATCGATGTGCGTATCTTTAACTATACACTGAAAGTTTTCTTCACTTATACCAGTTCCCGGATTTAGGCCGTACAAAATATTTTCTCGAATTGTTCCACTAAAAAGAATGGGTTCCTGCAAGAGATGAGATGAATATTTAGATCAGGCAGAATGTTTGATAAAAAAAAAACGAACAAACCTGTGTACCTGCACCAATGTGACTTCTTATCCACACAGGATTTATCTCCTTGCTGTACTTGTTCCTGGTTCCAACGTAAGATTGAAATTTTCCAGAACTGAATTTTTCGGTCTGCCCGGAAAGTTAAAGCTTACATTTTCAAAAACAACGTTTCCAATGGGTTTCACTATTGGACAAACACCTTCATCCAAAGAAATAGAATATTTCCTATCAAGTATTTCCCAAATCCTCTGTGCTGAACCAATTCCCTTATTCAATTCAGTGTAAAAGTTCCTTAAATCATTTATTGAAATTGCAGAGTATGCTGCATAGAGTATAAAAGAAGTTAGCACCCCGACAGAGAGTCTATCATCAAAAACATCAAAAACAAGAGTTCCGCCGTAGTAAAGGACTGTTCTTATTTTTAATGTTCTCAGGCGAAATTATGCACATGGACATAAAAAAACATTTACCAACATCCTCTCTTAGTTTTGACGTATATAAAAAGCGACAAAATTGTTGTAAGAGCCGAGTCTAGAAAACAAAAAGTTGGAAATAATCTAACAACGCACACTTAAGATAAATAAAAACAACAAGTATAAATTGCATTTCATTATATTTGCTGGTAGTATAATCAACATCCATTTTACCATTTATACATTTCAAACACGGGCATTTACCTTTAAACAATTAAAAACATCATTAATTACCAGAACAAATATCAAAAAATCAAAAAATAAATAACAATCGTCTTTATACATCTAAATATTTGCTAACACCACAATAAATTTATCCCAAAACAGACTGCTCTTCTCGAGATCTAAATGGTACCTCAAAGGTTTGTTTTCGTATTAATTCCTTAAAAATCCCCGAATTCTGATTCATCAAATCTGCATATCGTCCCTGCTCACGAATACAACCATGGTCCAGCACAACAATATTATTAGCATTTCGAATTGTGCTAAGTCGATGGGCTATTGTCAGAACAGTTCGTCCTTTTGTTAGCTTTTCCAAAGCGTTTTGTACTAGTTCTTCTGATACAGAGTCTAAGGCACTTGTAGCTTCGTCGAGGATTAAAATTGTCGGATTCTTAAGTAATATAATATTCTTTAATATGCAATTCGACACTAATTTAAGTAATGTTTTACCTTTATGAGTGCTCTGGCAATAGCTATTCGTTGTCTTTGTCCTCCACTTAACATCATACCACGCTGTCCGACTATTGTGTCCATACCGTCCGGAAGTGTATCGACAAATTCATCGATGTGCGTATCTTTAACTATACACTGAAAGTTTTCTTCACTTATACCAGTTCCCGGATTTAGGCCGTACAAAATATTTTCTCGAATTGTTCCACTAAAAAGAATGGGTTCCTGCAAGAGATGAGATGAATATTTAGATCAGACAAAGTTTAATAAAAAAAAGAACAAACAAACCTGTGTAACTGCACCAATGTGACTTCTTAGCCACACAGGATTTATCTCCTTCAAATTCTTTTCATCTAGCTTTATTATACCTTGATTCGGATCATAAAGCCGTAATAGTAATGTTGCAATCGTTGTCTTACCAGAACCACTTCTGCCGACTATTGCTGTACTTGTTCCTGGTTCTAACGTAAGATTGAAATTTTCCAGAACTGAATTTTTCGGTCTGGCCGGAAAATTAAAGCTTACATTTTCAAAAACAACGTTTCCAATGGGTTTCACTATTGGACAAACACCTTCATCCAAAGAAATAGAATATTTCCTATCAAGAATTTCCCAAATCCTTTGTGCTGAACCAATTCCCTTATTCAATTCAGTGTAAAAGTTCGTTAAACCATTTATCGAAATTGCAGAGTATGCTGCATAGAGTATAAAAGAAGTTAGAGCTCCAACAGAGAGTCTATCATCAAAAACAAGAGTTCCGCCGTAGTAGAGGACTGACATAATAATAACGTTCCCTGAAAAACCTGTCTACAAATTTATGAATTAAGCAAAACAACATTGACTGAAGTAAGTGGCGGGTGTGTACGCACCAATCCAAAAAATGTTGCTCTAGCTAAGACTTCTTTATATCCCAATTGCAGTGCATCCGCTAATTTGTCGAGGTACGCTTGACTCTCTTGTTCTTCTTTGCAGAAAATTTTGACTGTTTTAATATTTCCTAAGCGTTCTTCAGCAGATTTTGATATATCCGCATATTTGTCTAAAAGGTTCCGTGTAATATTCCGTAAGTACCGTCCATAAACAACAGCAACTCCTGCCATACATGGTACAACACAAGTGCTCACTAGTGCTAATTGCGGTGATGTATAAATCTATAAGAAATAAAGAAGAACAACAAAATTTAAGAGCGATTGTCTATGCTTTTTTGTGATTTCCAAGGTATGTCTAGCCCGAATCAGTGATACACTGCACTAAGACCAAAATCTTTAGAAATCTAGAAAAAGCTTCCCATATTTTTCATATGAATATTGCTCCCGGTAATCATCTGTATACCTACCATCATAGAAGTACCCGCTAATATCATAACAGTTGAGCGAAGCCCGTCAGACAAATTCTGACTCAAAGAGTTGCCAACAAGGTATGTATCGGTTGATAAGCGATTTATCAATTCTCCAGTGCCTTTTTTATCATACCAGCCAGTCTCTTGGATGAGCATTGTTCGATACAATTTGGCACGTAAATTTTGTACTATACGAAGGGCTGGAAAAAAGATTTTTTTTTTACGAAACTCGTATCAATTCAGTTCTCACTTACAAACGCTGTTAAACAGATAGACCCTTCCAAAATTAGCTAATCCACCAATAAGAAAGACTCCGCATAATATTAGACAGAAATCTGTAAGACTTTTCTTCGTTTCCACAAGTGTATCGCTTTTATTAAAAATGATATCTAATATCCTGCCTAGAGCGTACGGAACACACATAGTTATTGTGGACGAGACAATCAAGCAACCCACAGCGACTGTAAAAATGGAATAGGTTGAATTGAAGTTATTTTTCTCAATCAGGTAAAGTTAAAAGTTGACCACTACCCCTACTTACCAGTAAGAATAAGTTTTTCAGATTTAGCCAAAGAAAACAGTCTTCCGACATCCTTCGTTTGAAATTTCACTTTTTTCGATATAATTTTGGGTGCCGTAGTAAACCCTGCAGCAGATTGGTTAGACTGTGCTTTTGTTGTATTTCTTTTACACCATTCTTTTAGATTCCAGTGCGATTTGGATAGAATTTTATCTTTGTTGAGTCTGGCCAATGTGATAAAATCCCTTTTTGAGACTGTCTTTGACACAACTGCCTCACATTTAATCACTTTTAAATAAGCTGGGGATGTAAAAAATTGTGTACTTAAACGAGTACATACTTTAAGATTTGTTAAGAGAAACATTATTTAAAGACTAATCTGATTGCAGTAAATTGTACATTTTTTTTATTGAAACGTCATTTGGAAAGAAAGAAGACCAAAACAAAAATGTTAAAATTGTGAGTGCTGCTAGGATCAGCAGAGAGAGATGAGAATGACAATCATACTGCGACATATGTGGAGAGTGAATACAAACAAAGTAACCTTTTGTGTCTTTGGTGTATTTCGATACTCACGCCATGGCGGAATACTCGTAAAACTTTTTTAATAGTGGCGTAAGTGGGATTTCGATATACACGCCATCTGTATGTTCATAGCGTGAGTGGTGTATTTCGATACTCACACCAAGTTTTACGAGTCTTCATGGCCATTATTGCCAGTTAGTCAGTATAGAATTTGAACGCTTCTGCTGCCTCTGCCGCACGAAATTTGTCGGAAAAAATTTGTTGATGGCGTTTGGGGGCAGGAATGAAGCATCCTGTACCTACAGATTTTGTATGGCAGAGAGAGACTTTAAACTCATTACGTTTTATGCATTTTAATTGGATTGAAGAAATGGTAATATGGGTGTTGGTTTACTCAATTAGAAACAATGGAAGACTGATTGATTAGTGAGAATATGCGTCTACTGCTTGGTTCGAAACGAAACATTTAAGCTGTCGTTGTTGGAATTTAAAAGGTTAGTTTTATTGGCTATATATTTCTTAAATTATTGTAAATAATAAATTAATTAGAAGTCTTAAAATTTATTTAAGTTTCCTTATCTGCTTTTTTTTTATCTAAGATAAATATTTTACGTTTTAAGCTTAGAATTGAATTTATTTTCAACCCTGCCACAGGGTCACTTCCTAGAACGTTGGGTATCTCAATATTAGGTAGATTCTTAATTTGTATAAAAATACAAAATAAAAGGTGTGTTTAAGGGATTGCAAACAGTGTAAAATATTAGTTTCCTCAGAACAGGGCAGAACAAAAATTCACAAAAGAACGCCTTATACATTTTTATAGAGGATTTATAAATGAAGCGAACAGTACAAATAATTCGCTTCAATTTACAGAACAATTTGTTCTTTCCAGTATAGATCTTAGCCAACCTTGCATAAATTAGTAATAGTGTTCCCCTGCATCATTTGTGGACAATCTGATAGAACGACTAT
Source organism: Dioctria rufipes (assembly GCA_963924295.1). NCBI lineage: Eukaryota > Metazoa > Arthropoda > Insecta > Diptera > Asilidae > Dioctria > Dioctria rufipes. The sequence goes on from OZ002742.1 coordinate 194,803,563, forward strand.
GCAAGTATAAATATAACAAAAAGTATAAAATTCAATAGAGTATAATTCGGTTGGCTGCGCTGATAACTAAACATGCAATTATGAAAAATAAAAGTTAACAGACTACAAGACAGCATCATAGTCTGGAAAATAAAATTTGCTTTAAATTAAGCTCTAAATTTCTAAAATCAGAATGTTTTTTTTTTTTTTTAAATAACCGTCATCAAATAACAATGTGTTGGGTTGCAAGCTCTTTGAATTGGTCACGCAAACAGCTCCAGAGACTCGTCCCAACTTGGTATAGACTTCCAAACTGCGTACCGAATCTAGGCAGGACTAATCTGCAACTGTGGCTGTTCCAGGCGATGTTTTCTTGAATGTATTTGGGCAGCAGGCCATGCCTCTTCCTAAAATGAAAGTCAAGGCGTGAATGGAGATACGTGGAACTGTCGTCCCAGTCTGAAAGCACAGCGCAGGCATGCTTTTAATGCACGCTCTAGTTTTCCTAAGGCTGTGTATTTCAGAGGTTACATTGCCACATCTGCAATAAAAAAATAAAACCCGCGGAAGAAGGTGATGCGAGACAGCATACAAAGATCGTAGTCCAAAGTAAACTCTTGAGCATATCAGATTGACATGAGCTTACCAGTTGAGGCCCGTGTCCATAAGTAAGCTCATGTTTTTGACTTGTAGGGATTCTAGCGAAATAACTTGATCCTGAAGACGGATAGGAGGTATGTAGATAGTGTGTCTAGTACTATCTGCCTTACACCGTTAGGGGAATATAAGATTGCCTGGGTTTTAGAAGGATTGAGTGCAAGTTCATTATCACCACTTGTTTATTCTTTCTAAGTTTATACTCACATCTGCGATAAGCCCATGTAAGCCCATGCTGAGAAGCCAGCATAGATCTGCAAATCATCCGCAAAGAGGTGGAACCCTATATTTGTGGATGTGGCGACGTCATTTATAAAAAATGAGTTTTATTGCTAAGATAGCCCTCTGAGGGAAGCTCGTCATCAGCGCTATTGCTCCGGAGCTTTGTTCAACACTGCGCACGATTTGAGTTCTTTCATTTAAATAATTGGCCACAACTGCGCCTGCTGAGTTGAGGAAGCCAAATTTAGTTCTAAGTTTATGAAGGAACAGTGAATGCTGGATCGAATCGAAGGCTTACAAGGTTATAAGCTTACAAACTTATTAAATCACTTGACCCTTATGCCCATTTTGAAATATGTCCGTTGAAATATATAGTTGAATTTATTGGGTCCTTCTTTTATCAATAAAAAATAGAATGTTAAGTCGTGCAATGTTCTTATCTTTTTCGCTGTATTAAATAAAATAGGTTAGGTTAGATTAAAATGATGGCACATATAAATTATTGCCTCAACCACACTTAAGGCCGTATTCACCAAGCCATTTAATTGAAATTTAATTTAATTCCTGTTTTAGTACTCCTTAAGAGAGGGTTAGAGCACACTTAAAATTAAATTAAAATTAAATTTGGGTTATTTTATGTTATAATAACGCATATATAAATTTAATTTTAATTCATGTTCTCTAATGTGTTATGTTAAGACCCTACCTGGAGGTGGATAGTTTAGTTGAAAGTGAGGAAAACTAGAGTCAAGTTAAAGAGTTAATGCACTGACAAATCACCTACCATAAGTCGCTGTTTAATATTTAGAATAACATACGAACAAATTTATTTGTTTTTCCAATTATATTATCCATAGAGCTCCTACTACCTACCGTCTTGTACGCGTACGCCTATCCAAGATTCACTTTCTCTTGCAGATGCATTTTTTTTAGCATCGCTGTCTATATTAAGACAATTTAATGAGGAAAAATTCTTATCAGTAGGATCCCAGGGTGGATGACGTAAGTTTTTACCGAAATATTTCTTGTCGCATCAATTGCAATGACCGTATATTTGATACACTCCTGTATTACGCTTAGCCTGCAGGTTAATCTATAGATTAGCTTCCATTTAGATATTTGGCTTCAGTTCCTAATAAAAAGGTACGTTAAACAGCATTTGGTAGCTTAAAAGACGAAAAAACTTTTCTTCATATGTTGAGCACAAATTGAATTTAGGACTAAAACCATAAACATACAAACTAAATATTTATTATGATAATGGTTTTTTTTTATATATGTTCCAACTCCAAACTCAAAGTGAGGAGCTCTCCACAATGGAAGTGGGTTTGTAGTCAATTATTACAACATTCACTCACAATATTCCATTCTATTCAGTCGATTAATCAAGATCCTTTTAAATTTTGAGAATAATTACTGACAGTGAAGTGGTCATTTATCATAGCGACTTTATTCGCTACCTTCTCCTCTTCTTTTGATAGTCATCATTATCGCGCCAATGGGGAATTATCTAACAAATAAAGGATTGATGCAATCTCAAACCTCTAACTGTTGGAAAGCTTAATATCCCAAGTGAGTTTTAATCTTTTAAGATAAACAACCCGAAGACAGAAACTAGATGAGTCGCGCCCAGACAGAGAATGTCTAGAGGAGTCGTGTTTTCTAAGATTTTCTTTTCAAGACATAGTAGTTTTAGTAGAACGGAATGGAGCACATTGGCAGAGTGCCTCCTGATCAAGCTCAATGTGGCGTTGTTAATTTTAAAATCCTCTTGCTTTAGTACAAAAATGGAAAATGAGAGAAATGTTTACGTTCTAAATTTCATTTGATGGAGGAAGGGTAATCGAATGAAAAGTTCGTCATGAGTGGGTGATTCATGTTAAGCTTAAATGGTGAGAGCAACCGAAGCTTTAGAATTTACTACATGAACTATTCTGTAACAAGATAAATTTTCATAAGTGAAAAAAAAAAATGATTATATCTCGGCTAAGATGTGAAGATAGGAAAAGTATGTAGTTCTAAACGAAATTGTTGCCAGTACTTTGCTGTAAGTAGCTACATAAAGCAGAGGCTAAGACTATTTCTGCAACGTCTGAACGTATATATAAGGCGTACATAAGGCCTTGAGTGGCAGGATTTTATTGCATTAATAGTGAAATCTTAGATGCATATTTACTCGTTTCGTTTCTCTTTGTGAGTATTGCAATATCAAAAACGTACATATACCGAAGACTGTGGTACTTCTTACTTAATCCCCGACTTCGTTTATGTTTATGAAAATAAATTACCGACTTAGTTCTACCCTCCAAGCACTTCACTCCGGTTTACATAGGACTGAAGAACACTGACTCTGAATGATTTTCGATTTGGTGAACAGCATTTGCCGTAGGCACTCGAGAAAGGGTCCAGCTTGTGTGAATGGAAGCAGTTTAGTTAGGAAGTCACCTATCCTTTTACATACATTATTCGTTTCTTTGGGGGTATTTTCGATAGATTTTTGTCGAACAAATAAATAAAATGAGTTACGGGATGCTCTGTATCACCGACGATATGTTTTTCTAAGAAGGGGATTGGTACTTGTAGATGTTCTGATGTAATATCCACCAATAAATTATGTATTTTTGGTGGTGAATGGATTATTGAAATAGAAACATGTACCTACATATGTACAATATTTATTAGATTTACTGGCCTTTTTATTTATTTGCTGCTTGTTAATTTTGAAGCATGGATGGTTGTTGTTATAATAATTGTCTTGGTGTTATAAAGGGGCAAGGAATTTGCGGTACAACTCAGTTACCTTTTGGCGCTTTTACTAAATTATAAAAGAAATAAAGAGTGTACATATCTTCAAATCCTCTGTTGCGACTTGTTTCGATTTACTTGCTTTCACTGAAACTTGGCTGCATCATGGTATTCGCTATGTTGAAATTCTTGACAATTCTTATCAAATTTTTAAAAGAGATAACCATACTTTTTCGGAAGCTCGTGGCGGTGGCGTTATCCTCGTCTATAAAATTAAGTTTAATTGCAGAAAAATTAAGCTTCCCAGTTTCTTCAATACTTACGATATTGAGCTTATAGCTCTTAAGCTGTCTCTCTTAAAATATGACTAATACATACTTTGTTGCTATATTCCTCCAGACTCCATAAATATCGTCGATGACAAAGGTCAGAATATTTTCGACCTACTCATTTTAACGTTTAATTTTATCCATGGTAAGATGGAACCTCTGACGAATTACTACTTATTGGTGATTTTAACTTACCCAATATTCTAAATATACTAAATGAAGATGACGACAACTATCTTTCTCTTAATAACTTGACAACAAGGGAATCACTCTTCCTGGATGCTATTTCATCTCTTTGTCTCAGCCAAATCGGTAATGTTAAGAATGATATGGGTAGGCAGTTAGACCTGGTTATAATGGTTATAATGTCTACTCTTGACAAGTACCATATCCGTCTACTAATTACATATTGCTATGAAACCAAAACCTCACATAATGTGTTGAAACGCAATACTTTTTCAATTTTAGAAAGGCTAATTTTTCGGAACTTTCCAGTAGACTTACTTCTATTGATTTCAACACATTGCTGTTTTGCAATAGAGTTGATGAAGACTTCTAAGTTTTACATAACTCTTTTCGATTTATTTTCTGCTTCTTTCCCCGCGAGCATCAGCGGTTGACTAAAACATCACTGACATGGTTCAATAAAGAGTTGAAACGTGTTAAAAATAGAAAGAATAAACTGTGGAAAAGTTATATGCGGGACAATGACATTATGTCACAACAACTTCCTCACATCCTATAAAGAGTTCAAAGAACTTTCCTCTTCACTCTATGATGAGTATATTCAAAGTATACGTGCGAAATTATTTAGTGACCCACGTAACTTTTTTAAGTTTATTAATATGAAGAAAAAAACCGACAAATGCCCCAGTACCATGAGGTACAAAGATTCTGCTAGTGATGCATTTTCCTCGGCAAATTTCCAGCCTCGAAATAGCAACTTTTGTCATATGAACGACTTCCATAACGTTTCAATTTTCTTTTTCTAATGTTTTTATTGTATGTTGCGTTGCATGTAATTTCATCCGTTGTTTGGTGTTTAGTTTAACATACTAATACTTACACCGACTAAAAGATGAAATGCATGTATTGTTGACCGTTTATTTATTAAACATGTCATTACAGCGAGCTTGTGTTAAGCTGGTTCTGTTAGTCGTTAAGAATCGTGAAAGGATATATACATACAATTCCTTAAGAATAGGAATACGTCCTTGCGTTGATACAGATTGATATTATTTGAATATTTAGCTTTATTGTGATCGTCTCAAGAATGTACCAGTCTTCTTACTTTTGTTATTAGTATAGTTCGGGCTCTGTCAATTGCAATTCATAAATTTTGTTATTCGAAAGTCTAATCAGAATATAAAATATCTTATAAATCGAGGAGCAACATTAAAAGTACTTTATACTAAGTACCTTGTACTTTTCTGGGTCAGGTATCTCGAAGTATTTTAAGTAGACTACATTGCTATGTGTGAAACATATCCCTGGGATATGTATATTTCATATTTCACTTTAGAGATCAAAACCATTTTTTTAAGGTACTTTTCGAAGATCGCTTGAAGGCTCTGATCCTTCTTGAGGGGATAAAATAGGAGGTTATCGTTCTTCTCTCGTAAATAGGCTACTACTACGAATTGTAACGGAACCATATTATTGATGTCTTGTTTTTCATAAAATGATCGCATTGGTATATTAAGACTGCTGGATTTCAAAAACGTGGCGATCATGAATTGATTCTTCTTAAAATGAGACACGATTTTGGATTTTCGACTAATATGATCCAATTTTTTAAAACTTCCTGCCAATGTGAAAGAGTTGTATCATACGGTGATGTCTTTGAATTGTTGCCTGATTTCAGCTGTATTCTCTAGGGCTCAATGCTTGGCCCTATACTTTTATCAATATTTATGAGCAATATTGATTTTTTTTTCCAAGCATTGCTTTATTATTATGGCGCTGTGGCAATCTTTTATAGGTGAAAACAATTTTTAGAATTACAGCTGTATTAATGTACAGAATTTGTTGGCTAGAGTTTCGTGATAAGCTAAAAATGTTCTTGCACAACGATCGATAGACCGCATACAAAAAAAAAAAAAAAAACATTCCCCTTGCTTAACAAATCGAAACTAAGGCTTTTACAAGCCTATTTTATATCTAATACGCTCTGATATAATCTAAACATATACGCAAATTTGACGATTAAACTTGACGTTTTTACATATATAGAATAGTATGAAACAATGACTCTTAATTCTTTACTATTGTCATGCTTTTGGATCATGAAGGATAAAAATTTAAGAATAACATTTTTATTTCCAGGGAATCTAACAGTGCAGATCTCAAGAAGACAATTAAGGAATTTAGTCCGAAGTGGTTTCCAATTTTCAGTTGTGTTCGAGTCGGGCAATTTTATTGACAACAGTATTTTCTTCTAGTTAAGTCCCCAAGTGCGTTTAGTTTCCGCAATGTTAATTTGGAAGAAATGCTCAAAGTTATCTATACTATTAAATCTGATGCGAGTAGTCCAGATAATTTACCTTCTCGTTTTATAAAATTTCTACTTCCTCTTATTCATCCCTATATTCTTCATATTATTAATTCCTGCATTACGTATTTCAATTACCTTTATAGCTGGAAAGTAGTTACGGTTCTCCCAGTAGCTAAAAAGCGAGAGTCTGAAGCACTTTCTGATTATCGACCAATAAGTCTTATCTGTTTTCTGAACAAGATCTTGGAAAAGCTTATGAACAACCAACTCGTAAACTTTTTAGATGACAATAGGCTTTTAACCAAATGGCAATCAGGTTTTAGGCCTCATCACAGCTGTGAAAAAGTCTTGTTTAAGATAACTATTGATTTAAGAGCTTCATTAGATAAAAATTTCTTTAGTGTTCTTCTACTGTTGGATTTTTCTAAAGCTTTCTAAAATTCTCCACTGTTTTAATTTCAGCGAATCTGCAATCACTCTAGCAATAAGTTTCCTTTATGATAGATCCCAAGTTGTTAAAATCGGCAGTGGACTATCCGATGCCTTAAAGCTATCAAATGGTATACCATAAGGGACAGTTTTGGGCGCATTGTGTTTTAGCTTATTTATTAACGACGTTGCAGAAGTGATAAAAAATGTAAAGGTACATTTGTATGCTGATGACGATATCAGTAGGCTTATACGACTTCTGGAGGATCGCATTGAACGAGTAAGTAGTGATCTACATAGAATATATGAATGGTCTGCTACCAATGCATTATTACTTAACTCATCCAAGTCCCAGTGTATTTCGTTTTACAGTGGTCGTTTGTGTAAGTCAGATATTCCGCCAATATATTTTAATGGTGCTGTACTACTTGTTCTAACAAAGTCACAAATCTTGGAATGGTGATAACCGAAGACATGAAATGCTGTGAAAATAGCAACCTGATGCTAAGCAAAATTTATGCTGGTCTTCGGAGGTTATGGCTTTTTGCTAGCGTTTTGTCGCTTGATATGAGACGTGGGTTGACGTGGCTTTTAACGGTTGCATTAGGTTCATCTTTAAATTTAGGCTGTTTGGATGGTCCATTGATACTTATTTAAAACGTAAAGCGCTCGCGCAAGCCTGTTTATCTTAAAGAAAATTTGGGGTTAGCAACCTCACAGAGAAACTTAAACTTAATTATTCCGCGTTTTCATAAAACAGTGATACAAATTTGGGGCTGAAAGTGCTTTCAAAGAGTTCATTAGATCTGTCACGCTTTAGAAAGAAAGAATGAAAGAATGTATTGCATTGCTACATACTAATTTGTCTATATCTTTTTCTTCTCTCAACTTTAGTATGTATAGTTCAATTAAGAATATTTGCGAATGGAAAATTAATGTAGAGTTATTTCATTATTACAACATTGAATTCGTTTTACTCTTACTTTTTGTTACTTAGTTTCAGTTAATTATCGAATCTATTAATCTTGAATTTATATATTTTCACTTTTCTAGTTATACCTTCTTTTAGTACGATAAAAGCTTGTAAATCTTGTGTAGGTAACCATGAATGAATGAATAAATTTATTATTATTTATTATTATTATCATTTTTCTTATTGAATAGTGGATATACTTTTCAAGGTGATATATACATATATAAAAAATGATAAATCACAACCCATAAAGGTTCTCAAAGCTCTTATATAATAATTGTTCGTCATTCAGTGAACACCTTGAGAAATAATTTCTAGAAGTTACTGTAGATTGCAGCTTTATTATTATCCTTTGCTTTCTATTCTAAAATTCTAAAGCTCCATAGCGACTAACTTTTTATGGAGACCAACGACATAGGTATGTTGCATTTTATTTGACAGGGACATACATACTCTCCACTCTTGTTATGACGCATCACATGCGGTCGTTGAAAGTTAGCTTTTAGGGGTTTCGCGTCCATTCACCTACGTTAGAATGCACTGTTCTTTTTCTATGATTTGTTTCATTTGTACAGTGAAAGCTTTTACAGGAGCTTTCAGGATGTTACTAAAAAGGCGGGAAGGCAAGGCACAAGAATTTCCGTTTGTTTCAGTCGAAAGCTTACAAGTATAAGACATCCTGGAGCTGAAATATTGAAATTCAACTTGATTCAGTTGCAGATGATACTTTGCCTGCCGCGGATTGTTTAGTTGCTAAATTAAAGGATTCTTGTTTATGAGTCCGGGATTAGACTTAGTTTTTTTCACGTACGATTCGCTAAATTCTTTTTATTGTTATTCCTTCAGGTGGATATCCCACTTGCTTTTATATATACTTGTAGACGGTCTTTTTTCAATAGACAGTCTAAACGGGCTTTGGTATGCAAGCTTAGTAGTTACTGAAGTGCATTGAAGTTGTTGAGATGTGTTGTGATACTGCACGCGGAAGTTCACAGGTGGCTAGATGTTTGCCTTGAAATATTTGCAAATTTTTTTATGCTAAATACTGTGATCGTAGAGTGTGCAGTCTGGATTCGTTGCTCGGCTTTTCAATATTGTTGCGCGTATCTAGGCTTTTGAAGTGAATTCAATCCAATCGAAACTTTTAATCGCTTCTAGAGAATACGAGGATTTCTAATCCCCATTGTGCAGTTGATTGATTTTAGACACTTATGTCAGAAGGAGATTATGTTCTCTACCTTTTCAAAGGACTTACCATAATTAGATTTTAAAAGGCATTTCCTGTCCTTGTTGAGAAGGAGGAGGGAGAGGAGGTTGATCCCATTGTATCAAGCTACAATCATTATATATTTTCGCCGAAAAATGACCGAAAATAGGGAAAAGGACAAGGAGAAGGACCAGGATAAGGATAAAGACAAGGATAAGGATCATGATAGGTGAGTGAAATTTCACATCTCTCGGTCCAGGAGTAATTTTTGTTGTCAAATTTATCCCTTAAATGTGGGCATTTAACTTGTTGTAATCTGTTGAATTTATGTATCATTAGCAAACTCGATTAAAAAATTCTTTAAAATATTTTTAAAGCTACACTCGAAAGGAAGGCCAGAAAATAAATTAAAACTTTCAATCACCCCCCCTCTCGACTACTACAGTTATCTGTAAACATAAAAATGTGGATGTCGTTAATGAATTTCGGTATAAAAGCAAAATAGAGTCTAAAATTTGGGGCTAATTTTTTCCTTGAAATTATTAAAATGTTTAAAAATTGTTTATCATTTCTTGGTTATTGGTGATAGTCTAGATTGCCACTCAAATCAAGATAATTATCTAATTGCATTTAGCATTTAGATTTGTTTATTTGAAACAAAGTAAGCTGTCGCACATTTAATTTAATTAGACATTTCGTCAGCACTTATATCCTCCTCTTCATGGGATTAGATAAACACCAGGGTACTAGGAACTAAGCCTGCAGAAGAGAATAATTAATTACGAATAAAAAGTTGAGATTTATTGAGCGAAACTCATACATAGAGAAAATTTATATTTGTTATTTATAATTTAAGACCACTCGAAATATTAAAAAGTTTTACAGATTGTTTTGTGCAAATATCCCAATATGAGAACGTGAAAGTACTTGAATTTCTTGTTTATGGAAAATTATCTCTAATCTAATCACCTTATCAACGATTGTGAGTATGTACCTATATAGCTTTCGTTTTATTCGATACAGATTTGATGATATTCAATTCTGCCCTCTTAGCCAAAATTTTGTCGGAGTGTTGATAATGCTAAAACATTTTGCGTAATTTCGATTGTACAAAATTTTACCTATTTACTGTGTTTGGGTAACTTTTTACCAAATTCAAATATTAACTTGTATCGACAAAAGCACCAATTATGTACATATGTATGTACAGACTCCCCATTTTTGGTTTTATCCTTGGCCCCGTAAAAGTTTCATTTCGGGATCCATATGCTATATTAAATGTCTTTATTGCACATTAGTTAAACTAATTTTAGAGTATGTCTGTATCGTTTGGACTCTTTTTTTTTATTCTTCTCATGAGTTAACCTAAATTAGAATTTCTTTGATCAAAACAATTCCAGTCCACGTCGAGTCACTTTTTAACTCTGAGAAAATCAGCTAGAAGCAAAATGGACTCGAAGATTGAATTCAAAATCTTAACGGTATAGAGATAAATATGTCAGTCAAATCGACTTGCCTCTGTAAGAATTGATTATTTAAGGAAAAGCTAGGATCAATTCGAAATTCGAATCAGAAAGTGGTGTCCTCCGAACTCCGAAAAATTTTGTATTTGAATATCTTAAAGGACAGATTTATTAGAAGAAAATATTTCTACATTTAGGGATAGATGGCGCGACATATTTTCATATTTTTTCGCTATTCGAAATTCATTTTTGAAAATTTCTTCTAATTAAAGTTTTTTTTCCCAAAACTGTCAAGAACTAAGGTGTTGATGTCATTTTCATACTTCATGAAGGATGATTTTGTCAAGTATAACTAGAAAGTGTTAAATGTCATTTAGGGCTACATTTTCCCACTATTTTCACCTTCTCTTCATCTAAATTCAGCGAAAAATGGCATACCATTCTGATGCATCCAGTGGTAGTAGATATTCGTATAAATTTTTTCTTTTTTTGTATTTAAAAACAACAAAATTCTAATTTATGGTAAGACATTCGTATGAACGCACTTGTAACTTTTAAGTAAAACAAATTAATTACTTCATATTTTTGTAATTTTTTTTAATTTAATACTTAGTGTGGCTTCCTTTACTTTGAATGACTCTAAAAATTCGTCTAGGTATTGAATTTGTTAGATTATTTAGATAATCCGGTCCTATTTTGGGCCAGGACGTACGTACGAATGGATACCTTTATGGTATTTACGCTATTAAACTGACGTCCATTTGTGTACACCTTGCTAGCGAGAATCCTCCAAAGTTTCTCGATAGGATCACAGTCAGGACTACAAGCGAGCCAGTCAAATGTGCGAATATTTTTGTCCCAAAGCAAATTCTTGGTTTGCCTTGAAATATGAATGGATGTATTATATCGCTGGAAAACTACATCTTGTTCGTCGAAACTATCCAGATGACTGACCCGAGATCTGTGTACATCTGGGAGTTCATTCCAGTAGTTATGAAATAGATTGGAAGCTTTTCTTTACAGGAGAATTCATCCCAAATCATAACTGTACCAAAGCCGAAATTACGCTTCGATCTGATCACGACGTGTTTTTTCATTTCTTTACTAGGGAATGAATCCCAAACCATAACGCTACCACCACCGAAAAAAAAAACTTTCTCCCATTCGGATGTCCAAGACATGTACTTTTGGTGAATTGTAACTCTTGTCTCGGTGAAGGACAATTAATCGGGGATTTCCTTTGAGTTTCGTTCATGCTATATTTGGCGAAGTCCTTAAAACACGCGCAAAATTAAAATTGCCTATCTGTTTCAAGCGTTAAGATATAAGATATTTGGAACAGATAAAATTACCTTAAATTTTTTCCTTTTTATGTCAGCTTTGGGAAGTTTACATGGACTAATCAAATACCGTTTTCATGAAATATTAATGGAAACTTCAAAGTGTTCATAATATTTTTTTTAACAGTTTCGTAACGAGTTGATTGAAATATCTTGACCCGGGTCCTCTTTATAAAAAAATAAATAAAATAAAGGATAGTTTGACGAGTCATCAAAATATTTGTATTCCAACCAGTAAATTTTACGAACAGGTGCTAGTGTCTACATGTAATAAGTAAATAAAAACTTTCTGTTTATGAAAACTTTTTAACAAACTCTAAATAAGATTTTGTTTCACTGCATTTCTGATACCATACCAGAGGTACAATTTTTAAAAGAAAATTCTGTTCTGCAGTTTTCTGTTTAATTTTCTATCAAATGGAGTCGTAAAGAAACCGGTGCCGTAGTTAGATATTTCCTTAAAACTACTCTAATATTCTTTATAAACTTCTTTTTAACTACATAAAAAAAAGTTAACAAGTTAACAAGATTCCAATCTTATCTCTTTATTATTTTTACTTTAACTGCATACATATATACATATAAATGCACAAATGCTCCTTAGGCATTGGGCAGATATCTTCGAGGCTCTTTTGATAAGAACAAAAGTAACGAACTTAAGGGCAACCACAAGATGTCTTTATTTTCAAAACATGATGCTCATGAAATATTCAGTAACAAGAGAAAAAAGAAGATTATAAAAGGGCGATTCTTTTGGGAATCTCATGTTAAAATAAAAATTCAATTATATATGTATGAAACTTCATGTTGCTTAAGGCCTCTGGCCTTTGGCTTTTGCATTCGATTGAATTCACCCCGGGTACCTCAGCTTCTCCGTTGGGGAAGCTCTATATGTAGCTCGTCTCCTTGTTGACTGTTTGAAATACTTTTCAGAGAAAATTCATTATTTATCCTTATCTGTGTCTGTATGTCTATAATAGCGTTTGTATAGTATTTATGAAATTTAATTGAATTGGATATTTTTTCTTTGAGCATCTCTATAAAAGTGTGGTTATATACCTCATTGAAGCGCACGTGTCATCAATTGTAAAGAGAAAAAGTCGCTTTGTAAGTTGCCCTATTTTAACTGTTGTAATGATGTAGAGAAATTGAGTCAGAAGCAGATCTGTTAGTTATAAAAATAAGTTTAAACTTATTGAATGGAATTTGAGAAGTCTATATTCCATGAATGTAATAAAGCAGGGTATCCTTGGAGCTTGAAACGTGCAATGTGTACAAAAGTTTTTTTTTTAATGTAAGATCTGAATAAATTAAAAAAAAACTCGTATCCCTATTGAGCCGTGTCATTTGTGTGGCCTTATTTGTGGTATATTACCAAATTTAGAGCAACCACTTAATTGCGTATGACTGATTATTCCATGTTAAAGTTTCTATAGGAGAAGACACAAATATTGAGTTCGTTAGCATGTGCAAATTGATCTCTTTTTACATTATGACAAATTTACGTTTAATAAATCAGGGTTAGTATGCATTTATGGATTCTTGATCCAGGTTAAAACAATATAAATTGCTTTCCTGATCAATTCTATGTTTCTAAAATAAATATTACTAGGGTATAATCGCTATACAGGTGCAACTGGATAATAAATAAAACACAAGTGAAGATATCATTAATAAACATAATAATAAGAAGTGATTCCAGTATAGATCCTTGCAGAATACCGAAATTATAATGGGAATCAAGTAAATTCTCGTTATGAGTACGAATAATTGTAAATTAAATTCATTGAAAAAATATCAAAGAAGAAAAAGTTAAAGAGAAGCAATGTAAGTACGTACTTAGCGGTAAATCCTTTTAGAATAATGCAAAGGTGTAAAGAGGTGAAAATTGAGCGATAAAGATTGTTATTAAATTATTGCATCTAATCAAAACGAAAGCATCGAAACTCTGGATTTATTATATGATAAATAATAACAAGACGTCTTGTTTTTCAAATTTATATAATAAGGTAAATATTGTTAAATAGAACACTAGAGAAAGATTCTCTGTGCTAGAGAACTCTATTCAAAAAACAAATGTTAACATATTATGTCTAGCATAAATTCTCGTGAGTACAAAATTTCAGCTTGTTGGGCTGTTAACAGGAAAAGTCATAAGGAAAAAACAAAAAAAAAATGTAGTTAAGTTTTGTCCTCTATCTCCGCTCTAAAACAAAAATCTCATTTGATAGTAAGTCCGTTGGTCTTGGAGTAAATTTCAAATAGGAAGGACTTTCAAAATTTTAATGTTTGTAATTTATACAGTTTTTGAATTTTCATAATTTGATCAATTACCTATCCACTGAGGCATCGTACATGTATATGTACGAAATGTAGTCGCGGAGGAATTCGTCAATATTTTTGATACGCTATTAATAAAAATTTTAAAGTTTTCATTCGAAATGTGCATATGTTTATTATTATGCGATGTAAATCTGTATATGGAACCCATTAATGCTTCTTTTTATATGTATATACAACCTATGCCTGTAAGGAGAAAAACTCTATGAAAGCATTGTGCCCTAATAGCCAATTTAGTATTCATAAAAAAATCCCACATCATTCTAATATATACATGAAATAAATTTTATTATTCCTGGCGCCAATCAGTTCGAGTATAGTAACTTCTACAAACAGCCCAAACTGAAACAATAATTTTCTCTCGTTTTCTCTCCCTTTCTAAGCTTGTAAGTTTTGTTTACATATTCTAATAAAATTTATCAAAGTTTATTTCTCTCAAACAAGTAGAGAACAAACAATAATAATTCCAATTCCATAAAATCTCTGTAGTTTCACATCACCAAGCATTTCATGCTTTTATTAAGTTGAAATTGTTTTTCCTTCCTTACTCTATAGAAAGTCTAGACAAAAATGAAGCCAAAGAAACAATACACAGGACGAACATCACACTCACTTGAAATCATAAAATCAGGTCACAGAATTTTGCAAGGTTCGAATTTGGTTTTTTTTTTTTTCTTAAATCTTAGCATCTTAAAGATTTGTACGATTTTCTTAAGATGAAATTTGAAATAGAGAATTGGGTACCTACTCGTTCTATTCAAATTTAGCCGCCGGATATTGTAATTTTTCGTTGTGGGAATGGACTGATTATTTATGCCTTCTCATCCGTGTATTAAAAAGAGTCATAAAGTTTGAATAATCAATTTTTTTTTTATGTTTGTATTACTCAAAAAAATTCATTATAATATATTATTGGCATAATTCAGCCAAGCTATAATTGCATATATACCTTGTAAACCTTGTACAATAAACACACTGTATTCTGAAAGAATAAAAGCTCAGAATTTAATTATTTCGATATAAAACAGGGGAAAAAGCTAAAATTTCTCTAAGACCCTAGATGACGTCCGTCCGTCCATCTGTCTGCCTGTCCGTCCAGTTCAATTCCAATTAAGTTCGATAATACAACCAATCGGACAACTCCTTCGTAGTGTTGCCACACATCAATTTCCTTTTTCACTATATATTTTGGCCCTGCCTCAGAACGCGTCAACATAGAGCTGAAATTTGGTACGTGTGTTTTCATTGGAATAGTAAATAAAATTTTAACAATAGACTAAATCGGGTAACCTCTTCTTGGTGTTGGCATGCAAAAAAAAACTAGATTTTTTACGTATATTGTGAAAACTATTAGTCCTAGACGTTTTTATTGTACTGAAAAGTTCTTCAGAATATGAAATCCTTTGAAATTGAATAAGATCATTTTTACTGTCCGGCGAAGCTTTCTAGAAATATATTCAAAAGATAACTTTACTGCGAAATCGCATACGCACATTCATCTATCTAGAGGGTATCATAAGAATTGGTCTTAGATCAATTCTAGCGTTTTTACCTGTGCGTAGAAACCAACCTGCTTATATGTAAACGAGTTTTCGCAAAGTCGGGAACTATGTAGCTAAACCGCATCCTCGTATCCAACAAACCGACCAAGGGCGAGTCGGACTCGCACACGAAGGGTTTCGTACAAAATTTAACGCTATATGTATACGCCAAAAAACACGTTTCTTGTATGGGGCCCCCTTTAATTTTATGTTATTTTTATTATTTGTTGTTACAGCGGCAATAGAAATACAATCTGTGAAAATTGCAACTGTTTACGTATTACGGTTCATGAGATACAGCCCGGTGACGGACGGGCGGACATCGGAGGCTTAGTAATAGGGTTCCCGTTCTTACCCTTTGCGTACACAACCCTAAAAATTGTGAAATTCGCCTCATTTCATTAAAAGTAACACGGGTTTCCTCATTTAATAGTAGGGTATAACCTTATAATTACCCCCTAAGTATCACCTAAAAAAGCTTTCTCAAAGTCTAGATCAAGTTAAATCTCATTCTCGCAACCAAAAGCGGTAGTACATTCACCCTATTTAATCAATGACTCTGACTACTATTTCGCTTCCGAAAATAGTAAATTCAACATATTTATTCAATATCCAACATTACACCCTAATAACTGTCGAACAATCTCTAAATGAGTGTTTTACCCCTGAATTACCTCATAAACACCTCCTAAATTGGTTTTCTTTTAGACGATATCAAGCTAAATCTTTTTCTCGCATCCAAAAACGATAGATTTATACTTACCATGTAATCAAAATCCAATATTATCTCTTAGTTACCCCGTAAATACTACCAAATGATCTTTTTACCCCTAATTACCCTCTAAAAATCCCCAAAATAAACTTTCTCAAATTCAAGACCTACATAGTTAAATGGCTTTCCCACATCCGGAAACGGCATTTGACCTTATTTCATCAAAATCCTTAGTGCCGTTTTCCAGATAAAATTTACAAAATATACAAGAAGTGCTCGTTTAATAGTATTTGAAAATAAATTCTCCACCATTTTATTATTTTTACCTTTCTTCTTCTTCATGCACACAATATGATTAATATTGATCAAAGCGTCAAACAATAAGCCCAACCAAGCGCTAATCCCAGAGGTCAAGAGAATCCCAGATTAGTTAGTCCAACTTAGTTGGTCATTTTAGGGAAATAATTTTTTTCCGTCGAATTTTTCTATTCAAATTGCGTAGACGTTGATAGATTTCTTCAAATGAGCAACTTTACTAATTCGAGCAGAAAATTGTGATTAATGGGGCACTGAGGCTCATCGTGGGGCTGGATCATTTGAGTGCTCTAACAATGTTCGCCTCGTCACCAGTGGAGCAGAGGTTTCATTAGACATTTGCCATTAAATAAATGGGATTAAATCGCTTTTAGCCATTTCTACAGCATTGTGGCGTTTTAATTTGCACGAAGGGAAGAGGAGAACTTGTGGGAGCTGGTTGTGCGTCAGTGAACTTTTATTAGCATTTACCACGAGGTGTGATTGTAAAGATAAAAAAATAATGAAAAAATTAAAAGAATGGTAACATTTCGTTAAGTAAATATGTATTGTTATCTAGGGTAATAAGGAATTTTAAATCGGATTCATTCATAATGCAAATTGTGTGAAATTATTTTTAACACAATTTTAACTATAGCAAGAAACATTTTCATCCTTTTTCCAATATAAAAGAACATTGCTCATGGATTTACCCATTAGTCGGCGGCAAACCAGTTTTGATTTATTTTTATTCTATTTGTGTTAATCTGATGAAGATAAAGGCCAAACTTCCAGATGATAAGTTCTTAGAACTTATTTTGATTTGTCTGACAACCATTCGACGTTATGAAAACAATGTAGGCTCTTCAAGGATTTTCTTCGTCATTAATTAATAATTCTTAGAACTTAATCGTAAAGCTCCAATTATTATCAGTATATAAGCCTCGTTTGATTCATCATCCATGACCTTTTAATAATAATCTCTGTGACGGGAGTTGAAATTGAAGTTAGAGATAAATAAGAAGTGAATGCCGATATATTTTTCACAGAGACGATTTTTTAATCTTTTATCTTGCATAGGTCCCCGATATCTAATATTATTTTCTTTCAAATGGTAATTAGCCAACCCGCTTGTCTTACAAACCCACTGACTTTTGTAATATTGAATTTACATTATAATTGGACGGTTTTTTCTCTATTACATATACATAAATCCTTCTTAAGAATATAACAACTTCATCGAATACGTAAAACTCCCAGACAGGCACCAATTGATAAACCCTTACAGAAGATGGGGTTGTAAGCAGCTCTGACAGCTTCGACCTGCAGTCGAAAAATTTTATTTATAGTTTCACAGTGTACTTTGTACGATAATCTTATAATAGAAGTATATATTAATAACAACTTTTGCTTTGTTTATCCTGGTCTTTAAAATTTTCTTCTGTATACCTTGATTTGTCACAACCAAGATAATTATCTCGTATAAATGTAGAACAGTTAGTTAAAAATCGATGATAATTTTTTCTAGTAGAGACGTACAGGTTAGAGCTTAATGCCTAATCTACAATACATAGTAAAACCACGTCGTCAAAACGATATCGTTTGTTGAAGAATGCATATAAATACACGTAATATGTAAGTAGTGATAAGCTGCCAAATTAAACAGCTGTTGATCTGTCAATTATCATAAATTTAATTCGTTTCTCGATTTCATTACAGAATTATATCAAAGGAAGTATTCGGTATCAATAATTTATACTATAGTATAGTAAACTAAGAAATCGTTTGGGACAAATCGAATAATATAAGGTATTGCATTCAAAACTGAAAGTATAAGTTCCAGTTTACAGCTGTTTTGTTCTAAATTTCCCTACATGATTCTAAATTATGCTGAATACACCTGAGGAATTACTACATCGTTTTTGCTGATTAACTTCTACACATAAGCTCGTGCTCATGTTGTCAAATGAATGAGAGAGAAGAAACATTTTTGCAAGCACGAATTTTCAAATGCAACAGTGGGAAGCAAACAAAAAAAATCATGTCTGCTTCCTTTGATATAATTCTGTAATGAAATCGAGAAACGAATTACATTTATGATAATTGACATATTACGTGTATTTATATGCATTCTTCAGCAAACGATATCGTTTTGACGACGTGGTTTTACTATGCATGTAGATTTGGCATTAGGCATAAAGGCCGAAATACAATGAGGTCAACATTGAATTTATGGCGACATTGTCGTCGTAAATGTCGTCAAATTAACACAATGGCAGGGTCATTCTTATGTAGTATGTTGACATCAATATAGGTGATAATATTGTGTGTTTATTGAAAAAATGGGAAAGATATAAACAAAAACTATCAAAAATATGCAAAGTAAGTTGCTTGGCAAAAGAAGCGTTTAAAAAATTAAATAAGAAAAAACAGGACGTTCTGGGCATGCTACAAAAATTAACAAGCTTTGGCCGATTCCAGAGTAACTATATTGACTATATATTATTAATTATTATTATACT
Organism: Dioctria rufipes; assembly: GCA_963924295.1. Taxonomy (NCBI): domain Eukaryota; kingdom Metazoa; phylum Arthropoda; class Insecta; order Diptera; family Asilidae; genus Dioctria; species Dioctria rufipes. Next base: position 194,822,810 of record OZ002742.1, read on the forward strand.
ATATTGGGCAGTGTTAAGTGCTATAGATAATATTAATGCAGGCATAGATATAGTAAATTCTAATGATGATACAACCCCTGATATACATGGTACAAAGTCAAATCTATGTAATAATATAAAAAGCCATTAATTGCTCTATCTCCATTTTTTACATTACCACAGGAAAATTCTTCGCGAATTCTAAATATATTTTAGTTCCCATATTTATTTCTACATAATCTAATATTCTCACGTACAAACGCTCGAGCTCAAAGATATAAAAACATCAGGTTTCATTTATATATTTTTGCTAGACACTACGCCAGCAAAAATAGAATAAGTTGTGGGAAAGAAGATTGGCTTTAGTACCAAGAACAGTTAGTCTGGAGGTAACCGTTACGAGGATTAAAAACGTTCTTTTTTGATAAATTAAAAATTAGTTAATAAAAGTTCTTGTCTATTATATCTATCTATTGTAAAATTACTTAGAGAATCTAAAGCAGTTCAAGAAAATCTATACTAAGCAAATTTAGGTGATTTTAATTTTTTTCTAATAGTAACTGGAATTGAAAGTGAAACTGTTAAGCTGCAAAGGCAACATCCGTTTAAATATTTAATAAAAACATTAATTTCTTCGTGTAAATCACTTCGGGGAAAAGTAATTAAGTGCTGTTGGGAAAGCAAAGCATTTCCAATTATAGAACTGCCAAACTCAAACTACGACGACAAAAGTTTAAATATTCCTAACTCTGCTTACGGCAATAAATTCGGTAAATTCGGTCGGCCCTATTGGGTACAGCAGCATGGTATTGCCATAAGGGCAATATTTAATTTGTTGCCATACTTGTAAATGTTGTGTCGGCATCATCGTATGTCGGCCTTAAGGTAGGATAACTTTCAGTGATTCGGGTTAGGTCGGATCATAGTCCAGCTGGTAAATGCATAGCTCTAAGCTTTCAATCATCGCTGGTCTAGGCTCAAACCAAATGGAAGTGGAAGGTTGAACGTGACTTATGCCTAATCTACAATGCATGCTAAAGCGACGTTGTCAAACCGATATTGTTTGCTGAAGAATGCATATAAAAATTCGAAATATGTAATAGTGGTAAGCTGTTAGTTGCCAAATTAAACAGCTGTTGACCTGTCGGTTATCATAAATGTTATTGTTTTCCCGATTTCAGAGCAGAATTACTTCAAAGGAAGTATTTGGTCTCAATAATTTATACTATATTATATGTAGTAAACTAAGAAATTGTTTGGGACAATTGGAATAATATAAAATATTGCTTTTAAGACTGAAAGTACAAGTTCCAGTTTACAGATGTTTTGTTCTAAACTCCCTTATAACAGAAAAGACATTTTTGAAAGCATGAATTTTCAAATACAAGAGTGGGAAGAAAACACAAAAATCCATGTTGTTTTGACGACGCCGTATTACCATGCATTGTAGATTAGGCATTACTTATATTCTGCGAATATTAGCTGTGTAAAGTACTTCCAAGTACTTCTGCCTACTCGCAACTACTCATGATCTTGTCCGCGAGTAGGTGAGCTGAGTAGTTTCTCAAGAATTTTCCGCTATGTGGATTTGGATGCTAAGTGGTTATTGAAATGTCAGATAGATAAAATTTGAGAGAAGATGTTTATAAAAAAACAAATAAATTTATAAAAATTTATATATTATCGTTAGGAAAATAAATATGGTAAGAACTTCAAATATAATAAATATCGAACAGAGACGAAATGTTAAATTTTCTAGGTAGTAAGTACTGCTCGAAGAAAGTAGCTCGGATAATGGTCCAGTTTTTCATAATTTTTTTTTTTCAGTAGCAGTTAATGAAATTAATTTGAGTAATATAGTTAATAATCCTAACTATTTTCATAAGAAACTTAATACAACAGAAACAAAACAAAAATATCTGAAATTGGAGGTTATGTTTTACTCTTGACAACACAAACTTGCGTCCCATTCCGAATTTGCTTGTGAGCTTTTATGTTTGACTAGTGATTGTAAGCCATTTTTACATTGTGCTTGTTCAGGGGCGTTGAGTTCGTTAACTTCAAGAAATTTTATTGTTAATATTTTGGCAAATACATAAGACTACTAGGTACGTAGACGTACTGTATTAACGCAGATGGATATAACTAATAATGATTATGTTGTTCTGGTCAGAATAGCTTATTTTATCCCATATTTAGACAATCACCCTCAAAGCTGCACATCATTAATTCAAAAGAAGTCTGCTGCCTCTTGAATACTTGTATATAAGTCAAAGATTTCGAAATTCAAGACGAACCGCCCCTAGAGCAAGATTTTATGTAATTATGGGCCTGAACTTCATAATTAAAAGCAAACAAATTATTTAATTCCATCTCCTTATTTCTTGATCTGTTCAGTGATAATCTCATACTCACTAGATTATTAGACTCCGTTGTTTTTTTTTTACTTCGTCGTTAATCTGTCACAAGCATTCTGTTAGTATTGCTTAGCTTCTATCTAATATGTTATTACATTTGGTGTCATTCATTTATACACTCCTCCATATTTTACGGCTGTCATATCAGACTTTCCGTCCAGTAATAAAATTATACTTCATTTATTTATGAAGGAAACAAAAACCTCTTGGACTAATTAGGATGACACAAAAATAATACAGCCGCCAGCCTAATGCTATACGTTTTCTTTTTCCGTCCATTGGCTATAATTAACGACAGTAGAATAGAATCTTTTATTCGTTATCACGTGGAAAAAACCACAAATCAATTTAGACTCGATTGAATCTCATTATAGAATTCCCTGGGATCATAGCACACGTAAAGTCCGAATCAAATGAATTTGTCTAATTAATTGCTTGTCATAACTTTTTAATGGTCGAGGGTAATCAATGCGCAGTGCTTCTCTATACATACATTCATATATAGAAATATACTACATATAAGTGCTACCACGAAAACGTCTGCCTTTCAATTTGTATGTGTGAAGGTGACCTTCTCCTGGCAAGATATCGTGTTGATTGTGGGCGCCACTCCATTGTTGTAATGGAGTTTCAGGTGATAATCCCTCCTGCCCCCCATTTGGGTTCCTTTAGTAAATTAGAAGTTCTATCAACTACAAAAGGGCAAAACTATATTAAAGTAGAGCTCCTTGTGGTTTGTTTGTTGATTTTACCGGTCTTATCCATTATCACGGCTGAAGTGTACCTTTCCTTATCCAAGCTGTCTCTACCTTGTGTTTAATCTTGCTCATTTCATGAGTTTATCGCTTTAAAATACTCATCCTTCTGCTTTATGATGGTAGGTAGTTAAACTTTTTGCCGCAAAAAATGCAATTTATATATATAGTATGAACCTGATGCTCGAATTGTCGTGGGTTTAATATAAGATCCATGGGGATGGAGGTTTATTAAGAAAGAGAGCTTATTGCGTGTGTAAAATGTTCGAGAGGGCGCTTTTTAAATGAAGCTGGAATTCCGGCTTATTTGAATATTGCATGCAATATCATGACAAATATATATTTATAAACATTCCTAGTTATCATCATTCGCTATATGTAACTACGAAGAATGTTACCTGTTTCGTCATATCGCCTTTGTATGAATTGCGGTTTCGTGGAATCGTGTATGTATATTTCCACCAATGAGCGAGATTCATTCCACGTTTTATCTGTGACTTTCTCTGGCTCCTCTGGGGTATCATCGGTATAATGTCCTATTAGAATCACCTTGGAGATCCTTTCGCTATTCTTCTTAGAAATGTTCAAATATCATCTAAATGTGCTTACCTGTAATACAACTCATTTAATATACTGTAATTACTAGCAATTAGTGTTTTCACTATGGTAAATTACATATCTAATTGAGTCTGTTATAAATATTGGTTTTTGTCGACTGTTCTCTTTCGTTCTTTTGAAAAAAAAAAGTCTATTTGTACTAAAAATAGTACTTATAGATGAAAAGCGATACACAAATACGTCATGTGCTTTCAGCACCATTTAGAGAGCTAAAAACTCTGAATTTAATGTTAACTGGATGTGTGAAAAATTACAAAATAATCTAGAGAAAAATCGGTTTAAAATTTTTATTATAAAGAAGATAATAAATAAACAAACAAAAAATGCACTTAAGACTGTTTTGAAGTTTATGTACGTATAAATTAACGAGATAAAATACTTTCTTTTATAAAATTCCGCAATCAAAATTTGCGTAAAAGTTTTGTTTTTGCATTTGACAGGTAACAGTGCTGTTAACAACGTAAACTTGAGCAAAATGATTCCTGGAGCGTTGACCTGTCGTCTCAGTTTTTCGCTGCTAATCTTCTTTTGGTCGAATTATTTCCTTACACTATTTTTTTTTTATTTGAAAGAAATCTTACTTTGTTGAACCTTGATATGAATTTAGTTAATGATACCGTATAATATTCACCATAGAAGGAGGGGGCCATGGCACACATTATATTCATTGCATGAGATAATGATATGTCAGAAAAACAACTTTTACTGATGAAAATCAAAAATTTTAGAACTTGAAACTTCCATTCCAAACTAATGGCACATATTTTAACATTAAGATGCCTATATTAGATTAACTATACTGTTAAGGTAGATTTGTAAATTATTCGGATATATACAAGATCCGCTAGGTGGTGCTCAAGGTGTAAGGGTAAATCATTAATTTAGAAGCTAAATAAAGCAAAGGACCTACTATTGACCCTTGAGGAACTTTATTACTGAAGGCGGTTCCACACATTGTGAAATTGTTGTAATTCATTCGTCTTAACTCCTTACTTTCTGCCGGAAAAAAAACTGCTGAAAAAGTTTCAAACAGTGTACTTGAAAAAATTAAATATGTAACTCTGAGATCTTAGAACGGCAATCATTTTACAGAATCAGGAAATGTTAGAATGATGAATAAATTCATATCTATTCGCCCAAAAACAAGCTTCATTCATTAATTTAAAATTTCTTTCCTTACAGCATTTTTCTTTTTTTCATCGCCATTGATAAGATGACCCAAAATGATTCAGGTAGATTCAGCAGATAGAAATGTGCTTAAATTTAATAATTAAAGAGTTCTCCTCTCATTTCCTATTTTCGCCTCTTTCCACGGACGCCATCCATCGGGTCATATGTTATAGAAAATTTTTAATTAGAATCCAAAACTTGGTTATTAAAAGCCATTGTACCTAATTTGTAAGTTGCGAAAACATCGACATTATGAGGCACGAGCATCTGTGGCCGTGGGTGAGCCCACCCCATATATGTATATCATATATCGATTTTGCATTAACTTGCCGCACATTCCCAACTTTGTTTTGTACGGTAGAAGAAGCAGGATATTCGTAAATGAAATATTTATAATATAGGAATAATAAGTATTCCCTCCACCTCACCATCTGTAAAGTGAATTTCTCTATACACAAGAATCGTGAAAACTTCACCTGGTACTGTGTGCTATTCAAAACAATCGAAACTATGAACCTTCAACTCTTATGTTAAATGTATATGTATAATATTCTATTGTGGTCCGTACAGAGAGATTGAACTGAAGTTTTTCCGCACCTCAAGATAATAATAATTCATAACTATATACTATTGTGGGATGGGGATGACGGGAGAAAGATAGAAGTTGATTACGCATTTGATAAAAAAATTTTCTCGCAAACAATAGCTTGAAGATTAGAAGATTAAAGGAAAATGTTATTGATATATCTTTATGCATGTTGTAAAAATACAACCGGCCAAATGCGAGTCGGACTCGGCACGGAGGGTTCCGTACCATGGTACAAAATTTGACACTATGTACTTTTTATTTATTTTTTCAAATGAGAGTAGGCGTCATGTTAAAAAATAATGCTGTCATTTGAAAAAATAATAATAATGCTTTGAAGAAAAAAAAAATGCCTACTGATAATAATAATGAATGAGAATAAAACGAGGAAAAAAACGCTGAAAAAATCACGTTTCTTGTATGGGGGCCTTTTTTAATTTAATTTAATTCTTATTATTTGATGTTATAACGGCAATAGATACACACTCTGTGAAAATGTCAACTGTTTACCTATTACGGTTCATGAGATATAACCTGGTGACGGACGGATGGGCAGCGAAGTCTTAGTAATAGGGTTCCCGTTGTCACCCTTTGGGTACGGAACCCTAATTAAGGAAAACGAAAACGTTGCCAACTTAAATAAACATTACTTCTGGGTTGTACAAATAAATACAAGAACAAGACAATTGCATAACTGTTTTATACAAGTCGTGCGTTCAGATGTCACATACCAATGTGCTTTAAGCGCTATGATGCGCACATCTCATTGCTTGAAAAAGTAGGGATACACACTGCACGATTTAGCAACTGAACACTGTTGTGTACTTCGATTCGAAATGTCACTTTTGAAAGTTTGATAAAACCACTCTAAACGCCAAAACTACTAAACGCACCGAGACACTACGCTAACAAATCGTAGCAAAATGTGCACATTTTGGATACCTGAACGATCTGATGCTTAGAATATAGAACAGAAAGTGTTGATACCGGTGCTTGGCGTAGTGACAGCGGCTAAGAGCATTTTCGGTGGGAGCAAGCGGAATATTTTCAACCATATATCTTGTTGCACTGCTCTCTATGTTGATTTGACCTATCACACTTCCTGTACTCTCTATATTCTAAGATCATCCGTGATGAGCTGAAAAGCACATCGGTTCGTACACTTGAACGCACGGCTGGTGTGCTTTGATGTGCTGGGGAAATGACAACGCTTCGATCGCCTGAACGTTATGGTGTGTAAAAATGTGACATTATGTCACATTCTGCGTGCGGCTGAATGCACGGCAAGTACACAAAAAATGACTTAGCGGCCATTTTGGTTTGATATGTTGCTCTCAGTTGTCATTTGACATTTTAATAATGCAAAAGTAAGTTTAGTGACGAGACCTTAGAATGGTAGGTGGAATATGAGAAGAAATAAGTAAAAAGAATTGGTCTAAGACATGATATGAAATTTGGTATGGTCACCCATCTGTGCAATTTTGATTTTTGAAGTGGTTTTTTGCATATATGCATTTCGTCGGACAGAATAAAAATTATAACCAATTTTATAGGATTTCATATTCTAGACAAGTTTTTAGTACAATAAAAATGTCTAGAACTGATCATTTTCACAGTATACGTAAAATACCCAAAATAAATTTTTATATGGAAACACCAAGAAAAGATTGCCCGATTTAGTCCATTTTTGATTTTTTTTTTGCTATTACTATAAAAACACCATTACCAAATTTTAGTTCTCTATTTTGTCGTGTTCTCAGGCAGTGTTCAAATATATAGGGGAAAACGAAATTTTTGTATGGCAACTCCACGAAAGAGTTGCCCGATTTGTCTCATTTTCGAACTTAATTAAAATGTTTTTTTAAAGTCCGTGTACAAAATTTCAGCTTTCTAAGTGATTATTATTTCGAAGTGTTACAAACGAAATTACAAACTTAGTATACCCTTCAGATTTCATCTAGGGTATAAAAACGTTGAATGACAATGAATATGAGTAGTGGACTGATCTTGTATCGAAGGGATTTAACCTGCACTGAAATTGTACCCCACGTGATTTGTACAGTAGAAATGTCGTCATCAAGAGAATAAATCTTGCATTTATTTAAATTGCTTACCTCAACGAGATAATGTGCAAAATCCAACTAAGGAAAAAATGCATTGGGTGCACTGTGGCTGGGAAATATATCAGAATGAGATGAGGCTCTAAGCTTATTAATAACAAGGACTACATACCCAGAAGACAGGAATAAATTCTTCTGAGATACGGAATAAATTCTTAGCTATCGAAAGATTGATTCTACCAAAATCAATTATTTTATATAGACAATGTTCACTTTTTCGGCTCCTTGGATTGGTTTTGACAGCATCCAATAGAAAATTGATCTTATAATCGATTACAAATTGATTCTTGAATCATTGAAAAATATATTTCATAAGTGACCCGAAATATATTTGAAATCGGTATAGAGTCGATTTTTAAATAGATTAATGTATCGATATAGAATTGGTATGGCCTCAATCCATGGCTCTGACTATTTGCTCACATAATTTTCATGCAATATTTAGATGGATTTAGATCTCCCATACTGAAAAAGAATAATTTCATTTTTTGATGAAAAGCAATGCTTATCTTAAAATTGCTGATTTAACATCGAAAAAATTTATTTTTATTAAATTACTACATCACTCAAGAAATAAAAATATAGTAACTTCAAATAATAGAATACAAAAAATAAAATAAATGGAATTCAGTCATTGTGAAGCCTTCTTCATTCTGTTTTATTAACTTGTTGTTTTGGAGCTTTCAACGTCTTCAACGTCTACATTCAATTTCTCCGAATTGGGCACTTTTATTAAAAACTTTTATTGTTGTTTACATTCCCTATTTCCTTGGCGAAAATGTTTTTTACTATAATACCACAAATTTTTTTATTTTCTCTTGGCATACTTCTATTCACTCTCGTTCACTCAAATAATTTAAAAGTTGATTAACCCCACGACTAAGTCTCCTTTGCTTCTAATTAGATTATTAACCTATATATTTTTCACGTTGGTAACATTACACTTCCACTTTAAATTTCAAACTAAGGATTAATTCCGTTTTGTTTCACAACCCGGTTATTAGTCAGCAAAGTTCTGATTCCGAAATCGATTCACCATATTCGTATTGGAATCGATTCTAAAATACATTCAATGGGAACAGATCCCATTTGTCTTACTGTGTATTTCTCCATTATTTTATTTGCTGTAGTATCAGATGCGGAGAGGAATCCGAAACGGTGACTCACTTTCTTTGCTATTGTCTGGCTCTCTCAGAAAACCGCTACAGATTCCTTGGCTCACACCTCCTGGACGAACTGCATGAAGCCGACAAGGAACGTTGGGGGCCAATATTGAACTTCGTAAGTGTGTCCGGTTGGAACCTATGAGAAATTGCTCATAAAGTAAAATAAGGTAAGGGTAAACAGTAGGCCTTGTTGTGGCCTACGTTCCAGAGTCCTCACCCGGGGCTCAACCTCTTTTCAATCCATCCATCCATCCATCCATGAAATGCAAATCAAATGGATGTTCCCTCACGATAGATGTTGGTGAGTAGGGCAAAGAGGAGATTAGATTAGATTAAATTTGTGAAGGGGTGTGTAGGCATTAGCCTCGCTATCACTGCGACCTGAAAGATCTATTGTGAGTCCCCGTTGCATTTACTCCCTTTCTAGGTTCAGACTGTTAATAAAGTCTAGATCTCTTTTGGGAGAGCTCTTTTCTTCTAAAGAGTAGAATTTCTTTTGTTTTTCTGCCAGAGGTGTCGATAAACTATTTTGCCTGACGAAGTCCTTGTAGCCTTTCCCAGTACAGGGATTTTTGTTTATTCTCCCAGTCGGTTAGGGCAGCTCTGAGGTAACACTTTGAAGTGCCACAAAATGGCTCTGGTCCGACAAACTTAGTTTCCACTCCTCTTATGGCTAGGCCATCAGCAATTTCATTGCCTTTGTGGCCCTTATGTCCAGGTATCATCATGAGGATAACTTTGTTTCTCCTTGATATGGTTTTGAGTGTTTTTAGACATTCCCAGACTATTCCTGACTTGACAGTGTAGGACTTTACCTTGAGGGCAGCTTGACTGTCCGAAAGGATATTAATGGTTGAGTCATTTATGGATCTTTTAATGCTGATATTGGCACATTCTATTATGGCCAATACTTCGGCTTGGGTTACGGTAGGAGTAGAGCCCAGATCCTTTGATATATGGCATTTGGGGCCGTATACGCCCAGTCGGAAAGTTTGAATATGATAAGCGACACATTTTGAGGGTTTCCAATAGCTAATAATGTGCACGAGGCTTAAATTAAGTGTTTCAGTGTGCTAAGAAGTGAGATTATATTGATTTTTTTTATTGGTATTAGCTCCAAAGCATCAGCGAGTAAATGACTTTGTAAGGAAGGGAAGTGTGATAAGAAAAGAGTAAAGAGCCATTCAGAGATGGCAATATTTAGAACTCGATTTAAAATAGAGTTATGCCTATTTATAGCTTATCTAGTTTCATCTATACAAATTTATTACCTTATTGTTTTCTTGCTGTACGAAACGCACGAGGGGTGGTAAGACATTTTTGGTTCTGCGGCTTTACAAACTTGGATATGACCGACCCCAAATCTTAGTATAAAAAAAAAGCTACAACAGGAATGAGATTAGAGCTTTGGTATAGAGCCTAGCGAAGATAAATTAAGTTTCCACCATTTATTGTTTACCCTTAAATGTATATATATATCCTACACAATAGATCTCCTATATAATTTGAGAAAGTCACTAAAAAGTACAGAAAATCCAGGTGGATCTAATACTGCCAAATGATAAATTTAGAGAAGATTGAAATTTTTGAACGCTCTACGTAGAAAATACAATATTGTCTCATCCCCTATTTAAATAAGGGTGTGAGATTGTTTCCTTTTTTTCATTTTCAAAATGGAGCAAGCTGTGCCGAGGTCGTCGTGCTTCCCTTTTTTTAGTTTTTAAAATAATAGAAGGAGTAGCTAGGAAATTTGTATCTGTCAGAAGCAATGAGTGCGCGCATACTATCATAATCCTTAGAGAACTTCTTATGATTACCTGTGTAAACCTACAATCCTAGAATACACGAGAACACGCTTTGTAGATAAAAGTTTTGCAGGTGATTTATCTTCACCCTCTTTTCAATTTTTCTTCAAACGGACTCCTATTTATCATTTCAAATAGGTTCGTCACTTCTTGCCTGAAGGCGTGAACTCATAGTAAACCTAAAAGCCAGAATAATTCAATTCTCACTGTAATTAATCAGAAGCTGCTCATGTCTTCCTAATTAGACATGTTGAAGGCAGAATAATCGATTATTTAAGTTTGCCATGCACACACAGGTATGCTATTATAGTACGATTGTATAGTTGCTGAGTATTGTTTACAGTCTTTATTCCAGAGCTCGATGTAATGCAATTAAGCGAGCATTATACACTAGACCGTGACCTACCACAGCACTGCTATATACGCTGTGCTATGGTTATGTAATAATTAATTGTTTTTCTACGAACTCAGCATACACTAATTGTCTTCCATAATGCCATATTTCCGCTTCCTTATTATCGAAGGAATAGCTTCCCTCGTCAAGAGACTGGAAAAATATCTCATCCCTTCAAAGCAAAATGGAATGTCATCAGGTGTTTCTAAACTTTTGGATTTTCTTGTCGATGCTTAGCAACTTGAGGTAGTCTCTAAAGGTAGTTAGGTGGATATTGTAGAATACTGCAATTAGGGAAACTTTTGTGAAAAATTTCAAAGGTAACTTTTACGAATTCGGAAGCTTATCCATTCCGCACTCGAAAACCTGAATAAAACCTTCAACGAAATTTGAACTCTTGATACATCGCTATAGTAAAAATTATAACGAGAGTAGCAATCTTGTATTTTTTTAAAGCCATGACTAGAGGATTATTTATGTGAAATTTAAAAAGGTTCCGGGATTTGCTTTGCAGATTGTTTTCTTATTTATTGAAACTTTGGCAGGATTTGGATTTGGATTATCTTCTTTCAAAGGAGAAATGCTATACTTATTAAAGGAGAAGGTTGTATTCTATTAAATATTGATGATGATGGGGTGGTTCAAAGGTCTTTGAGTTTTGTACAACTTTGACAGATGAAGGTTCCATTTTCGATTTTCTGATGAATTTCCTTTTGAATTGGACAAGAAGAAAAAATATGATAATGAATATACACAAATTATTTAAAAAGGAAATCTATTCTGTGAAATCTGAGGAGTATTTAATATTATGATAATAAAATGGTAAAAAGCCTTTAATAGCAATGATTTAATCCATTATTCTATCATCCATTATTCCTTTGTGAATTAAACCTGATTAAATCTTGCTAAATCTTGCAATATATGTATATTGCTTGCCGCATTCGTAAATTTCGGCTAGCTCCGTGCCTATTTATTTTTCTTTTCTTTCCGAAATGTGTCGTTGGCCATAGTTTTCAGGATTTTTTTTAAAGAAATATATATATTTTCTCCGTAAAAGTACGAATTTTATCATGCAGTATTTTTTATACGTTTTTATCTGGCTTGCTGTGCCTGTTACACTGAAATCTTATGATTGATTTTTAAACTACTATCATCTTCTATATTACGGAAGTCACCCCCTTCGGGAATGGATGTGTCCCGAATGCACAACTTCTAGGGAGTACGAAAGCAATACTTCTTGATGAATTGCTTTCGTATTATTTAGGGAACACGAATTCAATACCTGCAGAAGATATAAGAGGAAGATATCGTTGAGGAATCACGTTGAAGTATCAATGAGCATTGCCTTGCCTTGAAAAGAGGAAAGTGGTATCGCCAAAATATTTCGATAATATCGCCATGGTACCTAATAGAAGGAATTAAATGTTTTTTTAAATACAACTTTATAAATGAGAGGACTAAAGTATTATATATGTAGAAAACTTTACTATAATTTACTCCAAATGCTAATTAACCCAGAATGAACAAACCTAAATTTTCAGGTAACGCATCTTCTTCATTAAAAATAAACATAAACTTGCTTTCGCCCTTGGTTATCGTCCTCTTTTCGTCTGGAGGAAAAAAGGTAAAACTGAAAGTGGAAGCAAACGAACTCGTATCATCTAATTATTGTTTAAGCAACTTAAAAGCAATTTTCATACATTTGTATTGCTCAAATATTCCGAAGATGATAACTGGGGAAGTACCAAAGAAAAAGTACCTAAGTACAAGTATCGTAGGCCTGAACACTTCAGCGTAAGTACAAGTACCGTATGTATGAAAAGTACTTGTAACTAAGTACTAAGTCTATAAAAAGTATTGAGTACTTTTTTTTGAAGTACTTTTTTAGAATCTTTGTACGTTGGCAGTAATATAATGAAGTTTATAGAGTTCAGTTAATAGATATTAATAAATAAATACCTTTTGAAAACTATAATATGTATACTAACCAGTGGCTACTATTTATAGTTTTTTTTATAGTTTTCGGCGCTGTACGTATAGTAAAACTTTCACCTCTTATTGATTGCTACACTCATAAAAACTATTGTTGCTTCCAATAATGTATAAAAATTCTAAGGAAAATATTTCCAGTAAATTTACACAAGACAAAATTGAATCCTTCCCTACATCAGGTCGAGGCATCGTCGATTTTATATTCGAGCGAGACGTTACTGGGTTTTGTTCTACTTGCCCAGTCTTGTTTGTATGTTATTAGTTTGGCTAAGGTTCTGCCTTGACCTGTGAGTGCGACACATGCTTTGACAGTTCTTTACGTGCTTTAAAACTCAACAAAAAAGGAGTTTGCGCTAGAGATTGTGTTTGCTTTTCTACGAAGAGTCAGATATTTGTATATACTTGATAGACTCAGAAATATCTAAGTAAAAATCTTGGTACTTAAGTACAAGTAAATAGAAGCAAGTACTTATGTTCAAGTACTAAGTAGGGAATTTCAAAAGTACTGAGTAATAAGTCTTAAATAACGAAAATGTACTTTAAATAGTACTTAAGTCTTTTTTTTCATTTAAGTATTGCCCAGCTTTGACTGGAAGATATTCTCCAATTATCGCGCTGATGATTTTTCATCTCAATGTTTGCTGGGACCTCATGCGTATACAGCATAATTTAGAGCCATGTAGTGGGAAATTGCCACAAAGCAGCTATAAACTGGAGCTTGCACTTTCAGTCTTGAAAACAAAATTTTATATTAATCGATTCGTCCCATCTATTTTTTAGTTTACATATTAATATAAATTATTGAGAGAAAATACTTCTTTTGATGTAATTCCGCAATGAAATCGAGAAATCAATTCCATTTATTATAATTGACTATTTCGTTTGATGTCGTTTTACCCTGAATTGTAGATTTGGCATAACAATCCTGAATCCACACGCTGCAAGAAAAAGGCTCGATATAAATAATTAATGAATTTACTTTTTTATAAATTGGAATAAGGGTAAATCCCTTACAAAATCCATATACAAAACAGCTACGATTCTCATTAAAAACCATTTATTTACATACAATACGGATGTTTGAATTAGTAAATTGTCTTTTACTTAATCGTCCCCCCACCTTTCACATTTGGCCTTAAAAACCTTATTGATTACCTTTTAAGTGATAAAACATTCCACCCGGGGTGCTTAATCTCTCACCTTATCCGATTATTTTGAAAAATACGTTAATGGTGGGATAAATCAAAACAAAAAGCCATATCTGCCCTGCAGGATAAGCCTACGTAATCCAAGGAGGTACCAGGCAATGTGTAAAGTTAAGTAACCTACATCTCAATTTATCCACAATATTTCTCTTTGCTGTTGGCATGGCATCTGTTGAGAAGTTGGGAGTATAATTAAGATTGGGGGGGGGGGGGGGGGATGTGAAAATTGCCAGAACATTGAACACATTGCTCACAATTTTTTTTAAGGGTGAGGGCCTTTTCAGTTTAAAAGAAACATCCATGGGTAATTTTATCTTTATGATCTTTTCATCCATTAAATCCGCTAGAAATTTTGTCACAGTCTTCATTTTACTTACTAACAGCTAATTATCTGTCTGTGTTCCTAATTCAGGGCCCTTAGGGAGTAGTAGTTTGTTAAAATTTTCAAAACAATTTCTACCTACTGAACAGTAGCACATAAAGATGGTAGATAGGTATGTTGATAGCATTAGATTGGATCACTTCTTCCAGATAGATATCCACAGATGTCTAAATATTTATTTCCACGCAACCCACCGTAATAAAGCCGGAAGGGAAAGGTAATATTACAAGGAATTCCAGAGAATTCTTCAAATAGAGATTTTCACGCCAGGCGATTAATGTTGAGGTACGTGAAACCAAAACTCAAAAAGGATGTGCGGCTGGCGTATATACACATAAATGTAATGATGTGTAGGAAATGTGATAGTATACTTGTCGAAGCTTCTTCCACTCCATTATTATAACTACCTGTTGGCTTGGCTGTCGGTCGGATAGAAGAGGATACTTGACTTCAGATGCCTCATCAATTTCACGTCCTTACTGGATCCATCCGTCTACTACTTTTCATCGGGTATAGTATTACTAAATCGCAGCTGGTACATTAACGAAAGGTCCTGTCATCTTGTTAGATTTATTCCAAGTGCCGATGATTGTAAGACAAAATATCCCGACCTGACCTCCTTTAGTCGCTGTTGTGTTGGTAAATGAGGAATGTGTACGTCATTTGATTATCGTTTTCTGGATAGAAACAAGATTTGAGGCATTCCCAAACATTTATTTCTATCAGCAGAGGGTATCCTCCCTTGCTAGGCCCCAGGAGGTTTGTAATCGCCATCTTGGACAAGAAGTGCTTATGTTTTCTTAGCTTGTGGATAATTGAATTTTCTGATTTATTTAGGACCGGGGAGATCCATATAAAGGTTAGGGAATTGCTATTGCCCTGCTCAGGCATGTTTATGTTTATGCTTTGGTATAATGTTTCTCATAGCATCTTTAACTTGCCTATATGGAATGTTAACACTTAAAGTAGTTATGCTGCTGGGCTTACAATACTTTTCCATTCCCGCGCCACTTATATTATATTATGTATACATATATAGTATGCCATTTGTATTTTGACCTATTACGTAATTAAATAGTTAGATTTAAAGCTCCCAGTATATTTTATTGAGAGATATCAGGCGGTTTACATTGAAAGTGTAGGTATGTAATATGAAAATTCTTGTGTCCCAAGAGCTCATGGGTTAAATTTGTATAACGTATGTATAGGGTCGTGACAACAAACTTATACCAAACATAAATATTCTCATGAAATTTTTCTAAGTATAGGAGGTTGATTTTATAATAGTTTTACCAAAAATCCCTGAATTCTATATATCATTGCAGCCGTCGATTTGAAGTAAGTAGATTTATTCTAAACTGGTCCATTAAAGTGAAAGCCTGGGAGGAGAGCATCAGTTTGAAATGATCTTATGTCAAATGAACAATCGCTCTTTCTACCGGGCGAAACAGTCTCCAAAGCATTGCGATTGTTTTGAAGGAGATGGCAATATTTAAAAATTCCCCACAAAACACAGGAAATTGCTTAAAATGAATTCGTAATTTGTTTGAAAAAAAAAAAATAACAGACGCATGGACAAATCATCTTTTAGTTTTGTCTACATAATTCTTCCTATGTATGTCTGGGAAGAGTTTGCTAAAATTAATTCAATTCGAATGAAAAATTCATAACATTATTAAATTCCGCAGCTGGCTCATTAAAACTTTTCTAAAATTTACACGACCGCTCCTCCATCCCTAGTTGGGTCTACAATGTGCACTCAATACCCACATATACATATGTATACATATATGAGGTAAAGCCACATCAATCATAAAATCTCCCCATTTTTGACCGGTTTTGTTTTCGTATGGAAAACTTTTCAAAATTCCACAGTTCTACTCTAACTTGGCATTGAACACAAAAAACGTTGAAAGCAATCAAATTATACTCACCCTACTACAATACTACCACCAAAAGCAAAACAAAAATTCTTCACTTAATGGCCATTTTCTAATTCAATTAAGTATGAAAGAAGTGTTTGTTGCTGAGATTACGTTATTTGTATTTAGATTAAACTGTTTTCGCGCTCAATACCACCCACTTATATAAAAAGAGCGAGTTTTATGGAGTACTTTAAGCAAAAGCCTCTTATCTCAATTCCTAAATTTTTAGTCTTATATTTCGTCCTATCTAAAGAAATCGTGTAAGGGGGAAGTATTTAAAAAGATGCAGTTTCACTTCATTAACGTTGGTCGACATAGTACTTTCGTACATACTTACTACTCGTATGTATAAGGGGTACTTTCGTGCTAACAAGTTCTGATCCACTTGCGATAAGCACCAACCTGTTGTATTGTCTGTCACCTTGTTATAGGTGGATACAAGTAGAAAACTTGATTAATAGCTGCAAAGTTTTGTGGTATCCCTGCCATATTTAAAGGGGAGACAGGATGTATGTATAAGTGTCCTGGGTGGATATTAATAACCCTAACAGGGCGTACCGTTGTATATGGATATTACGCGCCACTTTTTCGATAATGAATGTGATTTTATGTAAGTCAAGTCTTAATAAATTTGTGCTAAATTTCCATATACTTCCCCTTTGGTAATTGAAGTGAAGTAAACGGAAATTTATACTGAAATTGAACTTCCAAGTATTATTCCATGTGCTATATCTATAACAGAAACGTTAGATATTTTTAGAATTGAAGTCTCAGATCTTGTAAAATTGTGTAAAATTCTAAATTGCTATAACTGTTTAATACAACACTATAAAAAAAGTATACAAGAGTAATACGAATTGTGTTGAATTGTTGTCCTCAAGATGTGGTTTTTTAAGTATAGATTTTTACTGCCAATTATGTACTATAGTCTTTAAAATTATGCTTACTAACGATCTGTCCAGTTCGGTGAAGTTGAATAAAAAAACGTCGAACACACCCTACGGAAATGGATAAACATATTTAATGAATTCCATGGTATGGCTTAACTCTTTCTGTTGATAGTTGGTAAATGGACATGAATCAATGGAAACTATATTTGGTTTGACTTGTTGATTTTAGTAGGTCCTTTCATCGAGCTCAAAAGCCAAATGACTTATCTGCCTCTGTCTCTTGTGGTCGTCATTATTTTTCTAAAACTAAGTACAAACATAGATGATACAAGAACTAGATGTCGCATGCAGTACCAAAAAAGTATACAAAATTTATTTGGCTGGATGGTCCATTCCGGAGTGAACCACAATATTTGAAATGATGTATACGTCGAGTGATTCATATTTTTTCGAATCTGAAGTGTTGAGGAAGCAGATCAAATGTATACAAAACTGTTTTTATAAAAAAAAAAAAACATTTTCTTGTGCAATCTATTATGGTACAAGCCATATGAACTGGTCTCACAAAATGGATTAAGTATGAAATCTCGATAGTTTCAAAATTGAAATTAAAGACATCACCAAGTAAAATAGCTAAAAAATACGTTTTCACAAATAGGCGGATATTTATGTCTGCGAACCAATTTTATAGGATTTCATATTCTGAAGAACTTTTCAGTACAATAAAAATGTCTAGGACTGATCATTTTGACAGTATATGTAAAAAACCTAAACTTTTATATGGAAACACCAAGAATTGGTTGCCCGATTTAGTCTATTTTTGAAATTTTATTTGTTATTACTATAAAAACACCATGTACCAAATTTCAGCTCTCTATGTCGACGCGTTCTTAGGCAGTGTCCAAATATATAGTGGAAAACGAAATTTTTGTCTGGCAACCCCACAAAGGAGTTTCCCGATTTATCTCATTTTCGAACTTAATTTCACTTTTTTTTTAAGGCCGTGTACAAAATTTCAGCTTACGAATAGTTAGTACTAACGAATAGTTAGTACTAATGATTCATTAAATCGTGCTGCGTGTCTGGGGTATTAGGGTAGAAAGTCTTAACTAAAAATAGATTTTTTTTTTTCAGAATGCAAACATTTTTCTTTGTCTTTATTGAGTATATTATGCAGGGTGACAATTTCTGCACAAATGCCAAATGCCATTATTTATAACTGTATCCCCATAGTAAGTTTTGTTTCTATAATCGCCCTGTCAATGTTCGTAAAAGTTGTCATTAAGGCTGAATAAATTTGCAATCATTTTGTACACCTTTTTTATATTCCACAATTTTTATGATATTGATTTGAAACATTCAGCAAAATATTAGAAACTCTCCAGTTCAAATGCTACCGGGCTTAGATATTTGAAAAAGATGTTTTTTTTTAATCAAAAACCTCAAAAAACCGTGGAAGTTTTCTCCCACCCCTAAACATTTTTTCATGTACACACCAATTTTTATTATTTTTCGTACATAGGTTTTCCAAACTTTATTTGTAAATGAGCTATTTTTCCAAATTTGTTATTATTTTGCATGTTATAATTACTTTTATACTACATATTAAAATTGAGACTCCTGTAACTTAAATAAAATTTATAATAATTAATATAATATAATATAATTACTTTTATACTATTAAAATTGAGACTCCTGTCTCAATTTTAATATGTAGTATAAAAGTAATTATAACATTAAAAATAATAACAAATTTGGAAAAATAGCTCCGGTTTTAGAATTTAAAAAAATACATCCTTTTCAAACATCTAAGTCCGGTAGCATTTGAACTGGAGAGTTTCTAATATTTTGCCGAAGGTTTCAAATCAATATCGTAAAAATAGTGGAATATAAAAAGGGTGAATAAAATACTTGCAAATTTATTCAGCCTTAATATACGCGAAAAAAAAATTACCTTACTAAAAGGGCTCATTCCCTTCGAAAGCATCATGTCATGAAAAGTTCTATAGATAGCAAGACAAGCTGATTTGTTAGGAGGTGATATAGATAATTTATAGTTCTGGAAAAATCATCATTAATGTGAGCGATATAATCTAAGTTATTCATTTCTTCAAGGAAGAAGGACATCACGAATTGAACATTATAGGTACAGAAGTGCACCAAGGCTATAGACACCTCTTTGGTGATCCAGAGAATAAAATAAACAGTTCTTACAGGACAAACAAACAACGAAACTGATTTCATTGATATTTTAGAGGAATCTGCTATAACCAAATTTATTATATGACAATCACACTGATTAAAAAATGCTCAAGAATTTTTCTTACTATGGTTTCAACAATTTTAACAACTGAATCAGATATAATTAGTATGAGTTTCATCATCAGGTTAAATATATAAAATTCAAAACCCCGTATATATATGCATGAGTTTATGTGTTTTATGAAATTTAAAACATTTTTCAATTTTTTTCAATAATTTTCCCAATATTTTCAGGGGCGTATTTTTACATCTTGTGGATGCAGTTGGTCGTAAAGCCCGTGAACGAGGCAGTTCGACATTTAGCGATGATTTTAAAATGTATAAAACCAGCGGAGCCAGCATTGAAAGTCTTGAAATAATGACAATCGTCATTGAAACAGGCCAAATGAATAGAGTCAGGTAGAACGATAGATGTTTATATATGATACACAGGTGTTGTCTATCTCCTCCAAAAAAAGGATGAAAACATGAAAATTATGCTAGTCCTATTCCATTATTGTGGTATGCCATACAAAAGCAGATATCAGATTCTGTTATTTTGGATTTTCCTGTCTATTTAATTATAATATACGAATTGAGTCCTTGTTTCAAAATAAGGCCCATTTCGTATTTAAGGTCTACTAAATTTAGTAGCTACCTACTGTATACCTATATATGTAATATCATAAAGTTTGCCTTACAATTAAGTCTTTAATGGCTCTTATAAGACAGTGCCGAATGACTTGATTAGGTTGTTGTCAGTTCATAACGTACATATTTTAGTTTGTGATCTATCTTTTCAGTTTTTCCTTGTGTGAAATTTCCTTCTTTCATTTATGTGCTCGCTCGTAAAATTTTGAAGGTCAATCAATGTTTTTATGTTGTCTTTTTGGTGTGTAAGTGATGTTTTTTTTTTTTTTTTTTTTTTTTTTTTTTTTTTTTTTTTTTCAAATTACGTCTTAAATTAAGAAAGGACGATTAACGATAGCGTGTGTTTGACAGATGTTATATTTCAGTGACAAATTTGTCTAGACTCTCTGGGATAGAATATTAACATTTCTGATATAATTAAGAATAACAAATTCATGAGAATTGCTGCACTAATTGCATTCGGTCCGTTTTTCAGTGAAAACAATTTTGTGGGTATTTTAAATATAATGAGTTTCATTTAAGAACTCTTGAATAATGTGGTTTAGACAAGAAGTGAAGAATTTGTTTTTTTATTCTTTTAATTGTATTTAGAGAATACATATGCGAATGAGACCTTTCAGTGAATAATTTTAAATAATTACTATTTTTTTTAAATGAATGATAAATAACTGCAATAAAAATACATATGAATTGACGCCTACGGCTTAACTTGTGTAAGAAATTCAATGACTTATAAATCAACGGTACGGATAGTGAAAAAAAAAAGAACTTTGAAATTACATTAAAAGTTTAAATCGGTTACATTTGTGTGAGACTGCAACGAAATAATGACTAAATTAAAAATTAGTTGTAATTCAATGACTAGTTTCCTTTTCTCTGAGAGTTGGCAGTCTTAATTTTAGGCATTCTTATAAAGTGCGCGAGGTAGAATTGCCGGTCGCAAAGTAGACAGATTACATAAAGTTGTGTCGACACATGAAAAAAGAGCAGTAACAAAATACATAGTTGCAATTGCATCTCAGTGTTCACAGAAGTGATATATCATATACATATGAAATGCTACGACATTCTGTGCTTATTGCGTATAGGCATTGTTTCTACTTTGTGACCGTAAACTGTAAATTTTTTTCGTACCTGCTGGTACCATATAGCTTTTCTAATACTTCCTTTGAAGTTAAAGTAATAGGTGACCGACAATAAAATAATGGCAGCTTGGTCATATAAAATATTTTCAAGAAACTCATATTAAAAATCGCGTGTTCAAATAAATCACTTATTTCTTCTCCTCAAATCCAAAATTACTTACACGTTTGGAATGGTTTTTTTTAGCTGTTCGAAGTGATTAAAAGAGTTACTAGTTGAGAAAGCGGTTTTTTTTTCACAAAAGTTGAATCATTGTGCACCAATGACACGTGAACATAACTATCCTAAAAACACGTAAAGAAATAACATTGAGTCCAATATAATTTTGTTTTTAGTAACAGTTCACACACTTACGTCGATTTCGATGGGACTTTTCAGTGCAACACCAGTGTTACAGTTTTTCTAGAAGTGCAGGACTGAAAATGTTCGATGGGAAAACTTTTATAGCAGAAGTCCAACACTAGGTTTGCACTGACTTCCCCTGCTTTGCACTGGATATTTTCTCGGTGTTACAAATACATTGAATTTGAATTGTCATCTGCGTATTGTCGCGATTATTTATGAAATTTTTGAGTTAAGTGAATTAAAAGATTTTATTTGGGTAATTTACATAAAGTTTAAGAAGAAATTTGTTTCTATATATCAATAAAGAACATTTATTACGTTTCACTGGAGATGCTTAAGAAAAAATGTAAAAAACGCAGAAAGGGTTACATTTTGGGTACAGAGTGAGATAGGTAATTTCAAAGCTAAGCTTATTGGCTTTTTAAATTCAATATGAAAAATTGATATTGATGACGTATTTTTTGATAAAAAAAGTGGTTAAATAAAAAAAAAAACGAGTAAAAATTCCAAAATTTTAAATTAGTTGAGCCATAACTTCAAAACGGAAAGGGTGATGGAAAGGTATAACGATTATCTATCTACCAAAGTTTTAATCATCATAATAGGGTTTAATGTTCAGAAGTTACAGGGTGATCTGTAAAAACATACCTAAATAACTTAAAGTCCCGTTATCTCGGAAACCGTTAGGATTTCCCTCCCCCCACCCATACAATTTTTTGTTTGTCTAAGCATGACCTATCCGTAGCCTTCGGGTGTCAGACCACATACGGGACACCCTGTAGATATAATAACCCTCAACAATAGAAGTTGTAAATCGTGGAATAAGAAGTTTATATCCTCTGTTTGAATGCAAGGGCTGAATCAGACTACTCAAGTAAAGAAGCTGTGCGATAGTATGAAGGTTATAAGAGAAAATTTCTATTTTTAAAATAAGTGAACATCCACTCAACGCGAAATTAAGATGTGGAACATTATCAAATCTTAAACGCGATATTAAGCTTTCTAGTACAACAAGAGTCGAATTTAAATTCAAATTGCATTTATTATTAAACCGTGTAAAAATTGTAGTGGCAAGAGCGGTTTCGCAATTATGTTTTGGGCGCAATCCAGACTGCTAATAACACATTACGTTGTCGTCTAGAATATAATATTGAATCTGCCAATGTACAATTGAGCATCATATCTGCATAAAGGTTCAGTTTGCTGTACTTTAAAACAATGAAATAAATCATTAATAAAAAGAGCAAACAACAGAGGACCCAAGATAGATCCTTGCAGTTTTCCTGAAGATAACAGTTGAAAAGTGGAATATAAAGTTTTATAATACATTGTGCCCCCTTACGTATGTCAGGCTCCGTTCTATGGAAAGTTTTACCAAAACATTTAAAAAGCCATATTTGGTGGGCTTTAGTTTTTCTATAAAGACTTGTACATACATATAATGAGCGCATATTTTTTACGCAGGCTCAAAAAATGCAGGCCCTTCTTATATGAAGGTCCTTTAATGAATCTTTTGGCTTGTCTGGAGCTTATTATTGAAGTCCATAGTTTTGAAATAGTACACATATGAAATAGACAATACAGTACTTGTCTAATACTTAGATTAACAATTTGATACGTGAGTTAACACAATATCCATGATATTTTCTAATCAAACTGTTACTTGCGATACACCAATTTAAAATAAGATATGAGTATAATGACCGTTTTCTTTAAATTTCCGTGTATTTGGATTTTCGGGCTGGACGGTCAGGAGGAAAAACACCTCTTTAGTTTGTGAGAATTTTATTTGTTCTCCGACGTTTCGGCCGATGTCTCGAACCGTTCTCAAGGACACAGTCTAATGAAAACATCAATGTAACTATTGCTTGATATAAATATTTAAAAATTAAAAAACAAAGGCTACTTACGGATTAAAACAACATTGTAAAAATATTAACAGATAACAAACAGCAAACATTAATTAAAAACCACAGTATAAAAAATAAATAAATGACAAAACATGGTAAAAGAAACTATAGGCGTTGTGGAAGGTTATCCAACCACTCGTCAAAAACAACTGGTGCTAGACGTAGCTTTATCATTTCCCAAAGCTCTCCAAATGCGCGCAATAAATGTTATTGATATTGTCTGTATCCGTTCTTTTGTTCATGGTATTGGGAGTTTTCTGAATATATAATGCCTCTATCAATAATCTGCATCTCAATTATTTCAGTATTGATAGAACTGAGAGCTAGAGACAACCAAATAAAAGTTAAGAATGAAACTATTTTAGCGATCTATTTCGCACTACTAAAATGATCCTTTGGCAGAAAATAGTCGAGTCGAGAGACATAAATAGTCGAGTCGAGAGATATAATACTGAAACTATAGTTAGTACTCTCTCTATTGATGTGACATCTTTTAGAACTATTTTTCTCAAATTGGCTCTGGATCTCACTGTATGAAACGTAATCTTGAAGGCTTCAAAAGGACTACTTTTGTATGTAATCTTGAAGTTTTCGCATTGAGGTATATGTGTATAGTCAACCCAATTCAGATTTTTTCGTCTTTAATTCAATATTGATCCTGTCTTGACTTGAACGACTCCAGTTAATGGTCTATAACAACATTTATTACGTTTGACAGTTCCGTGTATGTAATACGTGTGTCCATAAATACAAGGAATATGACAGAAATATGTTTGATGGACAATGGACTTCAGTACTGCCAGTTCTCCACTGTCAGAAAAAGTGCAACATTGAAATGGTCCCATCGAAATCGACATTAGTTACCGAAAATATTTATTACAACAATATGAAGAAAACATGTTGTAACTTGCACAAATTTAAGTGCGTTACACTTTATTCGTAGCAGTGTGGTAACAGCATATTATATTTTACTAATGACGCATTTTGTGATCATTTCATTAAAATATTCCTACTTGGATGATATTTGCTTCAATAAAATTACACTTACATTAATTTTAATTCAGTTCTCTATAAATTTTTATTTTAAATGCTGTTATTAACAAAAGTAATGTGAGTAGCATTTACAGTTAATGCAAAAAACTACGTTAACTGTTTATGGTAGATATGTGATTTCTTAAGATTGCATTTTCTAAACCAACCCTAATAATTTTATCTGAGCTCTAATAATATTTAATAGAATAATTTGAACTAGTTAAACTCGAAATTTTTCAATACATGCATATTTTGAAAAGTGTCCAGCTCTATTTGAAATTGACTTGTTCAATATATTTAACAGGAAAATATCATCGCTATAAAGTCGAATAATAAGAAATATTTTATCAACCAATTCGGTTTTTTGTTACTTTATTTAAAATTATGTATGAAAATCTTCTGTTATGTACGTATGCAATTTCTCAAAAGCTTATGTTTTTCTATCTCTTTTATGCAAAACTAAAGAAAAGAACCTTTTACGAGGGACAAGTCTTTCAAACAACAGCCCTGTATCGTTATGGAAAATCCAGAGGCTTCTTTGGTCGCAATATATAAAATAAGCTCGTCGGTATGCTGTGCAAAAAGGAGGCAAACATCAAGAAAGTGCTATAAATTTAAAATTTAAAGAACACGTTTCCATCTTCCTATACCCTACGTGATTTATTGTAGAGATTGGGAATGATAATATAAAGAGTCTATTTAGAGATTTTCCTTATGCTATAATTGGTGTTCTTAAAGGGAATGTTCAGAGTTCATTTATTTATTTTCAACAGTATCAACATGATGGGTTGATGTAGTCCTGTGCTAATCAGAGTGATATATGTATAGCTCGACATAATACGAAAAATTCGTATGTATAAATGGCTCATTACGGACAGTAGCGAACCCAGGACTTTGTTTAGGTGCGGGGGGGGGGGGGGGGGGGGGGGGGGGTTGAATAACTAGTATAACAAATTGTAATGTATGTAAATTGTTGGGCGGGAAGATTTTAAATATCTAATCTCCTAGATAATATTTTTATTTATGTAAAGTAATCAAAAACGGAAGTTTTTGAAGGAATTAAATTAAAGTTTCGTTTGTCCTTTTTTCAATTTAAGTCAGCTCATTTCTTATGGGACACCAAAGATCAAAGAATGTGCGAATGTAGAATATTTTAGCAATTTCTGTCTTTCTTCGAGATATAAATCTACGAAGGTTCAAGAATAACACATATTAACACCACTGACACTTTCTCATATCTATACTAATTTATAATCCTAGCTCTACATTTTTGTGCTTTGATTTTACAAATGAAGAAGAAAGACTAAAGTGAATCGAACATTGGTCCTTCGAGCCGGTTTTTTTGTTATGAAATTGATAAAGTAAAAATTTCAGTGAAATTCACTACAAATTTATTATTTGAACCTGAACTTCTAGACTAAAAAAAACTAGAGTAACTGAACTAAGCTCAACTCGACTCTAATAAGTGCTACAAGGCCTTATTAATTGTTGTCTTCACACAATTTTTACGAGAATCAATGTATTTATGACATGTTAAGCAACCCGCAATTGATATGTATGAATACAACATGGAAAAGGACAATGAATTTGCCACATGCTGGCAAAAAGAAACACCTGTATTTCTCGCTATGCACTGGATTGCAACGTAAACGGTCATACAGTTGTCACCATATTTACTTATTCGGAAAGATGAAACGTTCTGCGTGTTAATATCGCAAAATGAATTTTTCTGGGTAGTTATACATCATGCGTTTACTGAGTTTATTGAAGAGTTTATTTATTTATTTTTTTATTTTCATCGTACATACCTACATATACATACCCTACAATGTAGAAGTAATTTAACTAAAAATGGTCTTTACAAAAAAAAAAAAAAAAAAAAAAAAACTTTGAGAAAATTTCATTAGCTGTTCAAGAAATAAACTTTACGACCTTCCAAAAAATGAGCGCAAAATAAGGGTAGAAGCTCCCACAGATCTTATTTGTAGATGCGACGCACATCTTACTTTAATTCTACTTTCTTAGTATAGGATTTGAATTTCAACTTTCAGCAAATCCAAATTATCCCTAAACTCTCCAAGGAACGCTTTTATGTTCTGTAATTCTTGACACATTTTTATGTTTCAAGTTCAAATTAAAAAAAAAAAAAAATTGAGATAATCGCTGATAAACAAGGAATTTTTTTTTTTAGCAGAAGAAAAAATAAAGCGTTCTTTGATCTGCTACAGGCGCAGCTCTTTATAAGGAATTCTAGACTAACTGTCCGACATGACAGCTTGAATTGAAATTCCGGAGTTCGTCCCAAATGTCGCGTTGCTTTTACGTCTAAAAATGAATAAGAATTTCCTTGATGACACACTAGTCTACAACCGTCTGCATATGAAGGTGATTATGTAAAAATTATAAAAATTTCTTAACCGCTCTTGCAATTCAATAAGTTCGAATATGAACTAACTACATTACTAATATAATTTTTTTACTGGTCTCAATAAGAGTACGAAAATATCTTACATTTTCGCAAAGCACTTTATAATTCAAGACGAACAGCTATCGCATACGACAAGCAATATGTAGTTACAATTAGGCTACCGCACACGCGAGCGACAGTCGTTGATTTATTGCTGACTGTTTCAGTGTTTAAATGTCTGCCACAATGTAAATTTCAGATTTGGTGCAATTCTAAAGATTGAAATGTTTTACAGTATTACAAAGAATTCTCAAAACAAGAAAGTGTTTTTGGATGTTAACGTTTTCCCAAATCCTCGTAAATTCTAAAATTTTTTTGAGAAACGACTGGATTTTCAAAACAAAAATACAAATCTGTCAGTATATTCTGCGTACCCTTCTTAACCGTTTTTAATACTTGTATAAAATTGTCGGTTGTCGTGTACACCTTCGTACTGTCCATGTACATGCCTTTGGATAAAAACTGCCGTTCTATAGCCTGTGATATATTTCATGTTAGAATTTCTCTCGAAAAGTACCAGGACGTCTTCCTCAACATCTCGGTCAAATCTCAACCAATTTTAATGATTCCAAGGATTATTTCGGGTAGCAGGCTTTGCTTTATCCAGTACTGTATACCATTTGGACTTGCATCAACAATTTCCCGGGACTGGGGAGGGGGAAGACGGAAGACAGTGTAAAAATATAAAGAGTACTTATGACATGACGGCACTCTTTTGTCGATTTCTCTTCACCCTCTTCATCGTTTCTCCTGATTCTTCTTGCATATGGTAGCCAACCCCGCCTCCTCCCCACGGGTAAGCGTCTCCCCTCCCCGACCCTCTGGGCGGCCGCCTCCACCATACCCCTTACGGGGCCCTGTTGTATTAATATAGTACATGACAAATATTCTTACCGACAAAATTGAATTGTCTTCCGCTAACTGTTTGCTGTGTGTCGTAATCCATGGTGTATTACTTTATTTCCCTCATATGTAACTTTCCAAACAGGATGACCACCTTGTAAAAAACTATCTTCAACCCTCAAAAATTTCTAAATTTCCACTGTCATAGTCTGTCCGAATAAGTGCAATGTCATATGTAAATTTAATTCCATTAGATTAAACAAACTTTTGCTGATTCATTTAGGTTAAACAAAACTTAAAATATTACACATTGACCATTCTAGCT
The DNA here is from genome assembly GCA_963924295.1 of Dioctria rufipes. NCBI lineage: Eukaryota > Metazoa > Arthropoda > Insecta > Diptera > Asilidae > Dioctria > Dioctria rufipes. The sequence continues at coordinate 194,851,171 of OZ002742.1, forward strand.
TGATGAAATTCTAAGCCATTACGAAATGAAATCCCAAAAGAAATTTTCCTTAACGCAAATATAGAGCACTTTTACCAAATAATTATATCGCTCCTTAGCAGCTAAGTAAATTTAATTTAGAGCATCGATACTAAGTCCAGAAAAAATTAATTCCAGTGACTGTAAGAAAACATTTGCTCCGTAATTTGTACGTGATCAAATATGAAAAGGCGCCAAGAGGCATTTTTTTTACTTTACTTTTGGACCTTAAACAAACCGAGCCAATCCCATTAAGTATTTATGATTCAGGAGAGCTGTGTTCTATCAAGAAACAATATTGTGTACACAAACTCCAACTCCACTGAATCCCAAGGAGATAAGGAAGGGATCATGGCATATTTGCCAAGTAATCGGCATAGGATATATTCTCTGGGAAACACAAATCATGCCAAACGGCACGTGATTAAAGTACACCTGCTGGTTATGTAGCCGTATGTGTATGCACGAGTATATTGGCAATCAATATCGAGATTTATATTTTATAAAAAGTTTTCACAGCCCCGCTTGGTATGTATGTGTAGAACATGTCGAACATCATATCTGAAGCTACTATAAGCACCTATCTTAAATGCAATGCAGCGAGATTTCCTGAATAATTTTAACGTTATCGAAGGTAATCACTTTTAGAAAGCCACATGTCATGGAAATTGGTTAGAGAACTTTTTCAGAAATTGAAAAAGCTATTGGTGTTTTATACATTTCAAGGAATATTGCTTTTTAGATGGATTTTTGGAATTGAAAAAATTGTTATTCATTACCGTTAGTAGACAAGTTAAAAAAGAAATATTGATTTTCTACGTGTCTTTTTATATATAGTAGAATCTCTAATTCGCAGCTTTCTCACTAACCTATTTTAAAAACCAATTGTTAATCATTTTTCTACATAGAATTGTCCAAAAATAAAATAAAATAAATTCCACAAATATTAAAAAAAAATATATATATATATATAGCAAATTTAAAATTCCGAAAATCGAGAAAAATACCAAAAAATAAAAATTCTGCTTTTTCCGAATTGTTCTCGGAATATTTTTCGAGATTTCATGTTTTGGAATTTATTTTCAAAACTTTTTTTTTTTAGATTTGCTACCAGTGGCCCTATTAGGTTTATTTTGAAAATGTTTTGCTCAAAATTTTATTCCATTTGCTGTAAATGTTTACTGATATCATATGACAGTATCGTTTCGAGACCGGTTAAACCGGTTTGAATGGAATGGAGGACTTTTAATCTCACAAACTGAAAACTTTGAAAGATTTACTGACGTCAGTGACTCCACATTTAGTTAAAATTTTGCCACTTGATTAACTTTTGCTCCAATTTGTTCGGCTGTGGAGAATATTAAAAGTATGACAGTTCTCCCTCCTTTGATTGCCAGTTAATTGAATTTTAATTGTGTGCGAAATCTAATGAGATTCCAACGCAGTCAAATCGCTTTCTTTTGAAATTATTTCTTAAATTTCAAAAATGATTGCGCAAATTTCAATGGACTGTTTCTATAATTTTACAAGATTAGTTAATCCAAATCTTCTGACATTTCTTATTTACCCTTTCACATCAAAATATTTTATCTTAAAACTTTCTCGAGATCTTACAATTCAAGCGAACAAACCTTTTTATCAGTTGAGATGGGATAGAACATAAAAAACTCATTGGAGCCTAATGTCATGAGCCATGATGAAATTGAAATGGAATGAAATTTTAATATCTTAGAAGAAACTTTATTACGCCTCCTTTCTTAAGAAACCAGAAGAACAAATATTGTATTGCAATAATAAGGTATACCCCAACTGTGTCGATTTAGTGTGATGAAGTAGTGCACGTGCTAGGGAAACTGTTGAAAGTACTTGACGTGTGTGCGGCAAGATTAAACAATATTAAGACAGAAAATAATTCCTTTTGATGCTGTAATAGGTATCTATGGAATTGAGTGGGGAAGTTTTGTAATTCCTTAATAGATTAATACGAAAATATTTACTTTTCTTACCTTACCTTTATATGTCGTTGATTGCCATACTTGGAGTGTGGAGATGGGATTGGGTGCCTAACCTTAACTGAGAAGCTTTCTACACATATTCGTATGTAGGTAAGATTAACTTATCCCGTTAAGGATCTTGAAAACTTTGCAAACCTATTGCTAATGACTTTTTCGCGTGAGTATGAATCCTAAATTATCTGTAGTGCTGGAAAATAATTTCTAGCAATTTAATTAAGGATAGACACTCCACCAAATGTATGTAAATATTATGTATGCATATACCTTCTTTGCATACATAACATACGTACATATGTAGCTAATGGTATTACTCGCTCAGGCAAGACTTCGACAGATGTGATGTATCTTTTGTTGTTGATAGTTTTGTGCTAATTGTTGCGGTTAAGAAGTGTTGTGGTTTCTGTGGATTTTTAGAAGATATATGTACATGCGTCTAGTTGACTAGTTTTAAGATGTTTTGTGTTTGCTTGAATTGATCTCCATGTAATCACACATATGTACATTATCTCGTATGACTTAAATTAATTTTGAGGAAATAAGCGACAATCTTCTCCGCAAGTGTTAGCTTGTATTATGTGATGAATTTGATGGGTAAAAGATATCACTCATTTCAAAACAAACGTTTTCTACCACAAAAACTATGTGGAAATTTTTTTATAAAATATGGGAAGTCCCTTGATTTAAATTTTTGTACTAAGTCAAAATCGACATCCCAATAAAATAAAAAAAAAAAACTGGGAACGTGCAAAGCAAAGTAAGCGTTCAAGTAATAATTTTGAAGCGTAATTTGAAAATATGGAAAGAGATTTACTTTCGCCACCGGATTAAAGGGCTAGGCCAAAGCACTCGAGAAATACTTCCCAAGCCATGAAACAGAAATCTATATGTGTGCGTGCCAGTTTAATTCTCTAAAATGTTTTATATTCATTCTTATGGAAAAGTAATTAGGCATTGATTTTATATGTACCATAAAGCCTAAACCACTATCCACACAGCAAAATATAGTAGTCTTCCCAAAGGCTACACTTACTAGATATATACCTTACTTAACAAAATAATAAAATAGTTTTGATTAAAAAGTAACCTCACCATTTTACGCTCAATAACTCTCAGCTGAGTAATAGCAAAGAAACATAAAGCCATAGGGCTTTATGTTTCTTTGGTAATGGGTAGTTGCAATAGTGTATGTGCGGCCGTATATATTCGGATTCTGTAGGCACTGATTTGAATTCATCGGACCACTGCATATTCACATATGCAATTATTATCTGCTGAGAGTTTTTGTTTGAGGAATCGTAGTCATTTGGTTAAGATAATTTTTTTTAAATAATTTCGTTAGAAAATTTGATTACGGTTGGGAAGATAAGAAAGTAAGCTTAAGATTATCAGAAGACAATCTTTCTGTATGAATAGTATTTTAGGGCGAAGGAGCTATTCAAAGCAATTTTTTGTCATTTTTACGTAAGAACACTGCAAATATTTTAGAATGTTAGGACTAAGTTAGGGCTCTGATGTAGTACCTAGTGAAAGAGTCGGTTTCATGGCTTAGGAAGTATTTCCCGAGGGTTTTGGCTAGGCGAATTAATTAGTGTGGCAGTCAGAATCTTATAAATTATAGGGCACACTCACATTACTCATTTATCTGTCTGTTTTGATTACTTTGCACTAATTGTAATGTTAAAAAATGAGAAACCCACCTTCTAAGGCTTGTCATATACAAATTTCGTTCTTTTTCCGTATTATGTACATATGTATATTTAAAACTTGTTTGTGGATCTCGGCAGATGGAAACCTACTTAAATATATTTACTGGAAATAGAAATTTTTTACTTTCAACCCAGAGTAATAGATTGTCGAAAACGTTTTTTTTTATCTTTCGACAAATATGACCCGCTAATATACACAGTAACAGATTTGCACAATTGTTGGCACAAAGCTTAGGTCATAGACAAACTAATAACATACAAAGACTGGACACGTAGAACAAAATATGCTACGCTTTTCTAGAATATAAAATTCACAATGCCTCGACTCGACGGGGCCTTCGACTTGGCACTTGATGACGTGCCCAAAGGGTAAGCCAGCAATGCCTCGCTCCATACAAAATTGCCGTTGCCCCGACCCGATGAAGGGATGGCCACAATTTTTCCGTAGAAATTTGTGGAAATTTCTTCCTTTGAATTTTTATGCATTTGATGAGGGCGAGAGCAGTACCTCGCTTCAATATAAAATCAACGATGCCTCGACCTGGGGCCGGATTCACTAACTCGGAGAGTTGTGGAGATGAGAGCTCTTTTGCCACTTAACTCTCCACTCGAAATTCTGTAACTCGTGGAATTTGTGATTTACCAAACTCTCTATTGCACTCGGCAAAACTCTCGGCTGTGTTAGTTGTGGAGAAGTAAGAAAAATATTTCTCAACTGACAATATTGGATGTGAAACAAGGAACGGAAGAAATATATGCAAAATATAGGAACTGGGGTGTATATGACCCGAGTGCAAAAAATCCGTCTTTCGGCGGTAAAAAGTCAGTTATGAAGTTAAAATGATCAAAAAAAACTACACCACTCGATTAACGGGTTCTTCCTCTTTAATTTTATACGAAACATGACGTATTTTGGACAACCCCCAATTCGGGGTGGTACGACCCCCCATCCCAGAGAAAATAAACAACAATTGTATTCATGGATCGCTAAAAGGGCTAAAAGTAACTGATGGGTTGTAAAAAGGACATTAGATCGCTTTCGTGAAACTCAGACAATAGCAGAAAAAACAAGAAGTGGTAGGCCGAAAGGGTGCAAGTGACAAGGTTTTAGAGAAAATGATAGTGAAGTTTATTGAGAAAAACATAACAGTGTCAATGCGTGATATTGCAAAAAAATCAAATGTCTAGCAAATTAAAAAAATAAATAACATTAATCTGACAAAAAACAGAAATGTGCAAAAAGAACAAAAAAAAAACACTGTCATTAGACGTTCCAGAAGGCTATATAATAATGGACGATGAATCTCACTTTAAATATGATTTTAGTACTCTTGCTGGGCCTGAATTTTATAATGCAAGAGACAAAGACAATGTTTCTGATGCTGACAAATCAATTTTTATAGAAAAATTCGGCCGCAAAGCTCTTGTTTGGCAGGCCATTTGTCAGTTAGTCAACGCAGTCGGCCCCTTTTCTTTAAGAGGTGTATTAACACTGACGTACACATAAACCAGTGTATGAAAAAAGGACTATTGCCGTATCTCAGATTGCATAAGAAGTTACACATTTTGGCCAGACTTAGCAACTTGTCACTATTCTGGAAAAACTTTGAGCTGGTACCGAGAGAATAAAGTGAATTTGCTAGAAAAGGCAATAAATCCCCCCAACTTCGACCTATTGAGCGCTACTGGGCTTCGGGCAAAAGTGCTACAACGCTGCAAAATTTTTCTAGTTTATGGCAACTAGCTAGTAGGAAAGTGAGTGATTCTACTGTACAAAAGCGAATGCCTCCAATTATGAAAAAAGTTCGATTGTTCTCCCGGCAAAAACATATTTCTTTTTAACAAAACAAACACACAATTTTTTTTTACACATTCGTAACGTTTTGAAAACCGTGCGTTACTTTCTAGGACAGGCCGTATAGCTTCCTATAGACTGAATAATCATACAGATGCATTTTTCCAATATTTTTGAATTCATCGAAATAATTTACAATAATTTGGTTTTGTCTACCTTATAATAATTCCCGTACCATATTTTTATACCCTAGATGAAATCTAGGGTATACTAAGTTTGTCATTCCGTTTGTTACACACAGAAATAATGATGGACATCCACGCATAAAATTAAAAGTCTGTCCATTGTCCGTCCGTGCGCACGATAACTCGAGAACGCGTGTACTTAGACAGCTGGAATTTTGTACGCGGACTTTAAAAAAAAGTAAAACTAATTTCGAAAATGAGGCAAATCGGGTAACTCCTTCGTGGGGTTGCCATACAAAAATTTCGTTTTCCACTATATATTTGAACACTGCCTGAGAACGCGTTGACATAGAGAGTTGAATTTGGTACATGGTGTTTTTATAGTAATAACAAATAAAATTTCAAAAATGGACTAAATCGGGCAACCCCTTGGTGTTGCCATATAAAAATTTAGGTTTTTTTACGGATTTTGTGAAAACAATCAGTCCTAGACATTTTTATTGTACTAAAAATCTCTTCAGAAGATGAAATCGTATGTATGAAATGTTTGATAATAATATTTTCTGTCGCCCAATTTCAGATTCTTGGGAAGCTCAATTTCAGATTCTTGGGAAGCTCTCTAGGAGCGCTTGTAGGGTAGGACTCTCGGAGCTCTTGTAGGGTAGCATTCTTGGCGCGCTAATAGGGAATACCAAGGGAATAAGATACGGGCTTTATTAAAAATTTCAGTTTTTTTCTCAATGCGCTCCGTTTAATTTTCAATTAACCGCACACCACACTTCAACTGACTACTAAAGAATGAGAATTCTGCTACGTTTTCAGATGCATATGAGTCATATTTGCACAACAAGAAAACAGATAACTTATGAGTCAGCCGAAGCTGAGAGAAGAGATCCGCTTTCGCAAAGCTTCCTTTGGCTATGGTAAGAGAGGTCTGGAAAATATTGAAACTTCTGCAGTGCTTTCAGATGCATATGATTCGTCTTTTCTCAACAAAAAACGAATAAGCCCAAACTCAAGGAAGAGATCTGCTTCCGCAAAGATTGCTTTGGCTATGGTAAAAGAGCGCTTCGGAAAATATATTTTCTAGCTATGTTGTGGAAGCGCTTCCTCTAACAAGCGCTTGATATATTTCCAGCTGGGACGTGTTCAGTCTTTGTATGTTATTAGTTTGTCTATGCTTAGGTATTTTCTCCTAAAATGTAGGGAATATTCCCTTCCTAATCTTTCTGGCAACAATTTGTACATTTTTACAGTGCACCCTATGGATCGAAATTGTATAGCGTAGTGAAAGGATCAATACCAAATATGTGGTTATAAAGATAACTGTATACCTACTTAAAAATCTGTGGGTATGTTTTGATGAATGAGTCTGTAACTTTTTTGGGACAAATATGAAAACCAACACAATAATTGTTTCTAGACCTTTATATTTTATTTTTACATAACCATAACTTCAACGCTAACTTTTGTTTTGTGTTAACCGTTGGTTAAAAGTTCACCATTCTCTTTGTGGCATAGACGAAAATTCTATGGGATTCTTATTGTAGGCTTCAGCTCTTGAATTCTCTCCACCTTCCATTTAATTTTTTTTATTATACTTGATTTCAGAAAAGAGAAAAGGAATTTATTTGCTACAAAAAATATTTTCAAGTTGAAAAAATCTATTAATCCCAATTACGAGTTCATTTTTCACCGGTTTGTTTTAGTTAAAGTAAAAGTGACAGGTTGAACATAACATTTAAATGTAAATTAATCATTCACAAGACATCCAAGCCAGAGTACATATTGGTGTTGTTGAATCAAAGCAAACTTTTAACTCATTTCCGTAAAAAAGTAAACAATCATTAATCTTTGATTCTCGGCAGGAGTGATGCTAAAAATCATTTGATATTTCCGTATTTCTCCCTTTACTTTGTCCACATGAAGCAATTTTTCTATTTTATTTTCTGTGAGAACACCATATTTTTACTTAATAAAAAAAAAACTTTTACCTTTTCTCATCATTGCCTTGGGCAAATTCTTAAAAAAACTGGCAATATTTACACCAAACCAACCGAAACCCCACTTTATCAATAGAAATCCAGCGTCTCTTCTGTATCACATTGAAAGTACAATAAAAGTCGTTAAAGCGGAAATGAAAATGACTATATTCGTTTTTGATTTTTACGTTAAAGAAAATTCAATGAAAATATTTGAAAATCACCACACCGCACTACGTTTTATAACTGGGCCGATTGAAACCTCAAAAATTTATTATATGTATGTATGTATTAGAAAAGCGGGAGGGTGAAACGTCCGGTTAAAAAAAAAAAAAACGGTTTCGTTACATATACGCCACGGAATTTGTTTGCTTTTGTATTGAGTGCTGCTGTCAACTTTCCCAGGCGATTAAATTAAGATGAAAAACTTAGACGAAAATATCCCTTCTTGACGCGACGTGCCAAGATCAATATTTGATTGACTGTTGAAAAGTGATTTTATTGGAATTCCAACGGAGAATCATGGTTTCGGTGTATTATTACCCAGCGCTTAAAGCGAAGCGACTTGTTTACACATCAAATAAAAAGTTTAAATGAGTTTGTTTTAGAAAGTGTGGCGTGACTTTCATTTCAGCAAATAATTTAATAATGACTTAAATGAAAGTGATGCAAATTTGAGATTTCATCTCGTGTGAATTTGAATTAAATCGATTAAAGATCCCATACGCCCGGGTCACATATTTAGAAGTGGTGTAGTGGCTTTATGCCAGGATTTACCAAAAGTGTAAACCATTAGTAGCTAATTTGACTATTATCTACTCACATGAATGGGTCATCGGAATATAAATGACTTTCTAAATTAACTATAGCACGACATCAAATTTGAGGACTAAGAGCCCCATTCGCCATACATGATAGCTGTTCTACTATCATGCCAAAGTTTAGTGCACTTATACATATAACAGGCATAAATATGACTCTCTCCCTTTCTCCTCTCTCTCTCTGTCTCTCTCTCTCTACTAAAAGGAGCTTGTTAAGAAAATCTAGCCCTTTAATCTAACCGCCACGTCGACCCTCCAAAAATATATATAGGTACAATGCGAATATACTTCGTTTCCAATATATTGATTTTATTAGGGGATGTGCGTTTCTAAAACATGTTTATATCCCATAAAATTTACGTGCAAGTAATAATGTTCATTCGACATATTATGGGTGCCAACTGACCCCAACTTTTGAACGAGATACATATAATATATGCATACCTATACTCTATTTTTACGGCTGCAAAATGTACTTCTATAGAAATCAATCGAACTAAGTAAGCTAAGCTAGTAAGTGTATTGGTTTGACCAAGTAAATACTCTGCAGGAGGGTTAAGGACCAATATAAAGTCAAGGATGAGTGAAATTTAAATGCAATCAGAACTGAATATATGTACACAAATCCTTATGGAGTTTCAAGAGTCTCGTCTGAAGATTCATAAAATTCTTGATGAAAACAGATCTTGAATACAAGCGCTGGACTCTTGTAAGAAATCAAGACGAAATAATGGCAAAGATTTTCAGATGATAGCTCAATTAGAATTTAATCTCCAGGATATTGATCCAGTAAAGATGCTGTCGAGTTTCGCTTATTTCATTATTATGCAGCTTTTATAGAAATTTTGGTGAAGATATTTTCAAATGCATTGAGGTGAATTGCTTTAGAAATTCACAAAATTTGCATAATAGAATTTTAGGGGATGTTTTTTTTTAAGTTTTCCTCCTTGGTATAAATATGACATGGCTTCATAATATCTGAGGAATGCTTGAAACATCGATGTCAATAAAGAAGTTTTTTTTTTCTTTGGAATTGCAAGACATACTATAGAGGATTTATCATAGGATATATCTAGCAATTTTCATTAATTAACAAAAAAGAAAAATGATTCATTTGAGAGAAAATTCTACACAGTACCAGTATTGTTTTATCCGCAAGACAACAAGAAGGTATTCGGTATTGAAAACGTATTTGCAAAGCATTTCACGAATATCTACGTATGTATATGAATGGAAATTTATCCGTCTTACTATCTGTAAAGCACCTGAATGATTCATACAACGCAAGAATCTTCGACTTGAGAAACTCTGTCTGACTAAATGAATTATGGAGAAGATCAAAGTACGTATCTATGACGAAAAACAGATATAAAAACAAATAATATTGGACGCAAGTAACTGCCTTGAGGTACCCCTGATGATGCATGGATATAGATTGTGAAACCTTTATGTCCAGCAGCTATAAATTGTAAACGCTCTGTTAATGTAATGATCAAGATAGTAATTCAGAATTTAGTGCAGAGACTACAGAATCAATAATAAATATTTTTGTAACAGTTTATAAAATACTTTACTAAAATCATATTCTCAACGATGAATATAAATATGAGTTTTGTTTGTTCTAGTCTTAAAAATATTTTCAATCATCTATGTAGTTCTTTTGTCTTCTCTTTCCATTTATTCTATGTATAACGTATTTATCTGTGCGAGATTAAACTTGGTAACAAACTTCTTCTTTCTCAACGATAATAACAGTCTGCTAAAAATATAAGATGATTTTCAGTGGAAATGTAATATGTCTAGAATGAATGGAAATTTAAATTTTTCCAAGTAAACGAGACAAGATAAAACTTTTATCGTAAAGCTAATTCCGAAATAAAATCATAAAATCTTTGGGAAGCTATTAGGAACTAAGCGCACCACGAAAAGTTGCACGAGATTATCAGAGTTAATGTGCTCAAGGAAATTACCGGTGAATATTGTAAAGTCGTCCCCCTGACAGGCAGTGGTGCAGTAACGCGTCACGAAGCGGTAGTAAAAGTTTTCTCAAAGGTTGTGGAAAATTTTAAACAGCTTTGACTGGATGGAAGTGTTTGGCTGTCGAGTTCATTTAGAATATTGAAACAAAATTTTTGTTCAGGTACTTTGAAATCTCCAAAAAAAATACGTGTTATAAGTTCATTGTTTTATCATAGTATAAGGTCGGATAAAGTAATGGCAGTTAGTGCTGGGACATCAAAACGGAACATCTATGTTCGCCAGCGGCCATCGATGTAGGTATAATATCGATCATATAACATCGATGTACAGCAGCAACATCGATGGAATTTATTTAAATAGAAATTTCACGTTTCTGTATTGATAATGAGATTTAAGCCTATGTTAATTTAGTTTAGTTGGTCGTTTGCTTAAAATAAAACCGAGATATGTACAATATATACATAACCTAGCAAATATTTATATATTGAATTTAGTTTTGTGACTAAATTATTAACAGAAATAGAGGAGGTACTGTGATTCTGACTAAATGCTATGCTAATTTCTGAACTCTAAATAAATTTCTAAAACTTTTATTTTGGCTATGTAGGACCAGTATGGATCAAACGAAATACCCATATGTGATATTTTGATGAAAAAACATTGCAAACTGCTGTACGTTGGCATTCCATAGTGACGGGAACAGCATAACCATACACAACTATACAAGTGTCGATTTGTTTTCTTATTTTTGTATAGTTCCAAAAGCCTCGAGAAATACTTAACAAGCGGAAAAATGGTAATTCCTGACGTTGATAGGGTTTACTGTCAACATTACCTGAATTCATTAGTAATGAGTACATGAACATACCTTACATTGACCTGGCTTAGGAAGGTAAGCGTAATGTATTGATGCGTCTTATTTTTGAGCAGGTTATGCACTTTTCAGGGAATGTTTAGAGAAGGCAGAGGTCATTCGTTCATGTTGTACATACCTTACGTTGAACTGGTTTAGGAAGGCAGGCGTAGTATGTTGATGCAGTGTATTTTTTTTAGCATGCTATGTACCTTTCAGGGAATACTTATTTGAGAAGTCAGAGGTAATGAATAGATGTATTCATTTGTGTTGTTTTATCGAAACGAGATAGAGATTTGTGCGGCTATATTTGCAGAGGCTAGTCCGAGGGAGTGCGTGGGGCAAGGGGACAGGAGATCTTATCCTAAGGACGGAAGCCATAGCGGCCCATTGTGCTGTCCTGCCAGAAGGCCATTCACCAAAACATTCCTGTCCTCTTAATGAAGCGCATCAGGTCTTGGCGAGGTAGGTTTTCAACTCATCCACAGATAGAAGGGCAGATCCTAGAGTATCCACCCTGCACCGAGCGAAGGCCGGACACGAACACAAAAAGTGTTTGGTTGTCTCGGGCTCTCTCTCCTCAGGGCTGTCAGATAAGCGTGAAGTGAGCTGTGGCCTGTGATAATGCCAACCAAAGTTCTACATTGTTTCCTTCCGAGCCCCATGAGAAAATCAGAGATATTCTCATTGGGCCCATCAAGAAACAGTTTTGTACACCTGCAAGAGATGGGTGAACATCTCTGCTGTTCTTCACTTTACCGGTCACTGAAAACAGAAAGAGTGCTTTCCTCCACCTTCCTGAAAGTATAAATTGAATTGTTGTTCTTTCCAACCTTCCGGAAAATTCATGATTAATGGCTCTGTACACTTTCCTGAGATGGCGGAATGAATGCTTCCACAGAATTAAAAAAGAATGCTTTCTTTCACCTTCCAAAGAATTCGGAATATATCCGAAATGCTTCCGTTTCCTGCTGGGCACCTTATCCAATCTAAGTCTTTGCTTTCAGTTTGATGTTGTTATAACTATAGCTTGTCTGAATTAATTTGCTTACCTCGATATTTGATGTGATCTATGTATCAGCTCAGATACAACATGTGATGTTTCCATCTAGTAAGGTCTAGTAAGTCAATGATTAACATATTTTATACGTAAATTCATTCGCTCTCGATTTTAACGCGCATTCCAATCACCAGCGATAGAGCGGTGGATTGCAACGGCCGTTATAAGAATATGTTTTCAAAATATGCAACACTCTAGTTTCGTGCGCCGAAGTAAATTTCCTTCCTCTTACTTTACATGGTGTGGAGCTTGGAATTTCGAAATGTTTAAATAAATATTTTCACCAACAAAACAAATTCTTTTCTACAACCTTCTTACAATCTTCTATTCCCTTCATTTTCTAAACTCTGCAACAATCTTATCGCTCTGACTGCCATCTAGGTGCTATTCCTGTACTTATCTCTTTTTCGCTTGATATTTTATTGTCACGATGGTAAAAATTTATGACCTGCAAAGTTATTAAGCTTTAATCATCAGCAAAGCAGCTTCTTGGAGTAAAAGGCAAGTTCCACTACATGACATTTGAGCACAAAGATCCATAGAAAGGTAAAAATTCTTCTCGGTTAAGAACTCAATAATTCAATGGAATGATTTATTTTGGAATTTGTGAATCTGAATTGAGAATAAAAAAATATTTTATTAAGCATAATCACACTAGAAATGACAACTCTGACAAATCAGTACCGAGGGAACTTTTGTTGTTGAAATATATCCAAATTGCATTTGCTATTGGCAAGCACAAAAGCGATATTATCAGCAGAAAATTACATTTCGATATATTATTATCGTGCTCATATTACAACAGAAGGATAAATTACATACTGTAACGTCGTCTTGGTCAGTTTGTCCATTATCCCCCGTACAATAAATAGAGGTCATAATATTTCCTTATAAAAATAATAGACTCCAAAATAATTTAACTCATCACGTCTTGTACAAGACTCTATTGCCTATCATTAGGATACTTACACAGAAATTGTCTGGATGAACGAAAACATAAAAAGAAATGTTTATTAGTATCAATCATGTACAATCCAATCAATATCAGTTGAAGAAAGAGAAAATCTTCCACATATCATGTCAGGACATCAAAGGAAGAAAAAAAAATTATCCTTCTTCCATTCCTGGCAGTGAAAAAGCAAAACTGGTAGAACTTTTTCAATTCTAAATGAAATTTCACGGGACAATATTTTTCTTGAAAGCGAAAACATTCAAAAGTTAGGATAAGACTATACAAAGGACGAACCGGAAACTGAATCGAACAGATCTAGATACGACCAGTGAATATAAAAAAGGGAGCAATATGTCCCCACAAAAAATTCCCTGAATTTTGCATTTCTGTTAACATTATTTATGTTTAACTTTGATGGAATATGCATAGTAATGGAAACGTGAACGGAATGATTAATGCTTATTGGTTGTGTACCACAAAGCATGGACTAAGGAAGCTATGATTAATTTTTTAATTTATTTACAATGAACAAAAATGATTAGTGATATATTTATCTAGTAATTTGAAAAAGAAAATTTCTACAGTAAAATCAAGTAGGGCCAAAGGGACTTTGTATTCGTTAAGAATGAATTTAACTGCTGTTCGCGAAAAAAGACCATCGCTTCGAACATTGGAATTGCAAAATAGGTCATAACCTATCATCACTGTAAAAAAAGCTCCATATGGCAACCCATTTGATGAAGAGCTGCGCTTCACATGGCGACCCTACTTTACATATTTTTGAAAGTGGATCTAAAATTTGTATCAAATGTCAAGCCGAAGTCAACGCGTTCCTTAGGGCAGAAAACTCATGGAGTAGGGCATGGTGTTAAAATGTGAGTACAAAATAGTAACAAAAGTCGCTATACGTGTGTGTGATGTACGTACCTTGCCTGTCAAAGCGGTAAATTGATACTTTGGTGCTCTTGTTTACGTTCTATTCCGTAGAAATTTTTGTTTGAAATCTAACGCATTGACGTAGTAAGATATAGGAAGAAAGGAAAATTGCCCAATTAACTTGGATTTTTATATTTGCCAGATTACGAACGGATATAAATATTTATTTTTGCCATCATTTTCTGCCAAAACAAAATTCCCAACGAGTTTGTTCAATGAGAACATATATGTTATGTATATATATTTATAACTACGCGATTATCTATTAGATTCCGCCTTGTATCATACTTCAGAAATTTCACGCCATGAATTGCCATGGCGACCCCATATACCGAGAAATATTCTCGACTTCACTGGTGTACCCCACGCAACTTAAAAGTGGTATCACGGTTAATGTTAACTCCATTTAGTTTCCTGCTCGAAGACACGCTCTGAAACGAATGTCTAAATAGATGTATGTATAATGAAAATATGGCAACCGTAGTTTCCGCCATTCTTATACTCTAGATGAAATCATAGCATATACGAAGTTTATCATTCCGTTTTCAACGCACTAAAACAGGGTTGGACACACACGCATAATATTAAGTTATTTTAATTTTTGCATGTCTGTCCGTCCGTCTGTCCGCCCTCACAAAATAAACACATTCATTAAGTAATGATCACAACACTATTAGCACAACCCCTGCAAACATTGCGGCTCAAAATCGAATCGAATTCGAAGTAAATCAATTCGACTAGGTGAAGTTAAGCTTCGAAATCGAATTCGCTTGCGACGTGCTTGCGAATTGCAGGAGAAAAAAGCGTTATACGATATCGAATCGTATTGACGACCCGACAGTGGTTCGCTAACTCAACTTTCTTTCGAAGTTCTTGTATGTGTTGGTAGTTCGTTTGTCATTCGATTTGTTTTAGCAGTACGCAATCTCGTATCGACTTCTCTTGCAAATACAAGTATAGATATCGAATAAATAAATAATAAATACATCATAGTAAAACTTCACTCAATAAAATCTCAATTTGGAGTGTCGGCGAAGAACAATTTCATGAATAGAAAATATTTGATTTAAGGTCGTAGTCTGGTAACTTTACGTTTTTTAATGCTTTTTTCGGGAATTTTCTTTAGGGGAAAATTAAATTCAATCGCTTTGATTTTTTAATATATTATCAATAGTATCTAAGAGTGTACATTTTCTTTGTTTTTTTTTTTTTGTATAGTTTCGTTGCACTGAATTGAGCGTTTAAAAAAAAAAGGCCGTGGTGATTTCGCAGCTTGAGGACATCTTTTATAAAAAGGCAAAAAGATTATTGTTCTGTAAGCTTGTCATTCTGGTTGGAATAACAAAATGGTGGACTTCGAAAGAAAAAGTGACTTTTTTTTTAGTAGAAATCGGGCTGGAAAGCTATGGGCGAAAAGCCCAATCGGTTGGATAGAAAATTTGTTCGAAGATGTTTACGTACAAAGTAACGAACGTTACACTGACTGTTCGTTTTCAATTTCAACATAACTGAGCTCTAAAAGAAATGTATATGAGGAAACAGGTAAAACTTGTAGTATACACAAAGGTATCTGCCGTTTGTTCAGCGCGCGCTACTACGAGGCGCTCACGTATATGTGTTATAACTTCGTCAATATTTCGAATTTCGGTCTAAAATTTTTACAGTATGTTCTTAATATATAGCACTTTCGAAATTGGTATAAAAATCGATTTTTCCAAACCCAAGTTACCTTCGAATTGCTTGAAAATTGACATGAGTCGTGTCATAGGTAACTTCGTATATAGCAAACAAATCGGAGAAATTTCGAGCTACGAGCGATGCATCTATTTCGAGTTCTTGGAATTTTTGGAATACTTGAAAACGTCGTTTATGGTAAAAAATCGAATAGATTTCGAGCTACGAACGATCCATATATTGCGAATTCTCGGAAATTAGGGCATGCTGCTAAAACTTAGTTTATGTAGAAAAAAATCGAAGAGATTTCGAGCTACGAGCGTTTCCTCTATTTCGAATTCATTTCTCTCCGCCGGAATTTCGTCCAATTGTTTGCAAGGACTTACCTTCGTCTTAGCAGCACACCTTTCTTGAAAAACACACTGTATTTTATGTAGTCAGCATATGAAATTGGGGTATTTTTTTTTTTAATGAGGAATACGATGGTGGCCTTAAAAAAGTGCGTAAATATGTTCGTTAAAAGATATTTAATAATTTATGATTTGTCATATAACTAATGAAAAGAAAGAGATAGTAAGTGGAAGCGAGATAGTTAAAAAATTACGTTCCATGTTATAGCACAATTTGGAATTTTTGTCTTAAATTGATGAATTTAATAAATGAAGGAAATTTTCTGAAAATATAGATGTCAATATTCCGCATCGAATGATATTAATTACACCTTATCAAAGATAAAATATTCTGAATTATTTGCATTATAGTTGCGGGCTCCACACAAAAAATGGTAGTTCAGACCCTATATAAGGCCAAGCATTTGGATGGAGTTTTTCGAGTTAAACAGGATATACATTGTAGTCAGCAATTTTTCTCAAGTTTTTTTTTGTTTTTGGTAAAATTGTGAAATCAGATTACAATCTACACAATTTATCAATTAAGATTTTACACGTCAGGTAAATTATTCATTTCACTCGCGAACAGTGTGCATATAAATCTATACACATTGTGTGTACGTTTGTATACTAGACCTTACCAGTAACTTTTTTTTTATGATAATCCAAAATCTGTGTAAAATTCAAAATTTGTATAAAATGTATCTTCTTCAGATTCAATGACTGTGTGTGCTGAAAAAGTCCTGGAATCAAATACCTAAATAAAATTCCATGAAATTTATCAAAACCCGAAAGGAAATCCACCTTGAATCGACAAGGAAAAACTCTTCAAGAGTTACATTAATAAAAAAATCAAAGGATTTTTCCAACTTTTCTACTTGATTAACTTTTCTCCTTGAAAACTCGATTTTTTTCGGGGTGTGGGGGAGTGCGTTGTTAGAAGAATATTCGTCAGGCATGCGACTATAAAGAAATCAAAAATGTATATCTTGATCTGTTATGTGTGTGTGTGTGTGTGTGTGTGTGTGTGTGTGCGTGTGTGTGTGTGTGTGTGTGTGAATTTCAGCAATTATCCAAAAATATTTTACACGTTTTCTTAACACTTGTCACAACTCCTGACCTTATTATTAACTAAATATTCAAAAAGAAATAAAAATTCCTACATTGCTTGCTATGTATGAAGTATGTAGTGATTACGCATCAATATTAGTGAATTATGGAACCATTAACTCGACCCCCCCCCCCCCCAGACAATTTTAATTTTTCTTTTCTGTTTTTAGTTAATCGTTTCGGTGTATACCTTGATAAAGCAATGTATCACGAATCACTCATAATTGTGGATTGTTGAAGCAGGTGTGTTGTTTCAACAATTAGAGCCCCGATATTAACTCAAACCTAAACAAGGCTGAAGTCCAACATTTCGTGATATTCTGAAATGAAAGTGATTAAATGGTTGACCAGTGACGCGATGGTTGCCAAAGGATATATTTAATTAGTTTTGGTGATGTTTCTATACTATGGGGACATACTACTTAATTCCGAACAGCTAAGTCCCAACATAAATTGTTTTACGACAGTCATAAATCCGTACACGAACCTTACACGACCAGTTAACTATAAAAAGGGACATTTGTTGGTGTTTCCGTTACATGAGAAAGAACTCATGAAATTTTTAGTGACAATTTCGTGAATTTATTGATTTCGAAAAGACTAGGCAGCGTATTTCTCTATTCGAAGGTTTTTTTTTTTAATAAAAATCAACATTACTTACTTTCCCCTACGTGTGTGGACTTACAAACATTTTACAGCTCTGAAATCTACCTGTCGCTCGCAAAGAATACCTTTACTTTTCCATTGAGGCCTATTCCATCCTTTTTTTCTTTGTGAGAAAGGGGGTGAACCCGAGCAGCCCGTAAACAAAAATAGAGTTTACCCTTATCCCCAAGCCTCTGAAAAGAGTTTATATCTTGGCGACAAGCATTTTATGTTCACTCATTTGGAACAATTTTTTGATGAAAACTGTGATGGGAGCTTCCCTAAAATTTCCTAGCCAATATACATACATATAATTACTATATGGTGGATTACTTTAATAAGTGGGGTGCTCGTATACGTACTTACAGTTTACTGCATTTTATCTTCGTGAATAGAATCTTGCATTATAATGAAAATCCGTGCAGCTATTGATTGAGTACTAAAGGTTCGATCGAGTATGTGTTTGCAGCTCAAATACAGATGTTCGATTATTACTTGAGTGTAAATATGAAATTCAAGAAAATCTATTCCTCAGACAAACCGAAAGTTGCGTATCTAAATAGAAGAGATATTTAAGATGCTGATGGATGTGAAATAATTATGCGAATATAGAAGCAAATAATCGAGCCCTTCGTTCTTCCCCATTTTAATATGCAGACAAAAAGATAGAATTTTCGTAGGACAAAGTTTTAGATAAAACAATAGACGGAATTAGGAATGAATGACGGAAATGGAAATTATTAATCTTAAAATTTAATTAACAATCAGGTATATTAAGCTCTCCTCAAATTCTGCTCGTCAAAGAGTTCATTATTTAAGTCATCCTTCACAAATTTTAATAGACATATTTCTGCGCCTTCAATTGTTTTAGAGAAAGGAAATTTCATTAAATGATGAAAACAAGGATAATCTATGTTGATACAATAAATTTCCTGATGTTTAGAAATGAGGAGTTACCCGAATTGCTCTATACAAAAAGTAAAATGTTGAAGTGTCGAACTGAGAAAATATATTCATATTAAATTATGCAATAGCTATAGATAGATCAAGATCACTTTCAACAACTTTCCTTCGTTGATCACTCTGGGAATAATCCATCTAAATACATAAGTCTGTTTAATTTTATGAAGTTCATCATATAGTAGTGCAAATCTTTTGGGATATATGGCGTGGAATCATGGGTCCTAAGAGCAGTGAAAGTTTTACAAAATTTTCTTTAATTTTTCGAAAATTTTTAACTTAACACCATTCATTATAAATTTTTTAGAGAAACAAGCAAGCAACAGGTAATATGCAAAAAAAGAAAAGAAAAATACTTGTTTAATTAGCATTATTACATCCGCGAGGGACAATGTAGAAATTTCTCTTAACTTGACGAAGGATGAAATTTCCGAGTTACCCTTGCCTCGCATTGTGTAAATAATTATATGGTCAAATATATTGTTACCTATTTTTCTAATGATTTATCCGACTTTGTCCGTCGTCTAATTCCATCATCCTGATCAGTTTAGATTTCAAGGCACCTAAAGTCCACATAAATTCAATTACGAAAACACTAAGCTTCCTTTAAGTAACTATAAAGGACTTTCAATCGATTTTTGCTAACTTTCACTGACTTTGACATAGTACGTCAAGAACTCTCATTATAATTAAGTTGAGCTTCTAGCCGAGCATATAGCAAGCAAATTTTTTGAAACTAAGTACCTGCTACAATATATGATAGACCGACTAAAATTAACATGTGACGACATTTGCTAACTTTCGCTGACTTTTCGAACTTATATAAAATTATGTAGGTAAGTGTGGAATGCAATAAAAACATTTTCCTTCCGACTTTAATATTTTAAAAGTCTACTATTATAACTGGTTTTGACTTGAGTAAAAATTAAGCATTTCGCCAAGTTGCTATACTTCTATTATATACTGTACATTGTTTAGCCTTAAGGAAGTAAATAGTGTTTTGTAAGAACACTTTTTTTTTCAATATTTCTGTCATTATTTCATTTGACCTAGCAAATTTTCAAAAATTTGAATACTTACCTACTCTTCTGAAATAATTTATTATTGGAAATGCAAACCCCCCATTACCACAACGAATAAAACAAAGTAGTACTTTAAAAAAACAATTTCCAAAAGAAGATCGATTGGATACTTTACATTGTTCTCAAACTCACAAATCCAAGTGAGAAAATGCAAATCATTCAACCTGAGGACAGCTCTATATAACATCTGGCATCTGGTAGTATACGTTTACGTATGAACCATATTGCTCACCACCACAAATACCGGCACCAAGTTTTTTCTTCGTTTTATAGCAAAGAAAAGCTTTTAGGGAAAGAACACTTTTCTCCAACCCTAAACTGTAATGGAGTTAATATTTTAAATTTATCACGAGATTTAGTATACGCGAGGAGACGAAATGAAATTGATATAGGAAAGTGGTGTGGGATCGCATTAAGGCACTTCCTTCGTTTCATATTTGTTATGTGGCCGCACAAAACTCTTCTTGATGAATTGCAAAAAGCACAAACTTTAAGCATTAACAACGCTCTTTTACCGAATTTGAATGTATAAATAAAAATATACTCGATCCTTAATATTTAGTCGTTAAAATTGAATATAGCATGATTGACAAGATTTGTAAACACATAAAAGGAACTTCTACAAAAGATCAAAGCTCAAGTAGCCCTGAAAATAGAACAATCTCACGGTACCCAAAGCATGATACCGAACCGAAACATGGTGGCACAATAATATGAGCAGTAGGAGTAAGAAGAAAAGTATGTTTTTATACACAATAACCCTAGGATTGGGGGGAAGTGGTCGTCTCTTACGTCGTGTCGTCTTATTTTACATCTGAATATATAGAATCAACCCATGACTTTTTTTCCTCTCTTCTCTACCCAAAAGAACCCGACAAATATGATTGCAGAGTGATGTTTATTAAATTTTTGCCTAAAAGTCCTTCAGGAGCACTTGAATCACTTACAGAATATCACTTAAACTTCTCCTCCCAGCGACATCTTACACCTGGCATGAGAATGGAGAAAAATTTAAAAAAAAAAAAGAAAAAAAAAAATTCTGACGAAGAACGTCAAACCCCCATGCCACATATCGCTCGACAGATTCTTTCGATTTCAATTTTAATGTAAAAATTATGGATAACTCTCTTTCTTTGATCCGGCGAACTTATGGAAGATATTCCAAGTTGTTCGACGGGTGGGCGTACTGAAATTTTTCGTGATTCAATTGTTGCAAATTACGAATTGTAACAGAAAAATTGGAAGGAGGTCGGTTGGTCTGGTAAACGTTGGGTTCGTTTTATTTAGCAGGTGTATCGCGTAAAAATTTTATATTTCATCGAAAACATTGTTATGAATTTTTTCACAGACAGCTTTTTTTTTAATACATTTTGTCTGGAATGTCTTCTAATGATCTTATCATGACGGAATTTTTTAAAGCGATTAAAAAACAAAGTATTTTCATTTTGATTTTTAATGCCGATTACTGTATTTACTGGAGAATGCCATTGATAGATTTGTTTAATGTATTTTTGAAGAATGATGGCAGACAATTCTCTTGAGTGTAGGTTAGGTATAGGAATGAGCTCACATCAACTGCAAAAAATGGACTTGATTGGATTAGTCTTAATTTGCTGAGTAGAAAATATTCATATTATGCACTAGATTGATGAATCTCTTAAAACATTAATTTAAGTACCTTGCGGTAATCCATTAATCCAAATTAATGCGTCTAAAGAAAATTTGAATTATTTAGAGTGAACACAGTTTAAGCTAGTTTTGGTGTAGTACATATATAGTTTTTCGAAATCTCAAACTTATT
Source organism: Dioctria rufipes (assembly GCA_963924295.1). Taxonomy (NCBI): domain Eukaryota; kingdom Metazoa; phylum Arthropoda; class Insecta; order Diptera; family Asilidae; genus Dioctria; species Dioctria rufipes. The sequence goes on from OZ002742.1 coordinate 194,873,135, forward strand.
TACATGATAAAAAGTTAGATCTTAGAAGTAGTTATTGTTTTATAAGTATGTCTATTCTCAACTTATCTACCTCATTTATATCTTTTTATTCATCAAAATTGAATATAGAGTTTCCCTTTTTAAGTAAGTATTTTCCTGTTGTATTTAATTAAACTGTTGTTGCTAGGCAAGCTATTTTCATTCTTAATTCATCTAAGTGAATATCGAAACAGGGCAATGATTTAATAGATTAATATTCAAAAAAAAATTTTTTAAATACGATATTAAGTCTATGTCGTATAGATACTTGACTTAACTAGCACTTCATGAAAAGTCTAGGCACTTCATGAAATGTAGTCAAATAGTATAACAGTTTGCGCTGAACGACTTTTTACACTAAGTGTCTGAAATTTGTAGTCACTTCATGAAGTGCTACAAGCTTTTAGGCCGCGATAGCAAAGAACCTAATAACAACAAAGAAAAAAATAACATAAAAATCAAGCTCTCTTTAAAAATTTTATGAATAAAGATAAAAAATATGAAAGCGCAGATTACAACGAAACAGAATGCCAAATGATCATTTTCGTAAATAAATGAGAAGGAGCGGAGTTTTCAGATTTTGCTCTCATAAAATGTTCCAGCGCTTTTGTGAAAACAGTTTTTTTTTTTTAAATATTGAGAGAGTTGGTTCCAAAGTTGTTGCTGTAATCCTATGTTATGGTTCCATTATTATTGCTGTAATCCTATAATATTTGATTGCACGTGCTTCTGTTTACATTCGTTTTGCTCTGAGGAGATTAAATTGGAGATGCTGGATTCTACGATGTTGGGAAAAATAAGAATTTTATTTGAGAGGAATTTTTGATCTCGTTTCAGCACCTTGTCCAAAGCGAAATTTATCTTTTTCTTAAAAAATTGAGGTAGTGTGCCCTGATGTATATTATTATGAATAGTTTGAAAGGTTTTGAAGGTATTCAATAAGATTTTATCATTCGGGTAATCCTACGTTCTCTCAATTTTTGTTTTTAACTCGTTGTCTCAGTTGCACTATAATAGTGCAGAGCCAATTTCTGTTCCCCCATTTATGGAAAAAACGAAAGTATATAACATCTTTCTAAAAAAACACTGAAAATTTCCAATTTTGTTCGGCCGTATTCTATTTCTTATTAGGTTATATTTGCCGATAGTGTAAAACCAACCGATATAACCGAATACTAGAAGAGTGAGATGAATGGGCGTATACTGTGTGTGTGTGCGTGTGTGTGTGCGCCTTGCAGGTCAGTACGCGACCTCCCCCTTTACCGCTCATCTCCCTCTCGTAGTATTCGGTTATATCGGTTGATATATCATTATCGGCGTAAAGGCTTGTAGCACTTCATAAAGAGACTAAAAACTTCAGACACTTCGTGTAAAAAGTCATTAAGCGAAAACTGTTACACTATCTGCCTACATTTCATGAAGTGCTAAGTTATGTCAAGTGTCTATGACATATACATACACAAACATAAAACTTTTGCAATTCATTCAATTCTTATCAATAGCGCTCTCCTTTAATCTTGTCATAATAATTCTACGCTCGTTAAGCTTGAAGAACTCGCAAAAGTCATTTCCACTTCATTTTAGAGCACTTACAAACGAATTTTTAAGGGGATCAAAACTGTCGCAAAATTCCAAAAGAGTCCTTCACTTCTCTATCTATGATGTCTGTCATTGTCAGAATAATTTCATAGAATGGATGAGCTGGTATTGAATGAAAATAAATTTTTTCATCAAACATGATATTTCTAATAACTGAAACCCAAAGGTTGAAATACCCTTTTCAGATTTTATTTATATATATATATATATTTTTTTCAAATATTCGAAATGTATGAAAGAATGAAAATTCTTTGTTAGATCTGAGACTTTATTCATAAAGGAGAGATTTTATGCATGGAATATAGACTTGTGTGACTCTTTACGGTTTTTTAATTCACTTTACTCCGGCTGGAAGGACCAGAATCAATGTTTGTTGTTTTTTTTTTTTTACTTTTCTCTATGAGGTGATGTCATTAAAATGTGTCCATCATGAATAAGAAGGACATCCTTTGGTAAATTCAGATCCATTAACTTAAGTAGTGAGCACTGACTGGCTGTCATTGTTCTATGCGGGCATGATTTTCTTCAAGGCAAAATTTCTCTAATTATTTGTTTCCCGGAAGAGTTAATGGGCTCATCAAGGTGGTACAGTGGATGAGAGGGTTAAGTGTGTTCAACGAAATGATGCCCACTTGCTTGAATGGACATTAAAAGTTTTTAAGGGTGAGAGCGGACATAATAGTGGAAAAATATATATATCTATACATAGATGTATCAACATAAAATGGGTCAAGGAAAGCTATAAAGAAGACAAGCTCGGAAAGAGTTGCGGTTATGAACTTTACTTCTTTCTGTTTTTTAGTTGGGTAATAAAGGATTCTCATAATTATCATACTCTACAGGATTTTCACACAATTTAAATAGAATGTTAATTTTTAACAGCAATTAAGATGGTCAAGGAGACTATTTTAATAAAAATATTTTTTCAACAATTCCATTTAGAAATTACTCAGTTGTATTATAAAAAATTTCCTTCAACTAAGCATACAAAAACTTTCCGCGATTTGAAGAATGCCAGCTGCAAAGTAATATAAATTATTTTTTTTTTAATTAATTAACCGACAACATAAAACCATTTAGATCGCCTCTTGATAGTCAATAAAAGCACCTGGATACATACAGCACGTTCACATATTCAATATCTCAATAAAATTGAATTCTAATGATGTGTGTCTGGTAATACAAGATAGACAGACATTTCCATTTCCACCAAAAATAATAAGAAATCAAAGTCGACACACCTGATTTCCGTATGCGTCGTCATATCTTTTTTGCTACTATATGTATATGTGCTGTGCTTTAAGTTAATTATCTTGCGATTTATAGCCCTTTGTGTCCAATTTATATGGTCCTTCGTTTATGGGCAAGCGTATTGCACCAGAAAATGAATGTTTCCTTTAATGCTACTACGTGACATTACTTTTTGGTTGACAAAAATTTAGCTTCAGAGTGGGGCCCAACTGAAGTGAATTGAGGGAACGGATATTTATTCTATGGGCAGTGTAGTCATCGGGATTAATGACTTTCAGGATGATATTATTATTCTTTCAGCATTATACTGCGTATATAGTCTACCCACATTGGTTCTTCTCTTACAATATAAGTTCATTGACAAATTGAATGGCAGTGAGCCTTCATTGTTTGCAGTAGTCAAGATCAGGACTTTCTCGTAATTTTTGTTGGTTGTTGATTTAACTGACGATAGGGAATGCTTTAGGCCTTGGTTTGTTTTGATGTAGTAATAATAAAGCGTTAATTGGCAATTAAATGTTGTGTGCGATTGATTTAAGTTAGCTTCTACGGGTATATAAGATTGATGGATTTTTTTTTATAGCTATTTGGATTAAGAATTATGTTCCCGCAACCCATCCTTTTTGATGGTTCTAACAGAGAAGATGAGCACTAAATATTATAAATTCGACTTGGGATAAATGAATTGAAATAAGGTCAAAGCTCCAGGAAGCACCTGAGCCTAAGCATAAAATCCACTATTTACCCCGCTTTTTAGCCAGATGCCCAGTGATAATGGGCACCAGTTTTTTTGTTTAATGAACGGTTTATTGGATCTTTAGAATTTTCTCGTTGAGCTTGTATTAAGTTTCCACCATATTCTTTAGTTGTTCTACCCATGGGGTCATCTCGCCAGAGTGAACTTTTCTAGCAGTCGACTCAAGCCATAATGTTGGAAGTAAGTTATTTTAGATAAACCCCGATTGCGGACAGAAAAGTCTACGAGTTTAATCCAAGTTGTACGATTATACATATGCCTTTTAGTTACCTGGGATATTGCTGTTGGTTACAGCACCCAAAGAACAAGTATCTCATTCAGAGTCGACTGTATAAAAGGTTAGATATCTCAAGGATTGAAAAGGATTGAAGTATAGAGTTTGGCTTCCATACTACCCTAGCCAGGATATCTGTATTATAGCTGTCATTTCCAGGATATAGTTACGGTCTCTGTTGACCAATGGATTTAAATGGGAACTTAATTCCAAGGTTAATTCAGCTTCTTTAGTTGATACAGAATTAATTTTCGGCGAAACAAATTTTCAAATCAATCTTCAAGACTAGATTTGGTGAAGACACATTTGAAAATATTTGCGTGATATTTTGACAACCTTTCGAGAAAGCTTCGTTGTATTTTTACCTTAATGTTTAAAGCTTCAGCAGCATCTCTTCGTTACCACTTTCCACTTTTCTTTGGCCCAACGTCTCATAAGCTGCTCTTTTCATGGTATACACACAAATTTTATATTTACAAATTATTATAAGAACGGCAAATATTTGTACGTTTTCTCTATGTTTTTACGCCTCACTAAATTTGGGGTGCTATCTCTGTTTATAAAATTAACTCTTGAAAGCTTATCTTTAAAAAAAGTGAAAAAAATTGTAAAATTTTGGTTATGGCACCACCAACTATGGAGCAGCCAACCAACAAAACGGTACTTACAAGAATTCATTACACAAGGGGATAAATATGTAGCTATGTACATACATATGTATGTATGTATATAGAAAGTGAAAAGCTTACTGGAAAATTACGCTAAGGATATCCTTGCGCCTTATTGAAATATTTTGGGTTTTTTTATTTGAGATTTTTATACAAAAGTTTTCATTAAAATGCTTTTTTTTTTTCTCTCAAATGGGAGGTAAACGAGGCTAGGGATACTGTGTAATACTAAACAGATTAAAATTTAATTCAAAAGGAAAAGGAATATCTTTGTGGATTGTAGAAATTCTTCGGTTGTTTGAAGTTATGGAGGTTTCTTATGAATTGAAATGTTTAAAAAAAAAATGAAGCTTACTACTCTCGTATATGGACTTGTGAATAGAATTATGGCAGCTACGGAAAATATTTCAATACCATTTGTAAAATAAATTTGCGGTCAACTTTTTAATAATTGTCCAAGGAAATGCTTTTATGATTCAGGAATTTAAAGGCAATAAGGACTATAAAAAAAAAAACAAATCGTTGTAGTAAAGTATAAATTAAAATTTTAAAATAAAATAAAAAGTAGTTTATCCAACAACTAAAAGATCTCTACACTCTTGCCAAAGTGAAAACCAAAAACCACAGAATGGGGAAAAAAAATCTCTATCGAATAGGTCGTCTCCGGAGGCAAGAACGCGACGTTGCTGTCTTCGGTGTAGGAGTCCTCCGTTTTTTCCGGAAGTTCGAGTTCTTTGTTTGACCAAGACATGGGCTTCGTTTCTTTGGATTACTAGTCTTTCTAACCTTTGGAGAAAAACAATACCAAAGTTGACACCAATTTTTCTTTTTGTGAATCGTATGAGTTTATATAGACGGAACAAAGGCGATTAAGTGCTTTCTTATGGGAAGATCACCAGATCTTCTTTTTTTTAAATTGTTAATATTTCCCGTATTTTTTAAGATCGCTTTTTATTAGTTTTACTTAATTTTTATTTAATTATTTATTTATTTTATTTTGAGTAGGATGCCTCAGCATTTGTTGTGAGACACTCTTGCTAGGTATTAAAAAAAGTCTGAACTCTGATCTTCTGATGGCGATGCACTGTCCTCTTTCTTCTTCTTTTTAATAGGGGGGCAAATATCAATTTAGTGTAACTAACTAAAGCACTGGCAAAAAATTGGAAACGTCTTCAGATATATCGTCAAAAGCAAATTCCGCATGCGCAAGCAAAATTCTAACAATTTTCCCCGCGTCTAAAAGATAATAGACTTGCTTTGTATATGAAATAAAAACATCAAGCAACATATAGTACCCATTAAGTGGGTCAGACAGCCAGTACATTGCACATAGAGTTTCCCAATTTTGAAGAACTTATTGAGTATTGGATGAGGTATTTGTCGTAGGATAGGAAAAGTTTTGAAATTTCCGATGAATGGATTTATGACTTTTTGCATGAGACAATAATGCATTATTTGTTATTTTATTTTTAAAGCAATTGAAGATATTTTAATTGAACCCCGGTTTATTTTTAGAATAATTTTATATATCTAAGTTCAACTAAGAGGAAATGTTCAACTGATACCTCATTCAGCCAACATCGTTGAGCCTAACTAGATAAAATAATAGCAAATCAAAGCAAACCAACCAATACGCAAAGATTCTTAACGCAATTGCAGCAAGCGCTAAAATTAAGAAAAAGGATATTCTTATAATCCAGTGACTAAACTCTGAACATTAGTGTTAAAATATGTATTAATTTATGTCAAATATAAACAAAGAACATATAACGTAACCCGCCATATAAAACTTTTCAATATACGAGATGTGTATTCTTTCTGTTAGATGTTCTTTGGTATAAATCAACAAGACTATAAAAATCACTACTCGTAATAGCATAGATAGCACAAGAACTAGATATCACATGGTATACCAGAGCAGAGTAGACAAATCGTGAAATGGTTGGTGCATTCCGGAAAGGACCACAACATGTTTTAGAGTGTGCCGAGAGCAATGTTGCTTTAACAGCAGTTTTGTATACATTTGATCGAACACCTCATCCTCAATATAGCAGATGCGTGAAAATATGAATCACTCGACGTATCCGTCATTTCTCATATTGTGGTACATTCCGGAATTTATCACCAGCCACATAAAATTTGTATACTCTGCTCTGCTACAATACCATGCGACATCAAGTTTTTGTGGCATCTATACCAATATTTAACACTTTTTCATAAAAAAATGTTTGTAAAATTTTTTTACAGGCACCTAGCAAAAGATGATCAAATCGGAACTCAACGTGTTTTTAAGAAAGCATCAGCAAATTCGGTGCTAACATTGTACCTGCCGACTCGTGAATTGGTTTCATGTGGAACAGTTCCAGCCATCCTGAAGGGGATCCTATTCGTTGACCCAAAAGTAATCCAGGGATATCGTATATATGCCCAGCTTACCTTAACTTTTAGGTGAGTTCAACAAATATTTATATGTACATCTAATACAACATAGACAGTTAGGTATCTGCAAACATACATTACATGTTGAGCGAAAAAAGAAATAGAGTGGAAAAGATTTTTTTTTGTACTTGCGTATATATGAGTGTGGTTTGAATCTATTTCAGATACGGCCGAGAAGACGAAGAAGTTATGGGATTAAGATTCTGTAACGAAGCTATTATGTCACTGCATCAAGTATGGCCTCGCACAGAAGAACCTGCAAAGGAATCGTTAACCCCATTACAGGTAAAATGTTACATCGATTTCAGATTTATTTTTCGGGATTTATATATGCTCTGAAATGATCCTCGAACACAAAATTCGTTGCCAATAAATTCTTAGATCAAATCTCTAACAAGACAATGCGATATGGTGGCATTGGTGTAAAAATCCTGGAGCTTGTGAGTTCACTTTTCATTTTCTCGATGGTAGTTTTCTCTTTTAATTTGCTTTCTTTTTTCAAAGGGATCAATGTGAATTTGATTCGAAATTCTTCCTGTGTGTATGCGTTAGTGTGTTGATGCTATCACTTTGTATTGAATAGGCGAGGAAAACTTTTATGAAAAAACAATATGTTTTCTACTTCATTGATTGTATTGAGAATAACACTTTAATCATCACAAAAGAGTCGGTAGATTTTCTAAAGAGAAGTTTTTTGTTTTTTAAATAAAGTCCTTCAAAGATATTATCTACTTCAGTAGTAATATAAGTTACTAGCTTTATCCTCAAAAAGATGGGTGAGATCGATAATGAGGCCTGTTGTTTCTGTATGGAAGACAATGAGACTGCTGAGCACGTTCTGTGTGACTGTGCAGCTCTGGGCCGCATATGGTTCAAATATCTAGAAAAGGCATTCCCATCCCAATGCCAGAGGATGTATATGGCCTCCAAGAATGTTGCAGTTTCCAATCGAGTGGCTTTTGATCAATCTAATTTCACATCCATTTTTTTCTTTACGAAATCGTTCAGGTTGCACGTTTTTAACATTTTTTGTATTCTGGATGCTCTAAAAAAATTCTAATTAACATATTGAATAAAATTGCTCCTTCCACTTACTGAACTGTTCCTTTTCGTCGATCTATACTAACTTCAGCGTTGTTGTAGAGCTCAGGCGATGTTAATAATATTTTTGAGGCGCTCTTGCAGTGAAATTCTTGTCGACACATTTATGCATTACCAATGTATTCGCATGCTGATTTATATTAGGCTCATTTGGGCGCATTCCCGGCTTTGTTACATCTATCGGGATATAAATAATCTTTACATATGTATTGACGAAATTTCTCAGTAAATACAAATCGTCAAGTAACTAAAGTAAAAAAGGGTCACTATTGCGATGGATAACGATGTAATGATGAGATATCACAGTCAATCGCATAACAAACTCGCTTTTTGTTAAACCTTAGCATTGCGCTATCGTTATGCTCCTCATTCTGCTACGCAAACATGCTTTTCATGTAAGTAGATAGTAGTAGATAGATATATAGTATACCAACCGATGACCAATTCTTCAACCAGTAAGACAACCTATTACAAGCTAGTTTAGCTGTTAGAGTCTGGCTACTAAGAGTGGACTGTGGGATTTATTCGAACTTCTATACATTGCAACAAATTTTCATACAAAGTAACGTATAATGACTGTTTACAGCCCCAGTATTTTTAAAGTTTCGTCATTTTTTCATGGTATACTTTCAGTAGCCAAACTCCATGAATTTGGTAATCAGCAAAAAATGTTATACTGTTGGTTCATGTCAGCCCTAACGTCCACTTGAGACTACGTCATGAAATGTTTTGGTCACTGTCACCGTCCTATCGCCGTTAGCTAATTTAGTACGTACACAGTGAGTAATTGTCACGCCAAAAATTCATGTTTTATATCACCATTAATCAATATAAATTTCGAGGAGGCAGCTGTGATATGTGTATTTGTCATAAGGATATAGAAAATAACAACCCTATTGGGCTCTTCAAATTTGGAGCTAAAGGATACTTAAATGAAAATTTCACTTAATGTGATAGTTTCGTCACCCAAAAGTTGCTAGCCAGAAGAACCATAAAGTCACATTCCTATCACGTCACTTCATGTGCGAATTAACATTAAAGCCTAATGGAATTGACGGTGGTGACAAAACAGTTTTGTGACAAAAAGTCTCTAGTGCGCGATAGGTCTTAACATATTTTACGTTATTAGTCCTGTTGATAACGCAAAGTATTTTAGAAAATAATTTCTGTTGGCGGGCCCCCATATCATAAAGTGCCCAAGGCCACCACTGTACTAAAGACGGCCATGTACATAGAAGAGTCACAACAAGAGATCGGCGCCCGACGATGGTGGGTAGGTTTGGGTTTAATAGATAATGGACTATTAGCAATGGATGTCTCGAAACTCATCTGAATCGGTTGTGGCGCTTCTTTACTGATTTATATTCTTTGCTTCTGCCTTAACTCCCATCTTGTTTGGCTTAGAACGCCATCTATTTTCCATATTAACACTCATCTTTGTTTGGTTACAAGTTCATGCTCTTTTAGATACTTGGGATTGTTAGCAGCAGCTATGCCTGTATATTTCATCTGTAATAGATTGCATGGCTGTCTTTTTTTTATCGGGTATAGATGTAAACGTAGTAGGCTTAGTATGATTTGTATGGCAGCAGTTCATAGGCTGCTTTGTAAATTTCTGAGAGTTCCAACCTTCTCAGTAGGCTCATAGCATTAAAGTTTAGTTCGTGCAATTTAGAAATAATCCGAAAACTTTACTTCAATCATATCAACAGAGAGTGTTGTTGGACTATTCAGTTTATTCATACCTATTTATTCGAATAATGATATACCTACTTGAGTAAACGTTTTGTCCCAATGCTTAACGCTCTCTAGAATAAAAGATCGATTATCTTCGACTGATATTTTTAAAAAATCCTCCCATTTCTTTCATTATCATAAATCTAACATAAAATTAATAACTTCAATCATCGAAACGATATTAAAATTTAAGCAAAATAAGTATAAACATCAAATTGTTATTGACAGAAGAATCAACACCTAATCTTATCTATAATCTAAAATTGTGCACCAAAAACTAGCAGTCAACAATATTTATAATCTCCAATAATTCATTTTATCACCACCCTGTTGACCTCAACCATTTAAATAGCTCGGCAACCGAGACATTTATCTCATACCCCCGGATCTAGTTGAAATAATAATTTTCAGCTACCAAAACGAAACAGTTTCATTAGAATTCAGCTCACCATCGTATCCTCTGATTACATAACTTAAGACTTGCCCGGTGTTATCTTTCCCTTGTCCTAGCCGCAGCGTAGATAGTCTCTTATATGTATGTATATAAATCGCCGAAATACTAAAATATCTATTCGTCGTCGTGTTGTGTTGTTGTTGTTGCTGTCGTCGGCAGCAGGTACAAAGCCAGATGATGCCACCATGCTCCCTGTTTTCTCTACTTTAACAAGTGATTTATAGCAAATTTGTTAACAATATTCTTGCCAATCCCACAGAGATTTAATTAAATTGACACTGAGGATTATCCTATAAATACAGGATGCCTTAATGAAGCGCCTGGGAGAGGGCGCCCATCCTTTCACCCTAAGTTTAACACCGCAAGCACCACCCAGTGTTCAGCTTGTGCCAGCCAAACGTTACTTTGGAGCTCCAATTGGAACTAGCTATGATGTCAGATGCTTTATAGGTAAGTGCCTAGATTTTATATAAATAATTTATTCCATCATCCTTCCTCTCAACAATTTCTCTAGGTCTTCTGTGTGGTTTTCCAAAAGGATATCATCGTCGAATAACAACTTACCATAATTATTATATAATCGTAACACATACTTCCCTCTTATCGCACTCTTCTATTCAGTTTAAATACTTTCTAAACATACTTAAAATGAAAACTTTATAAACTCAGAATGGAAATCAGTTTTTTTACATGTCGAAATTCAGGAATGATTGGAATCGGGAATCAAACTACATAATGAGAGTGATTTCCTGATGAGAATCAATAAAATTCCATGGAAAATTTATAAGCGAGTAAATGTGTTCCAGTTCACGTAATCACGTTCCATCGGTTAAGGATGGTATCCATGACCATAGAGTCTAGTGAAAGTTTTATGGTAACTTTCTCTTCCAGTCACGATAGTCTTAGTAATGGTTTTGACCAGCAATCCTTTCTAGTAGACTTAGAGTTGGAATGGGTGAATTGGGGAAAAAGCACTGCGAAAGGGCAATTAAAATCTCAGAAAACTTCATGAAACAGTAAAACTTTTACAGGCTTGGACGAAACTAACGTAAGAGTACTTGATAGTAGGTAGGTGGTAGGAGTATCCTGGATAGATACAATAATCCAAAACAAGTTGCTTCCGTTTTATAATCATTGGAAAACTCTTAAACTGGTAAAAATTGCTATTGCAATTAAAAGTACTTTTGATCCTTTTTATTTACTGCTTTCTGCAACAGGAGCACCGTCCCCTGTGAATGAAGTGATAAATTTTATGGATGGAGCTTTAATTTTATTTTATAGATTTCGCACAACCTCAGACAGCCAGCAGCAACACCTTGACCTTTTGTGGGATTCTTGCAGGCAACAAAATTCAACGTGAATGTTCTCACATTGTTAAATTGAATAATACTTTTGTGGTCAGCATCGATGGGATCGGAAACACGAGATACATGATGTCATATATATATGAATATAGTATAGTAAATACAAATCGTGTCCAGAGTCTAGGCTTAACCATGAAAAAAAAGGAATTCACCGAAGAATGGCCTAGTATGGGGACAGAAGTACATGTACAAGTGCGAAATATGTATCAAGTTTCAATCGCCGCACCGGAGAACAATGTTTTTTTTTAACGCAGGTTCCTACATACAGGGTGTGTATGAATGTCGTGCACTTCATTTAACTATTTGGTATCTAACAACAGATATGTTGCAAATTATATAAAGAAGTGGTGGTTAGATGCATCGTTCGGCGGTTATAGGAAGGCATTTATTGGTGTACCTTCCTATGTCTAATTATGCCATTAATGCCCTGTAACTTTTTACATCTTAACAGGATTATTTAAGTATCAAATGATCGTAAACATTCTAAGCCTTTTTAATTTCTTTCAATTTTAAGATGAGATTTACATCAAAACAAATTGCACGCAAAAAATTGTAATTTTACAACAAATTGTAAATTTCCAATTGACTATTCTTTGCTGTTTATTCTTGAAATATTGTATAAATTTTTACAATATTTCGCACAGGCTAATGTGGTTCGAAAAAACACTTGTAAGAGTAACATAACAAAAAGGAAATTTTTTACGAAGACTTTTATAAGTGAACTTAAATACATGCTTTTCAGGAGGGAGTAAAGTTCAGAAAACATTATATAAAAGCAGAATGCCAAAAAATCGAAAAAAAAATCTTCTCAAAGCACTTCTACATTTTCAAAATACCCACTAATTCGCAAATGTCCTTGTTCCTTGAGATGATTTCCTTGGTATATACCAAAGACATTAATATAAAGAACTCTGATTAAAATCTAATATAGTTTTAAGACTCCTCATTTCAAAGCAAATCATACCCATTCCGCGCAAATTGGCTCAAATTATTCCACAGAGAGCAATTTATCGCTCTAAAGTAATTTCAACAATTTCATTGAAAATAATCTTTGCGTAAACATTAAATCTTTAACTGTTCTTGGGTAGCAAAGATTAACGCAGAGTCACTGGTAAAATTAATTGCACAATTTTGGTCAAAGAAGCACAGCTAGATTGCTTAATACATAATAAACGAATACAGTTAACGACGAGCTTCTGAGGTGACTTGTTTATATTTCGCCATCAAAACCCTTTCTCATAATAAATAGAAATAGGCCGAAGGGCTTCTAATGGTTCAGAATTTTGCTATAATATCCAACAATATTTACCCATTTCTTTCCCCTAGAGCAGCAAATTTGTATACACTATACAGTCGCATTCCTCTTTTGAAACAACAAAAAGATCACGGTTCACTCCTTATCACTCATCAAACTTTAAGGAGCAATTCGGTGAAATGAGTTCAGCACGTACTGTTAAAGACAATCCCATCTATCTAGATATACATATGTATGTATATAGCTCTGTGACATGGTTTAAAGAAAACGACAAACAAAGTCCCAAAACGATAGATTTCTACCTATAAACACGAAAGTCCTGCCTTAATTTAAGAGATCTTATTTTTCCGGTAAATTTCGTTTAAAGAGATATTTTCTGACCAAAAAATCCATCTGTGGTAGCAAAATCTTATACTTTGCTTTCCGGGATAGCCCCATTCCTTTCTTATCATGTATAAAAGAAGGCTAGTTATGTACTATACATATATAGATGAAACCGTCTATAAGCAAAGTGCTTCAAGAAATTCTCGCACCAGTTGTATGTCAAATTCATGGCTGAGTCATAGCAATGTCAAGGATTTGATCACTATCAGGGTTTAATCCCTCCATCAATGTGCCTCAAAAGGATGAAACTTTGTAAAGCCTGGAAAATATTTTCACTACTCTATACCTATACATACATACAGTATACGCAACCTGTCTGCTTGTCGCTTCATTGAATTTTTTGGGATGACCTAGTTTTCTCCTGTGCTACGCAATTTTTATCGCACTTAATTAATCACGAACATTAACCAAGACCGTGATATGTTTGGCAATATTTAAAGTAATTATATTTGTGTCTCTGCTTTTACATTCAGAAGCTGCACAAAAGCTGCGTGTGACAGCAGATAAAAAAAATACAATTTAATCAGATTACCATATGATTTTCTTATTTTCTTACCCATGAACGAGTGATGAAAATTACATTTTATCTTTTCAGCCGATAAGACTGATGAAAAATTCCACCGAAGAGCATCAGTGAAAATGGGAATTCGTGTAATTCATCGTACTGATGTATTTTCCACCTCTGGGCCTGAAAATTTTGCAGCTTTAGTGAACAATCAATTGTCACCGCCTCCACCTCATGATGGAACGACAACCATTACCACTTCGCCGCAATTTTCTCCTGGTAATATCACAAGTACCACCACTATCACCACCACAACCATCACCACCTGTACGGCTGTAACAACATCCAGTACAACATTTACAACCTCAACAGGAGGAATGGGAATGGAAAATATCACAACAAATCCTACCAGCAGCACTAGTAAAAGTAAAAAATCTGAGAGAGGAGACTCATTTCCGAAGATTCGATTGTCGCCGAAATCATTTCGATTTAGCAGCAGATTTGGACGAAGTAAAAGTGAAGTAGAGAAAGCGCCTTGTGATCCGTTCTACAATTACAGCAAATCATTTCAAGAGGTGTGTGTATCTATATTATAATATTGCATATTTCAGTTTTCCTACATTACCCGAAACGCTCCTGTTTAGGCCAATTTTTTAGACATACGGCCAAAAATATCTGTTGAATTCAGCACCATCAGCATATTTTTTGTAACCCATCGATTGACATGGACGGAATGACATAGATAATTTTTTTTCTTCTGTAGACAATATCGTGGGATTTGTGGTTTCTGAGTTATGATGGGATTCGCACTCGTAGCCACGACCGATGAACTAGTTTCTGTTGGGCGAATGTTTCATAATTTTATGGTACTGGGTACGACGCAAACCGACATCAACTAATTGCAACTATTATATAATGTGCGCTTAATATTCGATATTACGAAGTCCACCTAAAATATTGTATGTGCAGTTACAAGATTCCTTAAAAATTTATGACCCATGTAAAATAGAATAGTTCAATGTTGTGAAAAAAAAATTACGAAGTGATGTTGGTTCTGTGAATGTCTGGACATTTTTATTTTCATTTTCATTCTACATCTGACGTAGTACTGGGTCATTCAGTTACATTAATTAAAGCTAGTCGAAACTAGCTCTTTATAAACCTAAAAAATTTATTAATAATTACTTTGCTTTCACCAGCTTGCTTAACTCTAATGTATTGACCCTTTTTCCAGGAAGACCATTGCATTCACATAAAATTTCCACATCATCGTCGTCCAAACACCTTCTACAAAAGTCATTCACAAATTAAACGAGAGAGAAAAATTAAAAGAGCGAACTATTTTATTTAGATAAATCATACGGCACTTGCTCAACTTCCGAACTTTTCCCATCTTATTCAGAAGTTCTCGTGCTGTTTTTGTCTTGTTCCTAGGATTCCCGCTAGTGTTGTGCATACTGGGCGAGCATCTAGTTCTATCAGCAGATAAGATATTGTCATTAACAACCAGATGTTGACCTTCCTGTTTGTTTCGGTCATCACCATCTCTTTAAATTATTTAAACGAAAAGCTAGACACAGAGTTAATCGAATCTTCTTAACTGACATCCAATTTTTATCTATCTTTGAAAACACACAGATTCCTTTTCTATTCCCTGTACTATAGGAATCCTGATGTGGAACCTGTCTTTACCTATACGATCAAACAAGGCATTGAGTACGACACGGTTATAAACTATTTCATAGAATTTTCCGCGGGATCTAATACAATTTTTGAAGCCATATTTTCGATTATAATTGAAGATACTGAATGAACGAATGAACAATTTAAGATTCAATGTCAAAACAATCAACCAATAAGAAAGTTCTGTAATTTGATATATAAAAAACTGGTTCAAAGTACTTGGACTTTTTTTTCGAAATTCGAAAGTGGTTTCTGTGCCATTCCTCATGTTCATCTCAATCAAAATTTCCGCCACTTTTTCCGCATGATTTAATATTTTAATGTTTCCTTCCATAAAATCACCAATTAAATTACGCTTTTGTCCAATTTCTTCATCGATGTTAAAGTATTACAAGGCATAAGCCCTCGTTAGTGGACAATAAATTTCTCCCACACTTTAATTATTCAAAAGAGGTAGGGATACAGCCAACATCTCCACCACTATTATACCAATTACCAATATCCAAAAATTGAAGAGAAAATTGGCAGAAAATCGTTTGGTAAAATAATGTCGTCCTCTAACCCCATTACCCTCCATGAAAAGACACAAATTTTCAATTTGGTTTATTTTGCTTTGCGGGAAAGATAAGAAAAAAAAAAACGTTGGGGAATTCAATTTATCCCTAAGCAAAGAACGGAAGGATGTTATTATAGAAATTATTGCTATTCAGAATACAAAGAAAGACATTTTAAATTTTTCTTACTTTAAAAAAAAAAAAAAAGGAAATAATGATTTTTTTTATTTTACCCGCTAATTGACAATTTTCTTAATTCCGCAGTACGAAACATGTGGAGGACCGCAGGGTGCGGTTGATAAACCATTTCTTCTCCAAGAAGGGCGAGTTGGGTTACGTGCAAGTCTGGACAAATCATGGTACACTCACGGTGAAGATGTTATAGTTACGGTTAATATAAAAAACGACAGTCGGAAAACAGTTCGTCGAATGCGGGTAAGTACAGTTGAAAGCTCCCATTAGATCTTAAAATTCCTCTGCCTTCCTCTTGCTTTCTTTGTCTTATTTTATTCCATGATGAGCTTAACAAAAATTATTTCACCCCCTTTGGTCGCCACTTTCACTTCTAAGGAGTCATATTTCGCCGGAACCACATCGTTTGTGAAGAATCTTCCATTTATCATGGCGCTCAGTTAAGTAGAAACATTTGAATGCGGTTCACGTCTATCAACGAAATAAATTGAATCAAATCCACCTTCATTCGGTCTCAAGACTCTCACTTAAGACTAAGTTGGTAGGAAAAAATTATATACACCATACTCCCGCAACCTGTTATATGCTATAGGTAGAAACAGAAAAATCGTTAATGTCATTACTGTACAGCAACATTGGGATGGAATAATTCACTTGTGTACAAATATCCTCTTGCGGAGTAGAGTGAACTTGAATGCTGTATACCTAATAAAATCTCTCTGAAGACAGGACTTCCTGTTTATAAGCATTTTCCAATGAATAGCATTGGTCTTATTTTGAATTGAATTGTGACACAATTGCTCTGATAGAGTGTCACTTTGTTTCTACTTCCACTCAACTTTAATGCAATCAATACCTCCCCAATCACCTCCCGTCCCAACCCGTCCTCCAGGTTTTAATCGACAACAAAAGTTCATGGACATTCAGATATTTTTCCCCTATGTACTTATAGTAAAGCTCTTTTTTGCTACCTTCCACAGGTGTGCGCCATTCAACACGTGGACGTGTGCATGTTTAACAATGGCAAATTCAAAAATGTCGTCGCAGATTCAGATATGAGTTCACCCTCCGGAAGTGATCGAATTGTCGGACCAGGTGGAAACTTGAATGCAACAATTATATTAAAACCACAAAGAGGTAATTATTTTAATATTCATTAATTGATCGATTCATTTTTTAATTACATATAAATAATAAAATTATGGAGCTCATCTTAAGTGTTAGTGGGTCAATTAAATCGACTTCAATATCTAGAAATCACAGGAACGGATGAAAAAAAAAACGAAAATCGATAGCTACAACAATAAAAGCAAGCAAAAAAATGTCTAGAGGTCTCAAATGCTTCTTTCTTATTGACAATTGCAGGATTATATTAAGGGGATTAAGCGGGGTTAATAGCCTTTGCGCTACAGCCATTCATTGGCTTATTGTATACCGCTTTCTTTATAGTTCATCCAATAATCCCACTCTTCCTGGTAAGAGCAGTATTTGATTGGGTGAAATTTCTTCGAAGTCGGCAGG
The DNA here is from genome assembly GCA_963924295.1 of Dioctria rufipes. Taxonomy (NCBI): domain Eukaryota; kingdom Metazoa; phylum Arthropoda; class Insecta; order Diptera; family Asilidae; genus Dioctria; species Dioctria rufipes. The sequence goes on from OZ002742.1 coordinate 194,890,891, forward strand.
CCAAAGGACCGGAATCTACAATGTGCGATGGCCTCTCATTCGCATAGGACGTGCTCCGATATTTCATCCTCTTCGAGACATACCCTACATACAACAGGGTATATAAAAAGTAACAATATTTTAAGATAATTTCATCTTTCCAACAGAAATTTATTCTAGAACAATTAGCGGCCTAAAAGTCCATATATAACCTGGTAGTCAAATATCTATAAATACTCTTAGTTAATTGCTGGAAAGCTTAGTAATTGGAGCTCATTGGAGAAGCCAATCTATAAGGTCAAAAAATGCAATAAAATACTCGGCAAAAAAGTTCCATTGCGTTATCAAAGATGCACCATTTTGTAAGCCTTACTCAGCAACTGACTTTAGAAATCGGGAATGCTCAGACATATTTAGTACGTCCAGTTTACACTGAGTACATTTTTTTTTTCTACAAGAAAGACATTGGTGCAATTGGACCTCAAAAGTTCAGATCATCCGCCAAGATTTGAACCTAATGCGTCTTAATAAATATACTTTTCAATTGTAAAGTCTTGAAGGAGTTAAACAACTTTGTTTAGACCGAATTGTTTAAAGTCATAGAAACATATGAAACAAGTATTATTTTCTATGTTGCTCCCGTCAATTTTCTGTATCATATTCCTTATACAGAACTTAGGTAGGAGATTGCATTAAATTGTCAAAATTCTATAATTGTTGTGTTAGGTGTGACTAAAAGGACAAAGATCCAAAACTTGATTTTATCTCGTCACCAAAAATCTAAAAACCCACAGAATTGATCCCAAAGGTCGCCATTCGAAATTTCAGATTTAAAAATATTCATAAAAATAAAAATTAAAGATGACTTCATAGTTGTCCTCTACCATTCCCTATTGACATCTCCATTGTTATATAAAAATTCGTCAAAAGTGAAAAAACATGTTCCATCCCACTTAAGTGCAATATCTACGTTTGCTTACGACATGTCACTCATATGACAAATTTCATTTTGCCTTCCTCCCTTTGTCTACAAATTTTACTTCCGTGATATATCCACCAAACCCAAAATAAAAACAACCACATCTCATGCAGAGGCAAGAAACAATAGTTATTCCTTCCCCAAACGTCGAGCACTTCCCATATCGAATTGTAGATCTGATTGAATTTCCCAACGTTGAATTGTTAGCATCCATTCGTCATCATATGAATTCACGACTCTTTCCATCATTCCATCCGTATATAAGGATGCTAGATCAATTTATCATACACATCCTATACATATATACACCATACTACCAATGTTTGTCCGTGTCATGTTACCTCAACGAATGTTCTTGACACAAATAATTTCCGCAAATATTTGATAATATCTCGAAAATGTTCAACTACTGCTGCTCGAATCATGAACTGAGCAGAAGAAGGTTAATGATTGGATTCCGTTCAGGTGATAACTATCTCTTGCTCTTGTAGATATCTCAGGAAGAAGATATTTATTTTTTGGTTACTCACTCTCATTTGCGAGTGCTTACCAGCACATTAATTTATTAAAAAAAAAAATATTTTGTGAGTCCAGGTAAATTGTGCGTGTATAACATGGTGGAAATTGAGCTTTCAGATATATTCATTGCCCTTATAATTATATTCAAGTAGTACCTAAAAGTATTTTGTTTTATTATTAAACATAAAAGAAAATAATTGAATTGCTGTAGGTAATGACTTCGTTGATTTTTTTGTTTTGCAATAAAAACAGTTATTGACCTGACATGGCATCAGCACACAATTCTGGCTGAATTTTTTCCATATAATAATTATCTAGGGTATCATTAAGACATCCTGTACCTCCCCTCAGAGCTCTATACTTTCTCCGTATAAATAGAATCAAATTGGAATAAATAATCCATGAGATGAACAAAATCCTGACACGAATACTGTTACAATGGGCCATCGCAGATGAGTATTCTTGATGCATGCAGTATGCAAACCGGTTTTTTAGGGAAGAGGTGAAAAGAAGCAGAGATATCTCTTTGCCCAATGGCAACCAAAGTTAAGGCATTGTCTTTTCAGTAGAAGTTTTAGCTAAGGAGGAGGAAATGCAAAACTTTGGTCAACTACATAATTGATCACAAAACGTTTTAAGTCCATTGTTTAAAGATGACTGTGGTTTATAATCTGAAATGATGTGGTTTGCCTAGAAGTTATGGCAGAGGACTGGCCACACCTCCTGTGCGGTAGTCAAACCGTGACCATAGGTGCAGAATTTCCATACATTTTTAAATCTGTTATTCTACTAAAGGATCTGATGATGAGTGAAAGTCTGGAATGAGTGTACAAAACAAAACAGTACTTGTAATCATCTGTTAATCCTTATTTAACTTGTAATTAATTCACTTTACTGGTGGGAACACACTATCATCATACACTATCATCCGCAAAGCCGTAAAAATTAGATCTCATTTCGTGAAGATTAATTCTTTCATGTATCTTTATTTTTTTAATGCAGGGGACGAAAGATCCCGAGCACGAAGGCCAAGACGGCCCATTATGTATATCTGCTAAAAGCAAATAAACAAACAAACGAACTCTCAGCAAAACCTTCCTGTCCTCTTAATGAAGCGCATCAGGTCTAGGTGAGGTAAGCATTTCAGCTCATCCACAGATAGGAGGGCAGACCAAAGCTAATCCGGGCAAAGGCCGGACAACTGCCCCGAAAGCGTTTAGTTTTATCATAGGCTCTTCTTCCAGGCAGGACAGACACTCTAACTTCCATCTTTGTTAGATAAGCGTAATTCTAGTTCTGCATTATTTTCTTCCGAACACAAAGAGAATGTCAGAGAAATTTTTATTAGGCCCATCGAGAAAAATTTATGTACAGACAGCTGCACCTTATCATCGAGGTGACAATGGCTTTAGCGGATTCCAGTTCAAGGAGGAGAGAACTAGAGCCGGACCTGGCTAACAAGACAGCACTCTCTCATTCCCTGCAATCCCCATGTGCCCGGGAATCCACTGTAGGAACACTTTGTTGTGGACACACAACTTATCCAAAAACGTCCTGCAGTTCGCCAGTAACTTAGATATTATCCGAGGCCTAGTCAGTGCCATCAAGGTTACCTGACTATCCGAGAGGATAGCAATGTGATTTCCATATCAAACTCTACCATCGCTGCCATTGCGCTGGCGAAGGCAGTGGTGTACCCTTCAAGTGAGTACTCCAAAATTCCTAGAGCGGAACGGAGAAGGCTTGATAAGGATCTTCCCTTAGACCGCGACTCCCTTTCAGGAAAACTCACAAAAAAGCAACGTCCAAACAGATGTTGCGGTACCACCACATCAAATGGCATGCAAAACTTACAGTAGATACAGTGAAATTCCGTGACATTTTTACAATTCCGAACTATGCAAATGTGGAACATTATACCAACAAAATGGCAAATATAGCAAATATAGGCCCATTCGCCATTATCTCCTGTCCTGTTTCCTTCATATCTTGATTTTTTTGTATTATAATAATATGAAAAGGAATTTTTTCTCCTGCCCAAAGCTTGATTGATTGAAAGTATTAATTGGCTGCTAATCAGTATAGCTGAACTTGGGTCCTCGAAGAAAGCTATTCAATGTCAAGGGGTCCACTGAATATTAACCCAAGATATGTATCATGATAGACTTAACACAAAATTAAAGCTCTTAAAAATTAGAGTTTTGAAAACCCCGTTTCTTTTTCTTAAAATTTAGACTTATCATTTTATTACAAAGGACAAACTCATAGTCGTTACCAAATGTAGTTAGTTTAGGAAGATGTCCAGACTGTACAAAATATTTCAAGGACATAAAATCCCTTTAACAATCAGCTTTGCTACATGACAGTCTAGACTGTCTCTGACGAGAAAAAACCTAACCGAGGAAGAAAAAAAAGAATTTTCATTATATTTAAGAACATACCTTACCTATGTACGTCATATATGTATGCAAATTGAATCTTTACAGTCATCAACATCAATAATACGTAGAATTCCTGTCCTTCCCATGATGTTTTTTTTTTTTTTTACTTTTTTTTTTCAACAAAAGGGACTTACCTTTACCCAAGTATTGTGGAAAATTTATTTTTGTTATTAATTTTGTGTATTAAAATCAAAAATTTTGTCATGCATACTTTTTACTTTGAAAACCTCAAATTAAATAAAGGCACACACAAAAACAGTTTCAACCGACTACTAACTCTTACTCTCTTTTTTTGAAACCCTGAGGCTGGTTTGAAAACAAATCGATTTTCTGTCTATCAGCATCAGAGCAACAGCCAACAGCCTATAAAATAGACCCATGTAAATGTGCCCGAGAGAAGTTCTAAAGTTACAAGAGTTTTTCACAAATGTTTTCGTTTTCCTTTCAATTCGATTTAAATTTTTCTACTCCAGAGATACATGTGAAATAAAGTTAAGAGTAAATCGACGAAAATATTTATCTCACCTTCGGCATATTTATATTTATCTTTCATGCTAGTGATAACGCAGATGAAAATATGTAGGTACTAGAATATGATGCGACAATGACCTTTGTTGACCCAACCGTCTACTCTAATGGTTTTACACCTTATCAAATCTCATTTGTCAAGCGTTGAACGAAAAGTCAAACTCCATAGCATTGCATAATGTTAATGATGTTTGAAACCGAAGATATCTATATCTCAGAAACCCAACAGACACACTACTGCAATAATTTGACACATGATGATAAACGAATTCGAAATCTTCAAAGGCTGCAATTATCCAACAAAACTCTTTCCATTATCTTTTCCTTTGTAGCTAATAAAATTCATATTGTCGTACCTTACCATGTTTTCATCTAAAACTAAAAAAACAATCAGGTCAATGTGATGCAACAAGTCTTCTCCACTTCTTCTATCTATGGAAAAGGAAATGTTATTTCTGTCCAAAGGAAATTCCTCTCGACAAAAGAAAAGCAAATGGCAAGCCTTGTTGTAATCAAATTTGCTAGAAGGACGAAAAGGAGCGGCTAGTGGTGATTTGCTTTTCTCCTTTTCTATGTATATGTTAGTTATCTACTCATTCACAACGTCTACTTGCTGTTGTATGGCTACATATACAGTTGGAAGTATTTAAGGAAGAAAAGGAAAAGCCTGCTCAAGTTCCGGTAACCAAAAGCAATAAATTCTGCTAAAGCTCTGACAATCTCGCGTGCCAGTGCAGAGTAATAATCATAGCACGACCTATTTGTTGAAAACCCTTTAAGTTCGTGTCTTAACAAAAGATATAGCGCCGACCTTAACCTTTGTAATAAAATTTTATATTCACACTATGCTTGCATTTATGCAACCTTTTTTCTTTTTATGTATTTTCAGGATCCACAAAGAATTGGATTGCTCTGGAGGATTCACTTCAACGTAGCAATGAACCAGAAGAAATTACTGGTGCAATTGCTGCCTCAGCAGTTCGTACACCCACAATATATCCAACTGCAAGTACTCAACCAGGAGATGATCGTAATGTTTTTGCTATTTATGTGTCATATTATGTAAAAGTTAAGCTGACCTTAAGTGGTATGGGAGGAGAACTCTCTTTAAAGCTACCATTTGCATTAGTTCATGTTGAACGATCATCTAAATCTGGCTACAATGGAGACAGTCCGAATCATCTAAAAGATCTGGATGCATCTGAAACTATAAATAAACTTACCTTAATGGATCCATTGGGCAGGTTCTCCAAATCTACTAGTACACCAGCTTCTTTACCAGTTACATTAGATCCGCCATTAGACACCACAACCAATATTGATCGCAGTAGCTGCAATGACAAAGCTTTGGATAAAATTGAGTCAATCGAAGATAACGTAAATGTTACACGAAACGAGAGCAAATCTTGTGGTAAACGGAAATTAATACGACATGAAACTATGGTAAAAGATTTGTCCAGCGAAGACGAAGCATTGGATGAGTCGATAATAAATCGAAAAACTTTGGAAGTGCCTAAGACTGAAAGTGATGTCACAAAAGGTGGTGATGGTGTAGAAAAAACTGACGACAACAATGGAAATCAACAAATGACCTGCGTTCAAGTGCATGCTCCTTTAACGTGAACTTATTAATTTTGATGCAATTTTGGCAAAATTATGGTTTTCAAAAAGTCGTTAAGACTTTTCATTTGTTCAATTTACAACAACAACTAAATATCTGATTCTGACATGACAGAGATTCCTGACTAAGAATCAAGCAACACATGCAAAACTCTCCTGGATGATTATGTTACCAATAATGCTACAACAAAAAATCCATCTGTTCTATGTTCCTCTAAGTGTCCATAATACAGCCACAAGTATATACATATGTATTTGCTCCAAAGTTGACTAGGGTGATTTACGGTAGTTAAATCTAAATGTGTCAATGTGTTCTACAAAAGATAAGATCTTGTGAGGGCTAGCATAAGCTATCCTTTATCAGCGCCACTGTGGAAATTTATCGTGTCCATCAAAAGACCTTCTACTATTGAATTTTTTACAAATTCAAATTTCATAGTAGATTTTGGAAAAAAAAATCCTTAATTTGGAAGGCATTTTCAAAACTCAATCGTTTAACCGCAAACCGATTTCCACGCAATTTTTTCATTTGCATACTCTTAAACTTAAAGTTGTTCACAAATTGTTCAATATATTCGAATTTAACAAAAATTTTATGCCATCTGACCAGCAGCAACACGCACACAAAATTCAAAATCAAATTTATCTCTACCCTCAAAGCTGAAAGTTTACGTGATTTGAAAAGAAAATGGCTGTATATATATCTTCTAATTTAATTTAATATTCTGGATAGATTGTATGTGTGTGTCTGTTTTTGTTTACTTTCTTTTAAAAATTGTTTTAAGAAAGTGTATAGTTACTGCTGTCATATGTCTTTTTTTAGGATGCTAATCTAGGAGTTTTATTGCCAAGAGAAACAAGAAAAATGTTTGAACCACACATAACCGCCAATATCTATATTGTGCCAATGCGATACCATTAGCACAGCTAAACAAGAGAAAATGGAAACTATAGAAAAAATCTAGACAGAAGAAATCTCTTGTTTTAATATATATTTTTCCGTTCACCACCACCTCTTTAGTTATCATTCATAGACCTATATATAGTAACTTAGTTACGGGAACGAGTTCCACATATGTAGGTACACAAACTTTTTTTTAGTGATGTTCGACTAGAATCTATTTTCACATTTACAAATTTTGATCTAGGTAGTCATTTCAAAACAGCCTTGTTTTTTTAAGGCAGGGTTCGAAAAATCCCGAGCACAGCGGCCCATTATACTAACCTGCTAAATATGTTTTCACCAAAACCTTCCTGTCCTCTTAATGAATCGCATCAGCTCTAGGAGAGGTAGCCAGCCTGCTCCGGGCAAAGGTCAGACAAACACATAGAAAGAGTTTGGTTATCTCAGGCTCTCCTTCGAGGCAGGACAGACACTCAGGGCTGTCAACAACTCCCATCCTTGTTAGATGAGCGTGAAGCGAGCTGAGGCCACTAATGAGTTCTGTATTGTTTTCTTCCGAGCCCCAAATGAAAGTCAGAGAAATCTCTATTAGGTCCATCAAGAAAAAGTTTTGTACATCTCTGTATGTACTCAGGCTCGCCCATTGCTTCTGTTTCATACAGCCGCCTTTGATGAGAGACCTGATCACGAGGCGACAACGCCTACAGTCTGCTCCGGTCCAAAGAACTGAGAACCAGAGCCAGACCTGATTAGAAGGTCAGCGCTTTCATTCCCCGTGATCCCCATATACCCAGGCACCCACTGAAGGGACACCTTGTTGTGGATACACAGCTTATCCATAGACGTCCTGCAGTCCCCAGTAACTGAAATGTTATCTGAGGGCCACTCGGAGCCACAGGTATATCAATGATTTCCATATCAAAGGGCATTTTCGCTGCCATTACGATAGCAAAGATTTCAACGTGGAAGACAGTGGTGTGCCTTTTAAGTGAGTACTCCAACCCAATGTCAGGTTCAAGAAAGTTAACACCAGCATCGGTATGCTCATTAGTGAGGGAGGCGTCGGTGAAAATTTTAAGAGCGGACCGGGGAAGGCTCGTCCCTGAGCCCACAATTCGCTTTCAGAGAAGCGATGCCCAAAACGAAGCTCTGATACCATCGCATAAAGTGGTATGCAGGACAGAGGGGTTTTTCATTCCACCCCACACGCCAGTGAGCTATGGGAAGAGACTGTCCAGCCGTTATGACCGCAACCTCAGCAATCGACACACAGCCGTTTTGGCATCTACTCGAATGACAAGATTTAGGGGTGGCAGATTAAGTAAGAGCTCAATGGTAACAGCGGTGGATCGCATGGAGTCTGTAATTCCAGGCAAGCAAGCCTTTGCAGGCCCACCAGCTTCCGGATCACAGTCCCCACTAGTGTTCTTGTCCACTATATACAAGAGGCATATGTGATCATGGGTCTTACAATCGAGGTGTACATAAAAGATACTTTGAGTTCGCCAGATACATAGCAGTTAGTTATTTTTGATGACATAAAGGATTTAGCAAAGGTAGAATCTAGCACTGATTCCTTCCTAATTGCGCTTATGTCTATCTACATGGGAGTTCTTTGCTAAGAAAAAAATTATGTGAAGGGTGTTTAATTCCCGTTCTTATTCAAGAAGGCTTTATACTAAAAAGATGGTAACGGTCTAACCATGAGACTTTTTCTTTTTTGTTTTGTCGTGTTGTTAACCTGATAGGTAGGGGAAGCTATAAAATTCGAAATGAAACTAGATAGCAGGAAAAGCACAGGATCACATGGGATTCAAACCGACGACTCCTTGGATAGTTTTCAGCGCGCTTATCAATTGTCGTACCGAGGCTACTAACGATGAGTTTACCTGGCACAGTAATTTTGGGTTATGCAATCCTTTGCCTAAGGAACAGTGGAAACCACATACAGCGCCGTAGATAACATTGAATCTTACCATAAATATAGGTCGAATTACAAAACAAACTCGCCAAAGTACAGGTAAGTTTCTCCAATTTATCCTATATACTGTATATATAACGTAGCACTGCTTAGATTTAGCTAATATCAGGTACTGACAGGTACTGAGTGAGCAGTATTCTTCCTACCTTTTTTACTCCCTTAAGTCTGTCGCCGAACATGAGGCAAATGATTCCTGACAAATGACTTAGAATTTACGGTGAGCTCCAAACCACTGAAACATTCCACATTACAGATTGCCAATGGTTTTTTAAGTGAGAGTTTTATTGTAAATGTCCGGTAAACGCTGGCTTGTGCCTCGAACCTAAATTCACCACCGATGCCAACATAGATGTACCTAAAAATTTGTATAATGCATATTTTTACTCTGAATGACTTATTTTAAGATGGAAGGTGAACAACGAACGAAATGTATATGAGGTTTTCTGGCAGTCTGCACCCATTCAGGTATAAAATAATATAATATGTTGGCTATACTGGCTTGCCTTAATTTTGAAATGTTAACGATTCAAAAAAAAATAAAGCGTTTTGAAAATGCTTTCGTAAAATTGGTGAAACTATTAAAACTCGTTACTTTGCATGAAAGCAAAAATATTAAATTAACTAGAGAAAAAAATTTATCACAGTGAACTGACCCGCTGTACTGATATTATAGAAATTAATAGTTGAAAAGAATTATGTAAAAAACTAACAAAATCATAAATTGTTACAAGATGAACTTAAAATAAAAAAAAAATATATAATAAAAATTCTCAAAAATGTTTTTACTAAAAAATTCCCTTTAATGTCCGAATAAACTCTCAGCATATTTTCAGAGAAAGGGTGATTGAAATCCAACAACAACATTCTGAACCTTGCTGAACCCTTGTCACCCACTCAAATTACACTTTTCCAGGTGAAAGATATTATCATATTTCACGGGTCCGACTGTCTCAACTGATTAAGGGATACATGTGCGCCGGCTGTTCATTACTTGGACCGGGGGAGTGATTCCGTTTACCAGGAATTTTGAGGAAAATTACACGATTTACGAAAAATTGTGGAATAATTGAATTTTAAATAAAGGCGAAAACGATGACCTACAATTCCAGTCCTTCTCCAGATAGCTGGAGTTGCGTGTCACATGCAATTTGATCACAAGAATAAATTCCACAAATGGATTTGTGTGAGACTTTGAGCACACTTCTCTTGAATTTTTCCTTAAATTACTTAATTTCTGTGGACAGAGGAGAAATGGAAACTATAAAATTTGTGAAATAAATAAATACAAAAGTGGGTCATCAGGGAATTATGGTTAATATTAAAAAAAATTATATACCCACCGTTCCCAATTTTCAACCAAGCTAATATGCCATTCTTATGCAAGACATCAACGAATAAACGACTTAAGCGCACAAAAAAAGCAGCACATTTTACACCATCCCATTATTCCTTGAGGAATATCTCTTGACTTCTTGAAAAGATTCCATGCAAAAAGCAATCTCGACAACAATGCACGAAAAAGAAGACTAATGATGTCGCAGGAGAAATTGTTATTGATTTAAAGCTCTCTTTTTTTAAATCTTATAAATGGAGACAAATTTTCACGAATATTTTCTATCTACATACTTGATCCTTGCGGTAAGCATAAAAGATTTTCATACGGAGACAGACCAGATCTTAAGAAGTGTATTTCAAATTTCTGTAACGGGTGCCACCAATAAAATGTGAGAGAATTTTATCATCCTAGCAGGTCTCTTTGTATATATAGAATGAAAAACATGGAGAGTGTCGGTAGTTTCAACAGAAGGAGCAGCTTTAATTAATCTCCAAGTGAAAAGCTTTAAAAAAAAAAACTCTTAAACCTTATGTATGATAAATCCGACTTCCTAAATCTTTCCGGATTACTCTTGACAAACACAAGGAAGCTGATGTTCAGGTAACGTATGTATGTTATAAAATAAAAAGACTTTAATAAAATGTAAGTCTCCAGTGGATTTTATATACAAAAATGCCTAAATCTACTAATAAAATACGCGCAGAGATATACTCAGTCAAGTTCAATCTTAGAGGATTTTACGAACACTTAGCTGGTGTCTATGAAATAACTTTTATGCGCCACATGAAAGGAAGTAATGATATAAAAAAAAATGAATAAAGACCAGTGAATTTACCACCTTTTACCCATTTCTATTAATTTGTAAGAAATATTTCGAGTTTCTAATAACATTTTTTTCTGTGGACTTGTGAATTTTTTTAACACCGATATTAAGAAAGAAGGTATAATTCGACACGATAGGCCCAAGCAATTCCCATTACTATCCCAGAAAAATGGAATAAACAAAACGTGTCATGACACGTTGTTAACCATCAGTGAAATTTGCAAGGATTTGGAGTGAACATTTTTTATCACCGATTTTGACGACGCGGACGGGTTCAGGGATCAAAAATAAGATAGAATTTTCAAAAATATCCCACTGATTTTCGAGAAAAACGGAACAAACAAAACGTGTCATGACACGTTGTAGCTCTCATGTTTTATCACCGATATTGCCGTAGTAAGCGGCATTTTATGCGAAATTTTTGTCACCCCCTAAGTGCATACACCCCCTGAAAGGACACCCTTAGAATCGATTGACATGAAAAAAATACACAAAATCGCTAATATTTCGAAAACCGTTAGTCGTAGCCGATTTCTGATGAAATTTTTGACACCCCCTAAGTGCATACACCCCCTGAAAGGACACCCTTAGAATCGATTGGCATGAAAAAAATACACAAAATCGCTAATATCTCGAAAACCGTTAGTCGTAGCCGATTTCTGATGAAATTTTTGACACCCCCTAAGTGCATACACCCTTAGAATCGATTTGCATGAAAAAAATACACAAAATCGCTAATATCTCGAAAACCGTTAGTCGTAGCCGATTTCTGATGAAATTTTTGACACCCCCTAAGTGCATACACCCCCTGAAAGGACACCCTTAGAATCGATTGACATGAAAAAAATACACAAAATCGCTAATATCTCGAAAACCGTTAGCCGTAGCCGATTTCTGATGAAATTTTTGACACCCCCTAAGTGCATACACCCCCTGAAAGGACACCCTTAGAATCGATTGGCATGAAAAAAATACACAAAATCGCTAATATCTCGAAAACCGTTAGCCGTAGCCGATCTCTGATGAAATTTTTGACACCCCCAAAGTGCATACACCCCCTGAAAGGACATCCTTAGAATCGATTGGCATGAAAAAAATACACGAAATCGCTAATATCTCGAGAACCGTTAGCCGTAGCCGATTTCTGATGAAATTTTTGACACCCCCTAAGTGCATACACTCCCTGAAAGGACACCCTTAGAATCGATTGGCATGAAAAAAATACACGAAATCGCTCATATCTCGAAAACCGTTAGCCGTAGCCGATTTCTGATGAAATTTTTGACACCCCCTAAGTGCATACACCCCCTGAAAGGACACCCTTAGAATCGATTGGCATGAAAAAATACACGAAATCGCTCATATCTCGAAAACCGTTAGCCGCAGCCGATTTCTGATGAAATTTTTGACACCCCCTAAGTGAACACACCCCCTGAAAGGACGCCTTTATAATCGATTGGCATGAAAAAAATACACGAAATCGCTAATATCTCGAGAACCGTTAGCCGTAGCCGATTTCTGATGAAATTTAAATGTCACCGATTTTGACGTATGAGCACTCGTTGGACGCGTATTGAAGAGAGGATCATCCCTACAAAGTTTCGCTGGGAAAACTTTCTTGGTTCTCTAGATATGTCCAAAAAACCGTTTCGCCGTGGTCCGACGCATATGCTCCTAGTTTTATTGGTCTAACTTTTCACCTAGTGATTTATTTTCAAAAATTTTTTTGCACGTCTATTTCTTTTCTTATTCCGCGTCGAATGAGCCATCTCTCATCAAAATCGGTGAGTTTTCATTTTTTCGTGAAAAAAATCTATAGGCTATAGCCCATGTTTTTTGGCGAAATTTTGACTGAAAATTAAATGTCACCGATTTTGACGTATGAGCACTCGTTGGACGCGTATTGAAGAGAGGATCATCCCTACAAAGTTTCGCTGGGAAAACTTTCTTGGTTCTCTAGATATGTCCAAAAAACCGTTTCGCCGTGGTCCGACGCATATGCTCCTAGTTTTATTGGTCTAACTTTTCACCTAGTGATTTATTTTCAAAAATTTTTTTGCACGTCTATTTCTTTTCTTATTCCGCGTCGAATGAGCCATCTCTCATCAAAATCGGTGAGTTTTCATTTTTTCGTGAAAAAATCTATAGGTATGCCCATGTTTTTGGCGAAATTTTGACTGAAAATTAAATGTCACCGATTTTGACGTATGAGCACTCGTTGGACGCGTATTGAAGAGAGGATCATCTCTACAAAGTTTCGCTGGGAAAACTTTCTTGGTTCTCTAGATATGTCCAAAAAACCGTTTCGCCGTGGTCCGACGCATATGCTCCTAGTTTTATTGGTCTAACTTTTCACCTAGTGATTTATTTTCAAAAATTTTTTTGCACGTCTATTTCTTTTCTTATTCCGCGTCGAATGAGCCATCTCTCATCAAAATCGGTGAGTTTTCATTTTTTCGTGAAAAAAATCTATAGGCTATAGCCCATGTTTTTTGGCGAAATTTTGACTGAAAATTAAATGTCACCGATTTTGACGTATGAGCACTCGTTGGACGCGTATTGAAGAGAGGATCATCCCTACAAAGTTTCGCTGGGAAAACTTTCTTGGTTCTCTAGATATGTCCAAAAAACCGTTTCGCCGTGGTCCGACGCATATGCTCCTAGTTTTATTGGTCTAACTTTTCACCTAGTGATTTATTTTCAAAAATTTTTTTGCACGTCTATTTCTTTTCTTATTCCGCGTCGAATGAGCCATCTCTCATCAAAATCGGTGAGTTTTCATTTTTTCGTGAAAAAAATCTATAGGCTATAGCCCATGTTTTTGGCGAAATTTTGACTGAAAATTAAATGTCACCGATTTTGACGTATGAGCACTCGTTGGACGCGTATTGAAGAGAGGATCATCCCTACAAAGTTTCGCTGGGAAAACTTTCTTGGTTCTCTAGATTTGTCCAAAAAACCGTTTCGCCGTGGTCCGACGCATATGCTCCTAGTTTTATTGGTCTAACTTTTCACCTAGTGATTTATTTTCAAAAATTTTTTTGCACGTCTATTTCTTTTCTTATTCCGCGTCGAATGAGCCATCTCTCATCAAAATCGGTGAGTTTTCATTTTTTCGTGAGAAAAATCTATAGGCTATAGCCCATGTTTTTTGGCGAAATTTTGACTGAAAATTAAATGTCACCGATTTTGACGTATGAGCACTCGTTGGACGCGTATTGAAGTGAGGATCATCTCTACAAAGTTTCGCTGGGAAACCTTTCTTGGTTCTCTAGATATGTCCAAAAAACCGTTTCGCCGTGGTCCGACGCATATGCTCCTAGTTTTATTGGTCTAACTTTTCACCTAGTGATTTATTTTCAAAAATTTTTTTGCACGTCTATTTCTTTTCTTATTCCGCGTCGAATGAGCCATCTCTCATCAAAATCGGTGAGTTTTCATTTTTTCGTGAAAAAAATCTATAGGCTATAGCCCATGTTTTTTGGCGAAATTTTGACTGAAAATTAAATGTCACCGATTTTGACGTATGAGCACTCGTTGGACGCGTATTGAAGAGAGGATCATCCCTACAAAGTTTCGCTGGGAAAACTTTCTTGGTTCTCTAGATATGTCCAAAAAACCGTTTCGCCGTGGTCCGACGCATATGCTCCTAGTTTTATTGGTCTAACTTTTCACCTAGTGATTTATTTTAAAAAATTTATTTGCACGTCTATTTCTTTTCTTATTCCGCGTCGAATGAGCCATCTCTCATCAAAATCGGTGAGTTTTCATTTTTTCGTGAAAAAAATCTATAGGCTATAGCCCATGTTTTTTGGCGAAATTTTGACTGAAAATTAAATGTCACCGATTTTGACGTATGAGCACTCGTTGGACGCGTATTGAAGAGAGGATCATCCCTACAAAGTTTCGCTGGGAAAACTTTCTTGGTTCTCTAGATATGTCCAAAAAACCGTTTCGCCGTGGCCCGACGCATATGCTCCTAGTTTTATTGGTCTAACTTTTCACCTAGTGATTTATTTTCAAAAATTTTTTTGCACGTCTATTTCTTTTCTTATTCCGCGTCGAATGAGCCATCTCTCATCAAAATCGGTGAGTTTTCATTTTTTCGTGAAAAAAATCTATAGGCTATAGCCCATGTTTTTTGCCAAATTTTTACTGAAAATTAAATGTCACCGATTTTGACGTATGAGCACTCGTTGGACGCGTATTGAAGAGAGGATCATCCCTACAAAGTTTCGCTGGGAAAACTTTCTTGGTTCTCTAGATATGTCCAAAAAACCGTTTCGCCGTGGTCCGACGCATATGCTCCTAGTTTTATTGGTCTAACTTTTCACCTAGTGATTTATTTTCAAAAATTTTTTTGCACGTCTATTTCTTTTCTTATTCCGCGTCGAATGAGCCATCTCTCATCAAAATCGGTGAGTTTTCATTTTTTCGTGAAAAAAATCTATAGGCTATAGCCCATGTTTTTTGGCGAAATTTTGACTGAAAATTAAATGTCACCGATTTTGACGTATGAGCACTCGTTGGACGCGTATTGAAGAGCGGATCATCCCTACAAAGTTTCGCTGGGAAAACTTTCTTGGTTCTCTAGATATGTCCAAAAAACCGTTTCGCCGTGGTCCGACGCATATGCTCCTAGTTTTATTGGTCTAACTTTTCACCTAGTGATTTATTTTCAAAAATTTTTTTGCACGTCTATTTCTTTTCTTATTCCGCGTCGAATGAGCCATCTCTCATCAAAATCGGTGAGTTTTCATTTTTTCGTGAAAAAAATCTATAGGCTATAGCCAATGTTTTTTGGCGAAATTTTGACTGAAAATTAAATGTCACCGATTTTGACGTATGAGCACTCGTTGGACGCGTATTGAAGAGAGGATCATCCCTACAAAGTTTCGCTGGGAAAACTTTCTTGGTTCTCTAGATATGTCCAAAAAACCGTTTCGCCGTGGTCCGACGCATATGCTCCTAGTTTTATTGGTCTAACTTTTCACCTAGTGATTTATTTTCAAAAATTTTTTTGCACGTCTATTTCTTTTCTTATTCCGCGTCGAATGAGCCATCTCTCATCAAAATCGGTGAGTTTTCATTTTTTCGTGAAAAAAATCTATAGGCTATAGCCCATGTTTTTGGCGAAATTTTGACTGAAAATTAAATGTCACCGATTTTGACGTATGAGCACTCGTTGGACGCGTATTGAAGAGAGGATCATCCCTACAAAGTTTCGCTGGGAAAACTTTCTTGGTTCTCTAGATATGTCCAAAAAACCGTTTCGCCGTGGTCCGACGCATATGCTCCTAGTTTTATTGGTCTAACTTTTCACCTAGTGATTTATTTTCAAAAATTTTTTCGCACGTCTATTTCTTTTCTTATTCCGCGTCGAATGAGCCATCTCGCATCAAAATCGGTGAGTTTTCATTTTTTCGTGAAAAAAATCTATAGGCTATAGCCCATGTTTTTTGGCGAAATTTTGACTGAAAATTAAATGTCACCGATTTTGACGTATGAGCACTCGTTGGACGCGTATTGAAGAGAGGATCATCCCTACAAAGTTTCGCTGGGAAAACTTTCTTGGTTCTCTAGATATGTCCAAAAAACCGTTTCGCCGTGGTCCGACGCATATGCTCCTAGTTTTATTGGTCTAACTTTTCACCTAGTGATTTATTTTCAAAAATTTTTTTGCACGTCTATTTCTTTTCTTATTCCGCGTCGAATGAGCCATCTCTCATCAAAATCGGTGAGTTTTCATTTTTTCGTGAAAAAAATCTATAGGCTATAGCCCATGTTTTTTGGCGAAATTTTGACTGAAAATTAAATGTCACCGATTTTGACGTATGAGCACTCGTTGGACGCGTATTGAAGAGAGGATCATCCCTACAAAGTTTCGCTGGGAAAACTTTCTTGGTTCTCTAGATATGTCCAAAAAACCGTTTCGCCGTGGTCCGACGCATATGCTCCTAGTTTTATTGGTCTAACTTTTCACCTAGTGATTTATTTTCAAAAATTTTTTTGCACGTCTATTTCTTTTCTTATTCCGCGTCGAATGAGCCATCTCTCATCAAAATCGGCGAGTTTTCATTTTTTCGTGAAAAAAATCTATAGGCTATAGCCCATGTTTTTTGGCGAAATTTTGACTGAAAATTAAATGTCACCGATTTTGACGACGTATGAGCACTCGTTGGACGCGTATTGAAGAGAGGATCATCCCTACAAAGTTTCGCTGGGAAAACTTTCTTGGTTCTCTAGATATGTCCAAAAAACCGTTTCGCCGTGGTCCGACGCATATGCTCCTAGTTTTATTGGTCTAACTTTTCACCTAGTGATTTATTTTAAAAAATTTGTTTGCACGTCTATTTCTTTTCTTATTCCGCGTCGAATGAACCATCTCTCATCAAAATCGGTGAGTTTTCATTTTTTCGTGAAAAAAATCTATAGGCTATAGCCCATGTTTTTTGGCGAAATTTTGACTGAAAATTAAATGTCACCGATTTTGACGTATGAGCACTCGTTGGACGCGTATTGAAGAGAGGATCATCCCTACAAAGTTTCGCTGGGAAAACTTTCTTGGTTCTCTAGATATGTCCAAAAAACCGTTTCGCCGTGGTCCGACGCATATGCTCCTAGTTTTATTGGTCTAACTTTTCACCTAGTGATTTATTTTCAAAAATTTTTTTGCACGTCTATTTCTTTTCTTATTCCGCGTCGAATGAGCCATCTCTCATCAAAATCGGTGAGTTTTCATTTTTTCGTGAAAAAAATCTATAGGCTATAGCCCATGTTTTTTGGCGAAATTTTGACTGAAAATTAAATGTCACCGATTTTGACGTATGAGCACTGAAGAGAGGATCATCCCTACAAAGTTTCGCTGGGAAAACTTTCTTGGTTCTCTAGATATGTCCAAAAAACCGTTTCGCCGTGGTCCGACGCATATGCTCCTAGTTTTATTGGTCTAACTTTTCACCTAGTGATTTATTTTCAAAAATTTTTTTGCACGTCTATTTCTTTTCTTATTCCGCGTCGAATGAGCCATCTCTCATCAAAATCGGTGAGTTTTCATTTTTTCGTGAAAAAAATCTATAGGCTATAGCCCATGTTTTTTGGCGAAATTTTGACTGAAAATTAAATGTCACCGATTTTGACGTATGAGCACTCGTTGGACGCGTATTGAAGAGAGGATCATCCCTACAAAGTTTCGCTGGGAAAACTTTCTTGGTTCTCTAGATATGTCCAAAAAACCGTTTCGCCGTGGTCCGACGCATATGCTCCTAGTTTTATTGGTCTAACTTTTCACCTAGTGATTTATTTTCAAAAATTTTTTTGCACGTCTATTTCTTTTCTTATTCCGCGTCGAATGAGCCATCTCTCATCAAAATCGGTGAGTTTTCATTTTTTCGTGAAAAAAATCTATAGGTAGCCCATGTTTTTTGGCGAAATTTTGACTGAAAATTAAATGTCACCGATTTTGACGTATGAGCACTCGTTCGACGCGTATTGAAGAGAGGATCATCTCTACAAAGTTTCGCTGGGAAAACTTTCTTGGTTCTCTAGATATGTCCAAAAAACCGTTTCGCCGTGGTCCGACGCATATGCTCCTAGTTTTATTGGTCTAACTTTTCACCTAGTGATTTATTTTCAAAAATTTTTTTGCACGTCTATTTCTTTTCTTATTCCGCGTCGAATGAGCCATCTCTCATCAAAATCGGTGAGTTTTCATTTTTTCGTGATAAAAATCTATAGGCTATAGCCCATGTTTTTTGGCGAAATTTTGACTGAAAATTAAATGTCACCGATTTTGACGTATGAGCACTCGTTGGACGCGTATTGAAGAGAGGATCATCCCTACAAAGTTTCGCTCGGAAAACTTTCTTGGTTCTCTAGGTATGTCCAAAAAACCGTTTCGCCGTGGTCCGACGCATATGCTCCTAGTTTTATTGGTCTAACTTTTCACCTAGTGATTTATTTTCAAAAATTTTTTTGCACGTCTATTTCTTTTCTTATTCCGCGTCGAATGAGCCATCTCTCATCAAAATCGGTGAGTTTTCATTTTTTCGGGAAAAAAATCTATAGGCTATAGCCCATGTTTTTTGGCGAAATTTTGACTGAAAATTAAATGTCACCGATTTTGACGTATGAGCACTCGTTGGACGCGTATTGAAGAGAGGATCATCCCTACAAAGTTTCGCTGGGAAAATTTTCTTGGTTCTCTAGATATGTCCAAAAAACCGTTTCGCCGTGGTCCGACG
Source organism: Dioctria rufipes (assembly GCA_963924295.1). Taxonomy (NCBI): domain Eukaryota; kingdom Metazoa; phylum Arthropoda; class Insecta; order Diptera; family Asilidae; genus Dioctria; species Dioctria rufipes. The sequence continues at coordinate 194,910,244 of OZ002742.1, forward strand.
CATATGCTCCTAGTTTTATTGGTCTAACTTTTCACCTAGTGATTTATTTTCAAAAATTTTTTTGCACGTCTATTTCTTTTCTTATTCCGCGTCGAATGAGCCATCTCTCATCAAAATCGGTGAGTTTTCATTTTTTCGTGAAAAAAATCTATAGTATAGCCCATGTTTTTTGGCGAAATTTTGACTGAAAATTAAATGTCACCGATTTTGACGTATGAGCACTCGTTGGACGCGTATTGAAGAGAGGATCATCCCTACAAAGTTTCGCTGGGAAAACTTTCTTGGTTCTCTAGATATGTCCAAAAAACCGTTTCGCCGTGGTCCGACGCATATGCTCCTAGTTTTATTGGTCTAACTTTTCACCTAGTGATTTATTTTCAAAAATTTTTTTGCACGTCTATTTCTTTTCTTATTCCGCGTCGAATGAGCCATCTCTCATCAAAATCGGTGAGTTTTCATTTTTTCGTGAAAAAAATCTATAGGCTGTAGCCCATGTTTTTTGGCGAAATTTTGACTGAAAATTAAATGTCACCGATTTTGACGTATGAGCACTCGTTGGACGCGTATTGAAGAGAGGATCATCCCTACAAAGTTTCGCTGGGAAAACTTTCTTGGTTCTCTAGATATGTCCAAAAAACCGTAAACCGTTTCGCCGTGGTCCGACGCATATGCTCCTAGTTTTATTGGTCTAACTTTTCACCTAGTGATTTATTTTCAAAAATTTTTTTGCACGTCTATTTCTTTTCTTATTCCGCGTCGAATGAGCCATCTCTCATCAAAATCGGTGAGTTTTCATTTTTTCGTGAAAAAAATCTATAGGCTATAGCCCATGTTTTTTGGCGAAATTTCGACTGAAAATTAAATGTCACCGATTTTGACGTATGAGCACTCGTTGGACGCGTATTGAAGAGAGGATCATCCCTACAAAGTTTCGCTGGGAAAACTTTCTTGGTTCTCTAGATTTGTCCAAAAAACCGTTTCGCCGTGGTCCGACGCATATGCTCCTAGTTTTATTGGTCTAACTTTTCACCTAGTGATTTATTTTCAAAAATTTTTTTGCACGTCTATTTCTTTTCTTATTCCGCGTCGAATGAGCCATCTCTCATCAAAATCGGCGAGTTTTCATTTTTTCGTGAAAAAAATCTATAGGCTATAGCCCATGTTTTTTGGCGAAATTTTGACTGAAAATTAAATGTCACCGATTTTGACGTATGAGCACTCGTTGGACGCGTATTGAAGAGAGGATCATCCCTACAAAGTTTCGCTGGGAAAACTTTCTTGGTTCTCTAGATTTGTCCAAAAAACCGTTTCGCCGTGGTCCGACGCATATGCTCCTAGTTTTATTGGTCTAACTTTTCACCTAGTGATTTATTTTCAAAAATTTTTTTGCACGTCTATTTCTTTTCTTATTCCGCGTCGAATGAGCCATCTCTCATCAAAATCGGCGAGTTTTCATTTTTTCGTGAAAAAAATCTATAGGCTATAGCCCATGTTTTTTGGCGAAATTTTGACTGAAAATTAAATGTCACCGATTTTGACGTATGAGCACTCGTTGGACGCGTATTGAAGAGAGGATCATCCCTACAAAGTTTCGCTGGGAAAACTTTCTTGGTTCTCTAGATTTGTCCAAAAAACCGTTTCGCCGTGGTCCGACGCATATGCTCCTAGTTTTATTGGTCTAACTTTTCACCTAGTGATTTATTTTCAAAAATTTTTTTGCACGTCTATTTCTTTTCTTATTCCGCGTCGAATGAGCCATCTCTCATCAAAATCGGTGAGTTTTCATTTTTTCGTGAAAAAAATCTATAGGCTATAGCCCATGTTTTTTGGCGAAATTTTGACTGAAAATTAAATGTCACCGATTTTGACGTATGAGCACTCGTTGGACGCGTATTGAAGAGAGGATCATCCCTACAAAGTTTCGCTGGGAAAACTTTCTTGGTTCTCTAGATTTGTCCAAAAAACCGTTTCGCCGTGGTCCGACGCATATGCTCCTAGTTTTATTGGTCTAACTTTTCACCTAGTGATTTATTTTCAAAAATTTTTTTGCACGTCTATTTCTTTTCTTATTCCGCGTCGAATGAGCCATCTCTCATCAAAATCGGTGAGTTTTCATTTTTTCGTGAAAAAAATCTATAGGCTATAGCCCATGTTTTTTGGCGAAATTTTGACTGAAAATTAAATGTCACCGATTTTGACGTATGAGCACTCGTTGGACGCGTATTGAAGAGAGGATCATCCCTACAAAGTTTCGCTGGGAAAACTTTCTTGGTTCTCTAGATTTGTCCAAAAAACCGTTTCGCCGTGGTCCGACGCATATGCTCCTAGTTTTATTGGTCTAACTTTTCACCTAGTGATTTATTTTCAAAAATTTTTTTGCACGTCTATTTCTTTTCTTATTCCGCGTCGAATGAGCCATCTCTCATCAAAATCGGCGAGTTTTCATTTTTTCGTGAAAAAAATCTATAGGCTATAGCCCATGTTTTTTGGCGAAATTTTGACTGAAAATTAAATGTCACCGATTTTGACGTATGAGCACTCGTTGGACGCGTATTGAAGAGAGGATCATCCCTACAAAGTTTCGCTGGGAAAACTTTCTTGGTTCTCTAGATATGTCCAAAAAACCGTTTCGCCGTGGTCCGACGCATATGCTCCTAGTTTTATTGGTCTAACTTTTCACCTAGTGATTTATTTTCAAAAAATTTTTTGCACGTCTATTTCTTTTCTTATTCCGCGTCGAATGAGCCATCTCTCATCAAAATCGGTGAGTTTTCATTTTTTCGTGAAAAAAATCTATAGGCTATAGCCCATGTTTTTTGGCGAAATTTTGACTGAAAATTAAATGTCACCGATTTTGACGTATGAGCACTCGTTGGACGCGTATTGAAGAGAGGATCATCCCTACAAAGTTTCGCTGGGAAAACTTTCTTGGTTCTCTAGATATGTCCAAAAAACCGTTTCGCCGTGGTCCGACGCATATGCTCCTAGTTTTATTGGTCTAACTTTTCACCTAGTGATTTATTTTCAAAAATTTTTTTGCACGTCTATTTCTTTTCTTATTCCGCGTCGAATGAGCCATCTCTCATCAAAATCGGTGAGTTTTCATTTTTTCGTGAAAAAAATCTATAGGCTATAGCCCATGTTTTTTGGCGAAATTTTTACTGAAAATTAAATGTCACCGATTTTGACGTATGAGCACTCGTTGGACGCGTATTGAAGAGAGGATCATCCCTACAAAGTTTCGCTGGGAAAACTTTCTTGGTTCTCTAGATATGTCCAAAAAACCGTTTCGCCGTGGTCCGACGCATATGCTCCTAGTTTTATTGGTCTAACTTTTCACCTAGTGATTTATTTTCAAAAATTTTTTTGCACGTCTATTTCTTTTCTTATTCCGCGTCGAATGAGCCATCTCTCATCAAAATCGGTGAGTTTTCATTTTTTCGTGAAAAAAATCTATAGGCTATAGCCCATGTTTTTTGGCGAAATTTTGACTGAAAATTAAATGTCACCGATTTTGACGTATGAGCACTCGTTGGACGCGTATTGAAGAGAGGATCATCCCTACAAAGTTTCGCTGGGAAAACTTTCTTGGTTCTCTAGATATGTCCAAAAAACCGTTTCGCCGTGGTCCGACGCATATGCTCCTAGTTTTATTGGTCTAACTTTTCACCTAGTGATTTATTTTCAAAAATTTTTTTGCACGTCTATTTCTTTTCTTATTCCGCGTCGAATGAGCCATCTCTCATCAAAATCGGTGAGTTTTCATTTTTTCGTGAAAAAAATCTATAGGCTAAGCCCATGTTTTTTGGCGAAATTTTGACTGAAAATTAAATGTCACCGATTTTGACGTATGAGCACTCGTTGGACGCGTATTGAAGAGAGGATCATCTCTACAAAGTTTCGCTGGGAAAACTTTCTTGGTTCTCTAGATATGTCCAAAAAACCGTTTCGCCGTGGTCCGACGCATATGCTCCTAGTTTTATTGGTCTAACTTTTCACCTAGTGATTTATTTTCACAAATTTTTTTGCACGTCTATTTCTTTTCTTATTCCGCGTCGAATGAGCCATCTCTCATCAAAATCGGTGAGTTTCCATTTTTTCGTGAAAAAAATCTATAGGCTATAGCCCATGTTTTTTGGCGAAATTTTGACTGAAAATTAAATGTCACCGATTTTGACGTATCAGCACTCGTTGGACGCGTATTGAAGAGAGGATCATCCCTACAAAGTTTCGCTGGGAAAACTTTCTTGGTTCTCTAGATATGTCCAAAAAACCGTTTCGCCGTGGTCCGACGCATATGCTCCTAGTTTTATTGGTCTAACTTTTCACCTAGTGATTTATTTTCAAAAAATTTTTTGCACGTCTATTTCTTTTCTTATTCCGCGTCGAATGAGCCATCTCTCATCAAAATCGGTGAGTTTTCATTTTTTCGTGAAAAAAATCTATAGGCTATAGCCCATGTTTTTTGGCGAAATTTTGACTGAAAATTAAATGTCACCGATTTTGACGTATGAGCACTCGTTGGACGCGTATTGAAGAGAGGATCATCCCTACAAAGTTTCGCTGGGAAAACTTTCTTGGTTCTCTAGATATGTCCAAAAAACCGTTTCGCCGTGGTCCGACGCATATGCTCCTAGTTTTATTGGTCTAACTTTTCACCTAGTGATTTATTTTCAAAAAATTTTTTGCACGTCTATTTCTTTTCTTATTCCGCGTCGAATGAGCCATCTCTCATCAAAATCGGTGAGTTTTCATTTTTTCGTGAAAAAAATCTATAGGCTATAGCCCATGTTTTTTGGCGAAATTTTGACTGAAAATTAAATGTCACCGATTTTGACGTATGAGCACTCGTTGGACGCGTATTGAAGAGAGGATCATCCCTACAAAGTTTCGCTGGGAAAACTTTCTTGGTTCTCTAGATATGTCCAAAAAACCGTTTCGCCGTGGTCCGACGCATATGCTCCTAGTTTTATTGGTCTAACTTTTCACCTAGTGATTTATTTTCAAAAATTTTTTTGCACGTCTATTTCTTTTCTTATTCCGCGTCGAATGAGCCATCTCTCATCAAAATCGGTGAGTTTTCATTTTTTCGTGAAAAAAATCTATAGGCTATAGCCCATGTTTTTTGGCGAAATTTTGACTGAAAATTAAATGTCACCGATTTTGACGTATGAGCACTCGTTGGACGCGTATTGAAGAGAGGATCATCCCTACAAAGTTTCGCTGGGAAAACTTTCTTGGTTCTCTAGATATGTCCAAAAAACCGTTTCGCCGTGGTCCGACGCATATGCTCCTAGTTTTATTGGTCTAACTTTTCACCTAGTGATTTATTTTCAAAAATTTTTTTGCACGTCTATTTCTTTTCTTATTCCGCGTCGAATGAGCCATCTCTCATCAAAATCGGTGAGTTTTCATTTTTTCGTGAAAAAAATCTATAGGCCCCATGTTTTTTGGCGAAATTTTGACTGAAAATTAAATGTCACCGATTTTGACGTATGAGCACTCGTTGGACGCGTATTGAAGAGAGGATCATCTCTACAAAGTTTCGCTGGGAAAACTTTCTTGGTTCTCTAGATATGTCCAAAAAACCGTTTCGCCGTGGTCCGACGCATATGCTCCTAGTTTTATTGGTCTAACTTTTCACCTAGTGATTTATTTTCAAAAATTTTTTTGCACGTCTATTTCTTTTCTTATTCCGCGTCGAATGAGCCATCTCTCATCAAAATCGGTGAGTTTCCATTTTTTCGTGAAAAAAATCTATAGGCTATAGCCCATGTTTTTTGGCGAAATTTTGACTGAAAATTAAATGTCACCGATTTTGACGTATGAGCACTCGTTGGACGCGTATTGAAGAGAGGATCATCCCTACAAAGTTTCGCTGGGAAAACTTTCTTGGTTCTCTAGATATGTCCAAAAAACCGTTTCGCCGTGGTCCGACGCATATGCTCCTAGTTTTATTGGTCTAACTTTTCACCTAGTGATTTATTTTCAAAAAATTTTTTGCACGTCTATTTCTTTTCTTATTCCGCGTCGAATGAGCCATCTCTCATCAAAATCGGTGAGTTTTCATTTTTTCGTGAAAAAAATCTATAGGCTAGCCCATGTTTTTTGGCGAAATTTTTACTGAAAATTAAATGTCACCGATTTTGACGTATGAGCACTCGTTGGACGCGTATTGAAGAGAGGATCATCCCTACAAAGTTTCGCTGGGAAAACTTTCTTGGTTCTCTAGATATGTCCAAAAAACCGTTTCGCCGTGGTCCGACGCATATGCTCCTAGTTTTATTGGTCTAACTTTTCACCTAGTGATTTATTTTCAAAAATTTTTTTGCACGTCTATTTCTTTTCTTATTCCGCGTCGAATGAGCCATCTCTCATCAAAATCGGTGAGTTTTCATTTTTTCGTGAAAAAAATCTATAGGCTATAGCCCATGTTTTTTGGCGAAATTTTTACTGAAAATTAAATGTCACCGATTTTGACGTATGAGCACTCGTTGGACGCGTATTGAAGAGAGGATCATCCCTACAAAGTTTCGCTGGGAAAACTTTCTTGGTTCTCTAGATATGTCCAAAAAACCGTTTCGCCGTGGTCCGACGCATATGCTCCTAGTTTTATTGGTCTAACTTTTCACCTAGTGATTTATTTTCAAAAATTTTTTTGCACGTCTATTTCTTTTCTTATTCCGGGTCGAATGAGCCATCTCTCATCAAAATCGGTGAGTTTCCATTTTTTCGTGAAAAAAATCTATAGGCTATAGCCCATGTTTTTTGGCGAAATTTTGACTGAAAATTAAATGTCACCGATTTTGACGTATGAGCACTCGTTGGACGCGTATTGAAGAGAGGATCATCCCTACAAAGTTTCGCTGGGAAAACTTTCTTGGTTCTCTAGATATGTCCAAAAAACCGTTTCGCCGTGGTCCGACGCATATGCTCCTAGTTTTATTGGTCTAACTTTTCACCTAGTGATTTATTTTCAAAAATTTTTTTGCACGTCTATTTCTTTTCTTATTCCGCGTCGAATGAGCCATCTCTCATCAAAATCGGTGAGTTTTCATTTTTTCGTGAAAAAAATCTATAGGCTATAGCCCATGTTTTTTGGCGAAATTTTGACTGAAAATTAAATGTCACCGATTTTGACGTATGAGCACTCGTTGGACGCGTATTGAAGAGAGGATCATCCCTACAAAGTTTCGCTGGGAAAACTTTCTTGGTTCTCTAGATATGTCCAAAAAACCGTTTCGCCGTGGTCCGACGCATATGCTCCTAGTTTTATTGGTCTAACTTTTCACCTAGTGATTTATTTTCAAAAATTTTTTTGCACGTCTATTTCTTTTCTTATTCCGCGTCGAATGAGCCATCTCTCATCAAAATCGGTGAGTTTTCATTTTTTCGTGAAAAAAATCTATAGGCTATAGCCCATGTTTTTTGGCGAAATTTTGACTGAAAATTAAATGTCACCGATTTTGACGTATGAGCACTCGTTGGACGCGTATTGAAGAGAGGATCATCCCTACAAAGTTTCGCTGGGAAAACTTTCTTGGTTCTCTAGATATGTCCAAAAAACCGTTTCGCCGTGGTCCGACGCATATGCTCCTAGTTTTATTGGTCTAACTTTTCACCTAGTGATTTATTTTCAAAAAATTTTTTGCACGTCTATTTCTTTTCTTATTCCGCGTCGAATGAGCCATCTCTCATCAAAATCGGTGAGTTTTCATTTTTTCGTGAAAAAAATCTATAGGCTATAGCCCATGTTTTTTGGCGAAATTTTGACTGAAAATTAAATGTCACCGATTTTGACGTATGAGCACTCGTTGGACGCGTATTGAAGAGAGGATCATCCCTACAAAGTTTCGCTGGGAAAACTTTCTTGGTTCTCTAGATATGTCCAAAAAACCGTTTCGCCGTGGTCCGACGCATATGCTCCTAGTTTTATTGGTCTAACTTTTCACCTAGTGATTTATTTTCAAAAATTTTTTTGCACGTCTATTTCTTTTCTTATTCCGCGTCGAATGAGCCATCTCTCATCAAAATCGGTGAGTTTTCATTTTTTCGTGAAAAAAATCTATAGGCTATAGCCCATGTTTTATGGCGAAATTTTTACTGAAAATTAAATGTCACCGATTTTGACGTATGAGCACTCGTTGGACGCGTATTGAAGAGAGGATCATCCCTACAAAGTTTCGCTGGGAAAACTTTCTTGGTTCTCTAGATATGTCCAAAAAACCGTTTCGCCGTGGTCCGACGCATATGCTCCTAGTTTTATTGGTCTAACTTTTCACCTAGTGATTTATTTTCAAAAATTTTTTGCACGTCTATTTCTTTTCTTATTCCGCGTCGAATGAGCCATCTCTCATCAAAATCGGTGAGTTTTCATTTTTTCGTGAAAAAAATCTATAGGCTATAGCCCATGTTTTTTGGCGAAATTTTGACTGAAAATTAAATGTCACCGATTTTGACGTATGAGCACTCGTTGGACGCGTATTGAAGAGAGGATCATCTCTACAAAGTTTCGCTGGGAAAACTTTCTTGGTTCTCTAGATATGTCCAAAAAACCGTTTCGCCGTGGCCCGACGCATATGCTCCTAGTTTTATTGGTCTAACTTTTCACCTAGTGATTTATTTTCAAAAATTTTTTTGCACGTCTATTTCTTTTCTTATTCCGCGTCGAATGAGCCATCTCTCATCAAAATCGGTGAGTTTTCATTTTTTCGTGAAAAAAATCTATAGGCTATAGCCCATGTTTTTTGGCGAAATTTTTACTGAAAATTAAATGTCACCGATTTTGACGTATGAGCACTCGTTGGACGCGTATTGAAGAGAGGATCATCCCTACAAAGTTTCGCTGGGAAAACTTTCTTGGTTCTCTAGATATGTCCAAAAAACCGTTTCGCCGTGGTCCGACGCATATGCTCCTAGTTTTATTGGTCTAACTTTTCACCTAGTGATTTATTTTCAAAAATTTTTTTGCACGTCTATTTCTTTTCTTATTCCGCGTCGAATGAGCCATCTCTCATCAAAATCGGTGAGTTTTCATTTTTTCGTGAAAAAAATCTATAGGCTATAGCCCATGTTTTTTGGCGAAATTTTTACTGAAAATTAAATGTCACCGATTTTGACGTATGAGCACTCGTTGGACGCGTATTGAAGAGAGGATTATCCCTACAAAGTTTCGCTGGGAAAACTTTCTTGGTTCTCTAGATATGTCCAAAAAACCGTTTCGCCGTGGTCCGACGCATATGCTCCTAGTTTTATTGGTCTAACTTTTCACCTAGTGATTTATTTTCAAAAATTTTTTGCACGTCTATTTCTTTTCTTATTCCGCGTCGAATGAGCCATCTCTCATCAAAATCGGTGAGTTTTCATTTTTTCGTGAAAAAAATCTATAGGCTATAGCCCATGTTTTTTGGCGAAATTTTGACTGAAAATTAAATGTCACCGATTTTGACGTATGAGCACTCGTTGGACGCGTATTGAAGAGAGGATCATCTCTACAAAGTTTCGCTGGGAAAACTTTCTTGGTTCTCTAGATATGTCCAAAAAACCGTTTCGCCGTGGTCCGACGCATATGCTCCTAGTTTTATTGGTCTAACTTTTCACCTAGTGATTTATTTTCAAAAATTTTTTTGCACGTCTATTTCTTTTCTTATTCCGCGTCGAATGAGCCATCTCTCATCAAAATCGGTGAGTTTTCATTTTTTCGTGAAAAAAATCTATAGGCTATAGCCCATGTTTTTTGGCGAAATTTTTACTGAAAATTAAATGTCACCGATTTTGACGTATGAGCACTCGTTGGACGCGTATTGAAGAGAGGATCATCCCTACAAAGTTTCGCTGGGAAAACTTTCTTGGTTCTCTAGATATGTCCAAAAAACCGTTTCGCCGTGGTCCGACGCATATGCTCCTAGTTTTATTGGTCTAACTTTTCACCTAGTGATTTATTTTCAAAAATTTTTTTGCGCGTCTATTTCTTTTCTTATTCCGGGTCGAATGAGCCATCTCTCATCAAAATCGGTGAGTTTTCATTTTTTCGTGAAAAAAATCTATAGGCTATAGCCCATGTTTTTTGGCGAAATTTTGACTGAAAATTAAATGTCACCGATTTTGACGTATGAGCACTCGTTGGACGCGTATTGAAGAGAGGATCATCCCTACAAAGTTTCGCTGGGAAAACTTTCTTGGTTCTCTAGATATGTCCAAAAAACCGTTTCGCCGTGGTCCGACGCATATGCTCCTAGTTTTATTGGTCTAACTTTTCACCTAGTGATTTATTTTCAAAAAATTTTTTGCACGTCTATTTCTTTTCTTATTCCGCGTCGAATGAGCCATCTCTCATCAAAATCGGCGAGTTTTCATTTTTTCGTGAAAAAAATCTATAGGCTATAGCCCATGTTTTTTGGCGAAATTTTGACTGAAAATTAAATGTCACCGATTTTGACGTATGAGCACTCGTTGGACGCGTATTGAAGAGAGGATCATCCCTACAAAGTTTCGCTGGGAAAACTTTCTTGGTTCTCTAGATATGTCCAAAAAACCGTTTCGCCGTGGTCCGACGCATATGCTCCTAGTTTTATTGGTCTAACTTTTCACCTAGTGATTTATTTTCAAAAATTTTTTTGCACGTCTATTTCTTTTCTTATTCCGCGTCGAATGAGCCATCTCTCATCAAAATCGGTGAGTTTTCATTTTTTCGTGAAAAAAATCTATAGGCTATGCCCATGTTTTTTGGCGAAATTTTGACTGAAAATTAAATGTCACCGATTTTGACGTATGAGCACTCGTTGGACGCGTATTGAAGAGAGGATCATCCCTACAAAGTTTCGCTGGGAAAACTTTCTTGGTTCTCTAGATATGTCCAAAAAACCGTTTCGCCGTGGTCCGACGCATATGCTCCTAGTTTTATTGGTCTAACTTTTCACCTAGTGATTTATTTTCAAAAATTTTTTTGCACGTCTATTTCTTTTCTTATTCCGCGTCGAATGAGCCATCTCTCATCAAAATCGGTGAGTTTTCATTTTTTCGTGAAAAAAATCTATAGGCTTAGCCCATGTTTTTTGGCGAAATTTTGACTGAAAATTAAATGTCACCGATTTTGACGTATGAGCACTCGTTGGACGCGTATTGAAGAGAGGATCATCCCTACAAAGTTTCGCTGGGAAAACTTTCTTGGTTCTCTAGATATGTCCAAAAAACCGTTTCGCCGTGGTCCGACGCATATGCTCCTAGTTTTATTGGTCTAACTTTTCACCTAGTGATTTATTTTCAAAAATTTTTTGCACGTCTATTTCTTTTCTTATTCCGCGTCGAATGAGCCATCTCTCATCAAAATCGGTGAGTTTTCATTTTTTCGTGAAAAAAATCTATAGGCTATAGCCCATGTTTTTTGGCGAAATTTTGACTGAAAATTAAATGTCACCGATTTTGACGTATGAGCACTCGTTGGACGCGTATTGAAGAGAGGATCATCCCTACAAAGTTTCGCTGGGAAAACTTTCTTGGTTCTCTAGATATGTCCAAAAAACCGTTTCGCCGTGGTCCGACGCATATGCTCCTAGTTTTATTGGTCTAACTTTTCACCTAGTGATTTATTTTCAAAAATTTGTTTGCACGTCTATTTCTTTTCTTATTCCGCGTCGAATGAGCCATCTCTCATCAAAATCGGTGAGTTTTCATTTTTTCGTGAAAAAAATCTATAGTATAGCCCATGTTTTTGGCGAAATTTTGACTGAAAATTAAATGTCACCGATTTTGACGTATGAGCACTCGTTGGACGCGTATTGAAGAGAGGATCATCCCTACAAAGTTTCGCTGGGAAAACTTTCTTGGTTCTCTAGATATGTCCAAAAAACCGTTTCGCCGTGGTCCGACGCATATGCTCCTAGTTTTATTGGTCTAACTTTTCACCTAGTGATTTATTTTCAAAAATTTTTTTGCACGTCTATTTCTTTTCTTATTCCGCGTCGAATGAGCCATCTCTCATCAAAATCGGTGAGTTTTCATTTTTTCGTGAAAAAAATCTATAGGCTATAGCCCATGTTTTTTGGCGAAATTTTGACTGAAAATTAAATGTCACCGATTTTGACGTATGAGCACTCGTTGGACGCGTATTGAAGAGAGGATCATCCCTACAAAGTTTCGCTGGGAAAACTTTCTTGGTTCTCTAGATATGTCCAAAAAACCGTTTCGCCGTGGTCCGACGCATATGCTCCTAGTTTTATTGGTCTAACTTTTCACCTAGTGATTTATTTTCAAAAATTTTTTTGCACGTCTATTTCTTTTCTTATTCCGCGTCGAATGAGCCATCTCTCATCAAAATCGGTGAGTTTTCATTTTTTCGTGAAAAAAATCTATAGGCTATAGCCCATGTTTTTTGGCGACATTTTGACTGAAAATTAAATGTCACCGATTTTGACGTATGAGCACTCGTTGGACGCGTATTGAAGAGAGGATCATCCCTACAAAGTTTCGCTGGGAAAACTTTCTTGGTTCTCTAGATATGTCCAAAAAACCGTTTCGCCGTGGTCCGACGCATATGCTCCTAGTTTTATTGGTCTAACTTTTCACCTAGTGATTTATTTTCAAAAATTTTTTTGCACGTCTATTTCTTTTCTTATTCCGCGTCGAATGAGCCATCTCTCATCAAAATCGGTGAGTTTTCATTTTTTCGTGAAAAAAATCTATAGGCTATAGCCCATGTTTTTTGGCGAAATTTTGACTGAAAATTAAATGTCACCGATTTTGACGTATGAGCACTCGTTGGACGCTTATTGAAGAGAGGATCATCCCTACAAAGTTTCGCTGGGAAAACTTTCTTGGTTCTCTAGATATGTCCAAAAAACCGTTTCGCCGTGGTCCGACGCATATGCTCCTAGTTTTATTGGTCTAACTTTTCACCTAGTGATTTATTTTCAAAAATTTTTTTGCACGTCTATTTCTTTTCTTATTCCGCGTCGAATGAGCCATCTCTCATCAAAATCGGTGAGTTTTCATTTTTTCGTGAAAAAAATCTATAGGCTATAGCCCATGTTTTTTGGCGAAATTTTGACTGAAAATTAAATGTCACCGATTTTGACGTATGAGCACTCGTTGGACGCGTATTGAAGAGAGGATCATCCCTACAAAGTTTCGCTGGGAAAACTTTCTTGGTTCTCTAGATATGTCCAAAAAACCGTTTCGCCGTGGTCCGACGCATATGCTCCTAGTTTTATTGGTCTAACTTTTCACCTAGTGATTTATTTTCAAAAATTTTTTTGCGCGTCTATTTCTTTTCTTATTCCGGGTCGAATGAGCCATCTCTCATCAAAATCGGTGAGTTTTCATTTTTTCGTGAAAAAAATCTATAGGCTATAGCCCATGTTTTTTGGCGAAATTTTGACTGAAAATTAAATGTCACCGATTTTGACGTATGAGCACTCGTTGGACGCGTATTGAAGAGAGGATCATCCCTACAAAGTTTCGCTGGAAAAACTTTCTTGGTTCTCTAGATATGTCCAAAAAACCGTTTCGCCGTGGTCCGACGCATATGCTCCTAGTTTTATTGGTCTAACTTTTCACCTAGTGATTTATTTTCAAAAATTTTTTTGCACGTCTATTTCTTTTCTTATTCCGCGTCGAATGAGCCATCTCTCATCAAAATCGGTGAGTTTTCATTTTTTCGTGAAAAAAATCTATAGGCTATGCCCATGTTTTTTGGCGAAATTTTGACTGAAAATTAAATGTCACCGATTTTGACGTATGAGCACTCGTTGGACGCGTATTGAAGAGAGGATCATCCCTACAAAGTTTCGCTGGGAAAACTTTCTTGGTTCTCTAGATATGTCCAAAAAACCGTTTCGCCGTGGTCCGACGCATATGCTCCTAGTTTTATTGGTCTAACTTTTCACCTAGTGATTTATTTTCAAAAATTTTTTTGCACGTCTATTTCTTTTCTTATTCCGCGTCGAATGAGCCATCTCTCATCAAAATCGGTGAGTTTTCATTTTTTCGTGAAAAAAATCTATAGGCTATAGCCCATGTTTTTTTGCGAAATTTTGACTGAAAATTAAATGTCACCGATTTTGACGTATGAGCACTCGTTGGACGCGTATTGAAGAGAGGATCATCCCTACAAAGTTTCGCTGGGAAAACTTTCTTGGTTCTCTAGATATGTCCAAAAAACCGTTTCGCCGTGGTCCGACGCATATGCTCCTAGTTTTATTGGTCTAACTTTTCACCTAGTGATTTATTTTCAAAAATTTTTTTGCACGTCTATTTCTTTTCTTATTCCGCGTCGAATGAGCCATCTCTCATCAAAATCGGTGAGTTTTCATTTTTTCGTGAAAAAAATCTATAGGCTATAGCCCATGTTTTTTGGCGAAATTTTGACTGAAAATTAAATGTCACCGATTTTGACGTATGAGCACTCGTTGGACGCGTATTGAAGAGAGGATCATCCCTACAAAGTTTCGCTGGGAAAACTTTCTTGGTTCTCTAGATATGTCCAAAAAACCGTTTCGCCGTGGTCCGACGCATATGCTCCTAGTTTTATTGGTCTAACTTTTCACCTAGTGATTTATTTTCAAAAATTTTTTTGCACGTCTATTTCTTTTCTTATTCCGCGTCGAATGAGCCATCTCTCATCAAAATCGGTGAGTTTTCATTTTTTCGTGAAAAAAATCTATAGGCTATAGCCCATGTTTTTTTGCGAAATTTTGACTGAAAATTAAATGTCACCGATTTTGACGTATGAGCACTCGTTGGACGCGTATTGAAGAGAGGATCATCCCTACAAAGTTTCGCTGGGAAAACTTTCTTGGTTCTCTAGATATGTCCAAAAAACCGTTTCGCCGTGGTCCGACGCATATGCTCCTAGTTTTATTGGTCTAACTTTTCACCTAGTGATTTATTTTCAAAAATTTTTTTGCACGTCTATTTCTTTTCTTATTCCGCGTCGAATGAGCCATCTCTCATCAAAATCGGTGAGTTTTCATTTTTTCGTGAAAAAAATCTATAGGCTATAGCCCATGTTTTTTGGCGAAATTTTGACTGAAAATTAAATGTCACCGATTTTGACGTATGAGCACTCGTTGGACGCGTATTGAAGAGAGGATCATCCCTACAAAGTTTCGCTGGAAAAACTTTCTTGGTTCTCTAGATATGTCCAAAAAACCGTTTCGCCGTGGTCCGACGCATATGCTCCTAGTTTTATTGGTCTAACTTTTCACCTAGTGATTTATTTTCAAAAATTTTTTTGCACGTCTATTTCTTTTCTTATTCCGCGTCGAATGAGCCATCTCTCATCAAAATCGGTGAGTTTTCATTTTTTCGTGAAAAAAATCTATAGGCTATGCCCATGTTTTTTGGCGAAATTTTGACTGAAAATTAAATGTCACCGATTTTGACGTATGAGCACTCGTTGGACGCGTATTGAAGAGAGGATCATCCCTACAAAGTTTCGCTGGGAAAACTTTCTTGGTTCTCTAGATATGTCCAAAAAACCGTTTCGCCGTGGTCCGACGCATATGCTCCTAGTTTTATTGGTCTAACTTTTCACCTAGTGATTTATTTTCAAAAATTTTTTTGCACGTCTATTTCTTTTCTTATTCCGCGTCGAATGAGCCATCTCTCATCAAAATCGGTGAGTTTTCATTTTTTCGTGAAAAAAATCTATAGGCTATAGCCCATGTTTTTTTGCGAAATTTTGACTGAAAATTAAATGTCACCGATTTTGACGTATGAGCACTCGTTGGACGCGTATTGAAGAGAGGATCATCCCTACAAAGTTTCGCTGGGAAAACTTTCTTGGTTCTCTAGATATGTCCAAAAAACCGTTTCGCCGTGGTCCGACGCATATGCTCCTAGTTTTATTGGTCTAACTTTTCACCTAGTGATTTATTTTCAAAAATTTTTTTGCACGTCTATTTCTTTTCTTATTCCGCGTCGAATGAGCCATCTCTCATCAAAATCGGTGAGTTTTCATTTTTTCGTGAAAAAAATCTATAGGCTATAGCCCATGTTTTTTGGCGAAATTTTGACTGAAAATTAAATGTCACCGATTTTGACGTATGAGCACTCGTTGGACGCGTATTGAAGAGAGGATCATCCCTACAAAGTTTCGCTGGGAAAACTTTCTTGGTTCTCTAGATATGTCCAAAAAACCGTTTCGCCGTGGTCCGACGCATATGCTCCTAGTTTTATTGGTCTAACTTTTCACCTAGTGATTTATTTTCAAAAATTTTTTTGCACGTCTATTTCTTTTCTTATTCCGCGTCGAATGAGCCATCTCTCATCAAAATCGGTGAGCTTTCATTTTTTCGTGAAAAAAATCTATAGGCTATAGCCCATGTTTTTTTGCGAAATTTTGACTGAAAATTAAATGTCACCGATTTTGACGTATGAGCACTCGTTGGACGCGTATTGAAGAGAGGATCATCCCTACAAAGTTTCGCTGGGAAAACTTTCTTGGTTCTCTAGATATGTCCAAAAAACCGTTTCGCCGTGGTCCGACGCATATGCTCCTAGTTTTATTGGTCTAACTTTTCACCTAGTGATTTATTTTCAAAAATTTTTTTGCACGTCTATTTCTTTTCTTATTCCGCGTCGAATGAGCCATCTCTCATCAAAATCGGTGAGTTTTCATTTTTTCGTGAAAAAAATCTATAGGCTATAGCCCATGTTTTTTGGCGAAATTTTGACTGAAAATTAAATGTCACCGATTTTGACGTATGAGCACTCGTTGGACGCGTATTGAAGAGAGGATCATCCCTACAAAGTTTCGCTGGGAAAACTTTCTTGGTTCTCTAGATATGTCCAAAAAACCGTTTCGCCGTGGTCCGACGCATATGCTCCTAGTTTTATTGGTCTAACTTTTCACCTAGTGATTTATTTTCAAAAATTTTTTTGCACGTCTATTTCTTTTCTTATTCCGCGTCGAATGAGCCATCTCTCATCAAAATCGGTGAGTTTTCATTTTTTCGTGAAAAAAATCTATAGGCTATAGCCCATGTTTTTTGCGAAATTTTGACTGAAAATTAAATGTCACCGATTTTGACGTATGAGCACTCGTTGGACGCGTATTGAAGAGAGGATCATCCCTACAAAGTTTCGCTGGGAAAACTTTCTTGGTTCTCTAGATATGTCCAAAAAACCGTTTCGCCGTGGTCCGACGCATATGCTCCTAGTTTTATTGGTCTAACTTTTCACCTAGTGATTTATTTTCAAAAATTTTTTTGCACGTCTATTTCTTTTCTTATTCCGCGTCGAATGAGCCATCTCTCATCAAAATCGGTGAGTTTTCATTTTTTCGTGAAAAAAATCTATAGGCTATAGCCCATGTTTTTTGGCGAAATTTTGACTGAAAATTAAATGTCACCGATTTTGACGTATGAGCACTCGTTGGACGCGTATTGAAGAGAGGATCATCCCTACAAAGTTTCGCTGGGAAAACTTTCTTGGTTCTCTAGATATGTCCAAAAAACCGTTTCGCCGTGGTCCGACGCATATGCTCCTAGTTTTATTGGTCTAACTTTTCACCTAGTGATTTATTTTCAAAAATTTTTTTGCGCGTCTATTTCTTTTCTTATTCCGGGTCGAATGAGCCATCTCTCATCAAAATCGGTGAGTTTTCATTTTTTCGTGAAAAAAATCTATAGGCTATAGCCCATGTTTTTTGGCGAAATTTTGACTGAAAATTAAATGTCACCGATTTTGACGTATGAGCACTCGTTGGACGCGTATTGAAGAGAGGATCATCCCTACAAAGTTTCGCTGGAAAAACTTTCTTGGTTCTCTAGATATGTCCAAAAAACCGTTTCGCCGTGGTCCGACGCATATGCTCCTAGTTTTATTGGTCTAACTTTTCACCTAGTGATTTATTTTCAAAAATTTTTTTGCACGTCTATTTCTTTTCTTATTCCGCGTCGAATGAGCCATCTCTCATCAAAATCGGTGAGTTTTCATTTTTTCGTGAAAAAAATCTATAGGCTATAGCCCATGTTTTTTGGCGAAATTTTGACTGAAAATTAAATGTCACCGATTTTGACGTATGAGCACTCGTTGGACGCGTATTGAAGAGAGGATCATCCCTACAAAGTTTCGCTGGGAAAACTTTCTTGGTTCTCTAGATATGTCCAAAAAACCGTTTCGCCGTGGTCCGACGCATATGCTCCTAGTTTTATTGGTCTAACTTTTCACCTAGTGATTTATTTTCAAAAATTTTTTTGCACGTCTATTTCTTTTCTTATTCCGCGTCGAATGAGCCATCTCTCATCAAAATCGGTGAGTTTTCATTTTTTCGTGAAAAAAATCTATAGGCTATGCCCATGTTTTTTGGCGAAATTTTGACTGAAAATTAAATGTCACCGATTTTGACGTATGAGCACTCGTTGGACGCGTATTGAAGAGAGGATCATCCCTACAAAGTTTCGCTGGGAAAACTTTCTTGGTTCTCTAGATATGTCCAAAAAACCGTTTCGCCGTGGTCCGACGCATATGCTCCTAGTTTTATTGGTCTAACTTTTCACCTAGTGATTTATTTTCAAAAATTTTTTTGCACGTCTATTTCTTTTCTTATTCCGCGTCGAATGAGCCATCTCTCATCAAAATCGGTGAGTTTTCATTTTTTCGTGAAAAAAATCTATAGGCTATAGCCCATGTTTTTTTGCGAAATTTTGACTGAAAATTAAATGTCACCGATTTTGACGTATGAGCACTCGTTGGACGCGTATTGAAGAGAGGATCATCCCTACAAAGTTTCGCTGGGAAAACTTTCTTGGTTCTCTAGATATGTCCAAAAAACCGTTTCGCCGTGGTCCGACGCATATGCTCCTAGTTTTATTGGTCTAACTTTTCACCTAGTGATTTATTTTCAAAAATTTTTTTGCACGTCTATTTCTTTTCTTATTCCGCGTCGAATGAGCCATCTCTCATCAAAATCGGTGAGTTTTCATTTTTTCGTGAAAAAAATCTATAGGCTATAGCCCATGTTTTTTGGCGAAATTTTGACTGAAAATTAAATGTCACCGATTTTGACGTATGAGCACTCGTTGGACGCGTATTGAAGAGAGGATCATCCCTACAAAGTTTCGCTGGGAAAACTTTCTTGGTTCTCTAGATATGTCCAAAAAACCGTTTCGCCGTGGTCCGACGCATATGCTCCTAGTTTTATTGGTCTAACTTTTCACCTAGTGATTTATTTTCAAAAATTTTTTTGCACGTCTATTTCTTTTCTTATTCCGCGTCGAATGAGCCATCTCTCATCAAAATCGGTGAGTTTTCATTTTTTCGTGAAAAAAATCTATAGGCTATAGCCCATGTTTTTTTGCGAAATTTTGACTGAAAATTAAATGTCACCGATTTTGACGTATGAGCACTCGTTGGACGCGTATTGAAGAGAGGATCATCCCTACAAAGTTTCGCTGGGAAAACTTTCTTGGTTCTCTAGATATGTCCAAAAAACCGTTTCGCCGTGGTCCGACGCATATGCTCCTAGTTTTATTGGTCTAACTTTTCACCTAGTGATTTATTTTCAAAAATTTTTTTGCACGTCTATTTCTTTTCTTATTCCGCGTCGAATGAGCCATCTCTCATCAAAATCGGTGAGTTTTCATTTTTTCGTGAAAAAAATCTATAGGCTATAGCCCATGTTTTTTGGCGAAATTTTGACTGAAAATTAAATGTCACCGATTTTGACGTATGAGCACTCGTTGGACGCGTATTGAAGAGAGGATCATCCCTACAAAGTTTCGCTGGGAAAACTTTCTTGGTTCTCTAGATATGTCCAAAAAACCGTTTCGCCGTGGTCCGACGCATATGCTCCTAGTTTTATTGGTCTAACTTTTCACCTAGTGATTTATTTTCAAAAATTTTTTTGCACGTCTATTTCTTTTCTTATTCCGCGTCGAATGAGCCATCTCTCATCAAAATCGGTGAGTTTTCATTTTTTCGTGAAAAAAATCTATAGGCTATAGCCCATGTTTTTTGCGAAATTTTGACTGAAAATTAAATGTCACCGATTTTGACGTATGAGCACTCGTTGGACGCGTATTGAAGAGAGGATCATCCCTACAAAGTTTCGCTGGGAAAACTTTCTTGGTTCTCTAGATATGTCCAAAAAACCGTTTCGCCGTGGTCCGACGCATATGCTCCTAGTTTTATTGGTCTAACTTTTCACCTAGTGATTTATTTTCAAAAATTTTTTTGCACGTCTATTTCTTTTCTTATTCCGCGTCGAATGAGCCATCTCTCATCAAAATCGGTGAGTTTCCATTTTTTCGTGAAAAAAATCTATAGGCTATAGCCCATGTTTTTTGGCGAAATTTTGACTGAAAATTAAATGTCACCGATTTTGACGTATGAGCACTCGTTGGACGCGTATTGAAGAGAGGATCATCCCTACAAAGTTTCGCTGGGAAAACTTTCTTGGTTCTCTAGATATGTCCAAAAAACCGTTTCGCCGTGGTCCGACGCATATGCTCCTAGTTTTATTGGTCTAACTTTTCACCTAGTGATTTATTTTCAAAAATTTTTTTGCACGTCTATTTCTTTTCTTATTCCGCGTCGAATGAGCCATCTCTCATCAAAATCGGTGAGTTTTCATTTTTTCGTGAAAAAAATCTATAGGCTATAGCCCATGTTTTTTGGCGAAATTTTGACTGAAAATTAAATGTCACCGATTTTGACGTATGAGCACTCGTTGGACGCGTATTGAAGAGAGGATCATCCCTACAAAGTTTCGCTGGGAAAACTTTCTTGGTTCTCTAGATATGTCCAAAAAACCGTTTCGCCGTGGTCCGACGCATATGCTCCTAGTTTTATTGGTCTAACTTTTCACCTAGTGATTTATTTTCAAAAATTTTTTTGCACGTCTATTTCTTTTCTTATTCCGCGTCGAATGAGCCATCTCTCATCAAAATCGGTGAGTTTTCATTTTTTCGTGAAAAAAATCTATAGGCTATAGTTTTTTGGCGAAATTTTGACTGAAAATTAAATGTCACCGATTTTGACGTATGAGCACTCGTTGGACGCGTATTGAAGAGAGGATCATCCCTACAAAGTTTCGCTGGGAAAACTTTCTTGGTTCTCTAGATATGTCCAAAAAACCGTTTCGCCGTGGTCCGACGCATATGCTCCTAGTTTTATTGGTCTAACTTTTCACCTAGTGATTTATTTTCAAAAATTTTTTTGCACGTCTATTTCTTTTCTTATTCCGCGTCGAATGAGCCATCTCTCATCAAAATCGGTGAGTTTTCATTTTTTCGTGAAAAAAATCTATAGGCTATAGCCCATGTTTTTTGCGAAATTTTGACTGAAAATTAAATGTCACCGATTTTGACGTATGAGCACTCGTTGGACGCGTATTGAAGAGAGGATCATCCCTACAAAGTTTCGCTGGGAAAACTTTCTTGGTTCTCTAGATATGTCCAAAAAACCGTTTCGCCGTGGTCCGACGCATATGCTCCTAGTTTTATTGGTCTAACTTTTCACCTAGTGATTTATTTTCAAAAATTTTTTTTGCACGTCTATTTCTTTTCTTATTCCGCGTCGAATGAGCCATCTCTCATCAAAATCGGTGAGTTTTCATTTTTTCGTGAAAAAAATCTATAGGCTATAGCCCATGTTTTTTGGCGAAATTTTGACTGAAAATTAAATGTCACCGATTTTGACGTATGAGCACTCGTTGGACGCGTATTGAAGAGAGGATCATCCCTACAAAGTTTCGCTGGGAAAACTTTCTTGGTTCTCTAGATATGTCCAAAAAACCGTTTCGCCGTGGTCCGACGCATATGCTCCTAGTTTTATTGGTCTAACTTTTCACCTAGTGATTTATTTTCAAAAATTTTTTTGCGCGTCTATTTCTTTTCTTATTCCGGGTCGAATGAGCCATCTCTCATCAAAATCGGTGAGTTTTCATTTTTTCGTGAAAAAAATCTATAGGCTATAGCCCATGTTTTTTGGCGAAATTTTGACTGAAAATTAAATGTCACCGATTTTGACGTATGAGCACTCGTTGGACGCGTATTGAAGAGAGGATCATCCCTACAAAGTTTCGCTGGAAAAACTTTCTTGGTTCTCTAGATATGTCCAAAAAACCGTTTCGCCGTGGTCCGACGCATATGCTCCTAGTTTTATTGGTCTAACTTTTCACCTAGTGATTTATTTTCAAAAATTTTTTTGCACGTCTATTTCTTTTCTTATTCCGCGTCGAATGAGCCATCTCTCATCAAAATCGGTGAGTTTTCATTTTTTCGTGAAAAAAATCTATAGGCTATAGCCCATGTTTTTTGGCGAAATTTTGACTGAAAATTAAATGTCACCGATTTTGACGTATGAGCACTCGTTGGACGCGTATTGAAGAGAGGATCATCCCTACAAAGTTTCGCTGGGAAAACTTTCTTGGTTCTCTAGATATGTCCAAAAAACCGTTTCGCCGTGGTCCGACGCATATGCTCCTAGTTTTATTGGTCTAACTTTTCACCTAGTGATTTATTTTCAAAAATTTTTTTGCACGTCTATTTCTTTTCTTATTCCGCGTCGAATGAGCCATCTCTCATCAAAATCGGTGAGTTTTCATTTTTTCGTGAAAAAAATCTATAGGCTATGCCCATGTTTTTTGGCGAAATTTTGACTGAAAATTAAATGTCACCGATTTTGACGTATGAGCACTCGTTGGACGCGTATTGAAGAGAGGATCATCCCTACAAAGTTTCGCTGGGAAAACTTTCTTGGTTCTCTAGATATG
Source organism: Dioctria rufipes (assembly GCA_963924295.1). Lineage (NCBI taxonomy): Eukaryota > Metazoa > Arthropoda > Insecta > Diptera > Asilidae > Dioctria > Dioctria rufipes. Next base: position 194,932,961 of record OZ002742.1, read on the forward strand.
TCCAAAAAACCGTTTCGCCGTGGTCCGACGCATATGCTCCTAGTTTTATTGGTCTAACTTTTCACCTAGTGATTTATTTTCAAAAATTTTTTTGCACGTCTATTTCTTTTCTTATTCCGCGTCGAATGAGCCATCTCTCATCAAAATCGGTGAGTTTTCATTTTTTCGTGAAAAAAATCTATAGGCTATAGTTTTTTGGCGAAATTTTGACTGAAAATTAAATGTCACCGATTTTGACGTATGAGCACTCGTTGGACGCGTATTGAAGAGAGGATCATCCCTACAAAGTTTCGCTGGGAAAACTTTCTTGGTTCTCTAGATATGTCCAAAAAACCGTTTCGCCGTGGTCCGACGCATATGCTCCTAGTTTTATTGGTCTAACTTTTCACCTAGTGATTTATTTTCAAAAATTTTTTTGCACGTCTATTTCTTTTCTTATTCCGCGTCGAATGAGCCATCTCTCATCAAAATCGGTGAGTTTTCATTTTTTCGTGAAAAAAATCTATAGGCTATAGCCCATGTTTTTTGCGAAATTTTGACTGAAAATTAAATGTCACCGATTTTGACGTATGAGCACTCGTTGGACGCGTATTGAAGAGAGGATCATCCCTACAAAGTTTCGCTGGGAAAACTTTCTTGGTTCTCTAGATATGTCCAAAAAACCGTTTCGCCGTGGTCCGACGCATATGCTCCTAGTTTTATTGGTCTAACTTTTCACCTAGTGATTTATTTTCAAAAATTTTTTTGCACGTCTATTTCTTTTCTTATTCCGCGTCGAATGAGCCATCTCTCATCAAAATCGGTGAGTTTTCATTTTTTCGTGAAAAAAATCTATAGGCTATAGCCCATGTTTTTTGGCGAAATTTTGACTGAAAATTAAATGTCACCGATTTTGACGTATGAGCACTCGTTGGACGCGTATTGAAGAGAGGATCATCCCTACAAAGTTTCGCTGGGAAAACTTTCTTGGTTCTCTAGATATGTCCAAAAAACCGTTTCGCCGTGGTCCGACGCATATGCTCCTAGTTTTATTGGTCTAACTTTTCACCTAGTGATTTATTTTCAAAAATTTTTTTGCGCGTCTATTTCTTTTCTTATTCCGGGTCGAATGAGCCATCTCTCATCAAAATCGGTGAGTTTTCATTTTTTCGTGAAAAAAATCTATAGGCTATAGCCCATGTTTTTTGGCGAAATTTTGACTGAAAATTAAATGTCACCGATTTTGACGTATGAGCACTCGTTGGACGCGTATTGAAGAGAGGATCATCCCTACAAAGTTTCGCTGGAAAAACTTTCTTGGTTCTCTAGATATGTCCAAAAAACCGTTTCGCCGTGGTCCGACGCATATGCTCCTAGTTTTATTGGTCTAACTTTTCACCTAGTGATTTATTTTCAAAAATTTTTTTGCACGTCTATTTCTTTTCTTATTCCGCGTCGAATGAGCCATCTCTCATCAAAATCGGTGAGTTTTCATTTTTTCGTGAAAAAAATCTATAGGCTATAGCCCATGTTTTTTGGCGAAATTTTGACTGAAAATTAAATGTCACCGATTTTGACGTATGAGCACTCGTTGGACGCGTATTGAAGAGAGGATCATCCCTACAAAGTTTCGCTGGGAAAACTTTCTTGGTTCTCTAGATATGTCCAAAAAACCGTTTCGCCGTGGTCCGACGCATATGCTCCTAGTTTTATTGGTCTAACTTTTCACCTAGTGATTTATTTTCAAAAATTTTTTTGCACGTCTATTTCTTTTCTTATTCCGCGTCGAATGAGCCATCTCTCATCAAAATCGGTGAGTTTTCATTTTTTCGTGAAAAAAATCTATAGGCTATGCCCATGTTTTTTGGCGAAATTTTGACTGAAAATTAAATGTCACCGATTTTGACGTATGAGCACTCGTTGGACGCGTATTGAAGAGAGGATCATCCCTACAAAGTTTCGCTGGGAAAACTTTCTTGGTTCTCTAGATATGTCCAAAAAACCGTTTCGCCGTGGTCCGACGCATATGCTCCTAGTTTTATTGGTCTAACTTTTCACCTAGTGATTTATTTTCAAAAATTTTTTTGCACGTCTATTTCTTTTCTTATTCCGCGTCGAATGAGCCATCTCTCATCAAAATCGGTGAGTTTTCATTTTTTCGTGAAAAAAATCTATAGGCTATAGCCCATGTTTTTTTGCGAAATTTTGACTGAAAATTAAATGTCACCGATTTTGACGTATGAGCACTCGTTGGACGCGTATTGAAGAGAGGATCATCCCTACAAAGTTTCGCTGGGAAAACTTTCTTGGTTCTCTAGATATGTCCAAAAAACCGTTTCGCCGTGGTCCGACGCATATGCTCCTAGTTTTATTGGTCTAACTTTTCACCTAGTGATTTATTTTCAAAAATTTTTTTGCACGTCTATTTCTTTTCTTATTCCGCGTCGAATGAGCCATCTCTCATCAAAATCGGTGAGTTTTCATTTTTTCGTGAAAAAAATCTATAGGCTATAGCCCATGTTTTTTGGCGAAATTTTGACTGAAAATTAAATGTCACCGATTTTGACGTATGAGCACTCGTTGGACGCGTATTGAAGAGAGGATCATCCCTACAAAGTTTCGCTGGGAAAACTTTCTTGGTTCTCTAGATATGTCCAAAAAACCGTTTCGCCGTGGTCCGACGCATATGCTCCTAGTTTTATTGGTCTAACTTTTCACCTAGTGATTTATTTTCAAAAATTTTTTTGCACGTCTATTTCTTTTCTTATTCCGCGTCGAATGAGCCATCTCTCATCAAAATCGGTGAGTTTTCATTTTTTCGTGAAAAAAATCTATAGGCTATAGCCCATGTTTTTTTGCGAAATTTTGACTGAAAATTAAATGTCACCGATTTTGACGTATGAGCACTCGTTGGACGCGTATTGAAGAGAGGATCATCCCTACAAAGTTTCGCTGGGAAAACTTTCTTGGTTCTCTAGATATGTCCAAAAAACCGTTTCGCCGTGGTCCGACGCATATGCTCCTAGTTTTATTGGTCTAACTTTTCACCTAGTGATTTATTTTCAAAAATTTTTTTGCACGTCTATTTCTTTTCTTATTCCGCGTCGAATGAGCCATCTCTCATCAAAATCGGTGAGTTTTCATTTTTTCGTGAAAAAAATCTATAGGCTATAGCCCATGTTTTTTGGCGAAATTTTGACTGAAAATTAAATGTCACCGATTTTGACGTATGAGCACTCGTTGGACGCGTATTGAAGAGAGGATCATCCCTACAAAGTTTCGCTGGGAAAACTTTCTTGGTTCTCTAGATATGTCCAAAAAACCGTTTCGCCGTGGTCCGACGCATATGCTCCTAGTTTTATTGGTCTAACTTTTCACCTAGTGATTTATTTTCAAAAATTTTTTTGCACGTCTATTTCTTTTCTTATTCCGCGTCGAATGAGCCATCTCTCATCAAAATCGGTGAGTTTTCATTTTTTCGTGAAAATAGCCCATGTTTTTTGCGAAATTTTGACTGAAAATTAAATGTCACCGATTTTGACGTATGAGCACTCGTTGGACGCGTATTGAAGAGAGGATCATCCCTACAAAGTTTCGCTGGGAAAACTTTCTTGGTTCTCTAGATATGTCCAAAAAACCGTTTCGCCGTGGTCCGACGCATATGCTCCTAGTTTTATTGGTCTAACTTTTCACCTAGTGATTTATTTTCAAAAATTTTTTTGCACGTCTATTTCTTTTCTTATTCCGCGTCGAATGAGCCATCTCTCATCAAAATCGGTGAGTTTTCATTTTTTCGTGAAAAAAATCTATAGGCTATAGCCCATGTTTTTTGGCGAAATTTTTACTGAAAATTAAATGTCACCGATTTTGACGTATGAGCACTCGTTGGACGCGTATTGAAGAGAGGATCATCCCTACAAAGTTTCGCTGGGAAAACTTTCTTGGTTCTCTAGATATGTCCAAAAAACCGTTTCGCCGTGGTCCGACGCATATGCTCCTAGTTTTATTGGTCTAACTTTTCACCTAGTGATTTATTTTCAAAAATTTTTTTGCACGTCTATTTCTTTTCTTATTCCGCGTCGAATGAGCCATCTCTCATCAAAATCGGTGAGTTTTCATTTTTTCGTGAAAAAAATCTATAGGCTATAGCCCATGTTTTTTGCGAAATTTTGACTGAAAATTAAATGTCACCGATTTTGACGTATGAGCACTCGTTGGACGCGTATTGAAGAGAGGATCATCCCTACAAAGTTTCGCTGGGAAAACTTTCTTGGTTCTCTAGATATGTCCAAAAAACCGTTTCGCCGTGGTCCGACGCATATGCTCCTAGTTTTATTGGTCTAACTTTTCACCTAGTGATTTATTTTCAAAAATTTTTTTGCACGTCTATTTCTTTTCTTATTCCGCGTCGAATGAGCCATCTCTCATCAAAATCGGTGAGTTTCCATTTTTTCGTGAAAAAAATCTATAGGCTATAGCCCATGTTTTTTGGCGAAATTTTGACTGAAAATTAAATGTCACCGATTTTGACGTATGAGCACTCGTTGGACGCGTATTGAAGAGAGGATCATCCCTACAAAGTTTCGCTGGGAAAACTTTCTTGGTTCTCTAGATATGTCCAAAAAACCGTTTCGCCGTGGTCCGACGCATATGCTCCTAGTTTTATTGGTCTAACTTTTCACCTAGTGATTTATTTTCAAAAATTTTTTTGCACGTCTATTTCTTTTCTTATTCCGCGTCGAATGAGCCATCTCTCATCAAAATCGGTGAGTTTTCATTTTTTCGTGAAAAAAATCTATAGGCTATAGCCCATGTTTTTTGGCGAAATTTTGACTGAAAATTAAATGTCACCGATTTTGACGTATGAGCACTCGCTGGACGCGTATTGAAGAGAGGATCATCCCTACAAAGTTTCGCTGGGAAAACTTTCTTGGTTCTCTAGATATGTCCAAAAAACCGTTTCGCCGTGGTCCGACGCATATGCTCCTAGTTTTATTGGTCTAACTTTTCACCTAGTGATTTATTTTCAAAAATTTTTTTGCACGTCTATTTCTTTTCTTATTCCGCGTCGAATGAGCCATCTCTCATCAAAATCGGTGAGTTTTCATTTTTTCGTGAAAAAAATCTATAGGCTATAGCCCATGTTTTTTGGAGATATGTCCAAAAAACCGTTTCGCCGTGGTCCGACGCATATGCTCCTAGTTTTATTGGTCTAACTTTTCACCTAGTGATTTATTTTCAAAAATTTTTTTGCACGTCTATTTCTTTTCTTATTCCGCGTCGAATGAGCCATCTCTCATCAAAATCGGTGAGTTTTCATTTTTTCGTGAAAAAAATCTATAGGCTATAGCCCATGTTTTTTGGCGAAATTTTGACTGAAAATTAAATGTCACCGATTTTGACGTATGAGCACTCGTTGGACGCGTATTGAAGAGAGGATCATCCCTACAAAGTTTCGCTGGGAAAACTTTCTTGGTTCTCTAGATATGTCCAAAAAACCGTTTCGCCGTGGTCCGACGCATATGCTCCTAGTTTTATTGGTCTAACTTTTCACCTAGTGATTTATTTTCAAAAATTTTTTTGCACGTCTATTTCTTTTCTTATTCCGCGTCGAATGAGCCATCTCTCATCAAAATCGGTGAGTTTTCATTTTTTCGTGAAAAAAATCTATAGGCTATAGCCCATGTTTTTTGCGAAATTTTGACTGAAAATTAAATGTCACCGATTTTGACGTATGAGCACTCGTTGGACGCGTATTGAAGAGAGGATCATCCCTACAAAGTTTCGCTGGGAAAACTTTCTTGGTTCTCTAGATATGTCCAAAAAACCGTTTCGCCGTGGTCCGACGCATATGCTCCTAGTTTTATTGGTCTAACTTTTCACCTAGTGATTTATTTTCAAAAATTTTTTTGCACGTCTATTTCTTTTCTTATTCCGCGTCGAATGAGCCATCTCTCATCAAAATCGGTGAGTTTCCATTTTTTCGTGAAAAAAATCTATAGGCTATAGCCCATGTTTTTTGGCGAAATTTTGACTGAAAATTAAATGTCACCGATTTTGACGTATGAGCACTCGTTGGACGCGTATTGAAGAGAGGATCATCCCTACAAAGTTTCGCTGGGAAAACTTTCTTGGTTCTCTAGATATGTCCAAAAAACCGTTTCGCCGTGGTCCGACGCATATGCTCCTAGTTTTATTGGTCTAACTTTTCACCTAGTGATTTATTTTCAAAAATTTTTTTGCACGTCTATTTCTTTTCTTATTCCGCGTCGAATGAGCCATCTCTCATCAAAATCGGTGAGTTTTCATTTTTTCGTGAAAAAAATCTATAGGCTATAGCCCATGTTTTTTGGCGAAATTTTGACTGAAAATTAAATGTCACCGATTTTGACGTATGAGCACTCGTTGGACGCGTATTGAAGAGAGGATCATCCCTACAAAGTTTCGCTGGGAAAACTTTCTTGGTTCTCTAGATATGTCCAAAAAACCGTTTCGCCGTGGTCCGACGCATATGCTCCTAGTTTTATTGGTCTAACTTTTCACCTAGTGATTTATTTTCAAAAATTTTTTTGCACGTCTATTTCTTTTCTTATTCCGCGTCGAATGAGCCATCTCTCATCAAAATCGGTGAGTTTTCATTTTTTCGTGAAAAAAATCTATAGGCTATAGCCCATGTTTTTTTGCGAAATTTTGACTGAAAATTAAATGTCACCGATTTTGACGTATGAGCACTCGTTGGACGCGTATTGAAGAGAGGATCATCCCTACAAAGTTTCGCTGGGAAAACTTTCTTGGTTCTCTAGATATGTCCAAAAAACCGTTTCGCCGTGGTCCGACGCATATGCTCCTAGTTTTATTGGTCTAACTTTTCACCTAGTGATTTATTTTCAAAAATTTTTTTGCACGTCTATTTCTTTTCTTATTCCGCGTCGAATGAGCCATCTCTCATCAAAATCGGTGAGTTTTCATTTTTTCGTGAAAAAAATCTATAGGCTATAGCCCATGTTTTTTGGCGAAATTTTGACTGAAAATTAAATGTCACCGATTTTGACGTATGAGCACTCGTTGGACGCGTATTGAAGAGAGGATCATCCCTACAAAGTTTCGCTGGGAAAACTTTCTTGGTTCTCTAGATATGTCCAAAAAACCGTTTCGCCGTGGTCCGACGCATATGCTCCTAGTTTTATTGGTCTAACTTTTCACCTAGTGATTTATTTTCAAAAATTTTTTTGCACGTCTATTTCTTTTCTTATTCCGCGTCGAATGAGCCATCTCTCATCAAAATCGGTGAGTTTTCATTTTTTCGTGAAAAAAATCTATAGGCTATAGCCCATGTTTTTTGCGAAATTTTTACTGAAAATTAAATGTCACCGATTTTGACGTATGAGCACTCGTTGGACGCGTATTGAAGAGAGGATCATCCCTACAAAGTTTCGCTGGGAAAACTTTCTTGGTTCTCTAGATATGTCCAAAAAACCGTTTCGCCGTGGTCCGACGCATATGCTCCTAGTTTTATTGGTCTAACTTTTCACCTAGTGATTTATTTTCAAAAATTTTTTTGCACGTCTATTTCTTTTCTTATTCCGCGTCGAATGAGCCATCTCTCATCAAAATCGGTGAGTTTTCATTTTTTCGTGAAAAAAATCTATAGGCTATAGCCCATGTTTTTTTGCGAAGTTTTGACTGAAAATTAAATGTCACCGATTTTGACGTATGAGCACTCGTTGGACGCGTATTGAAGAGAGGATCATCCCTACAAAGTTTCGCTGGGAAAACTTTCTTGGTTCTCTAGATATGTCCAAAAAACCGTTTCGCCGTGGTCCGACGCATATGCTCCTAGTTTTATTGGTCTAACTTTTCACCTAGTGATTTATTTTCAAAAATTTTTTTGCACGTCTATTTCTTTTCTTATTCCGCGTCGAATGAGCCATCTCTCATCAAAATCGGTGAGTTTTCATTTTTTCGTGAAAAAAATCTATAGGCTATAGCCCATGTTTTTTGGCGAAATTTTGACTGAAAATTAAATGTCACCGATTTTGACGTATGAGCACTCGTTGGACGCGTATTGAAGAGAGGATCATCCCTACAAAGTTTCGCTGGGAAAACTTTCTTGGTTCTCTAGATATGTCCAAAAAACCGTTTCGCCGTGGTCCGACGCATATGCTCCTAGTTTTATTGGTCTAACTTTTCACCTAGTGATTTATTTTCAAAAATTTTTTTGCACGTCTATTTCTTTTCTTATTCCGCGTCGAATGAGCCATCTCTCATCAAAATCGGTGAGTTTTCATTTTTTCGTGAAAAAAATCTATAGGCAGCCCATGTTTTTTTGCGAAATTTTGACTGAAAATTAAATGTCACCGATTTTGACGTATGAGCACTCGTTGGACGCGTATTGAAGAGAGGATCATCCCTACAAAGTTTCGCTGGGAAAACTTTCTTGGTTCTCTAGATATGTCCAAAAAACCGTAAACCGTTTCGCCGTGGTCCGACGCATATGCTCCTAGTTTTATTGGTCTAACTTTTCACCTAGTGATTTATTTTCAAAAATTTTTTTGCACGTCTATTTCTTTTCTTATTCCGCGTCGAATGAGCCATCTCTCATCAAAATCGGTGAGTTTTCATTTTTTCGTGAAAAAAATCTATAGGCTATAGCCCATGTTTTTTGGCGAAATTTTGACTGAAAATTAAATGTCACCGATTTTGACGTATGAGCACTCGTTGGACGCGTATTGAAGAGAGGATCATCCCTACAAAGTTTCGCTGGGAAAACTTTCTTGGTTCTCTAGATATGTCCAAAAAACCGTTTCGCCGTGGTCCGACGCATATGCTCCTAGTTTTATTGGTCTAACTTTTCACCTAGTGATTTATTTTCAAAAAATTTTTTGCACGTCTATTTCTTTTCTTATTCCGCGTCGAATGAGCCATCTCTCATCAAAATCGGTGAGTTTTCATTTTTTCGTGAAAAAAATCTATAGGCTATAGCCCATGTTTTTTGGCGAAATTTTGACTGAAAATTAAATGTCACCGATTTTGACGTATGAGCACTCGTTGGACGCGTATTGAAGAGAGGATCATCCCTACAAAGTTTCGCTGGGAAAACTTTCTTGGTTCTCTAGATATGTCCAAAAAACCGTTTCGCCGTGGTCCGACGCATATGCTCCTAGTTTTATTGGTCTAACTTTTCACCTAGTGATTTATTTTCAAAAATTTTTTTGCACGTCTATTTCTTTTCTTATTCCGCGTCGAATGAGCCATCTCTCATCAAAATCGGTGAGTTTTCATTTTTTCGTGAAAAAAATCTATAGGCAGCCCATGTTTTTTTGCGAAATTTTGACTGAAAATTAAATGTCACCGATTTTGACGTATGAGCACTCGTTGGACGCGTATTGAAGAGAGGATCATCCCTACAAAGTTTCGCTGGGAAAACTTTCTTGGTTCTCTAGATATGTCCAAAAAACCGTTTCGCCGTGGTCCGACGCATATGCTCCTAGTTTTATTGGTCTAACTTTTCACCTAGTGATTTATTTTCAAAAATTTTTTTGCACGTCTATTTCTTTTCTTATTCCGCGTCGAATGAGCCATCTCTCATCAAAATCGGTGAGTTTTCATTTTTTCGTGAAAAAAATCTATAGGCTATAGCCCATGTTTTTTTGCGAAATTTTGACTGAAAATTAAATGTCACCGATTTTGACGTATGAGCACTCGTTGGACGCGTATTGAAGAGAGGATCATCCCTACAAAGTTTCGCTGGGAAAACTTTCTTGGTTCTCTAGATATGTCCAAAAAACCGTTTCGCCGTGGTCCGACGCATATGCTCCTAGTTTTATTGGTCTAACTTTTCACCTAGTGATTTATTTTCAAAAATTTTTTTGCACGTCTATTTCTTTTCTTATTCCGCGTCGAATGAGCCATCTCTCATCAAAATCGGTGAGTTTTCATTTTTTCGTGAAAAAAATCTATAGGCTATAGCCCATGTTTTTTGGCGAAATTTTGACTGAAAATTAAATGTCACCGATTTTGACGTATGAGCACTCGTTGGACGCGTATTGAAGAGAGGATCATCCCTACAAAGTTTCGCTGGGAAAACTTTCTTGGTTCTCTAGATATGTCCAAAAAACCGTTTCGCCGTGGTCCGACGCATATGCTCCTAGTTTTATTGGTCTAACTTTTCACCTAGTGATTTATTTTCAAAAATTTTTTTGCACGTCTATTTCTTTTCTTATTCCGCGTCGAATGAGCCATCTCTCATCAAAATCGGTGAGTTTTCATTTTTTCGTGAAAAAAATCTATAGGCTATAGCCCATGTTTTTTGGCGAAATTTTGACTGAAAATTAAATGTCACCGATTTTGACGTATGAGCACTCGTTGGACGCGTATTGAAGAGAGGATCATCCCTACAAAGTTTCGCTGGGAAAACTTTCTTGGTTCTCTAGATATGTCCAAAAAACCGTTTCGCCTTGGTCCGACGCATATGCTCCTAGTTTTATTGGTCTAACTTTTCACCTAGTGATTTATTTTCAAAAATTTTTTTGCGCGTCTATTTCTTTTCTTATTCCGGGTCGAATGAGCCATCTCTCATCAAAATCGGTGAGTTTTCATTTTTTCGTGAAAAAAATCTATAGGCTATAGCCCATGTTTTTTGGCGAAATTTTGACTGAAAATTAAATGTCACCGATTTTGACGTATGAGCACTCGTTGGACGCGTATTGAAGAGAGGATCATCCCTACAAAGTTTCGCTGGGAAAACTTTCTTGGTTCTCTAGATATGTCCAAAAAACCGTTTCGCCGTGGTCCGACGCATATGCTCCTAGTTTTATTGGTCTAACTTTTCACCTAGTGATTTATTTTCAAAAATTTTTTTGCACGTCTATTTCTTTTCTTATTCCGCGTCGAATGAGCCATCTCTCATCAAAATCGGTGAGTTTTCATTTTTTCGTGAAAAAAATCTATAGGCTATATATAGCCCATGTTTTTTGGCGAAATTTTGACTGAAAATTAAATGTCACCGATTTTGACGTATGAGCACTCGTTGGACGCGTATTGAAGAGAGGATCATCCCTACAAAGTTTCGCTGGGAAAACTTTCTTGGTTCTCTAGATATGTCCAAAAAACCGTTTCGCCGTGGTCCGACGCATATGCTCCTAGTTTTATTGGTCTAACTTTTCACCTAGTGATTTATTTTCAAAAAATTTTTTGCACGTCTATTTCTTTTCTTATTCCGCGTCGAATGAGCCATCTCTCATCAAAATCGGTGAGTTTTCATTTTTTCGTGAAAAAAATCTATAGGCTATAGCCCATGTTTTTTGGCGAAATTTTGACTGAAAATTAAATGTCACCGATTTTGACGTATGAGCACTCGTTGGACGCGTATTGAAGAGAGGATCATCCCTACAAAGTTTCGCTGGGAAAACTTTCTTGGTTCTCTAGATATGTCCAAAAAACCGTTTCGCCGTGGTCCGACGCATATGCTCCTAGTTTTATTGGTCTAACTTTTCACCTAGTGATTTATTTTCAAAAATTTTTTTGCACGTCTATTTCTTTTCTTATTCCGCGTCGAATGAGCCATCTCTCATCAAAATCGGTGAGTTTTCATTTTTTCGTGAAAAAAATCTATAGGCTATAGCCCATGTTTTTTGGCGAAATTTTTACTGAAAATTAAATGTCACCGATTTTGACGTATGAGCACTCGTTGGACGCGTATTGAAGAGAGGATCATCTCTACAAAGTTTCGCTGGGAAAACTTTCTTGGTTCTCTAGATATGTCCAAAAAACCGTTTCGCCGTGGTCCGACGCATATGCTCCTAGTTTTATTGGTCTAACTTTTCACCTAGTGATTTATTTTCAAAAATTTTTTTGCACGTCTATTTCTTTTCTTATTCCGCGTCGAATGAGCCATCTCTCATCAAAATCGGTGAGTTTTCATTTTTTCGTGAAAAAAATCTATAGTATAGCCCATGTTTTTTGGCGAAATTTTTACTGAAAATTAAATGTCACCGATTTTGACGTATGAGCACTCGTTGGACGCGTATTGAAGAGAGGATCATCTCTACAAAGTTTCGCTGGGAAAACTTTCTTGGTTCTCTAGATATGTCCAAAAAACCGTTTCGCCGCCGTGGTCCGACGCATATGCTCCTAGTTTTATTGGTCTAACTTTTCACCTAGTGATTTATTTTCAAAAATTTTTTTGCACGTCTATTTCTTTTCTTATTCCGCGTCGAATGAGCCATCTCTCATCAAAATCGGTGAGTTTTCATTTTTTCGTGAAAAAAATCTATAGGCTATAGCCCATGTTTTTTGGCGAAATTTTGACTGAAAATTAAATGTCACCGATTTTGACGTATGAGCACTCGTTGGACGCGTATTGAAGAGAGGATCATCCCTACAAAGTTTCGCTGGGAAAACTTTCTTGGTTCTCTAGATATGTCCAAAAAACCGTTTCGCCGTGGTCCGACGCATATGCTCCTAGTTTTATTGGTCTAACTTTTCACCTAGTGATTTATTTTCAAAAATTTTTCTGCACGTCTATTTCTTTTCTTATTCCGCGTCGAATGAGCCATCTCTCATCAAAATCGGTGAGTTTTCATTTCTTCGTGAAAAAAATCTATAGGCTATAGCCCATGTTTTTTGGCGAAATTTTGACTGAAAATTAAATGTCACCGATTTTGACGTATGAGCACTCGTTGGACGCGTATTGAAGAGAGGATCATCCCTACAAAGTTTCGCTGGGAAAACTTTCTTGGTTCTCTAGATATGTCCAAAAATCGGCTACGACTAACGGTTTTCGAGATATTAGCGATTTTGTGTATTTTTTTCATGTCAATCGATTCTAAGGGTGTCCTTTCAGGGGGTGTATGCACTTTGGGGGTGTCAAAAATTTCATCAGAAATCGGCTACGGCTAACGGTTCTCGAGATATTAGCGATTTCGTGTATTTTTTTCATGCCAATCGATTCTAAGGGTGTCCTTTCAGGGGGTGTATGCACTTAGGGGGTGTCAAAACTTTCATCAGAAATCGGCTACGACTAACGGTTTTCGAGATATTAGCGATTTTGTGTATTTTTTTCATGCCAATCGATTCTAAGGTTGTCCTTTCAGGGGGTGTATGCACTTAGGGGGTATCAAAAATTTCATCAGAAATCGGCTACGACTAACGGTCTTCGAGATATTAGCGATTTTGTGTATTTTTTTCATGCCAATCGATTCTAAGGGTGTCCTTTCAGGGGGTGTATGCACTTAGGGGGTGTTAAAAATTTCATCAGAAATCGGCTACGGCTAACGGTTTTCGAGATATTAGCGATTTTATGCATTTTTTTCATGTCAATCGATTCTAAAGGTGTCCTTTCAGGGGGTGTACTCGAATAAGGGGTGACATCAGAAATCGTCTACGCAAGCCTTCACGTTTTCCCAGCTGATATTTCGTGTTTTGACGCTCACAGCTCCAAGATGCGATCAGGTATGCAGTGCAAAAAAATGGAAATGTAGATAATAATTATAAACCGGAATAATTAAATTATTGTTAATTTGAATGTTTTTTTTTTCATACGTTTATTAAAAGAGACGATATACATTTTGCTTTTTTGTTGTTTTTTTCTTTAACCTGAATTTCTTACAATTTTGCTACAGAAAACTTGTTACATTCCCAGGGTCTCCCTCCATTGAATGTAAATTCGGCAAAAATATCTACTTACAGTTATTATTATTACAATATGTCTGTCGTGTTGAAAAATACCAAAAATCAAGGGAGTTTCTCTTAAAATATTTTTATCTAAAGATTTTTACAACCAATCAACCAACCAACCACAAACAATGAAATTCTTGCAAGTTATGAACGAATGCATTTCATGAATATTTTCTAAGTCTTAAAAAAAACTCTTCTCATTAAAAACTGTTTTATGAAAATTGTTATAATAATTTTTTTTTTGTTCTTTTTTTCAATGGTGAATATAATTTACTTCCTCGCCATCACTGAGCATTATTATTATTTTTTTTTTATTTACTAAACTTTACAACATTATTTATTTAGCAGGTAATTTACAGCGATATTGAAAATGGTTTGGATAAGGAATGATTTTTATGCCCCGTTCTTTTTTTTTTTGTTTAATAGTAATTTTTTGTATTTTTATTTATTATGAAAATTCAGCAGAAAATATGTAGAATTCTTCCCATAAATAAATCTACAGTTGAGATTTGGCGATATTACGTATTATATATTTTACAAATGGTTGCGATTAATTTATGGTTAAGTACGTTTTTTATTATGTACAAAAAAAAATTTAATGTTTGTGTTAACCTTGCTTTGATCTTTCTGTTTTAAAGCTTCCTTCCACATACAAATTTATATTTAATTTATTCTCTAGGAGATTGCGGTTGGGAAAAAATTCCATTCTCCCTGGGGCCTTAATAAAGGAAGATCACAGTTCATCGACTTAGGTATATGTAAAGGAATAGGAAACTTCAAAACATCATTACATCAATCGTCTTGAATTCTTAAAAAATGCTCATTAAATTTCGGTTAAAGACGATTAGAAAGGTGTTGTGATTTGATTTCCTATGCTTTTACATGCAGCAGTCAAGGAATGACGTCTCTGTGTATGCTATAGAGTCCCATAATAGGCCCTTAACTATAAATGTCGAGTCAATCACAATCGTCACATCTGTAAATAAGGAATACAATAATAAAAAATGTATCATTGGGAGGGTTTTAGTCCTTCGCGCAGGGCTGACTCAAGTGAGAGTAAAAAATACACTCTACATTGATGTGTAGGACCAAAATACTTAATACTTATCACTAGTGTTTGGATTAGAGTATGTTTATTGTTTATTATGTGATTGCACAGCTTTTTCATGTTAGAAGCTTGAACATCTATGTATTTAACAAGAAAGCTTTTCAAAGTCGCCGTTATTAATAATTTATAATTCTGATAGTACCCGCATTAATCGCACATGAACAAATTGATTAACAAATATCTACATATCTGCAGAACCATTTTGTTATGATTGGGAAAAACGGGCCGATCCTGAGTTTCGGAAGCTTTAACTACCCCCTGTACTCATTACTCTTAGAATCCTATTCCTTGTCGATTCGGACCTATTGTTTAATTCTAATCATTGAGATTTTCTATTTGTTTAGTCATTAATCACGAATAGTTTTTATTCGTTTTTGCGTTAATCTTTAATCATAATTGCAAATTACTAGCGCTATAATTGAATATTAGTATTTTGATACTGCTATCCTAAGGTTGCTCCTATCACATCTTCATGTTATTAGCAAGGAGAATTAGCAATGGATGGAACAATTAAGCTAGAGCTGGGAAGAGAACTAAAATTTATCTGAAATATCTTGAAGAATTACAGAGAAAGTATTACCTTAGAAATCATGGATATTATGCTTAAAATGTACATACATACAAATGCAATTAGCAGAAGTCTTTTTTTGTCTGGCAAGATGCCGACCAAACTAATCTTATGGGCATGTCTAAACATCCTAAAAACATTAGCAACGGAAAACAAAGCAACAATGATTTGTGTGTGCTTGCGAGACAGTGAAGCAGTCGATGCAAATGGGATTGCTAACTACCTAGCTAATAAGGGTGCATCTGACAAAAAATAAAAAACCATGCTACAAAAAAAAAATATACTATGTAAGGAAAGAAAAAATCCTCTATAATACTCCTAAAAGATAGAAACATGCGAAGATTTTCATGACATATTCTCAAATAAAAACTAAATTAAAGAAATGCATAGTTTCAGTGAAGCGAAATTAAAGCTCTTAATTGATTTGTTAACCTGAAACAACCCACTAAAATAATTATCTAAATAAAATCAGTTTAGTTATTTCTTGATTTAGATGATTGAAACAAATAAATCTGACTCTCTAAACCATGAGATAGCCTGGAAAATGCAATCTTAGCTAAGCCCTTGGCTTGACTTTTAATTAAGTCAAGTATAAAAAAGAAATTATATACGTGGATATCTACAAATCTACAAAAGATTGCAGTGAAAAATGCATCAAACAAAACAATTTTTTCATCTATTCCCAAATGACCTTTTAACTTCCACCCCTCGTCCGCGTACGCACGCTCTGGGGTTTCTAAAGAAATGTTATCGGAACGGTTTGTAAAATGAATGTGAATAAGAAGGACCTATTTCAACCGAAAATGTTACCTTAATGAAAGAAAACGAACATAGACTAAATGTCTAACCTTATTATTTCAGAAACATCAGAAAAACTTTGTAATAATGACTGCCAAAGATTTGTTGAAGATTACAAATTAATTTGTGGCTTCCACTAACGAATCCGCTTGATGTTATGAAACTGAATTAATAAATAATATACCTAGGAACGATTTTAAATTCAAAACAATGGAAAAGAGAAAATCTGTGATTAATATAGAAGGAGTATCTAATACAGTAGCGTCTTGCAAGAAATTATATAGCTTCTAATATATATAAAAACTAAATTAAATTATACTAATTAGTATATACTATTTGACTTAAAATTTCTTGTGAATAGAAACAGCTACATGAGGATATCATTCCATATTGTTTTAGTCACCCTTATTATAGCTGTCGACTTACCGAAGTGACAAGCTCTGCAGTCACTCTCACTTCACTTCACTTTTCGTATTGTCGTTGTCGAACGGCGTGACATGACATTTTTCTTCGAAGCCTTTTTGTATTATCGATTTATCGTCGTTTAATTGTCTACTTAAAAATGATTTTATGATTTTAAATCCTATTAGTAGTCGATTGTGATACACTCGACATTTTGACATTATAAATAAACACTTAATGCTAAGTTTAAATTAATTGAAGGAAATCATTGTTTTTTTTTTTTACATAAATTTTTGTGTTAGACACGCCTTTTCGGCAAATTTTGTATTACAAAAAGTAGTCAAAAAGTGAACGGAATGTTTTTTTTTACTATTATTATTATTATTGAAATTGTAGAGATTCTCTCAACTTTGCGACTAGAATAGTCATGACTAGATTGATACTACAGCAAAAACAAAAAATAAACAACAAACGAAAACATTTGATTCAATTCATTTCAATTCAATAATTTAACTGGCTACTGGTAGTTTCTCATTGCTTATAATATGAATGCGAAAAATAGAATAATTTTATTTGAGTAGGAAAATTTTTAATTTTTTTTCTTTTATAGTAATTTAAATTACATCCGATTTAGATAATAATTTGAAATTTCCACATATAATCGATCAATAAATTGCACTAAAATAGTTATATAAATGTATTTTTTTTTTCGATGATTTCTTTTTTATTCCATACTAACTAGAGAGAATTATGTTTTTTTTTTTCTTTATGAAACTTTAATTAATGATTCAGTACCCCCTTAAGTTACTGTCGATCCGGACATATTAGAGAAAAACGGCGAAAAAATTCAAGCAATTTAGGTGATTTTGCTTAGAATTGCATCAGTGTTTTTTTTTTGCATCATGAACAGCAAAATATTACATGCGATTTGCAAGACAAAAATAATGTGTTCCAGAAACTCTTGGAAATGTCGCCGAAAAATTCAAAAGTCGACAAAATTTCCGAAATGCTTGACATAAGGAGGCAAAAGCCGTTGATAATAAATAAAAACGCAAATTTAAAAATTTTCTTGTCCGAATGTCTACAAAAATTACCACGAGCGTCCATCCTGGAATATCAGTTTTATTCTGAACTGATCTGGAGAACTATTTGGTCGATCAAGCGAATATATTATTATGATAACTAAGAAAAGTTAAAATAGGCTTGGAAATTGAAGAGATAATATAGCCAATGCGGACAAACACCGTCATTAATGGGCTGTTGGAAAAGGGATAACACCGTCTAATACCTTACATACAAAGTGACGGAACAGCAAAAGTCTAATTCAAGATGAGGATTTTAGCTCGAAACCTAACTAAAAAAGCTTAAAAGGCGTTAACAGTGTATTTTGGTGCAAAATACATTATCTTCCATCTATTGAAGCTACAAAATAAGCTTGACTCAATTTTTAAATTTCAAAAATGCCGAGCCTTAGTGTTTTTTTATGTCTTGCAAAAAACAAACACAACTATGACAAGGTTGACATGCAATGATATTGCTATTCTCCATATTCTGATATGAATATAAAATTGAAGACAAGCCAAGAAAAACATTTGGTTGAGATATACACATGTACATACATATATAAAAAAAAAACAAAAAATCTACAAAACCTATTTAAGGCTATAAGACAACAATTAAAAATATTCACTGATATCGTTCACAATAAAAGATTATCAAAAAACATAATTCTCTCATTCGTTCATCTTACAGTAGTAGGGGGTAGATAAGACCCCACAAAAATAAATAGAAACAAAAATCCAATTTATCCTAAGAAGATGATTCATTTTTTTTTCGTAGACTAAGCAAAATATTTAAAAATCTTATGATTATCTTCTTTAAACACACGCGCATAAAAATAATAATAATAAGAAATCTCGCCACAAAATTTGCAACATTTTTATAGTCTAGAGAAAAACAAATTGATCTACTCTTTAGGTAGGAATCAATGACTTTTTTTGTTGACGTACATACATATAAATTAGTTTCCTTGGAGTATACATATACACATATGTAATAGGTAATTATTTAAATAGAAATATAGAAATAAATATTGAAATAAAATCATATCAGGTACATACATGCATATTTACATATCCAACAAAGCATTTTAAGATTTTTATTTTTATTTTTTATTTTCGTTATTTTTTGTGTGACTTAAATTTTAGTTTCACATTTAAAAAAAAACACATTTTGACTAGATTCGAGTAAATAAATTAGTAAATAAACGAAAACGAATATAAACAAAAGAAAAATAAATAAACATGTAAATTTGCATAAATAAATAGATAAATAAATAAATAAATAAAATAGTCCTATGTCATTTAATACTATTTTAACTGCCTTTTATCTTGGATACTCCATTTTCGAGACAGCTTTATATTCTACAAAGGAAAAATCATAGATTTATTTATTTGTAATCATTTTAGTTATTTTATTTAAAAAGACAAATTTAACTACAAGTACAAAACAAACTTTGTTAAAATTGTTGACTTTATATAGCCACAAATTCAAAAGGAAAGAAACAGAGGAGTGTAATTATTCGCTTTTGAAAATTGAAAAGGTTAAGCGGGACCACTTGCAAGAACGTGCTAGTGATAGCCGTACAACTTGTAATTTTCAAAATACGAGGTTATTTTGTAAAAAAGAAATTATAGCTAAATAACTAACAAGATCGCATATGAACCAACCTAAGAAAAAGAAAATGTACTAATAACCAGTAAAAATATAAAACAAGAAAATTAGATAGCAAAAAATCTCGCAGTAGTCTCTCAATTGTGCTAACAGGAGTTAGTTTTTGAATATTAGGTGGCAGGGAATTCTATAGACGAATAGCTTGCTTCCCTCGCCCTCCCACTAACAACTCGAAAAAGAGAATGACATGCACTAGTTAGCTGATAAGGCGCATCATTCATAAAGGGACAAACGACAGCGAAACGGAAAGTTTCAAACAGTACCAAAGGACAGCCATGAGGGATAAATATGAGCCACAACGTCTAAAGATAACTAAATAAGATGAAAAGATCATCGAGGGAAAAAACGCCAATCTGAGGAAGTAGCGCACTATATCTTAACTATACACGAATAGTCTGGATAAATTAATGTTTGAAATCTAGGTAGCAGTAAATTGAATCGTGTGAAATGATTTTATTCATTGAAGTACATGAAAAATGGCTTTACGCTCATTATACTACCTATGTAGTTGTGTGGTCTTATTCCAGAACTCCAAAATTGTTGAAGAGAACAGTTTTGATTGTTGTTTGCATTTTTACATCAGATTTCGTAGAATTTTGTTTCAATTTTCCTATCTAGATATATGTTTTTTTTTTATACACTCGATCCGATTCTGATTGAATTGAGTTCTGGAATAAGGCGCTAAGGAGAGGATATACATATGTGTATAATCGAATCAAAATATCGCACCTCCGGTGGAACAACGACCTAAGTGCAAAAAACGGAAAATTGAGATAAATGCCTAAAAATGTTCTAAAAGCATGATTGTTTCTTGAGTAATAATGATAGTTCTATTGGTTTCCATCAGAAAGTGTGTAGCATTGGTCCCAAATTTATCTCACTATTGGAACGACAGCGCCAGATTTGTCCGTTGTACTCGGACTGTGGCATTGAATGGATGTGTCTAAGAAGTAACAATGTCGCAAATGGTAAATATGTCAAATTATTATCATCTCTTCTGGAAGAACAATGTCATAAAACGTTCCTAAAACGTCTTAACTTCCAATAAAAAGAGAATTTAGTGTAACAATGACACAATAAAAGGTTGCACCCTCCTTTTATAGTTTAGGGTGGGGATATTAAGTACCTAAAAGAAAAATAGTATTTACCCAAATAGGTAAAACTGCGAAATGTTACTTTGCATAAAAAATACTTTATATAATGTTAATAACATACAAAACTTAATTTATAAAATTTTAGAAAGCTCGAATTCTGGAAAATGTGCTTTTTGTATTTAGGTCATTATTCTACCGGAGGTGCCATATGTAGATCAAAAACTTGAAATAAAGAATAC
This sequence comes from Dioctria rufipes, assembly GCA_963924295.1. Taxonomy (NCBI): domain Eukaryota; kingdom Metazoa; phylum Arthropoda; class Insecta; order Diptera; family Asilidae; genus Dioctria; species Dioctria rufipes. Next base: position 194,953,559 of record OZ002742.1, read on the forward strand.
TGGAGTTAAAACAGCCAATTATACCAGAAACTCAACACAAACTGACCACACACCGGCAAAGTTGCATGCATTGCCACCTCGTATGCGGATGTAAACAATGACATTGATTAGAGTAGTAGCATAGATGGCACAAGAACTAGATGTCGCATGCAGTACCAAAAAAGTATACAAAATTTATATGGCTGGATGGTCCATTCCGGAATGAACCACAACATTTGAAATGATGTATACGTCAAGTGATTCATATTTTTTCGTATCTGAAGTGTTGAGGAAGTCAATCAAATGTGTTCAAAACTGCTATTAGAAAAGCATTTCCTTTCGGCATGCTCTAAAACATGTTATGGACCATTCCAGAATGCACTACCCATTTCACAATCTGTATACTCTACTCTAGTATGCCATGCGACATCTAGTTCTTGTGCCATCTATGGTAGTAGTCAGTGTTTTGCTAATAACGACAAACAGTGCTGCATCAACGACTACTGAAAGCAAACTGCTGTGTATATTATTATTTTTTATTATTGCCATTTGGCAATTCGGAACTTACATACCCTGTCAGGGGTAAGATGCTTGTAATTGTCGATTTCACATTTCGTCTACTTGAAAAATGTGATAAATCGATTTTACTTTGAGTAAAAATTTATTTACTGACATTTATTAAAGTTTGTAGATTCTCTGTAAACGGTGACGTCGTCCTACACATAACTCTCAATCAATTAAACCAATTGAACGGCTTAAGTAAATGTGAACAGCATTAGCGTTTAGGTGAATTTGAAAATTATGGATCACTCTGGGTAGATCATTGATATATAAAAAAAAATATTAAAGGTTCCAGTATAGAGCCTTAAGAAATTCCAAGTGTTGGATATAAGGTGCTTGACGAGATGCTAGAGCATTGGAGTCAGACAGAAGAATGTACAACCGAATGAGAAATTTAGCTGATAGCTTTTGCAATAACCTAACCCAGATAAAAATTATGCAACAGTAGGATTCAAATATGTTTTATATCAAAAGGGTACCGAAAGTAAGGCTAATTCAAAACTATGTCCAGATTGAAAGCTATATTACCAACAAAGCAGTAAGTGCAATTATCGAAACTGCAGTTACACTAGCTTTTGAAAATGTGTTAACCGGATATGTTATCGTTATACGAGCTTATGAGCAATGAATTAAATTAAGACATTCAGAGGAATGGCTTAGGATCCATTCCTTCTGTTTTTTTTTTTTTTTTGTATAATTTTATAAAAAAATTTACGCTTTATAGAAAATTAAAACTAAAAGAAACAAAACCAAAAAAACAACACTCACCTTACTCTAGGTAAACCTTAGTGTTCTATCATTGCCTCTTCATTTTTGACATTACTCGTAATTGCTTCCATTGCTTTTGTTAGAGCAGCTGCATCCTTAAGACTAAGAACTTGTAATACTTGTGGTTCTGAGCCTGGTGGTCCCTGAATCATCATTTGATGCATTCCTGGTGAAACTGTTATCGTCTCCATATGATCTCCATTTTCCACCTTTTACATACATATATATATATATTCATTGCAAGTAAGCAGCGTGAAAAGAAAAAAAAACAATCGATTAGAAAATAAAAGATAAAACAAAACTCACAATTCGAATTTAATTACAATAACAATAATAACAAAAAATACCTACAATATTGTAGCGCTTTTTATACTCAAAAGAAAAACAATCTTTAAAGGAAAAATTAAAGTATAAAAATTAACTCAAGTGTTCACACAAAATACCTGAAATTATATAAAAAAAAATAAATTAAATCAGTGAAAGAAAATAAAATAAAAAGAACTGTTTTCCCCCGTTTAAGTTTGTCTGTGCAGATTCAATTCTTTCCTATACAGAATTTATTTTTATATGTAAATTTATTAGACACATTAGCACTAGCTAATGTTTGAGTGCAGAATTCAATTTATATTAATATTATTTGATTGGCTGCATTAATGACAACTTTATCAGGAAAGTGACTTAGATACTTTTCCTAATTACGTTAACAAACACACTGGAAGCGTTTCACTTTCTGTAGAACTAATGGGAGAACTTTATATTACCTAAACTAAATAAAACAAAACCATACAAATGAATTGTTTTTATTCGTAACCCGAATATGTTTTTTAAAAAAAAAACTACAATTTCAAATAAAAATAACATAAAAACAACAACTAAAGACAAAAACTAACAAACAAAAAATCACAAAATCAAGGAGAGAAAATATTATTAAAAAAGAAGAACAAAAACAAAACCGACCAATCAATTTATAAACGTTATGCGATCAAACGAAGTTATTAAAACTTTGGAGCTTTTTTGGCTTTCTTCCTTTTTGATTTTTCTTTTTTGCTTTTTCATTAAAAAAGATGCGCGACAGATCTATACAGAAATTTACACAAACTCTTCTCCCCAACCATTTACTCTTCTTTTGTAGTACATAAGGTAAGAGGGAGAGAAACAAATTTACTTCTCTTTGGCATTCATCTTCCTCAAATGCTCTTCTTCATGTTTCTATTAATATGAGAAACAAAAAAAGGCATATGATAATAGTATTGTTAACATTTTCCCCCTGCACATCTAGTTCATTCGCAAAAAAAAAAATAGTAAGTAAGTAAATAAATAACAACAACGAGAAAAACTAAAAATAAATAATTCAACTAATTTTAAATATTGAAGTGCAAATATAGCTGTGTGTTTATATAAAATTAAATTCGGTGTAAATTTAATTATTTAAAATAAGTTTAAGTGTTTAAAATTAATCAAAATCACAACACGAACATTAGAAATAGAAATTGTACTTTAGAACATTTTGGTTAAGCTCCGAATTAATTGACACAAATTAAAGGCTAAAAAAATAAACGGATGTTTGCCTTGATAACTTGTTTTATATTATATTATGGAATTGTGCAGATATTTTAAATTTTTTTTTTTTTTAATTTTATTAATACGATCGCCATTCAGATTCTAATTTCTGTAAAAATAACCCTAAAATGACCAACTAAAGTACATTTTTTATGGGTTGGACTCGAATGTAGAATAACGAACACAAACAGAAACAAAAACAGAATCATTTTTGGTAGAGGGAAACGTGCAGACTATAATAGTGCATTTTTTGTGGAGAATTTATTGATGTCATCGCCACTAAATCTATAAATTTCACTTTGTTTTTCTAATCCTACTCCAGTGGTGGTCAATCCACTCTCTACTTCGATGTGGTTTGATACTGACTCTTGGTTACATGTCTAGTCTATCCACACAATTTTTTCCTCCTTTCAGTATTGACACTCCTGAGAAATAATTCTATCTGTGATGTCATTTTATTTTTTTAAAAAATGAAGTTTTTCTTATCTTCTATAGGCCGAAAACATACACTAGAAGAATTTGAGAAGAGTGTTGGGTGAAAGCGCAGTTCAAGTCTGGTGCCAGTGTCAACTAATACTGAAGTGCTCTGGAAAAATGGGAAATATCTTCTAAAAGGGTGGATACTTAGGGTTGATAGACGAAAATAACTCTAATTGCAAGGAGAAGCCCTATTCCTATTCTATTTGCCATTCTTGTGGTAGTTTTTCTATTTCAGTGTAAAAATCTTCAGTTTAGAGTCCTTATGGTACCGTTAAAAAAGACGAACACGATATGCTCTCTCAAAATCGACAACTCTAAACTAAGTTGACTCGAGCCGACTGTGTCAACTTTTACTTCGGTGGTTAACAACTCACGATGAGTTACGTATGATTTAAGTACGGATCGGATTGAAATTCAATACAGATTATTAGAATGTAAAAAATCGAAAGTATGAATAAACAATTGGCTCATTATCCAGAGACATATGTATGTAAGACTGATTGGGTCTATACGGCTAATGCAGGAAACATAATCACACACTCGACTTGTCAATTTAATTAGGATAACTAGAACCTGCAGTTCAATACCCTTCTTGCATAAAAAGAAAACACTGCAATCGGTACCGGTAAACCGTACTTGAACGCCACCGAAAACTCAGTTGGTAAGTAGGCTGACTACAATTCTGCGCTTTTTCTTCTATCTAGTTTCCTTTCGACTTTTATAATTTCTATTTAGCAAATTAACACAATGGGCTTCCTTGGCCACCGTGCTTGGGATGTTTTATCTTTCTGCCTCGAAACAAACAAACAAATTGCATAGCCCTCGTAAACAGAACTGAAAGTAAGGAACTAAGTAACATTTTGTAAACATTCAATTTTGTTTACATCTTTGTCCGCTTTAGACTAGTTTTGAAAATCTCAGAGTATAGGACATATTGGAATGGGCAACAATTGGGAAAAAATTAGAATTTTACTTTATGTTGTAGTAATAGTAACCAACTTCCGTTCAGGTTCCATTTAGCAATAAAGTTTATTTTCTTCTTAAATAGATTAAGCACAGATATGAATCTTGGGTGGCCTTTTCTTAGCCTTTTCGTAGGTTCAGATCTCAATTGAATTCAAAGTTGCTATTTTATTTAAATATTTATAGGCACAAGCTCCCAACTGATAGGCACTTTGATCATGGATCTATAAAGTTTTTCAGAATTAATACGACCCATTAAAAGCCTGAAAGCACATTTTACAACAATCTAACGCACAATTTCTATTGTTTTTTTTTTTTAATTATTCACAGTAATCCAATCAATTCAAATACTCTCAAACGACACTGAATCGTCAGTGAAGTGATGTAAAATGAGTAGAAAAAATGTTCTGCAAATGCTTTTGATATACGCGCAAACTTTGGTAGTTTTTCTCAACTGTATTTTTACCGAGTCTCTTATGTTTAGTTTCTAACTGTAGATTTATATTTTTTTAGTGGTACGTATGCATTTATATCCGAGTAAAATAATTAATAAGATCGAAAAAGTGCTCTTTGCAATTTTTCACAAGTGGATTTTCAAAATCTATACCGTTACCCTAGAAGAAGTTTTACAAGTGTCATAGAAACAAATAAATCAATATTGATCCGAAATGTCGCAAAAAGCTGAAACATCTCATCAAATGATTGAAGACATAAAGAAAAAACGAAACAATAAACAAACGTATAAGGAACAAAAAGCACCAAAACTTACCAAAAAGCAAACTTTAAGGAGAATTTCGTTTTCTCGAAAATTATATAGAAGAAATTTTCAAATAAAAAAAAATTCAAAGTCAAGTTCATCATAATGGACGTAAAAATGAATTTGTCTACAGTACTCAGATCCTCAGTTCCAAGCATTAATATCAGACAACATCATTAGTGATTTCGAAGTGATTTCAAGAAGCGACTTCTGTACCTCTTTTACAGAAACAGAATGGACCAGAATGAACACTTTCTCTCAAGAAATTTATGGACGGACAAGACGCGATTTAATTTTCATAGCAAAAACCATTAAAAATTTGCTGTTAAAATTCATGGAATTTTATTTTATTTTTCATCCGTCTACATACATGTAACACACTCCACTGAATTCTAATCGAATCGAGTTCCTTCCTGGCCACAATCATTAAATTTGATGCTATAAATGTGAGAAAAGCAAAACTTCACATTTCGATTCGCAAATGGTGATGCACTGAGCTTTGCGTCGAGTAGAATAGGAAAAATTAAAAAAAAAAAAAATTTGGCCCTTGGAGAAAAACAAATTTGCCCGTTCAAGACAAAACTCTGGAGCGAAGCTTTTTCCGAGGAGCAAGACGTTTTTTTAGCTTCACTAAGATGATCCAGATACGGTAAAAAAATATAAAACACACTAAGTGAGACATAAGCGAAATTTAGGATTTTCATTAAAGCTTTAAAGCTTTAGTATATAATATCTTGCTCATATATTTCCACTTCTGACCACTAGATCCTTTTAAGTCTCCTCAAGTACTTATTTTAATAACTCTTCAATATCATTTGTGAGCTTAGAGCTTTTTAGACATTTCAAAAACTCTAGGCAAAGTATCTCTTCATTGTAGAGCGTTTACCTGAAATCAGATGGAAAAAACCACACTAACCAATAAAAACACTGTGGATAGCAGTATGTGAAGGCGAATGTAGAAGTATGCACCAAGGCGATGGAATATTGGAGCTAATCAATAAGGAGTTTAAAATATAAGATGCTTTGTTTTCACAGCAATATGTTCGAATAGGAGCGATATTTCAAGCCCTGGACGAAAATTGCCTCAAAAATAGGGAATTCAGTAGCTCGGTAAACATTGAAACATTTAGAATAGATCTTCAACCCTTGTCATATAAATTTTTCCACATCAAACACATATTCATTATAATATGAGTGAATTTTAATTGGTATGAATGAATGGTTCACTGAACTGACAATATTTATGAATTTTTTTCAGTCCAAAAAAATTATCTTTCAGTTAAAAGTTATGTAAATCGAATGCCCAAATTTCGTCCCTTTTATCTAATTTTCTATTCCAAGATCTTTGTATTTTATTCTGGCTTACTAACACTTGAGCCCAGATGCAGTGGAAAAGAAAATAACGGGACATAAACTATCTATCAGCGTGCATGCATTATTTCACATAAACAGATATCGTAAGCAGAACTAAATATGTTTATAAAACAAATTTGATGGAATATTGCAATACCCCGTGTCACAATGTTATCTATGATTAAAAGTTTGTAAAAATGATGACTAAATAAAATTAAAATTAAAAACGACAATATTCCATGCGTAGAATTTTGAATAAAACTTACTCCATGCATGCAAAGTTTTTAACATGAAACATATTTTTTTTTCTTCCTACGATATCTTTTTTATAAGTTATAAGAATAGAAGTTAAAATGTATTATTTAACCGAATGCTCCTCTACAAATTAATATTAAAAAAAAAAAAAAATTTTAAATTAGAAAAATCTGCAACAATTCCAAATTTATATAAATAAAACCTTAAAAGTAAAAAAAAATTATATATATATGTATTATATATAAATTTAGAAACTAGTTTTCTTTGGAAATCTGATTTCATTGCACTAATTTCCAATTAACAATTGGTGAAATGTTTTCAATATAATTAATGTACAAAAATTTTTCAATTTCAACATGTTCAAAGGTATTTTAATAATGTAATATTTTACTATAGAGAGTACAGTTAATTTAAAAACATGTACAATAAATATTGTCTACTATCTTTGGTGCGCCCAGGCAAATAATAATAATTATTGATTCTAAAAATAGAAGGAACTCTTCGCATTGCATTCTATCCTCAATATTGAGACTTCTGATGAGCTTTTCTGGATTTATAATTCAAGACGTCTCACAGTTTCTCATATATATTTCGCTACTCTTTTTGGTTTTTTTCTAATACACTTTTCGCAAATTACTACCGTTAGATTCTCCAATTAATACTATTAAAAAGTATGACATCCATGCCGTTGCTTGAGATGAATAAATCTTTTGTTTTCACAAGACATTTTTGGCACAAACAGTTTGTTGATCGTGTAACTTTACAGCTCAAGTTAGAAGAAAAAAATCTTTTCCTATTTCTGTTGTTCTTTTAGTATACGATCTAACCCTGATCTATTAACTATAATCCTTAAAAAATTTGAGATTAATCCTGCCTTAAATAGCAAGCAACGGTATACTGAAGTGGTACATACACCGATAGATATAACACGAACATACTAAATTTAACAATTAGAAACAATTCTTCATTGCATAGTTGACTAGATGGATTCCACTGGCATAACTAACCTAAACTTAAATTCCTACACTTAATTTAAAACCAAACAATAATAAATTATTGTTCCATTGCTATTTTTGACTCTTGCTGCGGAAATATAAACAAGATTATAATTAAAATAATCTTGTTCTAACTATTAGTATAAGATGAATATATATGTGTATGTAGAGATCGGCATAATATGACACTACCCTATGAACTATCATCAGCTATATCTTAGAATATTTCAATCTTTTGCTGCTGGCGATGATACCTCCATTTTTATTGGCCTAATTGCAATTATGTCAGGATCAGAAATTTTTTGATCCTGCTCTTGTCCCTCATTACTAGTTTTCGCCCTGTGATCAATTGATTTTTTACCTTGAACTGAATGTTTACGTTTCTTATTATTAGGTTTGGCTGGGGACGAAGATCGCAAATTATTATTATTTTGACTACTAGAATTATTATTCAAAAAAATTTTTGCTTGGCCCATACTTTGACTAGAATTTAATTGATAGCGAAGCGGGTTATTTTGAAAAATGGCACGAAATACTTTTCCTGTTGCAGATCCCTGTACAGGGATGCATTGAAAGCTATTTGAATTATTTGAATCTACCTGCATTGGAGTAATGCATACAGTCCCATCGCCATTCGGATGTAGTTGTTGAATGTTAGCGACCATTGTTTGATACATTGATGCAGATACTGGAACCGTTATCATGCTACTAACTGATACCGGATAACCTGAAAAGATTATTATTATTATATATATATTCTTCTTTTAGAATAGAATTTCAAAGGAAATCAATTTAGTAGAATATTTACCTTGACCATCTTCTCCAGTTATAATTAATTGTCCATCTTGAGCAAGGGTCGCTTCTGTAAGATCAACAGTCATATTTTCATGTCCATTGGCATCTGTTAAACCTTGAACTGTTTGAATAGTTGCTCCTGTTTCACCTCCTGCTGTTGTATGAAGCTAAAAATTTTCATAAACAAATAATAAGAATAAGGATGTTTTTAAACTTTTAATGTTAATGTATACCGTTGCAACACCCTGAACCTGAGCTGTTGTTCCATCTGGAAGTGTTATGATTGGATTATTTGGATCCACCTGAATGAGAGACACAGTTCCGTCTGCATTTTGAATTGTAGACAATACAGTTTGTGTGTACTGTAATGGAAAAGTCTGAACTGAATTTATTAATATAAAAATGTATAGCACTACAGCTAATAGAAAAAAAAAATGAAACAATTTTTAAACAAATGATGACAGAACTGGAAAGCAAACAACTCAGAAAAGAATCACAGTGTTAAGTAAAGATGTAAGAAATTTACGAATGTTTGTAATTATAATTTATAATTATATGAAACCGCATTTGATGGAGGGGCGATATTGTGGAGCCTGCTAGTATAAATGCTACGTAGTTGAATCTATCCACTGAATTATTTTAATTGCAAACAATATAAATAAAAATAAAAATAAGGCCCTCTAATGACTAAATGAAATTCTTTCTCCTGAACTTTAAAATAATGTTACTAGAACACCCATAGAATATGATTATTCTTCCCCAGAAAAACGGTAACGCAGTTGGAAAAAAGCATTAGTTTTCACAGACAGATAATAATATACCAAGGAAACACTCGAGGATACGAGATTTTATATTTTGTATATTAAAAAGATGCTAAGTACTTTTTGTACGTGAAAACAGAACAGGTTAAGCACTGCCGATACACTAGCAACGGAGTTATATGACTCGTTCTAGCCAATGCAGAACGAGTGAAGAAAACCAATTTTACGAAAGTATGTATACCTAAATATTTTTATACCGTAGATGAAAACATAGGACATACTAAATTTGTCATTCCATTTGTAAAGTACACAAATAATGCCGGTAGAGCAATGTGGACTGGACACGCACGCATAATATTAAAAGTGATTCCTTGTTGTTCCATATAAAAATTTCGGATTTTTACGGTTACTGTGAAAACGATCAGTCCTAGATGTTGTCTTCAGAATGGGAAATTCTATGGTTATAATCATTTTACTGTCAAATGAACCGTTCTAGAAATTGGTATGAAAAAGCACTTCACCAATCAAGCTTTCGGGATGCTCATACGAAATTACATACGGGCATTCATCCAAGGTTCAATTCTAACTTTTTTACTTGTTAATTCATATTTTCCGAAATACAAAAAAAAAAATCAAATTAATCACACACACTTTACGAGCATCTAACGCCAGATTTAAAACAACAACATTACATCTTTACATTATCACTGCTTTGTGGAAAAAAAAATAGGCTGAAAACGAACACTGAAATGAATAGAAGGCTTTTCAACTAAAAACAAAACAAAAATCATTCATTATTTTAGATGAAAGCCGGCAGTTGGTGAATGGAAATCAAACGCAAATAACAAAATACTTCCAAGGCACAACAAGAACAGAAAAAAACAAATGGAAAAGAATGAACAACTGCAAACGTTAGTAACGGTAAATGGTTAGTACGAACATCGACGTCACTCAAAGTCATCGGGTCGAGGCAAACCTGAGCGTTTGCGATTGTTTGTGCTGCATTTGATTGCATCTCAATCTTTCCCGCCGATCCATTCGTGTGTGACATATTTGAATTTGTATTAATAATTGTTCCAGAACTGTGAATCTTGAGAACTCCAACCTGTGGGAAATTTTCAAATTGGGTAGGGAAAATTTTTTTGTGAGATGAATCTTGTGAAGATAAATACATATCTACATACAGTATCATAAATAAGATTCCACACTTATATACTTACGTTATTGTTAACTGTTGAGGTATTCGTGGAGGCAGTAGCCGTTGTAGCATTATTGACCATTTGTTGGACTTTTTCTTCTTCATCCGAAAATGTTGGCAGTAAATCCTCTCGACCATGATATCTGTAGCAGTTTATAACAATTTTTCTAAGTGCGTGGGTCCAACTTATCTAAAATATTGAAAAATTTATTATGTGTATGTTGTGTGTGGGTGTATGTTTGAGAGTTAAATACCTTTTGTTTTTCTTCTTCAGTTCTCGCATCCATTCGAACATTAGCCCAAGGAAGCTCTTTAGGCCACCAAGGTGGTCTTGTCGATTCTCGACCCCATCCCGGTTTTCCTCTTCCAGTGGAATACTTTAACATTAGAGGTATAAAAGCCCTCAATTGTGCTTGAGTCATTTTCTCCACTGGCGTGGGAATTCCATCTATAATAAGAGGTGGAAGCTCAAACAGTGAAGGATCTTCTGGTGGCGGAGCTGGTGCTTGTTGTGCCAATGCAGTTTCCAATTCCTCCATGACAATACTTTTTAAATTGCGTACAACATCTTCTAAAGGCTTTGCCCCAAATACTTTGTAGCTTGTGTTCGGTTTTCCTGGTGTAGCAACAAGAACTATTGCTTGTTGGCCCACTCGTCCAGTGAATTCAAATATAATCTGCCTCAATTTACGTAAAAGGCGATTTTGTTGCCTTTTTCGAATCGATGGATTCGTTTCGAATGAATGTGGTCGCTTGCGTTTTTTTGCTGATGCTATTGCTGCTGCAGCTGCTACACCAACTGGTCCTGCTGCCGCTAATTGCGATTGAATTTCATCGCTCATTGTCATAGTTAAGAGGTCTTTACCATCTTCGTAGCCACTACCTGGACTACTTGGTGGTTCATCATCGTCATCATCTGATTGACCACTTATCACACAATCTTCGATCATTTCAATTTTATATGTCTTATTATTAACTGTAGTCGTGTGGGTAGTTGTGCTTGTTGTTACGGTGGATACGTTCATTTTTGGATTATTTACTAAAAACTAACTGAAGATTATATTCTTTGGTTTCGATTTTGCTCAGTATGATTTTTAGTCCTGCTATTTTCTTAAGATTCAAATATGCTGTAGCTGAAAATTATAAGAAAAGTTACTTTGAAATGTTGATCATCAACAAAATGCCTAAAACGACTGTATTTGGTTGGTGTCGATGAGGTTAAATCCAATAGGTAATGCACCAACCATTATAAATACAAATAACATATTTCTAGGTCCAAACGAACAATAAGGATACGATCAGGCTAAGCAATTAACATATTGAATGCAGGTAATAGAAATCTGCACCATATACCTACCACATTGACAAGAAATGCGACTGTTTTTCATTTTCAAGTTTTGAGTTTTTAGCAGAGTTCTTTCCTGCTAATGGTATGTTTCAGACGAGTCACAATATGGAAATAAAAAGATGAAAACGAAATTGAATTATTCACGTTGCGACGGGGTAACAATACATATTACACAGCAGGCTCTTAACTGGATCCGGAAAGGATCTCAAGTTATAGGGAAACCCAAAAACAAACATTTTAAGAAATATCGCATATTGGATCATGGAGTGAACTAAAAACTTTCGTGAAACGGGGAAGAATTAGTTCTCGACTAACAAAATATAAGCGCAGTGTGATTAATGTATTATTTACATTGTGTTTCAAATCTACATCAACCCCATTTTGAATGAACCCTAAATTTTAACTTCAACTAAGTGTGTGGCTCATATGGGGCTTCCTGCAACACCAAACCCTTCTGTTGCCAAGAGGTTGGAGCGTGGCTATATGGTAAGATATATATCACTACTCACTGTTACTGCTAGCTCCTTATAATTTAGTAAGTAAAAAATCAATGCGAAAACGTACAGCTCATACGATTCTTTTTCACCCTACAAAAACCAAACCCAAGCGCAACTCCCCCATTTAGTTCTGTACGCAGCGCAAAATAAGGGGCTTATTAAATGATACTAAGTAAAAATCGATGTTCTCCTTATCAAGTCACGCATGCACCCCTCAAGAAATAAACTCATTCATTCATTCAAAGCCGCCGAAGGGTGAAGGTGAATGCACCCTTATTACACCCCCTTACTTTATATGTATTTGTGTTGTACGTATACATTTTACTATGCCTCTGGTGTATGGATGAGCGACACACAGAGACCCTACGGTATAATGCTTGAAAAAAGAAAAATGGATACGCACCACCTCCCATCAGCCCCAACTCAAGTCTTGACAAGAAGAAACTATTTTCTTCCTATAAAATCTAATTTTACATGCTACATTCTTAAAATCGGCACTGTACATTTAATGGAAGGATTCTTCATTAGGTTGACATATTGACAAGGCCATACGGATAAGAAAAACCCTTGTCGAATTGGAAAGATGCAAAAAAAAAATCCGTAACCCAAATGTCTTTAAACAAATGAAAATCATTTGAAAGCAAAACGTGTAAACACTGAAAAACACTGAAAGATTTTGTTTGGCATAGAATTGCATTGTACATCCCTACACCCCTGGTGCCCCGTATTTTTCGAGTCTGGCTGGCCCGCTGATGTCAAGTCAAGTATATATGTAGTACTCCAAAGGGTGAAAAACTTATCCATTGCGATGAATGGGGCCATTTACACAGTAAATTTTCTTTCGCTATAAATCTATGCTAACCAATTGAAAATCCCCGGAAATATTTAGCATAACTTAAATAAAAGGTAGCGGGACCGCATCCACACGAAATTTGCACCCATCCAAAGTAAAATAAGAAAAATAGAGCAAGCCCAGTTTAGAGTCTGGCTGTCACGACTGCGTACGCACCTGCGTGTGGTTTTTAGCGAATTTCCACTGTTTTAGCCGCTTAACGGGAACATTGCGCACAAATTTAAACACTTTTCGTCACTTTTAATTAAATTTTGCACATTTTTCGACATTTCCCATTCGTTTGAAACGCGAGCACAAAATACGCCACACATTTCTTGTCCAACTTGATTATCGATCGATTTATGTATGTATGCGACGAAACTTTTTTAACCTTACGGCAGAGGGGGTGTGGAAACTGTCAGATTTCACACATGCGTGCCACAGTTGCAAGATTTGTCAGAAAGCCCTGCTAAATTGAACGATTGGGGAAATCTGAGAATTTGTTGCCTTCATTCATTTCTGGTGGAGAAATCCTGGAAAATTGCCATTTTTTGCCTTTTTCTCGGGAACCATGAAAAATGTTTTGATGAAATGATATGTATAGGGGCCTATTCTTGAATTACAATGTTTTTACGAATTCAGCAAATAAGGAGTGGTTGAACCCCATTCGTTATATATCGAATGGTTTGTGTATGAAAATGACGAATATGGATTTCAAGAATTCATTTTGAATGGTTTTGACAGTTTAACGAGTTACGGAATCTGCCTTCGTTATTCAAGAATAGGTGGATTTCAAGAATACCCACATTCATTTTGAATTTTGACAGCTTAACGTATACGGAATCAGCCATCTTGAAAACTGTATAATGTCAAATTACTATTACTTCAGCTGCCATGATTTTTCATCATGCAAGTTCGCTGAAAGTGTGCAAGTTATGCAAGCTGTAGTATCTCGTGTAACCCCCGGGCCACGGGTGAAGCGCGAATTACAATTACGACTTCGACTTTGCTCAAATGGTAAGTACATGTCGCAAGATACAATTGCAACTTCGCCTTCGACTGCGACTCCGACTGAGATTAAACTTTGCTCAAAGTGAAAGTTGGTGTTCGCTGTGGCCAACTTCAGTTCAATCGCAGATGTCGGGACTTCTGGTTTGTTCAAGGAGTTGAAGCTTTAATTTAATAACAAATTTCACCTCAGCGTCGACTTCGACCTAAAATCAAGTCGCAGTCGACAGATCAGACGTAATTGTATTTCAAGCTTAAGGGTCCGACTGTGGACGCCACCATGCGGAAGAGTAAGAAACTGTGGACGCCGCCTCTTCGTATAGGGTTGAATATTGAATTATGAGGCTCCGTTTCGGAGACAAGTTTTCTGATTTCCCGCCGAGAGGCGTAAGTATCAATCATCACTCATGCTTGCGGAATACTATTCAAACTACTGTTTTTGTTTTTGTAATGCAACAAAAAAAAAACACGTAAAGCTGCATGCAAACTCGTTAAAAATAAGACGCTGATAATTAAATTATTATATTATCACCAGTGAACCAAGCTCCTAAAATTTGGTCGTTTTTTTTTCAAATGCACAATGTTACATTACATATACATACATACCAATTTATTTGTGTATAAAATCCAGTCATAGGCCCGTTTAATGATCTTCAGAGCAGAGCAGAGCAGCTCAACTAATAATGTCGATTTCCATTGATATTATACAAAAAATGCACGCCAATCAATGAAAAAACGAGTTCAATGGAGCAACTTCTTAACGCAATGAGAATTAGCTCAATCTGTGGCATTTATAGATTGACATTTTCTGAAAAAACACACCGAAGTATGGCACATTATAATTATAAGCGCGGAAATTAAGTTATTAACAGGATTTTCCATTTTATTTTATAAATTAAATGAGTTATTACAACTTTACTTTGCTTTAAAATTAATTTCAGTGATCAGTCGTAATTGTAATTCAGGCCTTACTCCTTCGAAATAAGTAGAGCAAAAAATCTTGCTCTAGGTTACTTCAGTTCACTTTAGAGTAGACTCATTAAACATAGTTTAGGTCACACGGTACAAATGGATACAAGCGGTACAAGCTATGATCGTCTGGATTTGACATTTGAGTATGACATCATTTGCAAAAGTTTATGCGTAAAAAATGTCTAAATAAATATATATAAAAAAAATAGATACTACTTTGTTTTAATACCAAATTAAAGTATCTATGAAATAAAATTGCACGTATTTTAATATTTTAATTAAATCCAGTAAAATAAAACTATTAAATTTAAAACATCGAATTTTTTTTTCTCGACGATCATAATGATTAGAATAGCTGGACTAGATTGGCAAGCCTTTATAGCCTTTGTAGCCTATACACGGATATTATTAATTTAGAAACATTTTATAAAAAACACCTATTAATTTTTAACAATTTGAGACGATTTCAATATATATACAAAGGGCGTTTGGTTGGTGACATTCAAACCTGTTTTCTACCCTGCAAAATGAAAAATTTATTATGGTCAAAATTAATTTTTTTATAATGTTTCTGTTTTCACAAAAATAAAATGTTTCTTTGTTTTCCGAGCAAAATACGAAAAAAACAGGAAATCTAACACTTGCGATTTTAAAAATATGTAATCCCAAAAATAAAAAAATTTAAACGTCACTATAGTCACCACTTGCCAGCGAAGATTTCAATCACGCGACTTCCGCAAACGATTTTTATGCATTCTTCTATAACTAATTACACACATATATGTATGTAGCTATACATGTTAAATTACACTCTATTATGAGACCTTCTCTGATGGGAAGATCTGAAACTGCACTTAATATTTTCAAAAAAAAAAAAAAAAAAAAAAAAAAAATTACGCCAGCCTCACAAGAAAAACAATCAAATTTAACCGCATTTTAAAATATAGTTAAGATTTTTTTTTAACCTAGAAACAATTTTATTTAAATTAATTTTGTCGTTAATTCCATAATGTTGATTAATTTGGTCACAAAAAAGCCCTTCACCAGGCAGCTAACATTAATTCAAATTAGCTAGACACCCAATGATGAGCCGACTTGTAACCCGTTTCACGCAAAAACTAACATTATTACTTGAGATAATTGAATTGAAATAATTATATCACTGCAAAATATTATAATTGTGAAACTTTAAAAACAAATTTAATTTAATTTTAATTTTTGTTTTACTGGCATATGCGTGTAGCTCAGAAGTCCGATTAACAGCGTCATGTCCGACAATATCCTTTTTATACTGGCGATAAGAACGCATGTGATGATAAAAATGTGGTCGGCAGCGGTTGCAAAACTTATCCCACCGCAATTGTATTTTTTTTTTTTTTTTATCAGGATAACTCTTGCTGAAAATATTACACATGACTTTAAACGAGAAAAAGAAAAATGTGTGGCTATTGGTTAGTAAAAAATTTATGAATTTCTTACAATATTTAGCGATAACAGCTCGGTTTTTTCGGAGCCTCGTTTATTGACCCATGGGAATACAAAAATGGTAGTCATTGCATGTAGGTACAACGGTTAGGAATGAGATTTGAAAAAAGACACATTTAATTTTTATTTGTCTTTCCAGTTAGGTAACTAGATTTTCTTTTTTTCTTTGATCTTTTGGAAAGTTTCGTTTCCCGGTTTTATGAGATGAATTGGCTTTGGTTGCATTGTGTTCGTAGGAAAAAAGGCAAAAATGGTGTAGAAAGTCGAATATTTCTTATCGTATGTAGGCTAAGTAGAACACATTCTATATTATTCTAGTAGTATTTAAGATGAAAAAATCTTGTCACTAACTTTCAGCTCAAAATGCTTTAATAAGAATCTGTGCAGACACACTTTAAGGGAGCAAATTTTTATACCCTAGATGAAATATTAACATCCTGGTGAAGAATTTGCTAAATTGCGACACTTTACAATTGGAGGGACAGTAATTAATAAAAAAAATTTTTGCGAAGTAGAAACAAGTGTTTTTTGAAAAAATGTGAACACTATAGTATTAACATCCTGGTGAAGAATTGCTATAACATTTTGCTAAATTGCGCACTTTATAATTGGAGGGATAGTAGTTACATTTCTGCTTTTTTTTTTTTTTACATTTATATTAAACAATACTCATCTGATAGCGCTCCTATAATCCGTCAAAGAACATAATGACGCGGTAACTCACTCCATAATATTTCCCTATCGCTTCAGTTAAAGTGGTTTGTTTTTAAAATGATTTTGGGTTTCTTAACTAATTATATATTAAAAGCTATCATTCTATACATACATACACATGGGTGCACATTTTTGATATGGAAATACACAACTGGTTTTCATTTGAAAATGATTAATTTGAATTTTAAAATTGTTGTTCATAAATTGAAAATGATTGCTGCAATAAATTAAATAAAAAAAAAAAAAAAAGACTTACATAAATGTACTGTATACATTCCAACGTAATTTGAAATTGGCTGTCAAATGATATGAATTCGTTACACATTCTTTTATTTTGAAACTTTGTTTATATCAGCATAATTATCTATAAATATGTAAAAGAATATTTTTATATTTCCGCTTCTGGCAACTGATAGCAATAAAAACAGTTTTAATTATTAAAATTAAAATCAAGAAGTCAAAATACTTTAATAACCTTTAAAAAATAGTGGCGCCTGATTAGATGATATCACTGTAGGTACCTACATAACACCAATTTAAAAGGTATATCATCTCCTTGTAATACAAACGTCTAAAAAGAATTTCCCTCTTTGTGTATGCACTAGGTAACTAAATTAAATAATTGTTATAAAAAGAGATAAAAAAATCAAGAATTTTTATATATTTTGACAAAAGAATGACGACAGCACTTTTAACCGGACCATACAAAACTATGATAAACTGTATTTCATCAAACGTTCCACACAGGAAAAGTTAAGTGTAGAGAAACAGCCGATATTATTCGAGTATATATATGACAGCGACAGAAGGCTCGCATAAGTACCTAAATTTACATATATATATATATATATATGTAAATGTATATACAAATATTTAGATACCAAGTAGCCAACTCGTCTATGAAAATCAATGTTCACAAGAAAACATCTAATAAATAGAAGAAAAAAAACCGACACTCAATATCAAGCCCTCAACCTCATTTATAGATTTTTCCCCATCTCTTTTAGTAGGTCACGTGCGATAGCCACTCCGACGACAGCACCCTTGTTCCAAATTTCTTTATAAATTCTCCTCCATATAACACAACTTTCTTAATTTTAATATTTTTCACTACATACTATACGCATTAATCAAAATGGAGATAATAAGGGAATAAGGGCACCTATATACTCGATTTTAATTAACTGCACAAATTCTCTCAAAATTGTAAATAAACAGAGCCTAGAGGGGCTACGTTTTGATAATTGTAGAATTAACTGATGCTGCAAGCTTGTTTTGTTGTTGTTTGAACTCACGTGATGAGACCCAACCACCCACTTTGACCGGAATTTAACTATTTTCACGGTGAGTGTAATAAATAATTCCTCTTGCGATTTTCTCGTGTTTTCATTGGTTTACTTGCTCTATTTTTGCCGACCCGACCCCCGATAAAAATCACAACAAACACACGAGGTGTAGATACTTTGAGGATGCGCACTATATATGCCGTATATTTATTGCTGCAGGATATTTAACTGTAAATTTCATTGGAGTACCAGATTTAAGAAAGATTTTTGAATAGAGATCAAGAATTTTATGAGAAATTTTCTAAAAACGATGTAATATATATTTTTATCGAAAATTTAGAAAGTTGCTTCTTTAAATTTTATAAGGTTGTCAGAGAATCCCTTCCGAATTTTTATATACAAAGGCGTCGGGAAAATTGTCAATCGCCTATCCTTTAATCTCATAAAGGAACATTATGACGAAAATGGTAGATGTTCTTCATTGTAGTCTTTTTCGTACGATAAAATTCAGTTGGACTTATGACTTAAATACGTACTAAAAGATGGTGTTTCAATCAAAATAGTTCTGGGTCACACTGCTCAGCGGGTACTTAGGCCAAATAATAATGCCTAAGCCTACCGAAAATAGACTTGTAACGAAATTGATTTTTCCACAGAACAAATATCACAAAAACTCCACTCATCTGCTAGAGATAAATCCGAAATGATACAAATTGATGATGAATTCTATGTTTAATTTTTTGCACTTTACAACTCCAAAACAATATGACTATCAATATATGGTTAGTTCGTTGGAGAGAGAGTTGAAACTGTTGAGTAAAAGTGAGGAATATAGAATGAAGATATTATTTATATAGGATACAGTTCAATTCACTGCAATTACCATTACTTTTGCAGATATTCTTAATCCTTAATTCCCATTCCCTTTAACTCTAATTTTTTATAAAATACTATAAGGCTTTCCTCTTTTACGTGGAGTTTACTTTGTGGAGCAATTAACTTTTAAATTGTAGAGGAGTCAATAACTAACTCGGCGAGATTAGTTCATTCTCCAGTATAAACTTGAGATAAGTAGATACGTCGAGAACCAACACATCTATCCTCCGAAAATGTAAAAAGATATTCTAAAGCCTTCAGTCGTAATCCGTCAACGAAATTTCAGCAATGATATAATGTGATATTCCTAGTAAACTAATTAAAATGGCCTTTATGAACTGATACTATTAGAATCAAAAGATAATCGGTATTAACTGGAATAAATTTGTCACAATTTCCATCCGTAAAAAGAGCAATTATAAAGGAATTTCCTTATTAAATTTTACATTCAAAAAGCACTTGAAATCATTAAGAGTTAGAAAGATAAAAATATTATGATTAACAATATTTCTGGATGTGATCTTCTTTGGGGTTTATCTTCTCTTGTCCAGATTATAGTATGTATTTCGATTCAGGTTTCAGGTCCAAATCTTACGCTTGTGATGAACTTTTCCCTAATTAATTAATTCTGTGTACGATTTTTTTCATCCTTTTCCGTGAAGATCTTTGCAATTTTTGAATATTCTGTGCAAGAGTTTTATAGTCCTAGACTCATTTGACCGTTCTTATCAAATCAGTATCGTGCTCACAGACATTTTGAAATGTAAAAATTGTAAGAAACAACTTTGATGCTAATGCTTACTGTTTGTACAAACGCCTAATTTTCCTTACTTATTCTTTAACATTTTTGCCTTCTTATACCTGCAAATACAGAGACGGGAGCAGATTTAATTGAAAATCATTAAAATTAAACATAAATTTTATTTCAATCACATTTGTTAAACATATATAAAAGCGCAGAGTGCGATATTTTCATTTAGATAAGTTTGGAAAATTCATTTACATATAGTAATGTCGGATAAAATCGCCTTTTCTTAAAGAATTTTATCAAACAATAACAAAAGCTTTGCAACATAGAAATGATTTTTTTATGAGAAAAAAAAAATAAATAAAATAAACAGACTCGCCTTGAAACGACTAATAAAGCAGAGGTACTACCCAAACACTTTCGAGATCAAATATGAATTTAATCTAAGAGTAAGGCGTGCGAGGGTTGACATTTATCATTTCCGTGGTACTGGAAAGAAAATTAAAAGAAAAAAAAGATAAGAAATTCTGTAATCATTGAAAGTTAGATAGCAGTAAAAAAAATTATCACACAATAGGAGAACCGCAACACAGCGGGTACTCTTGTTGCGTTCATTTGACAATGTTGTGCGCTTGATAAGACACAACAATAATGCTAGGGGCCTCAACTTGAAATATTATGTACAAACCTTTTGCTGCACTTGATATGTATGAACAAAAGAATTATTCCCAATAGAAGGCAAACACAGCCAACGACGATATAAGCAATTCCTAAAAATGGATTTTTACCACCAAGAAGAGAGGTAGTTGAAAGAATCATTTTCTTGGATCCATCAAACTCACTGACTGAATATCCTGCAAACGGAATAAAAAACAATAAAAATTAAAACTAAATTATTTAAGATGCGTGAACTTACTATACTGGACGTGCAAAGTATAATTTCCTCGTCTTAAACCCTCCTCAAAGTAATCCTTACTGTGATCAACCCGACGATACAGCTTTCGAAAGCTTGGTAACGCTGCTGTTCTCATCCAAACGATTAAATCTTCATTCTAAAATTTCAAAATTCATTATATGCCTTCATCAATAATATTGGTCTTAATGAGTCTAATACATACCTGAAAGCCATTATTGTCTGAATTATCAGGATCCAATTCCCAAAGGTTTTTTGACCATGCTTTCGGTTTTGCATAGTTCTTCAGAGCTAAAAAGTGTATTGGAAATATTCCATTATTTTATTTTTTCAACTATATATGATATCAGTGTTGGCTTTACAACTTACTTTCATTCAATACTCCTTGAGGATTTCTAAACTTGATTTGCTTATCTGATGGCCAAGCGATCCCTGTATTTAGTAAAGTTACATTTCGATTGTGTTCGTGAGAATAAAGCTCTAAAGTGTCTGAAATTAAAATAATAATTGCAAAATGTCTATTAAAACTTAAATTCTTACCATTAAAAAGAGAGTTAGCAATAGCTCCACAGGGAGCGATTGGTTTTTTATCAGCATCATCTGAATATGCAAACGGTATACAATCTGTTGATGGTGTCGGCGAAATTCGCCCAAGAAGCTGATCATCATCGCGTGATTTTACATATCTTCGGTGGTTTTGATAGTAATTGCTTAAGCCATAATACATGTACACCTTTCCCTGTGTACAGGAAATTAAAAAATATTACAATACAAACATTCCAAAATCGATTTCTTATTCATGTGACACTAAATTTGCTGTGCTGAGTGGAGTAAAAAGTTTTCCATCCCAAAAATATTTGTTTGTTTATTTCATATTAATAAAAGAACAGATATCTATCTGAATGTGAGCCACTTTTTATCTTTCCTGTTGATATTTATTTGAAATTATAGAAAACAATGTTGCCTATATCCCATTGACTTCTGCTAATAAATGTCGGGCATTTACAGAGAAAATGTCGATTCTGAGAGTTCTGTTAAGCAGTCCCTTGTATTAACTTTTATTATATTCGGGACATAATGTTATGTATATGATGCAGATACTTACAATTTTTCCATCTAGAGTTCTGTTTAAATTGACATAGTAATCAGGGGAACATTAACTTGTTTCACAAGAAAGCAATGGTAAACTGGTAGCAGCGTGCTTTGGTAGTTAATTAATTCATTATCTTCTAAGTTTTTTTATGATCTGGAGTTCCTTTAGAGTCAAGAGTAATCTTATACCGACTTCTTAAAGATACAAGCGGCATTGTCTTATTATTTTATAGAATTAGTGAGTGTGTTAATATTAGCCTGACTATCGATAAAAATTCTGTTTTAAAATCAGACATGCCTTTATTTAGAGTAACAAACAGCTGGGCCAAAACGATAGGATTTCAAAAAAGACACATGAACCTACACCGACCTCCATCTCTTGAACAGCATTGTACATACCAACATTAATTTTTCATTCTTCTAGTTGAAGAACACCACACAGGCTACTCTCAGTCTAGTAAATTTTAAGTGTTTCAAAAGATATACGATAAATTGTGGGGATTTAATTTTTGAGACATCGCCGCTACAATATGAACAATTTTGAGAAGATCAGTTAAAAACATAGTTAAGAAGACCGCCTCCCTTGGTTTACGAATTTATTTCTCCTGGTTCAATAAAAATGCCAATTAGAACTTTGCCTTATTAAAGCAATTAGCGACATCCTAGCTTTGTAAAAGTTAGATGAAGACAAAGCTAACACTATTCGCATCAATAAATCGATCGATGGCGGTATGAAGACTCTCTAGCAAGTAAACACTTTCCTACATTCCTAAAGCCTTCCAATCATAATATCAGGGTTAAAAAAAACTTATGATCCTACATAAACCCAGCTGCTTGAATTGATATTGATTCTTATAACAAGATTTTGATACTTAGATTATTTGAACAAAAAATCGCAGCTGCTTTTTTTTTTTATATAGTGTGTGTGCATATATGTAGATACTTACCAAGAAATCCTTAGTTAAAGTGAAATCAATTTTACAGTCACAGGGTGCACTTCGGTTTGCTTTTATAATGTCTGCACATTTAATACTGGTATTAACCCATGTGCAATCGGTATAATCAATTATATGCTCCCTGACTTCATCAGAGAAGTACAAAAGAGCTATTCCCACAGGAATGAAAGCAATTCCAATTATAAAGAATGTTGGCAGAACAGTTCCTGCAGTTAAAACTGGCTGCCAGGCTGGTAGGCGTTGCTGTTTAAAAGCCGAATCTACAAAAAAATATAAAAATCTTAAATCGTACAAAAGAGTCATTTGTGTTATCTATATTTTATTCAAAGAAAGAAATTACTCACCTGAAGGTCGCTTCGATTTTACATGAATTTCCTGATTTTCCATTTCTGTTGCCATTTTTTCTTCAGGCTTTTCAATTAATTTAAAATTCTGACTCCATTAAAAGTTATCTGAAGGTGATAAGAAATCGATATTTTACAGGATTCTGGGGAAAACTTTCTACTTTTCAAATTTTCTTGACGACTTGTTGTTGACACAACCACTCAAGATTTTTGACAACTGAGGTGAATAAATTAAATATGGTTTACAGCGGAGAAGTTGTGTGATGGCGATTTGAATCACGACTAGCTTATGGTGAGAATCTTCGGTGAAGATGGCCAAAGTCCCAAACGACACTAGTGCCAATAGTTTTACTCCTGTCCTGTTGCAGGGAAAGTCACATGGCGCCCCCATCCAGGAAAAAAATTTTCCCGGACAAACACCAATTTATTGCATGCAACACCTAGTTTTGCCAACGTACTGGTTGGACGAAATTGCTCAGATGAAATAAGTAGGGCTTTTAAGAATACTCGTGTAGGATGGTCCATTGGGTCGCAAAACTGAGTTTTTTTAAGCCTCCTGCCTTTAGTCGGCGGTAGGAAGCAGATTTCTCTACAATTGTTACAATCAGTTAGATCATCTTATAAAATTGTCACTCCAAGACGCCTTCTGTTTTCTCCTCCGGGAAGGTACAGGTGTTTCGTGATATTTATGAATGGAAATGAAGACGGCTGCTTGGATCTTTGCATCCACTTCAGACGGGATGTCGCCTATTCCTGTTACTTGAAAAAATGTTCCTTCCATCTGCTGTTCCATATTGCCGTTTTTTAACCCACCATTTTAGAATGCTTTATATGAACTATATTTTGTTATATGGTAGGGCAATAGTAGACGTACTGTTTATCTTCTGATCCAAGCACCAATTCTGTTGGTTTTTATCTCTTTCAATGTGTTTGCTTAACATCTAAAATGGTCTTCAAGCCAAGCTAGTTTTATTGCTGGTCTGCTTTTATATGTTTATGCTTTGTTAACATTTATAATAATTCAAATTTGATTCTTGGTTATAGATTCTCCACATTCCATTATCCAATGAGTTCGGTTCTTGTGCAACTTGGATGAAGAGTAGATTTCTAAAAAAATGAAAAAAATAGCGGAGCATATTTCCGTCTGGATCCTTATTAAAAAAAATAATGTTAAACCGAAAATATACGAGTGTATTTTTTTAATGCATTACAGTTG
Organism: Dioctria rufipes; assembly: GCA_963924295.1. NCBI lineage: Eukaryota > Metazoa > Arthropoda > Insecta > Diptera > Asilidae > Dioctria > Dioctria rufipes. The sequence goes on from OZ002742.1 coordinate 194,978,271, forward strand.
GATAGAACTAAAATTTCACTTAATTCTAGTTTTGAAATTATACATTTTATTTTCTTAGCGTACAATGAAAAATTATAAAATGTGTAGGTACAATAAAACAATCAAAATCAGTCATAATAATAATAACAAAATAAAAAACGCTATGTCTATGGATATATCGCAAAAATTTTGGTACGGAGAAAACCAATTTGGTAAGTAGTCTTCTCAATCTATCTATCGAAATTTTTAATGAGAAAGGTCGGTAGTAAGAAAAAAAACACCATCGTGGAATGCTTTCTTCGTTTATAATATTTTTGTGACATACGTTTTTCTTAAATTTGCGCGCCCACATTCTTCCATTTCAACATCTAGGTAAGTCTTAAATTCTCTTATAGGCAATGAAGCGAAGATAATAGACACAAAAGACTTTTTCGGCGATTATAATTTTCCTTGAAAGTCGGTACAGTTTAAGCGAAAGCTCTTGCAAAATAAACAAAAGCCTTTTTATACAACACGAAACAAAATGGCCAATTATAGCCGAATTTTCAGTCTGCCCTGAACTAAAGACTCATACATATTATCATTAAGAATAAAACAGTGGCCCAAATTATGAAAGATGTGTCAGCTCAAACGCATAAAGATCATGTGAATAATGAATTAAACTTGATATTTTATTTTTACTGTGAAATCTATGAATTACACAAGTAATATAATCAAAAACCAAATGCACACAATTTGTATTGTTGTTGCTACTATTTTTTCTTCTTTCTCACGTTCTAATTATCTCTTTTAACCACTTAAATCGACTAGACTTTCATAAGCAAAGAAATTTATCCTAAAAGGAGGTACTAATAATGATTTCACAAAGTTTGAATTGCAACTGTGAATTAATAAAAACGTTTCTTTGTTTTGGTAATTGGATTCTTTTTACAACTGGCAGGTTCAATACTAAAGTGAAAATTCATGAAAAAAAATGAAATTTGTTTATAAAATTTTCGTACAGTAGCTACACCTATGTATGTACCTGTGTGTGGCAAACTGGAAAAATACCACGAAAATAAGTTTACTTGATTTTTTTTTCTGATGCTATTTAAATATAAACTAGATGCATTAAGATGAGGAAGAAAAAAATTAAAATTTTTGTAATTATAATGAGCGCTCATTGCTTCATTTTAAATTTGCTCCTCTGCTCTTGTTCTTCTCAGCACAGAGAAGAATTGCAATGGAAAAAATTAAGTGATCCAAATTTTAATTATTCGAATAAAATTTTTATTTCAAGATGTGCGCTGACTTTTAAAAGATAAGTTGTTCTCACTTTTAAATTTATTATTATTTGTACTAACATTGAATCGATGACATTTGCTATAAAATTCACATTTAAAGGGCGGTATGCTAGAGCCAAGGAATTGAATTTTTCCACTTATTTCCTAAAGAAAACTTGACATTTGACAATTGTGTGATATCTTAGACAATAAAGAAATGGAACTCCCAATGAAAAATGAAGATATACGTAAAACAATTTTTAGTCCTCTATTTGTCACCTTAAAATTAATTGATTTACTTCTTGTAAAATCGCCGTTCTTTCCTTCATTTTTTCTAATTAAATAAGTGTATTGGTAATTATTTCGAAGTATTGACATAAATAGATTTTCCGAAAAAGAACATCCTTTTGTCAATTGAGAGCTAAGAGTGTTCCTGTTCGAATTTCTTTTCTCTAGCATATTACTTGGAGAATTGGCACAGAAAAGAATTCCTTGACCTGTTTTTACATAATTTTTGTATAGCAACAGGAATTCTTTGGCTTTGGCATACCGCCCCTTAAGTGTAAATGCTAACTTTTGTTAATTTATATTTTCTCATCGAATTCGGGACTAATACCAACAATCAACAATACTTAAAACAAGAAGTAAAGCTTTATATAATATTATAAAAAAAAAATCTCAAAGTGAGATCTATGAAGTCAGTTAATTCAACCAGCTGAATTGAATATCAAGTATAACACAATTTTAGTTCTTTTTTCCTTTCGTTGAATGGAGTTACATTCACGATACAAGAAATAAGAAAATATGCCTACTTACAAGAAGAAAGAACATTTGCAAAAATTAACGTGCCCAGAAGGGTGTGTGTAAAGTACATTGAAAACATTGCAAAACGCGCATTCGGACCGGCCTTTAGTTTTGAACTGAATTTTAAGTTTTCCAAAAGTTGTAAATTTATCGGTTTTCATATTGTGTTCATATTACAGTTAGAGAACCTAGCCGATTCTATACATTGAAGCTAAGAGAATTCTGGTTGGTTTGATCTCACATGATTTTTACTATATTAATAACATATTTTTGAAATCGTTATTCGTTACTAATACTTCTCCGTGCTTTCAGTAAAGAAAAAAAAAAAAAAACCAAACAAAAAGATCTTACTTACAAGCTACATATATAAAGATATTATTGCACAATTATGCATTTCGGTGTCCCCTAGTAAAATGTCATTAGGAAATAAACTTCTTAAAAAAAAAGCCTTGAATAAAAACGACAGGGAAAGTTACTATTTTAGCTAATCAGTGTGAACAAAATGAAAAATTTCAACTCTTAATTCCAGCATTATCGTCATATCTTTTACACAAATTTCATTGTAATTAAATATTTCCAAATTTAAATTATATGAAAAAAAAAAAGTACATTAAGCTTCACTCCGATATTGTGCTTTAATTAGATCATGATTTGTCGCTACCTATAATTTACATTGGGCATCTGTTCCTTTACATATTTCCTGAAAATTCAAAAACATTTAACTTACTGAAAAAGCAAAATAAATTGTATTAACATGTTTCATTTTGGCCGCAGGGAAAACCTTTAAAAATTTCGAGTTTTCATTAAGGAAGTTGAGTAATAAATATTCTTTCAAAATCAGTACTAAAACAGGTTTCTTAAATGTTCTACGAATACATTATAATTTCTTAAGTAAAAGGAACAGACCTATTGAGTCCACTATGACCAACTCTGCTAGTGTTGTACTTAGGATTGAAACACAAAAACAAAAAAACATAATAAATTTGTTTTGCATTTAGTTCTTTTTTTATCCGAGCTTTTGATGTTATAATTTTTTTTTCCCGTCATATATATCTGATCCACTTAACAAAAAAGTTGCAAGTGATCGCATTTTCTTGATTTGTTACACGGTACAACAAATCAACAATTTCTTGTTAAAACTGATTGTCTTCAATACTAAATAAAAAAAAAATATATGTATAATAAATAGAAAAAAAAATTAAATGACAAGTGCAATAAATATGATGAAATGAAAATCATTTAAACACTAAGAAAACAAAGCACATTTTTATACATCTACAATAATTGAAACATAGAAGTGATTTTAAGGAATAATTTTCAACGCGACTTATATCATAGTATCTGGCAGATATTATCATTTTAGAATCGTTTCATATTTTTTTTTGTTTTATATTTTTTTTAATACACAGGTATTTTTCCTTCCTGTATTTTTAGCTCCAATTTTGTTTCTCTCTCTCTCTCTCTAACTCTATCTTAATCTTAATTATTAATATAATAATAAAATTTAGCTTTGAATGCGGTAGGTAGGAGTTAGTGGAAATAATTTAAACATTTGCTTTAGCTACATCCTGATTAACACTTAGAGCAGGTTTTTTAACTGGTGATGGTTCTAATGATGGGTCACTTTCTAAGTCGATCTGTAATAAAAAACAAATAAGAATAAAAATGACATGAATTTAGAATTTAACAAAAATATCCCTGAAATACCCCGTGAGATTAGATGAAGAAATTTATCTAAATATTTCTTGACAAATTATGTAATTGGACACATGGCAGAATCTATTAGAACAGAATTAATCAAACCACACTACGTTTCAACACATCAAACATACAAAGACTGGTACCATAGAGGGATGTTTAATCTTAATTTTTCGTATTAGGTTGAGCGAGTATATTGAATGAAGACTTATGACATTGTCCTGAAGCTCAAATCAAATCGGTATACATATGTAAAAGGGGGCTATACAGTTGACTAAAATATCCGGTTATCTTCTAAGTTACGTCATTAATAGAGAAGCACCAGGATAATGTTACGGGTGAAGCTTTATGTCATTTTTAAGACGTTATCTATCATATTTTGATGAAGAACAACACCTGTATCATCCGCCAATAGGTATAGTGAAAAAAGTAAGGCTGAAATAGTTTGACGCGCATGTTAACACATGAATCTCTGAATGTAGAAAAACTATGCATTCATGTTAATAATGAAGGTGGTCGGTCAGAATAGATTGAAGAAGAAATATTCCACAAGAAATTGCGCATATAATTAGGTAGAATACACAGCTTATATAGAAATTAATTCCTTCCTACCATGATAATAACTTTGCAATAGGGACTTGCTTTTTGCCAAAAGTGTTTCAAGGAATTTATTTGATATTGGCAAAAACTAATATAGAATGTATGAGGAGGTCTAGTCCAAAACGTTTTATATTTCCATCGCTAGATATATTAAAAAATAGAATTTACAACAAATTTATTTCATTTACCTGCATAATCAAATTTTCAGACTGTTGTTTTTGCTGTTGTTGATCTCCATTTATGGTTAAATCTGTTGTTTCAATATTACCAACAGCCGAACTTGATACATTATCTAATTTAGCCGCTTGCTGCTGTGCTTCTCTTTCAGCTTCGAATTCTTTAAGAACATTATCTAAATTATATCGCCTGCGGTAGTTGACAAAAAATGTTCGAACGTGTGCCTCTGTTTTAGTTCCCATTGTTTCAGCAATTGCCTTAAGAAGAAAATAAAGAAAATTGATTTTCAAATTATCACAAATTTGTTGTTGTTTTTAGTATGGAAATTTAAAACTTAAATAAAATTACCTGAAAATCTTTTCCAAATTTTCTTACTCCATGGACGGCAAGCAAAAGCTCTTCATTAGTCCAGCGAGAATTTATTCGACTATTTGCTTCATGAGGACGTAAATCTTCAGAGCTTTCCGATATTTTCCGTTTTAATGAACTGATATTTTGCTTGTTTTGTTGAACCTTTAAAAGAATATAAACATAAAATGATAAGAAAAAACAGCCTTAGTACTGCTTATGTATTATGTATATTTTCCAAAAATTAAAAATCCATTACTATACCCATTCATCGCAAAAAAAAAAAAAACATTTTAATGCATAGAAATAAAGGAAAAATATAACATAGAAAGTAATATAAATAACTGTCACTACTGGTGATTGTTAATAGTTAGATGATTGGAAAATTTACTTTTTAAAATTCGTCCTACTATGAAAATTCGACTCACCACCTTTATTACCATACTGTGGCTGTGATTTGAAGTACACAAGCTGTCCCGTATGTGGTCTTACTCTATGAAGATCATGCTTAGACAAGCTAAAAATTGTAGAGAAGCGGCGGAGTCGCAACGGTTTCCGAGAGAACGTGATTTAAGATATTTGGGTATGTATTTGTATATCACCCTGTAACTTCTGAACGTTACACTCTTTGATGACGATTTTAACAGCGAAAAATTTCAATAAACCCCAGAAAGTGAGAAAATATTTTTTGGGAATGTGCTTTCAAGAAAAAGTGCAAAAAACGCGGAAAGGGTTACACATGGGTAGTGTCTATTTTAAAGAGAAGCTTTTGGGCTTCTTAAATTCAATATGAAAAATTTGTGTTGATGACGTGTTTCTTGATAAAAATAGTAGTTAAATAAAAAAAAAAAACCGATTTAAAATTCCGATATTTTAACGTTGTTGAGCCATAACTTCAAAACAGAGATAAGCAGGAGAAAAATTTATAGACCATAGAAGGGTCCAACGATTATCTAACAAAAATAAAATCATCATTATAGGGTGTAACGTTCAGAAGTTAAAGGGTGATATATAAAAACATACACAAATATCTATAAGTCCAGTTATCTCGGAAACTGTTAGGAGCCCCCGTCCCTTACAATTTTTTACTTGTCAAAGCACACCCTGTAGATAACAGTCTCATAGTCAGTATAATCCGATTTTTTTTTTTAATTTCGTAGATATAGCGGTAACCTACCACTACCTGTTAGAAAAATTTTAAATTCAAATTGTCTATCCGTTCATTAGAAAGACAAAAAGAAAAGGGTAAAAATATTCATTCCGTATCTGCCGAAGTCAAGCCACTGCTCACACAGGAAGTTACGACCATAGTACTCCTTTCAAAAAAGACAGGCATTCAGGCATTAATTGATATCAATTATACTTTGTTTAGCCTACTAAATAAAAGAAACATCTTTAACAGTTTCGTATGTGAATTCAAGGATGCAAACGCAGTTTCTATAGTCTAGATTCTAGAACTTTATGCGTTTCATTTCAAACATATTTTGAGAAAAAATAGAAGTACAATGTTCATTGCCGTATTTATAATATATCGAATTTGTTTGAAATTTAGATTTTTTTTTGTTTGAATGGACACTTAAAAATTGGTTTTTTTTTAATTATTATTAAGAAAAGCTCAAGGCTATGTGATGCAAAGCGCACAGCATGGCAGGAAGTAGATAAGGAAAGTATTAGCTTAGTGACGGTGAATCGGAAAAAAATGCTCCATCAAAAGAGATGGGAGTGGTTAAGTGTTTTAAAGAGATGAGGGTTTTAGACGAATTGAATTCGACGCAATCCGCTTTGCCCTAAGCGAGGATATTGTCAAGATCGCTCTTCAATGATCTACTTATGATACATGCGGCAGTCTCTCTGAAATATGCAAGAGTACAAAGGAGTAAGCGAAATCAAGGGTACTGTCATCAGCGAAACTATGGAAGGGGTTGATTATTAATGAAAATTCAGAAAAGAGGCGGAGAGATAACAAATTAAACCTGTGACGTCATATTATTTGCTTTAAACAAACACTTCGATTTTGATGTGGAACGAATCTAATGTACAAATGAATTCAATATGAAAATAATCATATAACTTGTGAGTATTTTCATTTTTGTTCACGCTGGACTATCTAAGTTCTCTACGCCATTCATATCACCAAACATTGGACAATTTGTAGAAGATAGCTGGTTATGACAGAACCTGATTACTTTGTGAATCTGACCCCCTTACCTTGAGTAAGTTAGAAATTGAAATATCACAAAATGTGGAGAGAACTAATAAAATCTCACCCATCCACTTTCTCTAGACATTAAAAAAATTACTATGTACATGCAACGGACTATTATCGAAGCAAAAAAAAAAAAAATCAACAATGTACAAGAAAAAAAAAAGCAATTTTCATTTTGCAATAGTCAATACTAAAAAAAAAAAGGGAAACAGAAAAATGTAATTAACAATTAAAAATGTTTTTTTTTTGTTTTTGAAAATTTTATGAAAAAAATCTTACTTGGCTCAATAAAGAAATTATTTCCCGTTCCGTATTTGCGAGCAGCTCATCTTGATTGCTATTAGAGCTAGCTAAAGCGACGATATCATCGTGATTAATATGCATACCCCGTGGTGGCTTACGTTTGTGTCGATCCGCATTACGGTCGCGATATCTTTTGCCAAAATATGGCCCAGTTGTTGGCCTTTTTGTACCGGTACGTCTATAGGGGAGTTATAGGAGTATTTTTTTTTAATTCGTTTTTTTATTAAATGAATTAAATTAAAATTTTGGGGTAGATAGCATGAAATTGTGTTTCTAGAAATTAACATAAAGAGAAAAATTAAGTTTAAGAAGAAGACTGCAGGCGGTAGAAATAATCAGGACTGTGTGTTGTCTGACCTAAAAATCTATTGTACAAATTTAATTTTTCTTTTTTATTTATTAAAAATTAAATTAAAGCGCTTTCCACTTGTATGTTTTGAAAAATTAACCAAGAAACACAATTTCATGATGTCTCTCCACTATCTATACCTATGAAAAGGTATATTTTGTACCTCCAATGGTGGTAGCAACTGTTGCACAATTTGCCATGTGGTGTGGTATTTAAATGATTGCAAGAAACACCGCATCCGGTGCAGCAACCAGAAGAAGATGAAGCCGATGATGATATATTGGTGGCTGAGATGGCAATATTATTACCGCTTACATTCGTTACAGAGGTAGTGCTAGCTATATTAGCGATAGAACTACTCCCAGCAGTACCACCACCAACACCACCACTAGCAGCAGTAGCAGCAGCAGCAGTATTTGCAGCAGAAGTTGTTCCAGAAAGAAGACTAGTGCCTGAATTCAAATTTGTTGTTGAAGAAACATTTGTTTGCTGTTGTTGGCCTGCTTGTTGCCTCTTGGTAGTTGTTGATGAAAGAATATTTGTTTTATTCTTGCTATTTTCGCCAATTGTTTTCGTATCATGTGGGGTAGTAGTACTGAGCAATTGATCCTATTGAAAAAATTGAATGTCAAAATCATTCAATTTTCATTTTGTCGAGAGAAATGGAAGAAAAGAAATTTTTGGTCAATTTTGTATGGATTTTAGTCTGCTTTATTTGTTTTGATTTGTATTATAAGTTGTGCAAGTAACTGAAGAAACACAACTAAGGAAAAATATAAGTTAAAATAAAGACAAAAAAAAAACAGTACGATTCAATAATAATAAAAATTATTGTTGAAAATTTGTATAATACAGAAAGACTAGCACAATTGGATAAAACAATAAGCAGAAGAATTTAAAGAGAGAAACAGTAATCGATTTATGATGACATTTGTCTTCATATCGCTATAACAGTACGAAGCGTTAAGCATTTTGAAAGTAAGTAAGGCCTTTATTCTCAAAATAAAATTTACTTAACTTTGCAACGATTTATTTTAATTATTTTGAAATATTGTTTATTCCATCATACTTAAAAGTACGATGTACGATTGGTCGTATCTGACCTATACTTGAGTACAATTTAGTTCATTATGTGGGGTCTAGTTGTATTATAACAAGACGAAAACGAAGAATTTTAGACACAAATCAATAATAATGTTTTCTTAAATATTTCTCTACATTTTAAAAACGGATTTAACCATATGACAACAAAAGTAAAGGGCAAAACAGATAACAAAACTTTACTACAAACAATGGGGCCTATCTTAATTGAACAAACAGTTTTTTCTTGTATATGTTGCCACACTAACCTTCTTTCTGTAGCTATAATAGAATCGGTAAATATGCTATTTATATGTGAATTTAGGTAAGTAATCAATGTGTGTAGCATTCCAGGGCTCTAGAAGCAAAAACCCGGATGACTTACCTATAAATTTATAAGTCGCAATTCAAATGATCTTTGTCATCTACAAGCTAAGAATTAATCGTTAAAAAGCTTCCTACAATATCCAGCTCTTGTGTGAGAAGTGCAATTAAGATGTATATAGTTCTCGTTTAAAGCTTACTAATTATGAACTTGTAATGAATGAAACAATGGAATTATATAGAACAGACACTTCTGAATAGAGTTAATGCTGAAGTAAGGAAACAATTTAGGTAATGAAAATGACAACTAATGTCTGGCAACTGTAAACAATCAAACATAGGTAGAAAATGTGTTATTTATATAAGTTCAGATCTGGTTCGGTAGTGCCCAAAGAATGCGAAGAAGTTTTGCATCGTTAATGCAAACTAGAAGTTACAAGAATATCATTTAAAACTAATCCATTGAATATTGAATTTACGACCGTATTCACCTGGTATTTGTGGTACTTTTCATCGCCTGCTAATTTTCGTTTTACAATATATACAGATAAAATAATAACCTCCCATAATATAAAATATTGAAAATAATAATAATTAATTTATTAATAACAACCAGTAAAAGGATCTTAGGCACCTTACAAAAAATTGTTTGAGACATATCTATTGAACTTAGCGTTCCTGCATAATCTCCTAAAATAATATACCCATAATCAAGCCTTGGGTATGAATTAGTAAATAGTCAGAATAAAAATTTTTCATTTTTTCAAACTATAACCGTTTAAAATTATGTTTTTATCATCATATGGCCCAAAACTACTAGTCGTCCCAATCAAAATTTTCTCCAAATTTCAAGCCTGACATCAATGCAATAATAAAAAATCTTACTTAACAAAATTTTTAAGTATTTTGATTTTTAAATATATCAATATGTATATTTCACTACCCAACAGCCGACCTAAGCTTTTTAAATTGTTCTTTTAACATTTTCCAAGAAAATTTCTGCTATTTAAGGTGATAAACACACCCGCATATTAAACAAATTGTAATTGCATTCCGAGCTTATATTAAGAACTGCATCTATGAAGCTTAGGTAATCTATTTCTGTCATGGAAATATTCATCGTTTATTATAAATGTTAAGCCAAGTTTTAATTATACCTCTATTGGTTGTTTCCTGAACTCAAAACCCGTCCAGAAATACTTCCAAGCCATTAAACAGACTCCCTCACTACTACATGAGAGCCCTAAAACAGTCCAAACATTCTAAAATATTTGCAGTCTTCTTATGCAAAACTGACAAAAGTTTGATTTGATTAGCTCCTGCGCCCTAAACTACTATTCATATAGAAAATCAAAATTTTATATATAGTCAATTGGCGTTATTTGCAGATGACACCTTAATATATATCTGTTATGACCAAGCAAACGAATGTATTCGTAACATAAAGGAAGACATGGAGAGCATTGACAACTGGCTTAAAATGAGTAAACTTAAATTGAATGTTGAATAAACTAAGGCAATGTGCTTTAATGTCATTGATCCAGAAGATATATGTAACAAAATTTAAATACCTTGGTGTAATAGTGGATAATAAATTGAAATTTATGACCATGCAGACTACATATGTGAAAAAATCACAAAGAAAATTGGTTTTTTAAGAAGAATTAGGGGATATTTAAGTATGGACACTGCTATTATGTTATTCAATTCTCTCGTAGTTCCAAATTTTAATCATTGTTGTTCGCTTTTATTCACTGGTACTGCAGGAATGAAACACAGGCTTCAAATTCTGCAAAACAGAGCAATGCGGAGTATACTGAGGTGTAAATGGGATACACCCCCACGCGATACATACTAGAAATGATTCTCCAGTCGATCAATATTAATCAACGCTTGACGTATAATGCAATGATTCTTGTGTTTAAGATGAAGAATAATGAAGTGCCTCAGAATTTATACAGAAATATTGTATATGTTGGGGACGTTTAGCCATACAAGCTGCGAGGAAATCACTGTTTCAGATTACAGAAATGGAATAGAGTTAGTACGCAGAATTCTTTATTGTACAAAGGTCTAAAAATTTTTAATGGTTTGCCTGATAAAGTAAAAAATGAAAGAGTGCTAAATTGTTTTAAAAGAAAATTATTTAAAACAATTTATCTTAACCAAATGACTACGATTCCCCAAACAAAAGCTATCAACTAAGTAATAATTGGAAATATGAATGTGACGTGGGTCCGATGAATTCGAATCAATCTGTCTACACATTGAGAGTACGGCCGCACATACTCTAGTGCAACTATTACCCAGCTGAGTTATTGAGCGCAAATGGTAAGGTTAATTTTTAACCAAAGCTATTTTATTATTTTGTTAAGGTATATAGTAACTGTAGCCTTTAGGAAGGTAAGGAGCCAAGCTTAAAATTTGTGGAAGACTACTTTCCTGTGTGGATAGTAGTTTAGGCTTTATGGAATATATAAAATCAATGTCTAGTGACTTTTCCATAAGAATCAATATTAAACATTTTATATAATCGGACTAGAACACACACATCTGGATTTCTGTTTCATGGTTTGAAAAGTATTTCTCTTTTGCTGAACTCCACCACCGTAGGCATTGATTACTTATTGTTAATACCGACTTTTCATGCTGGAAAAATATCTTATTATTAATCTCTATTAGGTGGAGTTCATTTCATATTTCACAGGTTTTACCAAGCAGAAAAATTGATATCCTAATTATATTATATTACATACTTATTCTTATTCTATTATTAGATTCCCAACCAATGTGAAAAATCCCTACACCTAAATCTACCCCCATTACAAAGCAATATAGAATAATCCATATAAATTTTCTTTGTTACGACTGCCATATCGTATTCCCATTAAGGGTATTTCTTATTTTTTTATCTACCTAGTACTGTTAGAAAATCGGTTAAAATCTATCGCAAACATTAATGCAAAAAAAAAAAACTTAGTTATGATAGAAACAAAACTGATAAGTAAAACATGCACTTAAGCAGTCGAGTTGTAACGTGCAAACAAGATACAAAAAAAAAACTTCCGTGTAAGATATCCGCAAAACAAACAGTTCAAAGTAAATTTCAAGGAAATATTGTGTATGAAATATAATTTTATCAATTACATATGAATTATTCACCTTTTCTTCATTATCAGACTCGTCATTACTCCCATTATCGCTTCCATTATCAGATCCATCCTTTACTTTAGCTTTTTCTTGTCGATCCATAACACTTTGACGATGTCGTGTCTTTTTCCAAGAATAGTAATATTTTACAAGACTAGCAATTGATTTATCAGGTAGCTGTAAAGAACCATTCATCCTTACAGAGTATCTATTTTAGGATGCTGAAAAATTTCAGTAATCTTACCATTTGTCTGATTCTATGAAAACTTTTTCCATGAAATTGAAAGGCCTGTTCAAAAAGTACTTTATCTTCAACTGTCCATTCATCTGGAAATGGTGTAAAATTAGCTAAGTCCATGACGGCCCGTTCAAGATCATGTTTGTGCCAAAATAACATCCCAAGTGCTTGTTCACCATTATATCCATATTTTTCCTTTGCAACAGATATATATTCCTCCACTAGAGATAATAACATCAAAAAGAATAGCTGTTCAATTAAATGGTCCTTCTATGGAAAATTGGGATGAGGGAACTTACATTTGTTGTCTGGAATGTCTTTCGTTGGTGACCAAACCAACAAAGCTCGGTCATTTAAAAGTTCAAGTTTTCTTTCAGGAGCAGGTACTAATTCAGGACAAACAGCTTGGTAGTCACGACCAACACGAATTTTTTCTTAAAAAAAAATTTTTGTTTTAGATAAATTAAACTGTCAAAATATACTGCTAAATGACGCAATGCGGAGCACCTCCTACCTTCGTATTCACTTTGTTTCGTTTTTGATTTTGATCCATTCTTTTTTATTGCTATTTTACAAAGAAAAATAATACCTAAATTAGTATATTTAAATGTTGAAAATAGAATAATCTTACAATTATCATCGTCTGAACTGGAATCGGGAGTACCACCATGACCGTTGGGGCTAGGTCCTCTTGACCTGCGTCCATTTCGCATTATTTCTGAATTTCTTTCAGCCAAAACCATACTAAATTTGATTAAAACGATTAATATATATTATTCTGCACGTATTTATCGATTTTATATGTTTGAAAATCGAACAAATTGGAGGAAAATTCACAGAAGAAACATCTGAAACACGACACGGCACAAAAATCCAAGCACACCACTGCAGCAAGCGACCAAACTCTCTGTATGTACTACCAGACGGCCTTCTCTGTACACTTATTATGGAAACCGTACAATTTGCCTTCTGCTGGACGACTGGATTGACAGATATGCAAGATGCAGAGCTGTCAAAATCAACGAAAATTTTTTGACGATTGGCCTAAATTTGATTTTTCTTTTATCTTATAAAATATGTAATAGTACTTTAGATATTTTTACATATAATAATTAAGACTCAACGAGACTTCTATTGATGGATTGCAATTTGTAAGAGTTTCAAGCAGAACTGAGAGGACGGTACTAACCGAATACGCCCCGATGCTTTTATAAAATAAGAAAAAGGCAGAAATTCTATTGGATTTTAATAGTTGATTTTGATTTTATCACAACATCCACGATACCACTCACTTTTTTTTAAATATCTTAAATTTTATCAAGAGAAACACCCACGGAAACGACTCTTCTTCGTACACAATCCTTGCGTCAAACTTAGCTTTTTGTAACAATAGCCAGTGACACAAGTAAATTTTAAAGTACAATTTTATTATTTTTTGGAAATTATTTTGAATTGAATGATGCACTTCACTACACTATTTTAAGTAATATCTGGATTTGAGCTGAATTTCCCTTTTAATTTAAGTACGTGAGAGATGATGTGAGAGTAGACGAGTCGGAGCAGCACCACAATGGAACTTCGTCTCAGCAAATTTGCACGACTGCAGACAACCGTATTTCTCAAGGCTTTCAGTGATTTGAATGGAATATTACTCCACGGAAGCCACAGAAAACTCAGTTACTTCTCTGAATATATAGATGGATACAGAGTTTTCTGTTTCATCCACGGCGGGGCTGGCATTTTCCGAGATTTAAACCCAACACCCACGCCATGCGGAAGAGTAAGAAACTGTGGACGCCACCATGCGGAAGAATAAGAAACTGTGGACGCTATACGTTCCGCCATGGCGTGAGTATCGTATAGGGTTGAATATTGAATAGATAATAAAAGTCGAGGCTCGTTTCAGTTTTATTATATGATTATAAATTTAATTCAATCAACAGCCCAGCATTGAAGATTGTTGGCTAAAATACATGATGTGATGCCATTAATTAAGTGGTCCAAAGGAAATCCTGTGAAAATAAGGAAGTCTCGAGTAAATTAGGTGAATGAGATATACTCGTAAAATGGTAGATATTCAAATGGTCATTGCTGCTGATTTTCAGGGATGTGCAATGAAATCTCTCTCTTAATAAGAGATAATAAGTAGTTCTTAGTAATATTAAAAGAAATCGGGTACATTTGAAATATTTTCTTTAATTTTAACTTTTTACAACACATAAGATTACTATGCTTTGTTCTTTCTTTCTTTCTTTCTTTTTGTTGTTGAAAATATTAAATTATAGTGAATTCTCTTAAAATTTAAATTTTTTTTTAAGGTTTAATAAAATGAAAAATTTCGAATGTCTGCGCATTTGTTCTGTGCTACTTTGGGAGTTAATTTGTAAAAGGACTATAACTTGAATATGAATTACAATTATACTCATTTTCTGCGAACCTAAAATTTTATTTCATGTAATTTTTTATTTTATTTTTTATTTCACTTTCTTTTTTCTTTATTATGAGACTTTTGTAGTAGGTATCTACTTTATATCTAATAAATTAACAAACTAACCTTACTTTGCGCTAAATTAATTGAAAATCATAAATAATAAATACCTACTTGATAGTCTGCGATGCTTCTATAGTTGTGAATTGTGAAAATTTTTGTTTAGGTATTAGACTTGAATTATATTTATGCCTTAAGGAAATTGAAAGAAAATTGTGTTTAATAAATTATCTAATGAAAAGTTTTGACAGCAAACACTACCAACAACTGAGAAAAATAAATATAATACTTAACTTAGGTGAATCTAGTACATAAACTGCTAAATTTGTTTTTAAAATGTTCAACTGGATGGAGATGGCGACTTAACACTACTGACTTACATATTATAGTAAAAAGTAGGTAGGGTGTTTATAAAACTAATCCATATATGATTTGGTGCGCTCAATTTTTTGCCATCCACAGACAGTAAAACAAAAGAAAAGCATAGATAAACTGGTGGTAAACAAAATCAATGCCTTTTTTTTTAACAGTGTTGCCCCAAACTCCAATTTTTATGATCGCTTCCCAATGGCTAATGATGGAACAAATACCTACATATTACGAAATTTATATTTCTGTAGATCTCGAAAATTTGCAAATTTTTAATTAAATATGTCTAAATCTAGTATCCGTTTAGCTGAATTTAAAACTTTTACCATGAAATATCGATGACCTAGTGATGCACTTTTGAATATATCATGCTGAGTCTATCTTAAAGTTTTTGAATTTTTGAGGAAGGATTTCTAAGTGCAATCACTGTTCTAAACTTAATTTTCCAATATAAGAACTCAGTCAGACTTAATGTACATAGGTATATCCTACAGACTTAAACCCAATAAATTGAACGCATCAATTGGACATACATATATGTACATATGATATGTGTAACATCGAAAAGAAAATATTTATATTAATTTAAATTAAAAATAATCTTTCCTGAAGTCACCATTCACTTACTTAGTCACCACTTAATAAGTAAGCACAGTCCAAATTTTGCAGACAAAATTTTTATTGTTTTTTTTTGTTTTGTTTTGTTTTTTTTTTTTTTACTAGACTTATACAATTTTTGTATTTTACTTTTAATATTTACAAAAATTTCCGTACTTAAACCTTCGTTAAATGTTTATAATAATAATAAGTAAATATAAAATAAAGTTGTAAATTGCATAACCCTAAATTTATATAATAAATATCAATGAGTCTTTCTTAAAACAACATTTTGCTGGTAGGCTTGAATCATTTTTTTTTTATTATATTATTATTAAATTGTTAATTTTGTTTTGAATTCTTACTTAAGCTACCTATACAGAGTCATATATATAAGTATATATATATGTATATATATCAAGTAAATATTCTTGTTGCTTCGCGTCTTTTTTAAGTTTTTCGTTTAAAATAAAGTCTACTACGAGCATAGATCAATTAATCACTACAAAGACTGTTCACGTAGAACAAAAAAAAAAACAGTAGAATTTCATAAAAATAATCATAGATGCCTTTATTTGACGTGTAGTACCTACAATGTGTAGAAGATTGGGCAAATTTAATTCTCTGTGAGGATTGGTATGAGGTTAGGTGGGGAAAAACTCCAATTTATGAAAAATTTCTTGGTATGATTTTGAACAAGCTTTATGTTCTTCTTAAAAGTTTTTCAAAATCTCATATTACACATATAGTATATATTTTCGTATTGAAACATTTAGAAAAACTCTCAAAAATAATTTATTAGGCTCTGACATTGTTTAAGAAGCAATGTTCATTGAGTCAAGAATAACTAGTATACGAAATCCTTCCTGTATTTTGTTTGATACGTACGCACATGTGGCCAGTCTTTGTATTACTTAATTATTCCATCTCTGTGCTCTAGAACTTTTTCTTAAATTTATTATTATGCATTACTGCAGATAATTTTGATTTCGGTTCCTTTGATCATATCGTTGCGATATTCTTATTTTTTTTTTAATTCTCACTCTTCTCCGTCCTGTACCTGTTGAGACTTTTCTTTTTTTAATAGTTTGAATTAATTCTTGGGGAATTCCCCCGTATATGCACAAACAAATAATGAATGAATTCATAAATGACAGCCGCTACCCAGTTGCTATACATTTTCAGTTTCTTTCGTTGGAAATTTAAATGTAGTCAGGTTGATTTGAATGAATGCATTATTTTCTTTTACGATCCGAAAACTGAGAGCTGCTGATGTGCTTTTTGTTGTTAGTTATGAATTCCATTAATATTCAATGCTCAATGTTTTCTTAGTGTAGAAATTTCATTTTCAGTGATCCTAGTTATACAAAATTTAAGAAGAAAAAAAAATTAAAAAATAAACAAATAAATATGAAAAGAAAAATTTTAAATAAAATCTTCACAAGTCCTTGATTATGTTTGATACTGCAGCATTGGAGCTGAAAGGTTGGGATGGTGTGAACTGTTCATACGGAGGGCGGACAAACTTTTGTTGTACCACTCATCTTCAGCAGACATTCCTGAAATCAGTAAAAAAAAAAGTAAATTTAATACAAATAAATTAAAGCTACTTAGATACGTATAAAAACAAAATCATATGAAATGTGTGAGGAAAGTGAAAAGAAACGACATTTTTTATCATTTCCGAATCAATTTGGCTCTTAAAAAACAAAAAAAAAACAGGAAACAAAAACGACAAAATAAAATATAAGAAAAAGGAGGAAAATATCCTTCTTGTCCTCTTATCCTATATAAGAATTGAAAACAGTATAGAGAAAGCCCAGCTAAATTTGGAAAGGAAGCAAAAAAATAAATAAAATAAAAATTCTCGTTATAAGCAGGTGGTGGTGGATGAGATGTGATGATGGGAGAGAGATCAGATAATCGAGCCTTTGAAGGTATAACGATACGAAAGTGTACTCATCCAATATTTTCAATTTCCGTGGAAATCATGTTTTTTACTTCAACAACTTACATGCATTGAGCGGAAAATTACGAGCCGCTGTTATCAGAGAGAAATGATTACTGTCCGTAATCCTTATCCATACGAGTATATGTATGTATGTATGTTTGAATATGTACGAGAGTAACGAGAGCCAACAAAACTAATTTATCAAAGGAAATTAGAAGTACGCATTTGTTGATGTCCTTCTAACACGAACAATAATTGATTAAATATTGAAGGTAGAGAGGTAGATAAATTATTTTGCTAGACCGGAAGTATGTCGCATAAGCCATAAGGTATAAAACGAGCTTTGTAGAATGCCAGCTAATTATATAGTGGTTACCATTGTGAGATACATATTAAATTTTTTAAAGGAGATTTTCATGAAAAAATTAGTAATACAAAAAAAAAAAAAAACAATATTTTTTTACGTTTTAGAACACTTACTTTTGGAGCTTTCCTACAAAAGGAAATGTACGACTTGTCAACCGTTTTTCTCAAAATTTTGATTTTTGACATTGTGCCATTGAATAAATAACTAATAAGGAAGCGGGGTATCGTGCGAATACAGTGGTGTACCTATGTAAGCAATTCAATGACAGTAAGACCGGGGGGTGGTGACAAGAGGACTGGGCATTATTCGAAATTTTTGCTTGATTTCTGATATTTCAGATTTTAAGTTCGAATTTGATTTAGCGATTTTCTAATAAATAACTAATTAAAAGCGATTTTTACTTAATAGTAGTGTTAGTAGTGAAATATTGTTTTGTGAACGGGACTTGATATAATCGAGACTCCGGAGTTTTGCATTATGGTGTTGAAGTTTGAGTTTGTGTTGAGGGAAAGGATTTTTCAAACAAGTTTTATAGTTTTAATAATAAATTATAGCATTTTAAATAAAATAAAAGTGAAATATACATAAAAATAAACAGTCATGGCAAAAAGTTTTTTGTTTGTTAACAATTGAATTGTCACATGGGAATTAAATTATCTGAGCCTGACAAAGGCGCCACCAAGAAATATTATATCTGAAAATAAGGGGGCGCTAAAAATTTGTTTATTTTACATAGCAATTTGGATTATAAAAAATGCGCCCCTTCAAAATGTCACGATTTCATTACTGCCATGATGAAACGCATCCAAACAACACAGCGCACTAATACATTTCGCCGAGGTTTTTACCCGATATGCAGTTTCTTTTTATTAGTTATTTATTCAATACATTGTGCGTACATAGGATTTCACATAAACTACTTGACCCACAATGTTGAGATTTAACATGTTTATTTTAATTGGTGCTTTCTGCAATTTGTCATCGGGATTTTTGAATATTATTATTTTTATACCTTAGATGAAATCTACAGGATATATATACTAAGTTTGTCATTCCGTTTGTAATGCACAGGAATAATGATGGTAGAGTAAAATGAATTGGACACACACATAATATTAAAAGATTTGTCTGTTTGTCTGTCTGTCTGTCTGTGCGCACGATAACTCGAGAACGCGTATACGGACTTGAAAATGAGACAAAACGGGCAACTCCTTCATGTGGTTGCCATACAAAACTTTTGTTTTCCACTATATATATTTGGACACTGCTTAATAATGCGGCGAGATAGAGAGCTGAAATTTGGTACATGGTGTTTTCATAGTAATAGCAAATAAAATTTCAAAAATGAACTAAATCGGACTACCCCTTCTTGATGTTGCATATAAAAATTTAGGTTGTTTACGTATACTGTGAAAACGATCAGTCCTAGACATTTTTATTGTACTAAAAACTTCTTCAGAATACGAAATCCTATAAAATTGGTCATAATCATTTTTTCTGTGCGACAAACCGTTCTAGAAATAATATGCCAAGAACCATTTCAAAAATCAAACTTTCACAGATGGGTAACCATACGAAATATAATAAGGGCATTCATCTAGGTTATCATAAGAATTGGTCTTACAATTAGATCAATTCTAACTTTTTTACTTGTTTACTTAAAAGTTTCATATATTTAGAGGGCAACTATAAATATGAAAAAAATGTATAACAACCCCTATGATAATTTTTAGCGTTTTTTGTAAGCATAATTGAACAGTTCCAATCCTGTACAGCAAAAGGCAAATAGTTTTTGAAAAATCATACGCGCAGTGTAATCATGAGCGTAGCCAGATAGAGGCATGAAATGAATGCCGAAAATTTAAAAAACCGTACTAAAAAAGAGTACTGCCCTAATTTATATAAACTTTTCCAAGCAGCAATAAGGCGCTTTCGGCAAGCATATTCTCAGTGAGAGAAGTGAGATATTCTCAGTTGGCTTACTGAGACTGCACTTTCGGTGAACTGTCTTAGTTTCATATTGAGCTACAAAATTCGAACGCAACCATTGAGCAACTTAGACAAGGGAAACTGCATTTTCTTGTCTCAGTTGACTCAGTTTCGTTATTTTGTGATTTTAATTACGAATTAAAGTTTAGTGAGCTATTTGAATAAACTAAAAACACTTTCGTCAATTTATTACTATCCATTTTCTGTGGTCCAAATTATTTAAATATCAAAATTGGCAAATCAGCTGATTGGTTTGAACTGAGACAACTGAGACGGTTGCTAAAAGTTTCTGAGTTGACTCACTGAGACAGTGTTTGCCGAAAGCCCCTATAGTATACTTATATACTCTCAGTGAGCTCTGGCGGTTGTGAGAGAAGTTTTTCTGCTATGAGGTAAAAATAAATTTATTTCCCGTGTTTTAAAGCTTAACCACGAAAATTTCCATAGAGCCAATATGTATATAGTAAAAATTAAGAACAGATTGAGCCCAAATCAATAACAGGAGGACTGTTGTTTCAACATAGCACACATATTGTGTTGATGGGGGTAGATCCGAAAGGTTTTTTGAGATTTAAAGGTGCAACTTATATCCCTGGGTTTTCTGAAAGGTTTCAAAAAATTCTTAAACCCCAGGATCACAAAATAAAACTAGGCCTCAAGCCGCGCAAAACAATAAGTATCTAATTGATGTAATTTACAAAATACCCTGCAAAGGTAGGAATAATGAAAATTGTGCGACGAGCTATGTTGGAACAACAGGGCAATTCCTTAAAAACAGAATTTCTAACCACAAATCTGACTTAAAAAGCTGAAACCAAAATAAAACTGCGCTAACTACACACTTTGCATTATCCAACCATGCTCCAGATTTTGAAAATGCCTTTATCCTACATCACGAAAAACACTATAAGAAAACATTATTGATAGAGGCACTACATATATTCAGAAGACTCCCAATACCATGCACAAAAAAAACCAATACAGACAATATCAATAACTTCTGGGCAACCAAAATGTACTCATTCAGTTTAATTTTGGAGGTTATTTTGGTGGCCAATATGACGACCTTATTTCCGTCTAAAGGCGTGTTTTATGTGGTACATTGTCGACAGGTCGACGTCAAAAAGATGTTCGATTTAACCAAATTTTGATTTTGACCAATTTTCAATTTCAGTACAAAGGACGGTCTATTGTATGTATAGGGTCCGCCAAATAACTTTTTTTTTTTTAAACAGGGCGCAAAACATCGAGTGTAGCTTCTGCTGTGTGGCACGTAGCGCCGTCCTGTTGAAACCAAATGTTGCCAATATCCTCCTCTTCAATTTTCGTTCAACATGGCCCGATAACGATTGCCATTGACTGTAACGGCCACTCCTTGCTCATTTTCGAAGAAAAATGGCCCAATTATGCCTCTGGACCAAAATCCGCACCAAACAGTGACTCGTTTTGGGTGTATCGGCTTTTCAATGTATGCGTGCGGGTTTTCTGTGCCCCAAATGCGACAATTTTGCTTGTTTACATACCCGCCAAGATCAAAATGAGCTTCATCCGAAAAGATGATTTTTTTGGCAAAATCGGCATCTTCTGTAAGTCGATCGCAGGCAATATTTCCCAGCGTTGTTCAAGCGTATACACAACCATATTCGTTCAGCGGAAGAATAAAACTAATTATCTGTCAAATCAGACATGAGCTAAGTGTTACCATTCACGAAATAAGCACTAGTTGAAAAAAAAAAACGTTAGATGGTGGAACCTATACTATTGACCAGACAATGTTTGTTGGGATACATGTGCCGTAAATAACAACAATTATTCAACGCACAATTTTCACATTTAAACAAGATAAAAATATATAATCGATCAAGACCCTGCATGAAAAGTTATTTATGGAAACATTAGGAAGGGGTTGCCCGATTTACTTCATTTTTAAAATTTCATTTACTATTTTTATGAAAAAGCTGTCTATAAAATTTCAGCACTTTGTGTCGACGCGTTTTCAGGCAGTGTCCAAATATGTAGTGAATACCCAGAGTTTTGTATGCCAACCACCAAGAAAGGGTTGCCCAATTTAGTTCATTTTTGAACTTGTATTTGCAATTTTTATGAAAATGTCCATTTTCGAATTTAAATTTACTTGTTTTTTTTTTTTAAAAAGCCCATGCGTAAAATTTCAGCACTCTAAGGGCCGTAAACACCAACGAGGATAATCCTATTTCCTATCCGTGGATAATCCTGCTTACTTTGGTCGTAAACACCAACTCGTGTAAGACAATGAGTTTTTTGCTTATATGGCATTACTTTCGGATATTTTCCGTATGTTGAAATAAAAAAAGTATTTTGTTTTAAAATGAGAAATGTTGAATAAGCAATATAATGAAAAAAATTAATTTAATTTTCAGTTTAGTACAGAAAGAATTTAAGATCAGTGCATTTAAAATATCGTTGCCACGGAAAAGTGCTATTCTTTGTTGCCTGCTGTAATTATCAAATTCAAATTTTGCTCATCCGTCACATATTCGGAATAATCCTCGAATAGAAATTTTATCCCCGGAAAATCTCTACTTACAGCGGTGTAATATTAAACTCTCCTTTTGGATCAGTGAACTCTGGTATTGTATTTGACTCTCGCTCTTCTTCCGACTTTGACCACCAGTTATCTGCCTTTTAGTTTCAGATGTATTGATGAGTTTGAGCTCATTAATGCGATATACTCTATTAAATCGGGGGATACTGGAAGTGATGGGATTTCCAAAAAGTTTTTTAAGATTTTGATTCCTTGATTAACTAAGCCACTCTTACATGTTTATAATAGCTGTCTCACGTTTTCACGATTTCTTTTGCAGTGGAAGGTGGCAGTAGTTTTGCCAGTACCGAAAGTGAAAAGGGCGAAAGATCCTGGCGACTATCGACAAATTAGTTTGTTGTGTTACTTAGGGAAAGTATTCGAAAAATTCCGCAAGTTCCATAGTTGTGAGACTGCTCTGATTGACGTCACGGCACATATTCGGAAATCCCTCGTTATGAAACACGTATGTATGTATTATAACTCTGCTTGACTTTTCAAAAGCGTTCGACTCAATTAATCATTCTAATTTGCTCTCGAAGCTGGGATCACAATTAAACTTCATATCTTCTTCTATTGCACTTAATGGTAGTTTCTTATCAGGCCGTCATTAATATATCAAAATAGGTAATACCAAATCTGGTGTTTTGCAACTTGACTGTGGTGTGCCCCAGGGCTCAAACCTTGGTCCACTGCTATTCAGATTGTAAATCAATGATTTGCCCGATATTGTTGAGAATTGTAATGTACACCTATATATGCTGATGATGTACAGCTCTATCTTAGTCGACCTATTGGCCTGTCTGAGGATTGCATCGATCGTATGAACTCAGACTTAGAGGGGGTCTCATTATGGGCTAATTTGAACTGTTTAAGTTTGAATTCTCACAAGTCTCAGTGTATTCGTTTTTATCGAAATGATCTTACTGGCATGGATCTCCCTCCCATTACACTTTTTGGTGTCTCAATCTCTTCTTGTGAGCGTGTGAAAAACTTAGGTGTATATATGAATACTAAGATGAAGTGCTGTGATCATATAGAATATATAATTGGTAAAATATATGGTACCTTACGTTGCCTTTGGCTTTCGGCTAATCTCCTGTCAACAAACACCCGAATGCTTTTGGTTCGATCATTTCTTCTTCCTTATTTCATTAATGGTAGATTGTTGTTCCCTCATTCGGACTCTGTTTTCTCAGGAAGGCTGAATGTGTCGTTCAATGACTGTATTACATTTATCTACGGACTTAGACGTTATGATCACATTTCCTCTTATAGAAACAATTTATTGAGGTGTTTCATCACTGAGTTCCTTCATCGTCGATTACTCATATCTCTTCACAAAATTATTTACTCTGGTAAAGCGGCGTATGTACCTTTTTACCCAACTTAGATTTTCAAATTCTCTGCGTCATAATAATTTAATAATTCATAGATTTCAATATTCAGTTCAAGAAGTCTCTTACTTCGTCCGTGCTATTCTCGTGTGGAATCACTTAGCAATGGTTCGGCGGTCAGATTTAAGGCAATCCTAATGTCCCTTAATGATTAACATAATATTTAATTGGTTGATTTAATCTGAATCATTTGAGTTACAATTATAAATTATAATTATCTGCTTAAATAATAGAATATTAACCGCATTTTAAGTACTACAAAAGAATTTATATTGATTGATTCTTGTATAAAATTTATGTAAATAAATAAAATCGAATTGAATTGAATTAATACGATGGATTAAATCGCGAGTAATCTTGGTTGGTGTTTGTGTGCATTACACGTGAATATGGATTATTCTGGTTGGTGTTTACGGCCCTAAGTGAACGCCATCTTGAGTTATCGTGCGAACGGACACACAGACGGACAGATAAACATGGATCAGTCGTGTAAAATTAATTTCAGCATTAATATTATATTTAAAGGCTCTGCTATTTATTTAACTTTTATCTGGGATTGTTTATGACTTAAATTATGCTCGGTCATGCTGTCTCTAAATGGCCTCCGTAAGATTCAACCTTCAGAACGCCTACTACAAGTTACCTACGCCGAAAAAAAAAAAATTTATCTATCTGGGATCTGGCTATTTGATGAAATTTTTGAATAAAATTCAAAGGAACATAATTCTACCTTAGATGGGAAGGAGTGGTGGAAAAATGTTACCGCACTTAGTCAATGCTTTCATTTCAATTCTCTCAACCCTTGTTGAAATGCTTTGATTCTATCAATTTATGCTTGCATCATAGTGAGAGAACTCACAATTTCAACACTATTAACTAGATTTCTGGATTTCTTTTTTTTTTATTAATATCAGCAAGGAAATTCTACCTTAAGAAACGGAAATAGAATCTTAAAGATGTTGAACTTCTTAGTAAATTGAAAATTTCCGAATTTGCACTATCAATTATGAGGTGTGTATGTGTGTATTTATGTATTTGTGTATGTATATGTACTTCCTTTTCTAATATTGCTCTCCAAAAAGTGTGGCAAACAGTCGGATAATCCTGCACTGCATCGCGCACGTATACATATCTATCTATTTACTGTTATTTTCTCTCTATACCCCCAAATTATATTTTTATTTCGGAATTATAAAAAAAAATCTTCAAGACTTACCCATGGTATCTTGTCTGACTCCAACTGATCCCATATTTGTACCGTGTGTCATCGAAAACGGTTGACTCATGCCAGGATACGAAGTGGCACCCATTTGAAATAGATCCTGTAATATAAATAAAAGAATCTCACCTATATTCGTTTTTATTCTTGCATTTCTATGATTAATTTTACCTGAGGATAACGATTTATCGAATTAGGATGAGGATACGGTTGATAACCTCTTGATACACTGTAACCTTGAATGTTCCTCATCATCCCATTACATGAAGGTATCACAGACGGTGCAAGAGCTTTTTGTAATTGTTTTTCTTGTTTCCTATATTTAGCACGACGATTTTGAAACCAAACCTGTAAATGGAGAGGATTTTCTTTATTAAATGAAAGCATCCTTTAAAATCACTGTTGAAATATATTAAAATAAGAAAAAAAAAAGTCCAAGCTAAGTTAGAATTTGATTGATGTATATAATTCTTGCAGGCTCAAGAAAAAAACAAAGAAAAAAACACCCCCTCGCAAATCGGTATACGCAACAACCAACCCCCTAAGACTTTTTCAAAGGGCTCGAAGTGCCCTATTAGTGTGTTCTGCTGGCATTTTCCAAGAGTTTTGACATTGTAATCTTCCATCATTCCAAAGCATAAACTCTAAAAGTGCTTAAAGCCATCCCATAAGCCTCCGCATGTTAAACCCTATGTAAAACAGTGAAGGCGCGCATATTTCTTTTTTCCCTCTTAAGATTTTCTTTTGCCTTCATCATCATCATCATCATCATCAGCAGCAGCACGGATAAATATGAACGGCCCAGGACGCCCGCCAGGACGACAACATTGCTACAGGGGGCTGCACGCATTCTTCCCCCTAGAGAATAATTCGCAGGCAACAATGTATGGGAAAGATGAAAGAAAAAGCCACGTCCTATAGTTGAGGAGATCTGAAGGGATGCGCGTATACGAACAAGAAATAAGGATGCTATTCCTTACATGTGCCAGAGAAAATGAAAATGGGGTTCACATCAGTTGACTATATGCCGGGTACGTTCATAGTATATTTCTATACAAGAAATGGTATTTGGGGAAGAAGGAGACGGGTGCTTTTGGAAGGCAAACTGAAGTTGTAGGCGGAGTAACTCAATTAGGGATCCATTTGATGGCACATATACCATTATATATATAACTCGGCACACACAGCTATAGTTTCTATTTTATGAACCAAGGGATCTTGGAAGAAGGTATACCTACTATATAAAAAGAAGTAAAAGCATACAGCCGGATCTTGTCTTGTAGCTGATGGTACATACATATATATATGTAGGTATCCTCCATTTTTACGAACGTTGGAGACCAAGCACAGGCACAGCACAAATAGATTGGATATTCAATCCCCGTACCCTGTTCATCATCCTCTTAGTGGACGTTTTTCTTTAACTTTTTTTCTTGTAGTTTTTTTTTTTTTTCTACTCGACGGATAACTCCTTAAGATTTTCCAACTTGCCCCCGTGGTGTTACTGCGAAAATCCCATTTATACTTACTGATGCTGTCTATCTCTATATATTTTATTATCAAGGCTAGATAGATGATGATGATGATGATGATGATGATGAAAAATTTCCCATACCTCTGTGATGTCGCCATTTAAAGTATAGAGGATGGGAGCACAACAACGTCACAAGAATTCTACAGAGAATAATCTTGGCTATGGCGCTGTTGGTGTGTTGTTGTTGTTGTCGGTTGTCTTTCACAGATCCACTCCACTCCATGTTGCTCCAACAACGATGGGATAATTTAAATTCAAAGACTTCGAAAGAAAGACAAAACAAAAAACGACGCTTTTGAGACAATCAACTTCTTTCGTGATGCGTATCTTATCTTTTTGGTTCGTTCAGTGCCGTGTGGACCTATAACTTTAATCGTCTTCCGGATAATAATTACCGCAATGCCGCCAACGCAATGAATTTTGTGTTCAAAATCCCTCCTCAAGGTGACTTTAGAATTTTGATATTATTGAAACTCTCTTTCAGCTTCTTCTGCTTTAGTTCTTGGACATTTTGGACGTTTTTGGGTTAGAGTTATAATAAAAATATTTAATTTAGTTTTATTTTTTGACCAAATTTTTATACTCTAGCCTAGATTATGAAATCATAGAGTGTATATAACCTACACCGTAAAAAA
The DNA here is from genome assembly GCA_963924295.1 of Dioctria rufipes. Taxonomy (NCBI): domain Eukaryota; kingdom Metazoa; phylum Arthropoda; class Insecta; order Diptera; family Asilidae; genus Dioctria; species Dioctria rufipes. Next base: position 195,005,898 of record OZ002742.1, read on the forward strand.
ATCTATTGAAAATTCCGCTACTATAATAGGCAACAAATTGCCAAAAGCGGAAATTTACACAACTTTATGCGCATTGCATAATCTTATGTAAAGTAATTTCGCACTGTATGTAATTTTACAATGTTTATGCATTTTTCAATTTCCGATGTAAAATGCGATATGTAAATTTACATCATGCTGTGGAACTAAGTTACATAAGTTTAATGTAATTTTATATTATTTATGAATTCTTCAATTCCGTATGTAAAGTAAACAATATGTAAATTTACCAATAGTTTTGTAATTTATTTCAATTACATACATAAAAAAGCTAGAATTGACCTAAAACCAATTCTTATGACCATATGGCACTAATAAGTATAGATTAACAATCAACACGTAATAGAAGTAATACTAAAGAGTTTTCCAATAAGAGGTGTTATTTGAATTAGCACGCTATTTAGGTAGATGTCACTTTTGGAGCTGTCATTTTTTGACATTTGACAAGTAGAAACTACGCCATTAATAAAAATGGAACGATACACGATTCAACAACGCATTGAAATTATTAAAATTCACTATAAAAATGGTGAAAATGTGGCAGAGACGGTTCGTAAAACTCGAACATTTTTGGGTGTGTCGTGAAGCACCTTGTCGGACCGCAATACAGAAATTGGTAGAAAAAGTCGAGCTGTCGGGACAAGTTAGTGATGTGAAGAATAAAACCCGTGCACGTCGCTCAAGAACAGCCGAGAATATTGCTGCTGTAGCCGAAAGTGTTGAAGAAAACCCAGGTTTGTCCATTCCTCGTCGTTCTTTTGAATTAGGCATTCCACAAACGTCATTACACCGTATTTTGCATAAAGACTTGGGTCTTAAGGCTTATAAAGTTCAGTTAACACAAGAACTCAGGCCGGCCGATCATCAACAACGTCGAGTCTTTGCTGATTGGGTCCTTGAAATGCATGAAAATGATCCGGAATTCCATCGAAAACTCATCTTGAGTGATGAGGCCCATTTCCACCTCGATGGCTTCGTCAACAAGCAAAATTGTCGCATCTGGGGCTCGGAAAACCCAAGAGTTATTGTTGAAAAGCCTCTCTATCCTCAACGTGTGACTGTTTGGTGCGGTTTATGGTCCCGCGGAGTCATTGGACCTTACTTTTTCGAAAATGAGGCTGGAGCAACAGTTACGGTGAATGGATTGCGCTATCGACAGATGATTAATGATTTTTTATGGCCGGAATTGGATGGTATTGATCTGGACAACGTTTACTTTCAACAAGACAGCGCTACGTGCCATAGAAGCAACGAAACCATTGATCTTTTACGGGAAAAGTTTCCGGACCGTGTTATCTCTCGAAGAGGTGATCACAATTGGCCACCGAGATCTTGTGACTTAACACCTTGCGACTTCTTCCTTTGGGGCCACGTGAAAGAGAAGGTCTACGCCAACAAAGATGGAATTCGTGAGGCTATCGAGGATATAGGGCAGCCACTTTGCGATTTAATTATGGAAAATTTCATGAAAAAGATATGGTCCTGTAGGCGTGGTCGTGGTGGTCATTTGGCTGATGTTATTTTCCATTATTAACGGCATACCTTCCTCTTTATAATGAAATAAAGATCCGATCATTTATCTCAAAAATCGCATTTTTCTTTGAATATCAAAAAAACACCTCTTATTCGAAAACCCTTTATTTATAATCTATTTGTTTACAATTCTGAGTAACTATTATGGGACCTGTTAGTAAAATTCGGTCCAATAATCTGATAGAATAAAGAATATAAAACTGGATATTGCTAGGTATGTAAATTTGTGTATATGAAATATATAATCCTATATGCCATTACACAGAAAATCGACCAATTTTGTGTATTTTTTATATTTTTTTTATTTTGATGAAATTTTACAAGGAGAGATGATACGGTCTTTTCAAATTTGAAAAATGTATCTCCATGAAATAAACGTTATTTATTTTGGAAAGCTTTGAGGTTTCCGAGAAAAATTAATCAGAAATTTTTCTGAAAATTTGTTTTCAACGATAATGGATATTTCGGTTATCCTTGAAGCTATAGGAGAAAATGGTTGTTGGTAAAGTCAAATCTAACTCTTTAAAGTAGTTCTTTGATTATCTAGTTAATAAAATGGTAAAACGGGTATGGTATGAACATTACCAAAATTATATGAAACATTACAACTCAGAGTTCTCGGAAGAGTTTCAGTAAAATAAAATTTTCCTAATGCCTCGTTTCCACTTATACAAATTTTCTGACCCGACAAGTTTTGAAACAAGTTGGCAACATTCTGTCTAAGTGGAAACGCTATATGAAAATTCAGACACATGTTGTCAACTTGTTCGATGTCTGTTGTAAAAACTCGCAGAATTTGTTGGGTGAGTTTTTAATTTCAGTGGAAACGCTCATTTGTTGTGTTGGCTAAACTAGTTAAAGACAATGGAGTAGAGTTGGCGATAATTTATTTAAATGGAAACACTTGTAAGTTTAAGCTAACATGTCGGCTCCCAACAAGTGTTACCGAACAAGTTGGCAGAATTTGTATTAATGGAAACGAAGCTTTGGCAATAAATGATGCCAGACAAATTACAAGGAAAAGTGTCTGACTAACAGCACAGAGAGCATACATTTCGTTCGCCCCTTGCTTGCTCCTCACGCAAAACGTTTTATTAGTTAAAAAAAAAAAAAAATCTATGAAAAATTCGACAGCAAATCTAAAATCTCGCCATGCTTAGGCAATCTTACTGCTGTGCAGATGCCCGGATTGCTGTTATAATGATTTGTTTCAATTTTCAAATTGCATACTTTTATGCGTTTATGTTCCACTGTGCTTTTGAGAACAGAAATCGTGAGCTTATTTTTGGTGGTAACCCCGCTTAACAGTTATTTAGTAATATAAGTTAGGTTTAGTGTCAGAAAGGCAAAGTTTAATAAATGTACACCGGTAGCAAGTGTAAGGAATATAACTGTAAAATATTTCTGACCGGAACTTGCTAGTTTCAGAAATATGCCACAAAAACCATTCGTGTGCGGCCTGATGTCAGGTGGCCTTTCCTATGCAGTCTTTTTGCTCTATTTTAAAAACTAGACATTGTTTTAGCAAAATTCCTTTTTATATCGTTTTGTATTCCTTTCCCCGTTAAAATAAGCCCTCTATCGTTAAAATCGGTGGGAACTTATTTTTTGAATGAAAAAAGTGCCAAGGCTATAGTCCATGCTTTTTCGCGAAATTTCAATTAAAATTTTTTGTCACCGATTTTGACGAATGAGCACTCGTTGGACGCGGAAGAGTGAGAGGAATATAACTGTAAAATATTTCTGACCGGAACTTGCTAGTTTCAGAAATATGCCACAAAAACCATTCGTGTGCGGCCTGATGTCAGGTGGCCTTTCCTATGCAGTCTTTTTGCTCTATTTTAAAAACTAGACATTGTTTTAGCAAAATTCCTTTTTACATCGTTTTGTATTCCTTTCCCCGTTAAAATAAGCCCTCTATCGTTAAAATCGGTGAGAACTTATTTTTTGAATGAAAAAAGTGCCAAGGCTATAGTCCAGCTTTTTTCGCGAAATTTCAATTAAAATTTTTTGTCACCGATTTTGACGAATGAGCACTCGTTGGACGCGGAAGAGTGAGAGGAATATAACTGTAAAATATTTCTGACCGGAACTTGCTAGTTTCAGAAATATGCCACAAAAACCATTCGTGTGCGGCCTGATGTCAGGTGGCCTTTCCTATGCAGTCTTTTTGCTCTATTTTAAAAACTAGACATTGTTTTAGCAAAATTCCTTTTTACATCGTTTTGTATTCCTTTCCCCGTTAAAATAAGCCCTCTATCGTTAAAATCGGTGAGAACTTATTTTTTGAATGAAAAAAGTGCCAAGGCTATAGTCCAGCTTTTTTCGCGAAATTTCAATTAAAATTTTTTGTCACCGATTTTGACGAATGAGCACTCGTTGGACGCGGAAGAGTGAGAGGAATATAACTGTAAAATATTTCTGACCGGAACTTGCTAGTTTCAGAAATATGCCACAAAAACCATTCGTGTGCGGCCTGATTTCAGGTGGCCTTTCCTATGCAGTCTTTTTGCTCTATTTTAAAAACTAGACATTGTTTTAGCAAAATTCCTTTTTACATCGTTTTGTATTCCTTTCCCCGTTAAAATAAGCCCTCTATCGTTAAAATCGGTGAGAACTTATTTTTTGAATGAAAAAAGTGCCAAGGCTATAGTCCATGCTTTTTTCGCGAAATTTCAATTAAAATTTTTTGTCACCGATTTTGACGAATGAGCACTCGTTGGACGCGGAAGAGTGAGAGGAATATAACTGTAAAATATTTCTGACCGGAACTTGCTAGTTTCAGAAATATGCCACAAAAACCATTCGTGTGCGGCCTGATTTCAGGTGGCCTTTCCTATGCAGTCTTTTTGCTCTATTTTAAAAACTAGACATTGTTTTAGCAAAATTCCTTTTTACATCGTTTTGTATTCCTTTCCCCGTTAAAATAAGCCCTCTATCGTTAAAATCGGTGAGAACTTATTTTTTGAATGAAAAAAGTGCCAAGGCTATAGTCCATGCTTTTTTCGCGAAATTACAAAATTAAAGCTATAATTTAAAACGAATAATGAATGTATTCAATGACATGTGTCATTAACCACAAAGTGAAAACCAACAATGTAAGCCACAGATTTGCTTGGCTAGGCAGCTAAGTTATCATTACTAAATAAGAAGTCATGTAAATCGAACAATCATGTTATTTAGGCTCAATAAAGTATATTTTGACTTTGACTTGTAGTGACAGCGAATAAAAAAATTTTCGATGGGGGCAAACGCTCTCTAAATTGATTCTACTACACGGCTGTACTGAACTTTCACTACAGCGGCAACAGATAGTAACACAACCAGGATTTGACTACGCTAAATTTGGCTTATCACACTTCCTGTTCTCTCTATATTCTAAGGGTAGATACGACACCAATGTACTTCTTACAAATGTCAAATAACATCAAAATGTGAATAGATAAATTTCGCCCTCATATGCATTTGATAAACGTTCTAAAACCATTCCACACATTTTTGATAATTCATTCATAATCTAATATGTATCTACACTCTTAGAGAGTGCCCTATTAAATTTATTCAAAAAACAAACAAAAAATTGTTTATTTTGAAAAAAAACTCAAAACATTTCAATTTCTAATAAAATATTAAAAAAACCAAAAAAAAATTCAAAGTAGAAACATCAAAGGAACTGGCACACAAACCTACATACATACACATAGAATCATTCAGCAAAACGCCCACCCAAGTATTCTTTAATTGCCTGTACTTCACCGTGGACCTTGTCATATCATTCAATTACATCTCCATCAGACGTATCCAAATGTCACAATATTCGCATCCTTTTGAATGCACCCCCTTAATCCATGGTTGCGGCACCAGAACTAAAGCCAACATCCCATCATTATCCACCCCTTCCATCTGTTCGGTTCGGGAATGCACTTGTGATAAAACTATAAATTAATTATCGAGAATATCTAAAATTCAAAACCGAAACCCTCAAAATCTCAGAAAACCGGATGACAATTTCTTTCCCCCATTTATGGGGTGCTTTAGTATATCTACTACATATATATACATACGTGAAGGGTGCTTTGGAAAGGGATGTCATGCAGTGTCCTTTGATAGACTCATTCTCGACTTCATATATATCATATAATAGGTATGAAGGAGGCCAAATTAAAGCACCCGGGTGTGAGGGTAGTGGCCTGGAATAATCATCCCGCACTAACTGCACACATTTTTTTTTATATGCAACTGTAAAGGGTAGTGGTAGGTACTACTTACTTGTATCCTAGCCTCATTCAGTTTCGTTGTTCGCGCTAATTCCTCCCTACAGTAAATGTCCGGATAATGGGATTTGGCAAAAGCTGCTTCCAGTTCTGCTAATTGTTCCTGGAAATAAAAAAAAACACCACACACACACCCACACAAAATGATTAAAATTGGCAAATTAGTGGCAACTATACTTAAGATTTGATTTAAGATCTTAAACGGATTTCATCTATAGCCCTTATGAGGACAGTTAGGGTATGAATGAAGAAAATTTCATACCTGTGTAAATGTCGTCCGATGCCTTCTTCTCGCCGGCGTTGGACAGGATGCTGTCGTTGGTGTATGTCCAGCGTGTTGACTTAATGACGAGACTCCACTTCCTGGTGATGTAACTCCACCGGAAACTGATGAAATTCCACTATTCGGTTCTGGTTTAAGTTTTTTAAATGCACCTTCCGCTACAATTACATATTTAGAGAAGAAAGTTGTCATATTTTAAATGATTTATTTGTATAGTATATGTATAGGTAAGAGTTACGATGACATGCTGAGGATACAGCTGTGATCTATATAGGTACTGTATTAAGATTAATTGAAGGCTTTTAAGGGTTTTTAAGGAATACTATGTGAATGAATAAATTGGGATTCATTTTTTGATATGTGAAGGTGAACAATGGGCCTCGTTGTAGCCTATGATTAAGGGTCGTAGTCTGGATCCCTTAGAACTAAAAATTGGATCCGAATATCCGGATCTGCAAGCAATCCGATTCCTGAAATCCAGATTTGAAATATCCGGATCCAGATTCGAATTTGGATCGGAACTATCCGGATCTGGATCCGAACTATCCGGATCTGGATCCGAACTATCCGGATCTGGATCCGAACTATCTGGATCTGGATTCGAACTATTCGGATCCTCCGAAGGGTCAAAATTTCATCCAAATTGCAATGCTTCATTCGGAAGATATAAATTTCATGATATTTGCATGACATATGCAATCTGGAGGAAATTTTAAAACTTTTTTGCTTAATCTGAATCCGGATAGTTTGGCTCCGGATTATCCGGATACCCAGATTTGAGGAATTGAATCCTAATTACTCCGGATATACTTTCAGCTCTAATCCCAATCTCACTTTAATCATCCATTTGATATGTGAAGGCAATAGATGCCCCCTTAATAATAATTATGTACAGCCAAAATACGAAATCCGTCAAAACCTTACTAGGAAATTCTAGTTATAAACTAAGCTCTCTCGGTAATTCTAGCTTTAACTAATATATAACGCAGTTAAATCTAGAATTAACGGATTGCAATTGATAATACTAGCAGTATTAACTAAAGATTATTTAGTTAATTCTTGTTCAGGCTGAATTTTCGCACAGTTTTTAGTTAAATTTAGAACTGACTGGTTGCTCTTAGTAAATTCGGATTACGATTGAAATCTCTCACCGTTAAACCTTGATGTTTATTTAATAAAACTCTTTAGCTATAATTATGTAAAAATAATTTTTATTAAGATGGATAGCAATTTTAACCGTATATGTATGTTCCTTTTTGCATAATTCTTTACGAACTTCTGGTGTGCCAGAAGGCAGTCATTTTGGACCGGTACTGGGTATTCTTTTGTCATTTTCTTCAATAAAATAAATTTATTTCTTGCAAAGATAGAAGAACTGTCATTTCTTGACAGCTGACAAGTAAAAACTATACAAATAACGAAAGTGGAACAATACATACTCGGATAGAGATTAGAAATTGTTCAATTTCACTTAAAAAATGGTTAAAGTTTTGTGGAAATAGTTCATAAAAATTTTTATTGCTTTCAGTTGTGTTAAAGTTCCTTCTTGTCTCCAGCAACGTCTTGACCAATTTTGTGATCTATAAAGTTACCAATTCATGCTCAATTAACAAAATCAACAGAGAACATTGCTGCTGTAGCTGAAATTGCTACCGAAATTTCAGTTTTGTTTTATAGAAGATGTTCACAGTAATTGGGTAAACCAGCCTTGCACCGTATTTTGAATAATGACATTGGACTAGAAAGCTTACGAAGTTGAGTAAAACTAAAACTTGGTAGACTGCCGTATGACATACATATATACGTTAATTAATTGAGTATTAGAAACGTAGGAAGGTAACTTCAATTAACGAGATCTTTTCCACTTTCAAGCTACGTCAGCGAGAAAAAACTGTCACATCTGGGTCTCTGAAAATCGAATGACAGGAGCCCTCTGATACGGATAAGGAACTAAAACGAGCACAGGGAATTCTTTCGGCCGGCAGCCTTTAAATTAAGCAACCATGACAATACATTTCGTATAACAACCAAAAGGTAATAGAAACAGTTAGGCCTGAAACACAATTTGGAGCTTTTCAGTGAGCTTTCGATTTGATGACAATGTAAATTAGAATTTTAGCTTTTTTTGCTAGGCTTCAAGTCGTCATGAGATTTGATCAAATTGAAATTTTTCAAGTCTAACTTGAGGGAATTTCAAACGCTACCAATTATATGAATGTGAAATATCAGATGTGAATGGAATCTGTTGACATATTTTTTGAGACAGTTAAGAAATAGTTACCAAAAATATTATTTTTACATATAACTGGTATATACAGGGTGATTCAGATCAAGATACCTTCCGGTATACCATGCGATTCCTTGAAGTAAGATGATCAAAAAATTGGTCCATATACCCCCCATTAGAAACCTTCCTTTAGGGGAGTTGTGGCCAGTTGAAGATTTCGCTAATATCCGTGAGAATAAATCAGTAGAAGTTTTGAACCACCATATAGATTTTGATTATTGTTGGCTTATTAAATAGCCAAGAATGGTAGCTGTCGAAAAGTGTATTACTCTGTATTTTTTAATTAAGCTTTAAATTATTCTCAAATATTTCCAAAATTTTGATTTTTTTACACACAAAAGTTTTTGAAATAAATAACGGTATTTATGAAATCTATAGGGTGGTTCAAAACTTATACACATTTATTCTCACGAATATTAGCGAAATCTTTAACTGGCCACAACTCCTAAAGGAAGGTTTCTAATGGGGGGTATGTGGAACAATTTTTTGATCATCTTACTTCAAGGAATCGCATGACATACCGGAAGGTATCTTGATCTGAATCACCCTGTATCTCGAAAACTACTCAAAAATGTATGAAATTATCGTAAATTTGGAAAATCGCATGCATTTCTGTTTCCTTAGAGCCGGTTTCACAGTTCAAGCTAAAGTTTAAGATGTGGTTTAATTTCAGTTTATGTCTTCAACACAGTTTCACAGTGGTAAGTTAAACCTCGTTTAAACATAGCTTAAACCATCAAAATTGAGCACTTAAACTCAGTTTATCTTTATGAGGTGACATTTCGATTTGACACTTGCTCAAGTAAATTGGTTTTTTTTTAGATAACAATTTGTGTAATGAATTCAGAGACCATGAAGATATAAGCGATAAATAAATTTCAATCATGCTAACTATAACATCCAGACGACAAAGGATAATGAGAAATCAACCAAATAATTTTGATGAGTGCGGGACGAGAAGGATTTCATATAAGTTAACAGTTAACATTGACTTGGTACTCCCCGGTAATCGTGAGAGTGCCAATTCCAATAATATCACGAGACGTATGCTAATAGACGATTATTTTAAGTACCTGATATAATTTTAAGGAAATATGCGTAATTGTAAAAATTGCACTATAAAATTGAATATAAAATCAACTTATGTGGATGTGTTATAGAAATATAGCTAATTGATTTTTAATTATTTCTATACACTTCACCACTTTCACAATTGAAATGTTTTTCTATTTCCTTCCATTTATTAAGTTTTTCGTCTACGCGCACTCTGTCAGTCCTTTTCACTGACATATATAATATGGACTGATTAACTTTCTATTTCATGTGGGTGGCTCAGTTGCTAATATCAAAAACAGTTCTTACGCCGCTGCCAACATTGAAATAAATTATTGGCGGCAAGTTGAAAAAATGAGCGTGCAGCTGGAAAAGCGATTATAATAAAACTTTTCGAATTTCTGCTGCATATCTAATGAATATATTGCGTTTGGTAAAACAATTTTATCAGTAATAACCCTAAATAATTAATTTAAAAACACTTATTTCCACGGACCCACTTATTTATTTGTTGTTTACAGTTTTCTCTCAGTTGGTACTTGGTGCTTAGACCGAAAGAGTCAGCAATATAGAAGTGAGCCCACTTTTTACAGTGCATTTCTATGAACATAGTCAGTCCATATTATATATGTCAGTGGTCCTTTTACACTCGAGATAATATTTTTATGCTTTTCAACAAATTTCATTAATATTGTTTTTAACCTTTTAATGAAAAGTTCGTCGTGCGTTTTAAAAAGTCTTTACTCATTTTTGTACGCTTAATTAATTAATTTTTTTCTCACAACGATTTGGCGGTAAAATTTTGCAAATCATTTGAAACAATAAAATATAAGCACTAGGAATCAACTCAGAATCATTACAGGAGTCCTAACCGAATACTGCGAACTAAACATATACATGCATGGGATAGGTATACCACTCATTGATGTAGGTAGGCTATGTCTCGAAGAGGATGAAACATCAGAGCATGTCTAAGCGAAGGCGAGGCCATTACACATTGTAGATTCAGAGCCCTTGGGTCATACTTTTTAATGCCTACCGACTTTCGAAGAAATTTCACCCGAAGAACTACTGCTCTTCCTGGGAAGACTGCGGGATTGTTGGATGAACTACAAAGAAAGTGGTGCACAATAAGCCAATGAATGGCTGCAGTTCAAATGCCACTCGCCACGCCTAATCCCTTAAGCGGGAAATACAGTGCTAACTTTTCCAACCTCGACCTCAGTAAAACTTTAAGAACTTCTACGTAGTGAACTCTGCCAATTTTTATAGCTCACAATGCGAACTTTGACAACTTCTGTATGATAGCAGTTAATTGGCCTGGTTGGCTTAAAAATTCAAATTTTTTTTGTAATAATTTACTACAGTAGGAACAACTTTTTACGTTAAATATTCTTCCCAAATTTTTTTTCAAAAAATTTCCCGTACACTTTTTCCCGATAACAAAAATTAGCGGTCAAAGCTGACAAAGTTCCAGGAGAGTAGAGAGTAGACCTATTATTCGAGTTCAACCTCAACCTGGTCGACCTCATCAACTTTGCTATTAGATTCTTCATAACATGATTTAATATATTTTAGAAAACTGTCAAAGCTGAGGCTGAGGTTGGAAAGTCTAGCACTGTGTTTCCCGCTTTAATCTTTACAACAAAACTGGCGATAAGCCCTGGGAGCCAACGCTCATCAGTTTACAAAATTTTAGTAGCGGTGCGGGCTGGGGTTTTTATGTTCACTAACATAACTTTTTATTCAAGTGATTTATACTGAGCGCCTTGATGAGTTTTCGCGCCAACTCATCTATCAGCTCATCAATAAATTGATATGGATACTGACCTGTATGTTTAGTGCATCTAATGTACCAGTGAAAGGGATACAAATGGTGTTGAGCAATCATTGAATTGCGAAGTATATAAATGAGTTTAGTCCTGGTGCTAGAACAAAAATCAGCATTACATTCATCTAACCAAACATCATCAAACATCAGTGCGCTCATGATGATTGGGCTACCAGGGAAGCTAGTTGAAAAGATCCAAGCTTTAGGCATTGGTTCGTCCAGATATTATACATAAGCCATAACAAATTACCCTAGTAGAAATTGCTCACAGTTTTACCTTGTCTCCTGCCCCGCAAGGGGCAGTTATTATGTAAACCAATACTGATTTGACTGAAAAGTATCAATGTATTGGCAATTCATAAAGAAACATATAGAAAATTAAGTCCCGATGAGCCGTCTCTGATGAACATTCATTAAATCTCGTCGAAGGGCTCATTGGATAGCATGAAACTGCTCCCTCACCTTGTCAGATGACATTTCTACTAGGAAAATTTGAATTGATTTTTGTGATTTATTTTTTTAAGTTTTTAAATTATTTATTTTAAACTAATTTTTTGATTTGTTTTCCGCGGAAAGACTGTCGCCGATATGCTGAACAAGAGGTTATGCCCAAATCCTTACGCCTCAGCGTCTCAGAACTTGATTTGCAACCGGGAATTCGGAAAAATATATGAAATTAATCGTAATTGCAGATTATCATTTACGAATTCATTATGACACTCATTGACATGATCATTAATAAACTCATGGTGACACTCATTGCTGTTCTTATTAATAAGCTCATCGTGACACTCATTGACATGCTCATTAATAAGCTCACCGTGATCCTTATTGACATACTCATTAATAAGCTCATCGAGACCCTAATTGAAATGCTCATTAATAAGCTCATCGTAACACTCATTATGTACTCATCGAAGTGCTCATCTAATATTGTAAAATGCACAAAAGAGAAGCAAAGTATACATTTCGAAATAAGTGAATGAGATGCAATATCTCATGAACACTATCTGTGAATAAGTAAATAAATGATTTTTTTCCCGGCTTTGATTCAAACGCGAATAAATTTCATCATTATGTTCATCTGATTGCTCATGAGGAGCTCATTGATGACCTCTTCATGATATGTCTACCAGGGTAAGCCCTATGATCACTGGCATTATGCATATATGTTAAATAACTGGATTACTTATCTCTTGTGTATGTTATCAAAATCCACGCATTTTAGAAGCATTCATTTAAATGGAACATATTTTATTCCCCCCCCCCCCCCTTTTGACATTGCTGACAACTAAAAGCAATCAAAATAATTTTGATCTCAGTAGACATCGGTTAGTAGTACTAGTAGTATTATTGATTAATTTCATCTCAATTTCATGGCCCTTAATGGTACGCCTTGACCGGCTATACTCTGTTTCCGAACAATGCTCCTCGAAGGATTAAAGAAGATACGTGTGTGTAAGTAGATTATGATAATTACTATGACTCTGTTTAGACGGGCCAGTATAAGATGTGCTTTGAGGTGCCTCAAAATTCCCTTCATGATTACATCAGTCAACTTGCTGCCCTTGCGTCTTCAGTCGGTGGGAACAAATAAATCGGCAAATCATGTAAAATAACAACTGCACACTACAATGCTCTTGAAACTGGAATGATCACATTACTCATAATGCCCAATAAAAATACGTGCTGCTTCAAAATCTTCCTGTGCTGCCTGTGAATTTTAAGTTGCACGTCATTCCTGCCCTCGACCTTCATCCTACCAAAAAGTTACTAACCCATCTAAACCAGGCTCTATTATCAACGCGAATGCTCCCAAATTCAAACACATAGTACTCTTCCCATGGAATATTATTTTTGAAGTATCTTATATGTAAAGAAACTCTTTTTTAAGTACTTCATTAATTATTTAAATCGTAAACTTTTAAAGGACATTTTTGGATTCCTCAAAATATGCAATTCAAACTTAATTATTTCGCTGCGTTCACCTTGTTTTTCTTTTTTTTAGAAATCTATTACCTTTAAATCTTGGAAAATATAGTTAAAAAGAAATTTATACATTTACAAGCTGGATTGATAGTGGGAATTGAATTGATTAAAAATTATATGTTAGCCGGAATAAAAATGGACGGACGTCAGTCCAATCCTATACCACAAAATTATTTATCATTTTTGTGTGTGCCAAACCGCAATTAAGTACCTAAACATGAAAAAGTCTACAGATCTAATGTATACCCCATTTTGACTCATTTTTCTGCGCACACGATATCTGCTAGTAAATATAAATCAATACGCGGGCTTTCAGTAGACACCAGCCAAGTGTTAATAAAAACAATTTGTAGCAACAGGAGCTAAAAAATCATCACAGGGTGTACATTTTCTCGAAAACAAAAGGAATGTCTATAATTTGAAAAATACATGACTTAGATTTTTTTTATATTTTTCTGGTAACTATTATGATTCGGTCTATCACCCGATTCCGGCTTGACGTCGATTTCAGGGACACCATGTATAAATGTTTGATTATATTTCCTTATATGCGGTTTAACTTTGTGCTAAGAGTGAATTCAAGAAGTATTATGAGGAGTATTTCGATTTTCGAATTCGAAAAAAATCAAATATTTATATGCAATTCGAAGTACTAATTTCAAATTGTATAAAAAAAAAGTAAAAAAAACTACAGCAATTGATTTTGTAGGTGAAAAATGAGAATATTTTTAAATGGAAATATGTGAAATTTTTGGTTTTTCGAATAATAAATTTCCCATAAAACTTAAAAAATTCACATTTTTTGGGTATGTCATAGAATACTATTTTCAAATTTCACAAATACAAAAGTAAAATTTTATGTTCTTTTCCCATATTTGATAATAATTGAAAGTGAAAATTTGATTCTAAACTGAATTATTTCAACTTTTTCGAATTTGAAATCGAGGTGCTCCTAACAATAAACCACGAAAATTGCAAAACGAGAAGAAAGTATTTTTTGTACTTTATAAAAGAAATTTGTATGGTGTGAACTGAAACATTTCAGCAAACAGTTTTCTGGTAGCAAAATTTGAAATTTTGAAAAATATTTATTTTTCAGTTTGCAGCAAAAAAAAACGATTTTTGATGGAAAAACTGAAAAATTTATATTTTTTGTAATGCGTAAAATTTAAATTTTGTTTTTTTTTTTTTTTTTAACTATAAAATTAATTATTGAACCTTTTTTATAACATTCACACCAACAAATCTCTTGTATACTTAATGTAAAAAAAAAAAATACGTTTTTGGTTTGCATTTTTCCATTACCAAATTTTTACGTGTAAAGCTTTCTAAAAGACATTTAAGACGATTTTCAGTGCTCATAATGAACACCATAAAATATAAGAACATTGACTTTAAATTAAATTGAAGATGCATAATAATAATAAATAAAAAAATAAATAATAATAGTAAACCGTTTTCAATTCAAATCCACACTATTTCAGTCCAGTATGTAAAAATATAAATAAATGAGAGTCGTACCTTCGATTCCAAAGGGTCACAATCTGAATCCTGCAGCTTGAAAAATATAATTTTTATGTTTTATTCTTTTGTTTGTTTTTTACGTTTAATATTTTATTTCATACCAACAATATAATTTTATTATAATAAATACGTGCTGTTTTTTTAAGTTTCCGCAATATATATATATGTATATTTAGGTAAAAAAATTAACTCTTTATGTATATTAAAAAAGCTATTTTTCGTATGTCCGTTTTAATGTCTGGTGCTCATTTAAAAGTTTACTTGCAAACTACAATTTTTTTTATATTGAAATGATTGGCTCAATGCCATAGTTAACCCATATTTTCAGGAAAGGGGAGAATTTCAAAAAATGTTAGAGATCTCTATGTAATTGTAATTTTTTTCTTTTTATATTAAGAGTTAAGCATCAAAAAGTGAGTTACATAAAATGAGTGAGTTCAGTAATTAACCGAATGTGTATAAAAAAAAAAAAAAATCGAAAAAAACGCGACCTGCCACTTGGTTCTTAAATTATAATTAATTATTGCTTTGGTTTTTAGTAGGTAGGTATACCTATATGGCATAAATAATAATAGTATAAAAAGTTTATGTCTAATAATAAAACCAATGGGATTGAAATATCCAACAATCTTAGTTGGTCCGGTCACATTTTCGGTATTGCCAAAAACGCGATGAAATGCAAAGATGCAAGAAATATTTTACTCGATCAGACTTGGCGCAAATGTACAAGTCTCATATCACGCCTAGATTAGAATTAACTCCCATATTTGGGCAGGGACTATGGACGCACTGCATTGTCCATGTTAGACAAAGTCCAAAAGAAGTCCTTCCGGCTATTAGCGATGACATAGATATCAATAGCAATTATTGATTTCCTAGAGCACCGACGTAATGTCGGATGTCTGTCTGTTTATCGCTACTTCTGTGGTCATTGCTCTGACGAAATCACTAGCCTGATTCCTCCTATGCGCATCACACGAGTTGTAACCCGAGCTCATCCTCACACCCTTGAAGTCAAATTCGGTCGTACCGTGAAATTCTGTGAATCATTCATAAGCAGATCAGTACGTACGAATATGGAACAGTTTACCACCTTCTGTAACTTCCCCCCCCCCCCAGCTATGAGTCACAAACATTCAAGCGTAATGCGCACCGTCATATACTTGTCTCAACCCAATAATCCTCAATTCTCTACCCCTTATTCCTTTCCTGCCAAGGCTGTACAAACATAGCAAATATTTGGAGAACAAACAACGAAAGCAAATCATGGAAAAATATGAACAATAGGGAACATGACAAAATCCAGAAGTATAAAATCCAGAAGTGACGAAATCCAGAAAAAATAAAAAAATCCGGAAATGAGAAAATCCAGAAGTGACAAAATCCAGAAGTGACAAAATTCAGAAGTGACAAAATTCAGAAGTGACAAAATTCAGGAGTGACAAAACTCAAAAACGACAAAATACATAAATGTAAAAATCTCGAAATTGTAAAAATTGTTATAATTAAACTTTTTTCTCAAAACTTTTAAAAATTGAAGTACAAGTTCGCAAATCTCCATATTTACACTCGTCGTTGTTGTTATATTAATCTGTGTTAATATATGGTTGGGAGTCTTGTGATGATATATTCATCTAATAGAAACCTAGCATTTTTGTGAACGAAACAGGCTAATCCAGGCATTGGCACATGGGTCACGATTTGTAAACGGCTGCCAAGAAACATTATATGAAATTTTGAAGTCATGATCGCGATTTTGAGATGGATCAAGGTCCAAAATGCATGATAATTCGAATTAAAATAAAAAAGTCTAAATTTTGGAAATCACCATACATAGAAAAATTTTTGCGTTGAGGTATTATCTGTTCTGAAATGTATGAATTAGTGTTTATATGGTATAAATATATATAATTTGTTGTTTTTTTAACGTAAATGATAAAGTTCCGAGTTCATAAAGAGTTCAAACTAAGAGGAAATCCAGAAAAAAATCCAGAAAAGATATTCGCGCACGCGAATATCTTTTCTGGATTTTTTTCTGGATTTCTTCTAGATTTTGTCACTTCTGGATTTCGTCTCATCTGGATTTTATCTTTCTGGATTTCGTCACTCTGGATTTCGTACCCAACCCATGAACAATAAATTGTCTCAACGATTTTCATGAAACTTGGCACCCATGCGTATAAAGTTTGGATGACAATATAATATTTTGAGATTAAAGCAAGTAAACGAGTCGATTTTTTCGAAACTTGGTATGCATGCATGTTTCCGATAAAACTAAATTAAATGGAATTACTTGTGATAATAGGGGCGTTATTCTGATTCAAGCAAAACTCTAATATTTCCAGAGATGATATTACCACTCCTTTGATGCCTATCTTAAATTCTCCTCACTTGCTTTGACATGACAATATTGTATTATCATCGGAACTGCGCATAGATGCCAAATTTCAAGAAAATCGGCATGTACAAGTAAGTGTCAAAAAGTGATTTCAAAATTTTACCCTGATAAATAAAGTTTCTGAAGTATAAAATAAAGCATAGGTAAAAAAAAAATGAAAATTTCGATATTCTGAACAGTTTTTTAATGCATTGAAAGTTAACGACTGACGAGTACCGAAACACTAAGGTTCCCAAGCCATGAAACAAACGCTTTCACTAAAACTTGATAATCCCAAAGTAGTTCAACGTTATACGTATACTGTGGTCCTTAGGCGTGGGCAAGATGGAAGTGTACTTGCGCAAAAGGGGCCACGAATAATTAATTGTAAATTGTCCTAATGAATACCAACTGTTCATATACTGAAAAAATGTCTCCAAGTAATTTTTAGCTTAGTTTCTTAGCTTCCCCAAAGTTGATCATATAAGATAATTTCTCCGAATGAATGGTAATATATACAGCAGACAAGAGGATGGTTTACATGTTATTCGATTGCTGCATTTCCAAAAGAATCAATAAGTTCTGCTCATTGATATTCACTTTGAAAGGCAATATCTGCCAGGGTCTTTGATAATACGAAATCTAAATTTTTGTACACTCATCCAAACAGGAAATACAGTCAGTCTTCAAGAAGTTATTTAAAGTAGAGATTTATACAGAGTAGGTAGGTATGTACGAAACAATTAACAAAATAAAAATTAGTTACCTAAAATCAGCAGATGAATTTCATTAGATACAATTTAAGAACTAAAAAAAAATTAAGAGAAAAAGTTATAATTGGTCTATGTAGATAAAAATAAAAGTGAAATAAAGTGAAAAACGAAAATTTCGTATGGCAGCACTAAAATGGGGCTGCCCGATTTATTCCACACATGCAATGTCCAAATTTGATTTGTCCTATTTCGAAATGTAAATAAAGTTTTTTTTTTTTTTAAAAGGTTGTGTGCAAAATTTCTCAGCTAAGTAACTGCATTCTCGAGTTATCGTGAGGACCGACAGACGGAAAGACAGACGGACATGCAAAAAACAAAATAAATTTTAATATTATACGTGGGGAGTCCAATCAATTTTGCTCTGCCATCATTATTTGTATGCATTACAAATGGAATGACAAACTTAGTATACCTAGACCTACCCTAAGAGATTTCATTTAGGGGGTATAAAAATTTAGATAAATCATGACAGTTCTTCCTCCATTTCCACAAATTTAAGATCAATTGTTGTCAACTATTGGCTAAAAGAACCAAACAACAAACCAATAATTATCACAGTACATTTATACATGCATACATACATAACATGTGTAGGGTGTAGATAAATACCTACTTACATACGTGATCAGTGATGGAAATAATTAAATAATGAATTTGTTGCGAGACTAGACTGGTCCTGGGTGCAATGGCGGACAAGAGGGAGGCGGACGTCCTCGGTCTCGATGGTCTAATCTGGAGAAGTCTTATTTCGTTAAATCTCAAATAAGGCCGAAATATGTTCAGTAAGCAGAGCTGGGCAAATACCAAAGAAAAAGTACCTACTTAAGTACAAGTATCGGAGGCCTGAGTATTTCTGCGTAAGTACAAGTACCGCATTTATGAAAAGTACTTGTACTATTAGAGGTCCGCCCAAGCACACCCACTATCGCCTCTAATAATGCATAACAATTCTAAGAAAAAAATGTCCAGTAAATTTCTAAGAAAAAATTGAGGCCTTCCCTACATCAGGTCGAGGCATCGTTGATTTTATATTGGAGCGAGGCATTGCTATGTCCACTGACGTATATAATATGGATTGTTTACGTTTCTATTTCACGTGGACACAATTGCTTGTGTCAAAAACAGTTCTTACATTGGTGCCAACATTGAAAAATTAAAAAGTGTACATGCAGCTCGGAAGGTGATTTTAATAAGACATTTAGAATTTCTTTTGCGTATCTAATGAATGTATTGTCTTTAGTAAAACAGTTTTTATTAGTAATAACCCTAAATGATTAATTTAAAATCATGTATTTTGACGAATCCACTATTTTATTTGTTTTCAGTTCTCTCTCAGTTGGTACTTGGTGCTTAGGCCGAAGAGTCAGCAATATAGAAGTAAGCCCACTTTTTGCAATCAATATTATACATGTCAGTGGTTATGTCATCAAGTCGAGGCATCGTTGATTTTATATTCGAGCGGGACGTTACTGGTTTTTGTTCTATTTGCCCAGTCTTGTCTGCGTGTTATTAGTTTGTCTAAGGTTCTCCTTTGACGCATGAGTGCGGCACATACTTTAACAATTCTTTGCGTGCTTTAAAACTCGACAAAAAAAGGAGTTGCGCTAAAGATTGTGTTTGCTTTTCTAGGAAGAGTTAGATATTTGTAGGTACTTAATAGACTCAGAAATACTTAAGTAAAAATCTTGGTACTTAAGTACAAGTAAATAGATGCAAGTACTTATGTTCAAGTACTAAGTAGGGGCATTTCAAAAGTATGGAGTAATAAGTCTTAACTAACGAAAATATACTTTAAGTAGTACTTAAGTCTTTTTTTACTTAAATATTTCCCAGTTCTGTCAGTAAGTAACAGGCAGTTAGGAGTTGGCGGTACTCCCCCCCCCCCCCCCCATACGTATGCGAAATATAAACGTATACGTATGTACTTATCTATTGACAATTCATATCTCTATCTAGTTATAGAGATTATATTCTTTGCATATTTCGATCTCCTGACTTTCAAAGAACCACTTTTCACTATACTGGACCTGACACCTTCCTTCACCTTTCGAAATTTCCAAGAGCTTTGTTTATAAATTGAAGAGTCCGCGGCTGGGTCAAGGAGATCTTCCTTCTTACTTGTCAAAAGGGTTACAAAATAAATTCATTTCTAGTTTAGATGAACATGTTAAGGAAAAATTATTGCAGTTATAAAGAAGGCTAATGTCGATTTACATTGACGTACACTTTTTCTAGCAGTGCAGGTCAATGGAACGATTTCGGTGTAGCACTGCAAGAAAAGTGTAACACTTCTGCTAGAAAACGTGTTCAATAGAAATCGGTATTAGATACGTGTGCATGTAGAAGATGGCATTGTGGAAGTTCCAGAATCATTCTTAGATTTTTTATGTCGGAAAAGACTATACAGAGGATATGTCAAAAGCATTCTACAGGAGATGGAAAAAGATGGGCTGGATATTGCTTTGTGTATATGAATCAATGCCTCGTCAATGTCAGGTATACATGGTGGAGTACAGTGAAATCTCCGAAAAGTCCATCCAAAAACTCTATTTAGTCCCTGTGCTAATTATTGCTTAAATCTTTTTGGAGTCCATCATCATCCGTCATATGCTTTTCCTCAACAGACATCTGTCTTGGAAATGTAGAGAAATATATATTCATTCTTCTCATTCGCTACACAGAGATGGGAATTACTTGTAGAAAAAATAGGAAAGAGTACTAAACACGATTCAATTACATTCGTGAAAGAAGAAGAGTATTTTCGAAGATATGAAGGATCCATCCAAAACATATCTTGATACTAGATCAGTAGCAATCTTGTTCTTTCCGCAGCTATACATGTATATGATTTTACTTTTTTACTGTTTACTGTTTTGGCACACGATACTGGAGGAAATACATAAATTTAGTATATTTACAGTCTTCAAGAATGACTTTGGATAAAGAACTCACCAAACTAAAAACCTTGAATAAGTTTTTAGTGACAGAACGAACTACGATGATAGACAATACTGTTACTTTTGACACTAAAAAAATGTGATGATATGGACATTGAGAGACGAGGAAAAAGGGAGTGTAAAAAAATGGAACGCAGGATGAACTAGCTCATTCCAGAAGAAGTTCGTCCAACAATGTTTGAATGAATAGACCTATTTAGACAAGAATTGTCGCATCGATACAAGGCCATGGAAGAAATCAACAAAATTTTCCAGATTGTTGAGACAAAGTTTATGCTTGAAGTTTCCGATGAGGATCTGGGTGTAGCACTGGAAGCTCTGAGCATATAGCGTAGTTTTTTTTTACCAGAAATGGCAGCCCGGGGGCTTCATTTAGTGATGCCGCCATAGGCCTTCAACGAGCTTATTGCGTTACTGCCTGGACCATGTATCGATTGCCCATCACACAATTATTGATAATAATTAAAAGTCTCCTCTGGTGTGCTTTTAGTTTTAAGATATAATCTATGAGATTGGTCAGGTTTATATTATACATATATATGTATGTGAAAATATAATTAATTTTATATGTAAGTTTCTTGGTTTTATTTTAATTAATAATATTTTATAATTAGGACTAAATGTAGGTAACATTTCCATATTAAAAATATTTTTGTTTTTTGTATCTAGAATTTAAAAATTTCGAACAGAAGAGGGCTGACATAATTATTACACACATAAAACTGAAAATCACGCAGTTCATTTTAGATAGAGTGTTTAAGTTAGTGTGTAAGTTAGTTGCCCTACTGACACTAAGTGATGGGACTTAATGCGAAAAAAAAAAAAACAAAAAAAAATCTGACAGAAACAGAGCGTGAGAGTTTCAAACTTGAAATATCGTTAAAAAAAATACTTATCTATGTAAAACCAAAATTTTTAATATGTCAACCAATTTATCGGATATTTCAGTGCTCACAGCACAAATCTCAAGCTGTCTTCCAAACGCGCATGAAGTCAATTCACCCCCATCTGCAATTTGTCAGCTTACAAGCTTGTACTTCTAGAATCCTCTTCACTGATTCTAGGAGCTAAGCTATGGGTTTCTGTGCTAGACATACTATATTCATAGCGGAACACTTTCTGGCAGGGCATCCGCTGCCTCGTTTCCAGGTATGACACTGTAACCAGGCACCCAAAAGAGAATAATTCTGTGGTTAGCACCCAGTTTCCCGAGCTCACAACCGTTGTACTAGGCGCGATCTAATGGTAGTCGAATCCAGTAGCTTGGCTGTCAATACAAATCCTTATAACTCGATCGCTATTGGTACGTCATAAGTTGTACGCAGAAGCCTTGCTACTTTGAAAATGGCCAGGACCTCCGTCTGGAACCCAATACAGCGGTCCAGTAGACGGTAGGATTCCTGTATTTGAGAGAGTGCTGAGTACATCCCGGCTCCCACTCTCGTATCCATTTTCGAAACGTCCATAAAGACACATATATCGGAGTCAATTGCCACACGATTACCATCCCATTCCTTTCTGGTAAGAATGCTAGTTGAGAATGGTTTCTCAAAGTCTAGTCTTGGAACAATATAATCCGTACCTCCCCGTATACAGTTTCCAGGACAGATCTTCAGTAGGTTGTTTGCTGTTATTCAGCAGCACGACTCTTTAAGTTTTAGTGCATTCTTTGCAGCTATACATTTCCCATGAATGTTGAGGGGCAAGAGCTTGAGCATAATTTCTATTGCGGCCGTTGGTATGTTGTTCGAAGAGTACCTGTAATGCCTAAACAGGCAGCTCTCTGTATTTTAGTAAGACTTTTCAGGTGCGTCGCTTTCTCAAGAGCATTCCTCCACACCAAGATAGATCTCTGCTTTGGCATAATCACTATTTTCTTCTAAAAATACTTTATCAATCAAATCAAAACCTTGCCTTAAATTTGGATATGCCAGAAAATATTGAAGTATCTCACGGATGTCAATGAAGCTAATCTGAGTGAACATAAAGACATTAAGGAGAACAAGATCTCGGGCCATTCTGATGACACTAAATCCAATTCCTGCCTGTAGCATTCTGTGATCTTTCTATCTAATATAAAATCCATCTTTCGGCGACACGGTTAGCCAGAATTTTCTTCCGTAGAATGCACAATCAATATGTCAATTATAGTTCGGGTGGCTATACTAACTTTTGTGAAAGGCGTAGTTTATGTACACAAAATACAATTTTGGCACTGCCACTGCCTTAATAGAAAGGCATTATTTAAACAGTTGTTTTTGACACACATTTCTGCATTTTTTTAAGTAATAAAAAAAATCTACAAGGTTTCGACTTTCAATGTAATTTGTGAGTAAATAATATGAGCATTTCAGGGGTGTATTCAGCAAGTCGAAAAAATAAATTAAATTAACCTTTCGAATGTCTTTCAGATTGCCAGGACCATTTTAATTGGCAATTTCGATGTCTACAAAAAAAAGTCTCTCTCTGCCAATAAAATAAAAAGCTATAAACTAATTGACTCAAGTCGTCACATCGGCCGACGGGAAAACATGAATTTGATTTATTGGTTGAGTAGTAGTGACTTTATTAAAACCAGCTCTAAGTCTTGTGAAAATTGTGCACTACAAAAAAAATTTCTAGAAATTATGCATTTTATGATGTAATTTAACAAAGCTAATAGTAATTCTTCCTCAAAGTTGGCATAAGCTAAAACCATTATGAATAAATAACTTAGCAATAACCGGCCATGAATAAGCCACTCGAATTTCACTTATTCAGTTATTTTGGCAGTTCTGAAAGTAAACATTTCAGAGTTTCGGGAGTTCAGGAAACTTTTCTAAAGTTTATTGGTTTCAATAAATATTCAAAACTTGAAATAGTCTTGTTTCGAAGAAAGCTTGAGGTGTATATTTTTGAGTTTTAAATTTCAGTGGTTTTTGTGAAATTATTGCGGCTAAGAATTTTGAACAATTCGAATTTTGTTATTACATTTTTGACAAACAAGAAAACGGAGTTGTTAATTAACATGTTTCACACATAATGTATACAAAGCTGATAGAACGGTGGTAGAAATTGCTCACAGTTTCACCTTGTCTCTTGCTCCGCAAGGGTCAGTTATTACCCTAGTAGAAATTGTTCACAGTTTTACCTTATCTCCTGCCCCGCAAGGCGCAGTTATTATGTAAACTAATACTAATGTGACTGAAAAGTTTCAAGGTGTTTGCAATTCATGAAGAAACATATAGAAAATTAAGTCCCGATGAGCTGTCTCTGATGAGCATTCATTAAATCTCATCGAAGGGCTCATTGGATGTCATGAAACTGCTCCCTATATACTAAATCAGCAATAAATACATATTTTTCTTGTCATCACCGTGTCAGATGACATTTCTAGGAAAATTTTAATTGATTTTTGTGATTTATTTTTTTAAGTTTTTAAATTATTTATTTTGAATAAATTTTTTTATTTCTTTTCCCCAAAAAGTCTGTCGCCCATATGCTGAGCAAGACGTTATGCCAACATACTTACGCTACAGCGTCTCAGAGTTTGATTTGCAATCGGAGTTTGAATTCGGAAAAATCTATGAAATCAATCGTAAAATCAGTTTCTCATTTATGAACTCATCATGTCACTCATTGACATGCTCATTAATAAACTCATCGTGACAGTCATTGCTATACTCATTAATAAGCTCATTGCGACACTCATTGACATGCTCATTAATAAGCTCATCGAGATCCTCACTGATATGCTCATTAATAAGCTCATCGTAACACTCATTATGTATTCATCGAAGTGCTCATCTAATATTGTTAAATGCACAAAAGAGAAGCACAGCATACATTTCTAAATAAATGAAAGAGGTGCAATTCTCATACACACTATCTGTGAATAAGTAAATAAATGACTTTTTTCCCGGTTTTGATTCAAATGCGAATAAATTTCATTAGTACGTTCATCTGATTGCTCATGAGGAGCTCATTGATGAGCTCATCATGATATCTCTACCAGGGATTTTTCACACATAAATATGTATACATGCTCACAGTTTCACCTTGTCTCTTGCTCCGCAAGGGTCAGTTATTATATAAGCGAATACTAGTTTGACAGAAGAGCATCAAGGTGTTTGCAATTCATGAAGAAACATATAGAAAATTAAGTTCCAATGAGCCTTTGGATGAGCGTTCAGTAAATCTCATCGTAGGGCTCATTGTATATCATGAAAGTTTTACTTGGATTGACAAGGTAACTGACATTTCTAATAAGAAAAAACGGGTGTCCAAATTTGGTTGCAAATAATGACATTTCTTCTGAAATTGTTGATGTGTTTGGATATACTAGAGCGCAATGTACATTAAGTATACCAAATAAAAAATATTTATCTACAATTTAAAATTTCTTATGATCTTTTAAGAAGAACCTTACAACTAATACGGGAACATGAAACTGAGCGAAGGACAAAAAAAAATTAATTTCAAGGATTTTGAATTTAATTTTGTAATTTGTTAGATTTTGAATTAATTTTTAAATTTGTTCTTCCGGGGGAGACTGTCGCCCATATGCTGAACAGGATCTTATTCCCAAATCCTTGCGCCTCAGCGTCCCGCATTGTTTATCCTTTTTCTTAGGCTTATCCTTTTTCTTGTTGCTAATAATGGTTTTCTGCCTTTCCCTTAGCAGTAGCTTCTTTGAGAGGATTTTACAAAACATAGGTTGAAAAATAGGTGAGACTGATTTGAAACCGTAGTTTTAGTAAAATCAGTAGTAAACTGATTGTGATTCTCATTTATTAATTCATCATCACAAACGTTGACATGCTCATCCTGACACTCATTGACATGCTCACTAATAAGCTCATCGTGACACTTATTATGTACTCATAGAAGAGCTCATCTAATAAGGTGGGCGGGGGGGGGGGGGGGGGTGATGATGAATTTTCCCACAAATTGTTCTACTGTAAAAATATTTTCCCTTTTTCCCGCAGTGATGATTTAGAGGGCAGAAATTCCCACAAAATGGGATTTTTCCCACAAGTTCCCAACACTAGCTATGCATAGTAGGTGATTTTAATATAGACTGGAGGTACTGACAATATATACAAACGAGAAGTGCAACGAATATTAAACGATAACGGCTGTATACAAAAAGTTAATGAATATACAAGAGTTACGGAAACGACTCAAACTATTATTGATTACGTAATTACGGATATGAATAATTTAAGCGTGAAAATGAATAATACTTTAAAAATTAGTGATCATGAGTCATTAGAGATTAATATTGAATATAGTGAAGTCAATTAATCTAGAGTAAAGAAATGGATAGAAGTTCGCTATGATAAAAGGAAATTTAATTGTGCGATTAATGAAGTTAATAGTTGAAATTAAGGATATGGACATACGTACGAAAGCATTTGATGACAAGATGAAAGAGATAATATCAAAGCTAATGGAAAAGAAGTGTGTAAGTAGGATAAATAGGTGGTATAATAGAGAATTAGCAATACTAAGGGAACATAAGATTAATGCTTATCAAAGAGCTACATTAACTAATGATGAAAGGGAATGGACAAGTTACAAAACGATACGGAATAAATATAAAAAACAAATTAGGTGTGCTAAAAGGAACTATATAATAAGAAGGATCGATGAAGTCAAAGATCAAAAGGAGATGTGGAGTGTCATAAAAGAATCTGTATTAAAAAAATCAAAAGCAGATATATCTGAAGTCTATTTTGAAGATGGTAAAAGCAGGAGTAGTAAAAGCATAGCGGACAAATTCAATAAGTATTTCATAGAAAGTGTAGAGAAAATTAATAGTAGCAGATCAAATTTGACGCAAACCGAGTTCTGTCTACTACGGCTAGAAAATATAATTCGCGCAAATATAACGACGATAATTACTGTTCCTAATTTTAACCGACACGTCGACGCTCATATTCAAAATTTTATACGCGATAAATATGAATGATATGACTTTTTAATTAATACAGTAATTCGGAACTGTATAATCATCTTCGTTATATTTTCGCGAATTATATTTTTATAACCGAGTTGCGTCTAGAAAATATTACGGAATTATCAATTTTTAATTAATTAAGATATTTTCAATAAATCTACTTTAAATTAACTGTAATAAATTAGTCTCAATTTGAAATTGAAAAGGTATAGAAACAAAAATTTCCCGAAATATCCCGAAAATGGTAACTTAGCAAGATGAATACAACAAAAACTAATACAACAATACAACTTTCCATATAGAAGTTACAACACCCCCAATAACTAGGTATCTAATGAATTCCATTGCAATACTATGTATAGGGATTCAACTGTTTAACCGTTTACCGTTTTGGACAAAAGTTATTGGCGACTTTTTCTTCCAGCTAAATAGTCTCAAAACCAGAGAGAATGTGATAAGTTAAATTAAAGGGAAGTTCATAGAATTCTTAAGTTTGAATTTTGAAAAAACAAAAAGTCAAAGTCCAAACAAAAACCTGCGAAAGCATAAGCATATGAATCCACAAAATAAGCATGAAAATTGCCGAATTATATCTCAATATATACTGAAATCAAGAAATAGTGGAATATGACATGAAAATACTATTTTGAAAAGTAAGGAAACACATAATTCCTGTATGAGTTAACAATTTATTCATAACGATTTACATACACAGAGCTGGGCAATACTTAAGTAAAAAAAGACTTAAGTACTACTTAAAGTACTTAAGCTTTCTTACTCAATACTTTTCAAATGGCCCTACTTAGTACTTGAACATAAGTAATTGCATCTATTTACTTTGTACTTGAGACCTAGTTTTGTACTTAAGTACCAAGAATTTTACTTAAGTATGTCTGAGTCTATTAAGTATCTACAAATATCTAACTCTTCGTAGAAAAGAAAACACAATCTCGGTAGAACCTTAGACAAACTAATAACATACAAACAAGACTGGGCAAGTAGAACAAAAACCAGTAACGTCTCGCTCGAATATAAAATCGACGATGCCTCGACTTGATGACATAACCACTGACATATATAATATGGACTATGACTACGTTCATAGAAATACACTGCAGAAAGTGAGCTCACTTTTATATTGCCGACTCTTTCGGTCTAAGACAATACTATATATTCATTAGATACACAGAAGAAATTCTAAATGTTTTATTAAAATCATCTTCCGAGCTGCGTGTACAGTTTTTCAACTTCCCGCCAATGATTTTTTTTCAATGTTGGCACCGACGTAAGAACTCTTTTTAACACAAGCAATTGTGCCCACGTAAAATAGAAATGTAAGCAGTCCATATTATATACGTCAGTGGACATAACCAAGGGTAAGCAAGTAATGCCCCGCTCCAATATAAAATCAACGATACCTCGACCTGATGTAGGGAAGGCCTTATTTTTTTCTTAGAAATTTACTGGAAATTTTTTCCTTAGAATTGTTATGCATTATTGGAGGCGATAATTGGTGTGCTTGGGTGGACCTCTAATAGTTTTTATGAGTGTAGCAATGACAGGTGAATATTTTACTCTACCTGCAGCGCCGAAAACTATGAAAAACTATAAATAGTAGCCACTGGTTACTATACATACTGTAGTTTTCAAAAGGTATTGATTTATTAACATCTATTAACTGAACTCGATAAACTTCATTGTATTACTGCCAACGTACAAAGATTCGAAAAAAGTGCTTTAAAAAATACTTTAAAAAGTGCTCAGTACTTTTTATTAACTTAGTAGTTACAAATACTTTTCATACATGCGGTACTTGTACTTACGCTGAGGTACTCAGGCCTTCGGTACTTATACTTGTACTTAAGTACTTTTTCTTTTGTACTTGCCCACTTCTGATTATATATAAAATGTATACGCGATTAGATTTCAGAATGATACAAAATTTCCACCACCATACCACCAATTAATGATATCTCTCAACCTATCTCCAATGAGATTTTGAAATAGCAAATCAATCCTATTGGGAAAAAGAGCCGAGTGCTTCCCTGGAAGCTAGCAGCGCTTCCTTTCTCTATCCCAGTTCATTGCTTTTAACATTAGGCACGTCCGCAGAGGCAAGCGTTTCACTGCTTTTCTTAAAAAGCTCTTCAGCAGGTATGCTAAATGATGGGCGAAGAAGTTTTTTGAAGGTGTCTTTTCTCATAAGAGGTCCTCAAGACTGCTTCCTGAAAGCAGTAGAGGCGGACGTGCTTTCCACTGCAGGTATGACTATATGAGACAAGGAGCTGGGTATAGAGAAAATCAGCGGTGCATGCTTCCAAAGAACCGCTTCAATAGACTACTTAGAACACTAAATTTATATGTTTATTTAAATTTACATGTTTTATGAGTAGAAAACAAGGAAAATTGATAACAATTCAGATTACACTTTTAATCAATCTGAACTTCACATTAACAAGTAAATAATCGGCCAAGTGCGAGTCGGACTCGCGCACGAAGGGAGTTCCGTACCATCGTACAAAATTTAACACTATGTACTTTTTATTTATTTTTACACGGGTGTACTTCAAGTTTCTATAAAAAGACTTTTGTTTGTCACTCAATTCTCGGGCTGCAGATTTCAATGCAAGCTCGGTCAATTATATATTGACAAAATTCTGTATCAACACTATATTTATTGTATATAACAAACATTTCATCTGCCGGTCTGATAGGGAAGTACCATATATTTGCGGATGATACAAATTTGATTTATTACACAGAAAATGAGCAAGAGTTGGAAAAAAAACTAGAAGATGTTATGGTAAGATTAGCAAATTGGACAAATGGTAAACAAACTTTCTCTCAATGAGAATAAAACAAAATACATGGTGATTAAACAACGAAACAAGGCTGAGATTTATCCAATATTGAGTATTAACTCCAAGCAAATAGAAAGGGTAACTGAGGTGAAATATCTAGGTATAAATATTGATGAGAAACTTAACTGAAGCAGGCATGTCAACGAAATAGCTTCCAAAATCAACCCAATATTATGTGTATTGCGTAGAGGCTCTAGGTTAAATAATGATACAGCTCTTGCAATTTACAATGCACATATAGCGTCGCATATTAGATATGGATTACTGGCGTGGAGTCTCAGTGAATTCAATCCGAAAAAATTAGGATGAAGAGATTAATTAATAAGTAGAGCCCTAAAAATCCTATTCTGTATGCCTTGGAGAACACCTTCAACGGAATTACATGCACATACGAAAACTCTAAGCATTAATCAAATGATTTACCTTGAAAAAGCTAAATTTATTCATAAAGTTGCAAGTGGGACTCATCAAAATAAATATACGAATAGCCACACACATATAGCCATCCAACAAGGAATAGAATAAAACTACGAGTACAGCAACCTAAAACAAACATAATCAGAAAAGGACTTATATACATATACGGCGACCAAAATCTATAAGGAGCTTTCTGAAGTAATCAAGGCAAGCTCAAGCTTTACTGTATTCAGTTCTAAGCTAAAAGGCCTAGTTAGGGATTTGCCAATTGACTGCGAGGTTGATTGAATGAGCTTCACATACATCTGCAATCTGCTTTAGAATAATGAATGATATGAATAATCGGAAATTGAAAAGCGCACCCAAAACAGGAACAAAAGACTTCTATAAAATAATAGAGCTCTAAAATAAAGTATTTAATAATAAAAACTACGCTTTTCTAATACCAGCTAGATGCTGTATGAGAAGAGGTTCAAACACAATATAAGTATGCTAGAATTAGAGTGATGGAGAGAGTGGTGTTTGGAGGAATTTAAAAAAAATAATAGGCGTCATTTGAAAAAAAAATGCCTACTTAAGATAATAATAATGAATAAGAATAAAACGAAGAAAAAAACGCCGAAAAAATCACGTTTCTTGTATGGGAGCCCCCCTTTAATTTTATTTTATTTTTATTATTTATTATTATATCACCAATACACACTCTGTGAAAATTTCAAATGTCTACCTATTACGGTTCATGAGATACAACCTGGTGACGGACGGACAGCGAAGTCTTAGTAATAGGGTTCCCATTGTTACCGTTTGGGTGTCGGAACCCTCCTAAAAAGCTAGAATTGGTCAAAAACTAATTCTTATGATACCCAAGATGAATGCCTGTATGTAATTTCGTATGGTCACCGCAGTTTGTGCAAGTTTTATTTTTGAAGTGGTTTTTCGCATATATTTCTAGAACTGTTTGTCGCACACTAAAAATTTATTATAACCAATTTCATAGGATTTCGCATATTCTGAAGAACTTTTCAGCAGAATAAAAATGTCTAAGACTAATCATAATTGTTTACGTAAAAAAGCAAAAAAAATTATATGGCAACACCAAGAACGGATTGCCCGATTTAGTCCATTTTTGAAGCTTTACTTACTATTACTATAAAAAAGCCCTCTATACATTCGACGAGTTCTCCGGTCAGTGTTCACATACATATATAGTGAAAAACGAAATTCTTGTATGGCAGCCCTACGAAGGAGTTGTCCGAGTCGCTCCATTTGTGAACTTAAATTTGCATTATTTTTAAAAAATCTGTGTATACAAAGTTTTAGCTCTCCATGTTGACGCGTTGTCAGGCACTGTTCAAATATATATTAAAGAATGAAATTTTTGTATGGCAACCCTACGAAGGAGTTACCCGATTCGGGACATTTCCAAACTAAAATATACTTTTTTAAAGTCCGTATGTAAAATGTCAGCCCTAGAAGTGAACGCGTTCTTGAGTTATCGTGCCGACGGACGGACAGACATGCAAAAATCAAAATAATTTTTAATATTATGCGTGGGTGTCCAATTCATTTTGCTCTACCATATGCAGTTGACAGTTGTGTTAAGGCAAAAACATAGTGAGGACGACACAACAAAGTCGCCGTAAATTGGTTGCTGTCAAAGATTCAAATATATATGGAAAACCCATAATGAAAGCGACGCGATAAGTTGCCAACAAAAAGTTTGGGGAAATCTCTAAATTAGTCGCCAACATAATTGACATTTCTATGTGGACAGTGAATAATTGGTATTCATGTTATGTGGATTTGGATATTTTTATGAAACATAGTAATTTAAAAGATAATAGTAAATAGTAGTATGACAAATTATGAGTTTTGAGGAGGAATTAATAGAGAAAATGAAAGAAAAAGTTATAATGTGCAATAAATGTCATCCCATGTTTAGAAATCTCTTCTTAGACTTATTTTTATAGTTTTTTCTATATGCTTTGCAATTTTAAGTAAGCCGCATAAGCTATAGGTACTAGTGATTTTCCTTAATTTTTTCCTTTTTGCCATTTCTTTTACAATAAATAAAACAGAGATAGCTGTCAAAAACATTTGTCGAGTCGCGTTCATTGTGTTTTAAATGCGACATTATCGCCAACTAAGTTGCCAACATTGTTGTGTCGCTCTCACTGTGTTTTGGTTTTTACAAACTGAATGACAAACTTATTATTACCTATGATTTCATCTAGAGAGTATAAAAATAAGAACTGCCTAACTTCGCACAATATTGGAAGAATCCACAGTTTATATTCGTGGAAAATTAGATGCAAACAGCTCTTGTTGCACTTCTGCTGGAGGTCATTAAATAATCTTCCAATTGATGGCTATATAGAAAAAGCTCTAGAGTTACTTACTTCCACTTTTGCTTATTTTTCTATGGATAGATAAGTGAATATTCTTCTAAGAAACTTTCAAATGTTTACTTAGGGAAGCGCTTAAAATATGCTTCTTTCAGAATTGCTGGTTTTTCGTCCCAATGGGACCTATAGACGTCAATTAAGTTGGGACCGCCATTTCATGGTAGAAAAGTTTTGAATACGTCAAAATTTAAGGCTCAATTAGGGCTAATTTAATGCCACTTCCCCGAATTTAAAAAAAATCCATGGATAATCCAACTTTATTAAAAGTTAAGACCACCAACTTTAAAATGGAAAACATTTTTTAAGACCCCCAAAAATCATAGGTTTTAATGCCTATCCGCAACAAATCAACGGCCAACCATGGTTAGAATTTTAAACTCTTACGATACACGGTGATTTAGGACAAACAAATTTAGTTTGCAGTGACCACTTCTGTGTAAAGGTACAAAAAATTAATAAATTGCTGAGAACAAATATAATTAGTATAGGTACCTCCACATAAATTTAACGTAAAATTGTTTTGTAATTTGACAAATAGCGAGAAAAGCGTTTATCAGGGCTCAAAAAATAATCTTCCTCATGTTTTACGTTATGAAACTCAGCAGCACAATGGAGTAATACTCGTAGAGAAAACAGGAAGTGCGGTAACCCAAATTTAGCGTAGTGAAATTCTAATTGTGATTCTGATTCATGGTTTCTTAGTTGGTTTTGTTGGAGATATTAGGCATAATAAATACTATAGAAAAACAGTTAAATAAATTATATTTTCTCTACATTTCTGTGGATAACACCTTACTAAACTTTATTACTTCGGAAAAGATTAGAGTATTCAACTCCATTCAAGTATTATTTGTTGATCACAGATTTAATCTGACTGAAAAACACAGTATTATTAAAATGTTGGTACCGATGTAGGTTAACATCGATGGAGCATTTTGTTTTTAAAACTTTTACTTTTATGGTTTCTTGGCCTCAATTGATTTCTTACTTTCTGAGAAAAGACATTAAATTAGCCCTAATTAAGCCCTAAAATATTATGCAGTGCACACTATTGTGACAATACTATTTAACCTATTCTCAGTAATGGTAGTCCTAACTTTTAATAAAGTTGGATTATCCATGGATTTTTTTAAAAAGTACTAGAGCATTAAATTCGGGGAAGTGGCATTAAACTAGCCCTAATTGAGCCCTAAATTTTGACGTATTCAAAAATTTTCTACCATGAAATAGCGGTCCCAACTTAATTGACGTGACCTATAGAGTTCGAAAAAGAAAATTTTAATTGCAGTTTTTATCAATAAAAGTTTCATAGAGAGCCAGGGCCGGATCTATGGGGGGGCACTCGGGTGCACTTGCCCCGGGCGCTAACATTAAGGGGGCGGCAATACGACGGATTTTTGAACCCATAGCTAAACGAGAAAAAATCTAATTACAAGAATTGGAAAATTTTTTCAGACCATACTTAACACTTCAGTTTTCTTTCCGGCATCTAAAAGCTGCTTTGCTGATATCATACTTTCAATTGTGTTTATACTTATACAGTCAAGCAGCTTACTGTCTATTAAAATTAAGTCTGTAAGCCTCTGTAAGCTTATTAAACTAAAAATCCTGCTAAATTCTCAAATTGTACCTTTGTCTCATATGAAATGAATTCAAAAATTGTACATCATCCATTAATCCTACCTCGAATGTAGACAGATTATAAGACAGTAGGCACAAGCACAAAGTTACCAGAAAATTATTATTAAGCTCGCTAAATTTAACCATTTTAGCCGGAGTTAAGGCCTTTGAATCTGAGTAAAAAATCGGATAAATCCATTCAACCCGAACGGCAGTTTGCCACAATTCCTACACAGAGTTTTTTTTTTGAAACTGTCTTAAATTTTAGTAGTTTTAGCCGCAAATATTCATATTGAAAAGCGGCAAAAATAAAAAAAACTAATATCTAAAATAATTTAAATTTTTAATTTGTTATCCTTGTGTTAATAATAGCGGAGACAGACTTGCAATTTCAATACTGTATTTAGCGAAATCTGTCTCTATATACTGAGAAGCAGCTCGGTATATGCTCACAAGTTAGTACATTGGAGCGCAATATTGAAATTGCGAAAAACGTACGCGGTATACGAGTTTATTGCAATATGACCCGAGTTCATAATCATTTAATACATGAACCTTTTAGAACCGAATTTAATACTTAATACAACTTTTTCTGACATTTAATATTTGACACTTGTAAAATTGAAACTTTCTTATGTCAAATGACAAATCAAGTGATAAATCAAGTGTAAGTTCTCTAATTAAATTCTTAGTATAGTAAAATTCAAGTGTGTCTCTGAAATTTTATATTGCAATTTACATAATTGCATTATCAATATGAAAATTGGAAGTCTGTCTCTGGTATAAAATAAACTGTGTTTGTAATGATACGATTTTTTACTTTCCTTTTATTTTAAAACAATTTGAGATTCAAACGACATTTAAGATCTACAATGGATCTTACTTTTCGTTTGAATTTCAAATTCGTTTTATTTAACAATCATTTGTTTCAAATTCAAATAGTTTTTAACAATTCTGGTTCTACATAGGTCTAGGGTATGCAGTATCTATAAATAGGTCATCTATCATGTATGTACATATAATGCCTGGTATACCCTGGAACTGTAATAAAATTTATCCCAAATAAAGATCGTTGTTAGAGGGGGCGGTAACTAACGTATTTGCCCCCTTTTAAAAGTTTCCTAGATCCGGCACTGTAGAGAGCCACTATGAAATAAATTCATAGAGAATTTAGTTAATATGAAATTGACCCAGTTTACTGCCAAATCTGCAGCTCACAGTTTGGCGTCTATGGAAGGCATGAACCAAACCTTACGATTCCTACTGATATGAAACGCATTCTTTTTCGATGAAATTTTTATTTTAAAGAGTTTTTGTCATTGGCGTAACTAGGACTTTTTTCTGGGGTGGGCCAGTTCCCCCCATCTTTCGTACATAGGTTTTTACAAACATTTTGTTTGCCAAGTATACCAGCTCTTGAGTATTCCCAGATTTTGACCGACATTTTTTATGCATTGCTCTGAAGCATTTACTAGACCCAATGAAATTGCATAGATTAAAAAACCCATAAAGTTTCT
Source organism: Dioctria rufipes (assembly GCA_963924295.1). NCBI lineage: Eukaryota > Metazoa > Arthropoda > Insecta > Diptera > Asilidae > Dioctria > Dioctria rufipes. The sequence goes on from OZ002742.1 coordinate 195,041,579, forward strand.
AAAGTTACGGATGAGTAGAGCAAGTCTATAAGTTATAGAACTCACAAGAAACATAAGCTGTGTTTGTTTGTGTACTTTGTTCTAGAACTACTGGAGAGAATAAATTGTTTTGTCGATTGAAGAGAACTATTTGTTCAGGTACAACCTTACAAATGAGTCAACTGAATGTGCCAAAGGTAAATTTTCAAACCAATTTTTGAAGTTAGTGATAATGATGTCCATCACTTGGTTGTAAATATGCATGTTTCAATATTCGAATGGTCTTGCATCTGATGGACAGTCTACTAAATTACTTTTACCTACAGTGAATTCAACAACCCTTCTCCTTTTCGAGACCCGAGTAGGTTCTAGACAAATTTAATGTTTCTCTGTGTCTAGAATGCTAATATAGTTTTATTTCATAATGTAAAGTAATAAGAATATTATTGAATTTTTTAATTCCGCAGTAAATATTTCTTCCTTATAAAGATAAACAGCCTTATTACTGAATCCGTTGGGATCAGATTCGAAAGAGCTTAAAAAAGCTTTTTTCCGGGAAATTAAACAAAGTTTTATGAAATTTTCAAAAGTTTATTAATTAAAATTGTCAAATTAGTTCTGCATGATTTCTCCCACGGATCACGCTTTGTCAAATTTAAGTGGAATCAAAGCAATCTTAGAATAGTTTTTAAAAATTCTAAAAAGATTTTAATAGGTTTTCTTGAAGAAAAGAACTCGTTAAAGTCTTTTCGATTTCGATCCGAACAGATTCAATTCAATTCGGTCTAAGATTGTACGAATTCACGAATGTTTTTTGGGAATTTTCATAATTTCCTGGGGGGTCTCCAGTCCGCATTCTGGGGGCCCTGGCCCCTACCTAGTTACGCCAATAGTTTTTGTCAATAAAAGATTCATCATTATTCGACCTTTGTAAGGGCCTTAGAAAAATTGATAGGGATAGAACTGCGCCTTAGATTTAAATATTGTTCAAAATCGGAATAAATATGCTAGAAAAATTCCCAATTTATTAATTTCAATTTGAATTGTTCTCCATTAAATCAAATTGAAATTAGCAAATTGGGAATTTTTCTAGCATGCATATTTATTCAGATTTTAACAGCATTGTCAAGTGTAAGTTAAAAAAAACAAAGCCAAAGCTGCGAAGAATTATAAATTTTATTGTTTTTGGATTTCAAAAAAAAGCTAAAACCAAAATAAGTATTTAGAAATACCAAAATGCCACTCGACTTCGAGAAAAATAACTAAATAAAATCCATTTAAAATTCCTCATTTACCAGCACCCAGTAGATCCTACCTACGAGACACCTATTAAAATCCAATAAGAGACTAAAAATTACATTATCCACTTTAATTCTGAAGGATAATTTGATATCACCTAAAGCACAACACTTTCTTGTACCTATGTATACACAAATCGTATTAAGACCCATTCCATTTTCTAGTATCACCAGGGCTCATTAAAATTCTCAAAGAGTTGCATATTAACGTGTCACTGATTCCTGACCCCGCGTCGTACAGGTATAGCTAGAGCTACATATAAACAGAGACACTTTTCAACCAAACCTTTATTCGTCGCATTCATTCACAAGATCCTCACCGAATAAGGGAATTATTCCATTCACCGCGTATTACACACCTTTCAGAATCAAAACTCGCAAAGGATGTCGTAAACCTTGTTGTGAAAGAGGAGCTTGAGAATGTGTACCTAGACACTTATACCTATATATACGGAATAGGTATACCTAGTATTACTCCCATGAATATGCAGTTTGGGATAATTTATGGAAATTTGTCAGTAAATGGCCGACAAAACTGTTGACATTCATCGCCGGCCGTCATTTCAGCCATTCATCGAGCTCAACGAATCCTTAAGGACACAAAAAGCACACAGCCTGGAAAAGGCACGGTTCTCTTAATGGCGAATGTTTAACGGAATCTAATTGGGAATGCAAATTTAACATGGCCAGGCAGCAATCACTTTATACAATTAGAGGTCGCTAAATTTTTGGGATAATTGCTCCTTAAGGTTATAAATTTTGGATGCTGCACATTTGAATTATCGCCGAGATAAGTAGGATAATCCTCGCGACGCGTGCCAACTGACTATTGACCATGCTATTGTATACACTGAATGAGGATAATCCTTATTCATGTAAGTATTGATTGAGTATATAGGACAAAAGGATTCATTGTGCATCCTGCACTCGTGCCAAAAAAAAAATTATTTTTCTATTTTACTGACAACTGACCGCCGCACTGACCAAAGGACACTCGAAGTATAGGAAATGTCGGAATGGAAAAGGTGTAAAAAGGATTAACTGTTGTCATCCATCAGCTGTCAGTGAACTTAATTTTATTTCAAGAAAATGTTTGGACAATTACCGGATAAAGTGTGATCGGACAAACGTGTCGGAGGTGTATGTGCCGGAGTATGATGATGTGAGGATGAATCCATTCCAGATGTCGGCAAACCTGTATACAATGCACTGAAATCTTCTGGTGTACTGTTGCATTTACGTTGATTAACCGTCGATTTATCACCTACAGATGATACTGCCGATCTAACATCCTGTGTTAATCCAAGTAATCGATTCTCATGTGAAGCTATTCCCATTAGTCGATTATCTTGAAAGGACATAAATTTTGTATCTTGTCCCCCATGCTGTAGATTACCATGGGTAAGTGCATGATCCTCTAATAGACCCTGCTGCAATCCTAGAAGGCCACCAACTAGATTCGGTCGTAATTCATCCATCAGTTTACCTTGTCCACAGGATCCTGTTGTGAAATTAAGTTGGCGACTAAAAATCGCTGGAAATATATTAAATTGCTGTGAATCTCCGCCGCTGGATGGACTCAATCCTAAATTCGATGAAGGTCCACTGGAATTTGTGGTATTGGTGCTATTTGCGCTGCCACCGCCACCAGCTGAATTTGGGCCGCTACCAACAATGATCGAGCCGGGACCGCTTCCGCCTCCGTTTGGGGTATTACCAGTGCTACCAACACCACCACCGCCGCCGCCACCGTTTCCAGTGCCGCCGGCACAACTATGTTTGAAATCCAATTTGGCGCCGTATGGATCTGTAAATTCAAATCGCTCTATTCCGATTTTTAAAAAAAAATCACTCGTTTCCGCACTACCACTATAGGTATATATAGATATGTATATGTAATATCTACACAAGCACACACGCACACGTCTCGCTTTTTATTTATTTATTTTTATTTTTTTTATCAAACAATCACAAAGTGTACGCAAACTAGCCGCCTTTCATTCGATAAAACTCACAAAAACTCTTTCTCAGATTCCATTCAACCGGAACCTAATTATCCACCGATTTGAGACACAAAAGTAGTATAGGTGGGTAGGGGTAGGTATAGGTATATATGTAGGTAAGTAGGTACTATATATATACCCGCCGCGCTACACTTAATCAGCGTCGTAACGCGCTTAATCGGGTTTCTCGTCACACAGAACACTGAAATTACTTTAATTAAGTAGTTTTGCGCTTTTCACCGCCCTGGTGAGCAAATCGAGCGTGAAAGATTCGCCACAATTGAAAGGGTGCCACCGCGCCAGAAGAGACACAAGGGAAAGGAGCAGAGCGCACCGATAAGAAAAGAATGGCGGACGGCTAAAACAACCACAAAACACAACTCGATTTCCTTTCTAATGATAATTTTTCACGAGGTACGTATTCGCGGCCGATCAGACTTAAAATGATATTTTCCAGGGCGAAATTTAACTAAATTAAGATCATGTGCGCTTCCAGGTTTAGGGAGAGAGAATTTTCAGGAGTTTCTGTCGCGAGGGTTGCATATGTCCTGCCCTTTTTTCTCTTTGTTTGCTTGTTGGCTGTCGTCATCTTCCTCCCTGTTCGGCTGCAGGCGCCATTTATTCATTGCTCGTTGGCTGAGCGGGGATTGTTGTTGCAACCGAACTAAAGGCAGCTAGTAAATCATGAAGGTGTGTATGGGTGTGTGTGTGTGTGTGTGGGGGCCCTAAGGGATGCTTTTAAATAGCACAGCGCAAAATATCTCCAGCCAACATGATTCGACAGAAGCAGGAAAATCGCAGTGTTAGTCAAAGTTGTGAAGAAAAGTCATTCTCTCCAGTGACTGTCAAACTTTAAATATAGTTAATGGGGGAAAATAATGGGTTTTTTAAGTATTTTGTTGGCGTCAGATAGGTTAAAAGTGGAGAATAAATAGATAACCACTGTGATAGGTGACGTTTCAACAGATATGGACAATATAGATTTTACAAGATCAATTTGAGCATAAGGTTACGGTTGAACCATAATGAATGGAAAAAAAGCAGAAACCTCAGTTAAAAGAATGATTGATTCTTCCGCAGTATGTTGCGTGACACCATCTATTCGATTAAGAATAATTCGTCCAATTTCTATATTATAAATTGTTTACCATAGGTCGGCATTACCAGCATTTCCCTCGAAACACATACAAGGACCAAAATCACGTATTCTGAATATAGATACATGAAAATGTAAAGGTGTCTCGTCAAAAATGAGTGAATTTTCGGTTCTCTAAAATTGTCAATTTCATATTTCATTATTGAGCGCGATGAAGTCTAAGGTCAATTCAAAATTCTTTGGAGGAAACGCATTTTTGCGCTGTCCTTTTTCTGGGAGAGAGTATACAGATATAATAGTATAGAGTGTGAAGTGAAGCAGATCTTAAACTGCATATGACGTACATCGAGATTCCTTAACATCTTGACTTACAACTTCAATATACCTACGATTTTCGGCTGAATTGCATGGCTTTTCAGTTCTTTGTTGACATTGAATTATTTGTGCAGTCGATGCTGAACTATTACAAAGCCTGCAACGAATTTTGTATTGAGTTACAACCACTGAAAATTTTTAATGTACTAAGAATAAGTATTCCGTGTTCTTGAGGCGTATATGGCTTCTAGAAACTTATTTTTAAAGCCAGTGTAAAATCAAAATGTAACATAAATATTAAAAATTCCATAAATTTTCTTGTTTTATTGTCAACAACAATAATAAAAAGTTTTGGAGTCACTGAAATACTCAGTTCCTATCACACAAAGCCTATTGAATAACTTTTCTACATTAATGTACTCCAGCGACATTTAACTACATAAGCACACAGTACTTCTTTTAAGTACACCCCACCTCTAAAATTGTTGCAACCAATGAAAACCAATGAATACCTGCCATTGCTTCCATCAACTCACCAAACGAAGCGCACCGAAGTTCTATAATGTGTATGTGTGCTTTTCGCCATTTAAGTATAGAGTAATAAATACATATTCAATTTCAATTCACAAAAAATGGGCGGTGCTTACAAATGTTTTCTAAATTGGGATGGTAAGTGGCAGCGCGATGGAGGCCGTTGTGTCGATTGCGATTGGGTCTGCTTGTTGGCTTAAGATTCGCGTGTCACTCTCTGAACCGGGTGATGTTGTGCTGTGCTGTGAACCTCTAGCGTATTTTGGTAGGTACCTACATGATGACAAAACTATATTTTCGTCAGCAATAGTAGATTTCGCTTTACTACAAGTGCACCCACTGCTGTAAGGACGGAATATAGCAAAATATTTGTGCGTTCACTGTTTGTTTTACACAAACTTCTTCTCATCGTTCCTTTTTCGATAGATAGTAACGAGTAACGTACATTTTTTTTTAAGTATGTTCCTATGTTTGTATGGAGTAGGTAGTATATGTATATAATCCTTATAGAGCAGCGCGATGCCGGTAAGGGCAATACGTTGTGCTGAATATGGCCAGGATAGGCGACATTTACGAACGACTAATGCTAGGAATACACCTACCAAACCATCCGTCTATCTATACAATGTGAGTGCACAGCATATCGAGATGATACACACAAAAAGTTTGGTTCATTTTTTCTACTGTCTCTCTTTTGTTCTTTTTTGTTATTCTTGTGTACGACGAGTACGAGTACGATTCCCGTTTTCAGTTTTTGTCGATTCTTTTGTCTTTTTATTTTTTTGCTGTTGGCTGTTTTGCTTGCTTTTTTTTTTTAATGTCTTTTCCATGTTATTAAAAAAAATTTCTATCCGCCATTGTTTGCTTTTGTTGTTGTCCTTTCATAGGATAGATATTGGTGCATTAATAAAGTCTTTTAAAGACGATGTCTCTGAGGGGGGGGAGGGGGGGTGGTTTTTACGAAAAAATCAAGCAAGACAATCTCGAAGATCTTAAAAATTGACTCACGTAGGCAAGTAATTAAACTTTTACCATAATAATTATCAGATTATAAGTGAAAAGTGTAAGGAAATTGTTGCATAAAAATAATTGTTGTACCTATAGCTATGTAGGTAGGTAGGGTAGGTAAATATTTGATTCAAGCGTTATAGAGACAAGAAATTTACAGATATTGACGGTAGTGCCAAGAAAGTGATGTACGGAAGAGCTCATAGCAAACCTCAATAACTCACCGATCTCGGCTAAATATATCATGGGCACGAACCAAAAATATTTTTCAATATAGGTAAAAATTCATTTCTTTCATAGAATTTAAATCGACCATATTTCTTCAAAATTCGTGTGCATTATTGGTGGCTGTATGTAGACGATCCAAAAAACAAATTCTGTCTGCTGTCTTCAGTGATGAGTTAGGTGTGACGGGTAGTAGTGGGTGGGTTGGTGGTGGAGGTAAACATTAATGCAAGATTTACTTTTTTAATAATTCGATAAGCGTACAAAATTACAAACTTATACGAAATTTATTGGAATGGGTACAAATCGCACATTTAGGGAAATAACGCCTAAGGGGCTATCACTAATCGCCACAACCAAATTAGATTTTGCATTTTTTTTGGTTTCCGTATTTAAGAAAATTGCAAATTTTAACAAAACATGGACTCGAAAGAAAGATATTGTTTCGCACATTACAAATGTTTTAAATATGATAAAATATTAATTGAGGTAAAAATTTCATTGAAATTGCATTAAAATTGCATGTAGGGAAAATGTCCGGCATAGCAGTAGGAAGATTAGTAGGAATTTAGTGTAAATCGACGATAAAATGCGAGATGCCTGAGGACGGAATGTTAATAATGTTAATGTTAAGAGTAGGAACGAATAGGCCTCCATGACATTGCGGACACCGCCACCATAGTTGATCTATTGTGCCTTGCCCTCTAGAGGGGTTAGGCAAAATCGAGCCTTTTAACTGAGGATGGCGTAGTATTGGAGTTATCAAATTAATGCTCAGGAACGGTTCATAAAGCAATGGACTCGAAGTAGATAAATCAATCAAGTTCAGTTTTTAATCGAATGATATTATTGCCAGAGTGGTTACGCGTTTTGGTAGTGTTGCCTTATGAAACAACACTGGCGATGATTTTATGATTACCGAATACAATTCATTTTGATTTTTATAACTATAAAGTAAATATAAATTTGATTTTGTGAATGACAGTCGGGCCTTAATTGTGAAATATTGGTTGTTGAATACCCAGGGTGTAATTTTACCAGTTTAACCCCATATTGACCCGAAACAAGTTAATACTGTGATATATTTTGCTCAAGCTGACTATACAATTTGAACCGCTATGTAGCTGGAGATACAGCGAGTGTACAGTGAAATTGTAACTTATTCCAATGAATTCAGTTCGTGGAATGCAAAGGACGACAGTGCGTACATATGTACTTAAGTACAGCCAAAAAGAACGAATAATTGCAAGAACTCTCTATGAAAGAATTGAATTTTTGCCTATATTGAAAAAAAAATTTTGGTTCGTGCCCATGATATATTTATAGCCGAGATCAGTGAGTTATTGAGGTTTTCTATATGAGCTCTTCCATACATAACTTTCTTAGCACTACCGTCGATATCTGGGTATTTCTTGTCTGTGGTTATAGGTACCTACATACATATATCGGAGAAAATAGATGATAAAAAAGTCGAAAGTTTCAGAATTATTACCAGTTTATATCGGCTACTTACTTCTGTGGTCAAATTGTAGCCGCCTTAGTCCATCATCTCAGCCTCAACTTGAGTTGCGATTTTTCCTACTTATCCTCCATTCGCATTTTCTAGAGCCTCCCATTATACCTATCTCGACTCCTATCTTTCCTCTTGATCAACAGCAACAACCAAGATGCATCCGAATCATTAAAATAGGTATTGTGGGCTAATCGGCTGGCATAGCGAGAAATTACAGTGTTGGGCGTAATCTGATTGCAGTGTAATTTAATTAATAATTCCATTACAGTATAGTCAAATTACAAAGTAATCTAATTAAATTGTATTCGATTACATATCAATCAGATTACTTATGTAATCTATCAAATGTGTAATCTGTTACAATATAATTAGATTATTTTGTAATCTAATTACATTGTAACAGATTACTTTGTAGATTACTTAAAAGTAATTAATAATATAATGAAATGAATTGAAAGAAAATAGTATTGTTCTCGTACGAAATTAGTTTTAGGGAGTTTTATGAATAATTAGAACAAAATATCTTAAATATCTTAAATGTCTTAAATGTAATCACATTAATTAGATTAACATGTAGTGAGATTAACTTGTAATCGATTAATGTGTAATCAGATTAACTTATAATCACATTACACGTTAATCGATTACATTATCTAATTATGGAAATGGATTACATTAGTAATCTGTTACAAAGTAATCTGATTACAGATTACATGGTTAATTGTAATTGTTAATCATTAATCTGATTACATTTTGCCCAACACTAAATACCCTACATACAAACATAGATAGGTATATGTAGATATACGATTCAAAACTGAAGCAGAGCTTCGGACAAATAGACAAATAAAAACAGAAACAGATGGAGAGTCAATATGTTAGTAGGGCCCAATGCTCTCAAGGTGAGCAAAGAAGGAAAAAAATATAATATCAGCTGACGAAGTGAGCGCCCTATAGGCAGGGGCGGATTTCCCTATATAGGCCGAGTAGGCCGGGCCTAGGGTGGCAATTTTAGAGGGGCGGAAAAAAGATATTTTTTTTTAGTCGCGACCTCTGTGGACCTACACGTCTACGTTTAAAAATTCAAAAATGTGTTCATACATAGCACCTTGAAAAAGAAATTTACACATATGGAGATTAAAATTATGAAAATTTTTAATCATCGTACTGGATCTTTGCTTACTAGTTTACTCCAAGTTCAAGCGCATCATTTTAATTTTGCTACACTCAGAGGTGAGCAATACTTAAGTAAAAAAAAAAGACAAGTACTATTTAAAGTACATTTTCGTTACTTAAGACTTATTACTCAATACTTTTGAAATGCCCTACTTAGTACTTGAACATAAGTACTTGCATCTATTTACTTGTAGTTAAGACTTAGTTTTGTACTTAAGTACCAAGAATTTTACTTAAGTATTTCTGAGTCTATTAAGTACCTACAAATATCTAATTCTTCGTAGAAAAGAAAACACAATCTCTAGCACAACTCCTTTTTTGTTGAGTTTTAAAGCACACAAAGAACTGTCAAAGAATGTGCCGTACTCACGCGTCAAGGCAGAACCTTAGACAAACTAATAACATGCAAACAAGACTGGGCAAGTAGCACAAAAACAAGCAACGTCTCGCTCGAATATAAAATCGACGATATCTCGACTTGATGACATAACCACTGACATGTATAATGGAGTATGACTACGTTCATAGAAATACACTGCAGAAAGTGAGCTCACTTCTATATAGCTGACTCTTTCGGTCTAAGTACCAAGTACTAACTGAGAGAGAACTGAAAACAACAAATAAATTAGTGGATTCGTCGAAATACATGATTTTAAATTAATTATTTAGGGTTATTACTGATAAAAACTGTTTTACCAAAGACAATATATTCATTAGATACGCAGAAGAAATTCTAAATGTTTTATTAAAATCACTTCCAGAGCTGCGTGCTCACTTTTTCAACTTCCCGCCAAAGATTTTTTCAATGTTGGCACCGAAGTAAGAACTCTTTTTGACACAAGCAAAGCAATTGTGCCTACCTACGTGAAATAGAAACGTAAACAGTCCATAATATATACGTCAGTATGGACATAACCAAGGGTAAGCAAGCATTGCCTCGCTCCAAGATAAAATCAATGATGCCTAGACCTGATGTAGGGAAGGCTTAAATTTTTTCTTAGAAATTTACTGGAAATGTTTTCATTAGAATTGTCATGCATTATTGGAGGCGATAATCGGTGTGCTTGGGCGGACCTCTAATAGTTTTTGTGAGTGTAGCAAGGAGAGGTGAAAATTTTACTCTACTTGCAGCACCGAAAACTATGAAAAACTATAAATAGTAGCCACTGGTTACTATACATACTATAGTTTTCAAAAGGTATTGATTTATTACTATATATTAACTGAACTCGATAAACTTCATTATATTACTGCCAACGTACAAAGATTCGAAAAAAGTGCTTTAAAAAATACTTCAAAAAGTGCTCAGTACTTTTTATTGACTTCGTAGTTACAAATACTTTTCATACATGCGATACTTGTAATTACGCTAAAGTAATCAGGCCTTCGGTACTTATACTTGTACTTAAGTACTTTTTCTTTGGTACTTGCCCAGCCCTGGCTACACTACAGACTACATATATTAGTACTGGGTTATTTGGTATTTTCGCTGCCACTTTTCGTGTTTTACAGGGAGTAGAGGCGCGGCAACTTTCATAGGCCTAGAGCGGCCAAGTTATCAAATCCGCACTTGCTTATAGGAAAGCGAGACCAATCAATGAATATTAGAGGAAACCTGGTAAAAAAAAAATTAAAACACTAACAGCTCATCCATAGTACCGACCCATAGAGAGACCCTGGTTACAAAGTATGTGGGTGGAAAGCAAGTTAATAACACACATCGCCGTTCATAAGAATACAGATGTTCTGCCGCTACTGTTCAACATAATACTGGTGAAGCAGTATCAATGTTATACACTACAGCAGGATTAGGACATAAACCGAATAAACTAGTGCATATACACTGTAAAAAATATTAGGACTAGGTATTCCCTAAAATATAGGGAATACTCCCTAAAATTAAGGGGAAAAACCTACATTTTAGGGTATATTCCTTAAAATGTAGGGAAAATTCAAATATATATATATTAGGGTGTCCCAAAAAAACTAAAGTGATTTTTCTTTCTTATGTCAAAACATGCGTACAAATAAAATTTTGTGACGTTTGGACAACGGGAACCTATGCCGACTTGCTTCGGCATAGATATGTCAGTATACTTGCATACTTGTGAGCGTGCGCTTTCTTGTCGATGAGCAAATCTTGCTATTCGCGAGTTCCTGATTTTCTGGAAAAGGCAAGGATTCCTACTAAATCTTTACCTAATTGCGTAAAGAAACTTGTTGACTTGTACCAGGTTTGAAGAGACTTGCAAAAAATGCAAAGAAAACAAAAGATGTATTCAAGCGGCGTCAAAAAAAGTTTTCAAACAATTTGGACAATTTGTTTGATATTTCACATGCGCGCCGGTGCCCTCCAAAGATAGAAGAAGATAGAAATTTTTTTGTTACGACAGAGAGAGCCAAGTCGGCCCGACTATTTAGCTGGGGTGGATAAAAAACTGGCTGATTCTTTATTTCTTTACTCTTGGAAAGGGCGCGAATTAGGGCAATTGAAGAAGAAAACCGACGCGGGGTCAAATATACTTCTTCTTTATCTTCGTATGAACCTCTGCAGAGCACACAACCTGGAACTAGTAGAACAATGATGAGGAACAATTTCATTACTCCTAAATTAGTGGCTGCATTAGATCGGTGTCAGTTGAGTATAAGACACTCTGTTTTCATTCTTGAAGCTACTATCAAGGCAATTGGGCATACATATGTAATGTTGACGAGTTTCCGATAAGTACGTCTTCTATCCAACGAATCCGCATAGAAAACCGAAAGGAACGTACAGAAGCCATAAAAATGGATTTCCAAAATGAGGTACCTATCAGGCATAGTTACTGTTCACTGGGATGGCAAACTGTTGCCTGCTTTAGATGCTCGAAAATCAATTTAAAGAGGAACGCCTTCCTATAGTGATTTAATTTGGTGAGAAAAAACAGCTCATTGGTGTTCCCAAATTGGATAATTCTACTGCATCCTCCTCATCGCTCGATGATTCTTAGTCCTGCAACTGTCCGGATCTAGGATTAGCTCTTTTAGATACAGCTCCAGAAGGGTCTTCGTCTTGAAGAAACTTATTTCTGTCGTTATCATCTTCATAGATGTGCCGTTTTCCGTCTTATGAACGGTGTCCAAATTGAAGTTTTCATCGAGCTGCATGTCTTGTATATCACTCATATCGCTCTCTACTTCCTCTAGATGGTTTGAAATAAATACCTCGAAATTGTTATCGCCCAAATTTCTGTGCAGACTCATATTTCTGGGTTTTTCTAAAAAAGACTAGAAATATACCTGCCTCATTTCACGTCGTTGCACTCACTCGACACATTTTTTTGCTTTGCCACAAAACAGTGACTGAGTCAAACAAAGGATGCTGTGGCGACTAAACGAAACGAGCCAGACGAAGTAAACAATTCTCAATATTGAACGAAAGTTTGGGTCTATTGGACCCATGTACGGTAAGTAAAGGTTAAAACCAAATAGATTTAAAATAGAATGAATTGTTTTAATCGCAGCCATCTTAAGATCAAACGGTGTTATTACGGCTGTACAAGTAGGAAATAGGCTTTAATGTGAAATCGCCATTTTATGCTTAAAATGCATTATGTTCAAATTAATTATTTTCAGGAATTTAAGCCGTTTCAGAACTAGGAGATATCATTTTCAAACGTTTTTTGTTTTAATTCCGAACGTATTTAAAATAATATCAAAATTAAACGACTTCACCCCGAGTGAGGGTAAATAAAGAAAACTTTTCCTAATTTTAATTATTTCTGAGGCGCGTTATTATTTTTCGAGCTATCCTATGTAATATAAATCAGTAAATTTTCAATCGCCGTAAAATTTGCTATACATTAAATTGTTCAAACTGCACTTATATTTAATATTGTTACGTGCAATAGAAAGAGACAACTGGTGACATCTACTGGCAATGGAAAGTAAACAACTTCAGGTTCGGAAAGTCGATGATGGAATATTCGGGAAGGTTCAGGAATAGAATGAATAGAATAGTCAAGAAGGTTCTGGAATAGAACACTCCAGAATAATCTGGAGAGTTTCTAGGGTATAAATATAACAGTTGTCACCGACAAAAAAAAAATCAGATTTTACGAGTATACTATCGTAAATGGGGCATAAAGATCAATGTCTCTAAATCGAGTTTACTCTGCATCAGAACTGCACATTCACGCAGAGGCGTATGTCAAAATGCAAGAAACATCGAAACCACTATCAATAATGAAGTGATAAAACCCACTAAGAGCGCCAAATACCTAGGTATAAACTTCAATGAACGCTTTAAGTTCAACCCTCACGCAAAGGCAGTTGCTAGGAAAGCAAACTTTGCATTCAGCATGGTCAGTCCTATAATGAGATTTAGGAATGGTCTCGCACCGTACACTACTGATGTACAAGCAGATCATTAGGCTCACCTTGACGTACTCGTTTCCTATATGGCATACCATAGGCGCTTTCGCCAAGCACATTCTCAGTGAGACAAGTGAAATATTTTCAGTTGGTTCACTGAGACTGCACTTTCGGGGAACTGTCTCAGTTCCAAATTTGAGCTACCAATTTCGAACGCAACCACTGAACAACTGGGACAAGTGAAACTGAATTTTCTTGTCTCAGTTGACTCGTTATTTTGTGATTTTAATTAAGAGGAGTCAGTACTCAGCAAAAGTTTCAATTTAGATACCAGCGATCCTGGATCGAGGATGTACCAAGACGAGCAAGCTTGCTCGCCTTTTCATTCCCTCTGATATCCTGGCACCCAAAGAAGAACGAGTACCCTATTACTCCGAGAGAGGGAATTCAGGATAGTTTTACACTCCAACACCAGTTTGGAGGTTGTAAAGAGTCTTGACAAGGATGGCAGATGGCAATCTCCTTATTCTCAGTAACTGAGTTGAGGAGATGTCCTCCCGCTTCCAGGATGGATTTGACTTCTGCCTATAAGACCGTGACATGGTTTTCAAGGTCAATTTCCATATGAGGCTCCTAGCAGAAAACGCCTGCTGCGATGTTTTCTTCAAATTTGGAGCCGTCTGTATTAATAATAGGGTTTGTCAATGGGTGAAGCACCGAATATGATTCCTATTCTGCTCTTAGATGGAATTTTCGATTTAAAGCTTTTCAGCATAGTCTCAAAGAGGTGATCGCTGTCCCTGTCGATGTCAGGTGCGATAGACTTCACAAATTCAAATATGGATTTATGTGGAGCCCTTTTTCAAGTCTGAACTAGATATGGGGGCCCCCTAACAGAAATTAAAAAAAAAAACTTTTAAGGAATATTCTGATTTGATGAATTTGAAAATAAAATGTGGGGAAAAATATCCATGAAAGTTTTTATAGACCAGTTATAGCAAGTCTCTCTTCGAGTTCAATTGACGATGATACTTTGATAAGTCGTAACAGGTCTCAAGATCTGTAGTAAATCATCAAAGCTTTCAGCACTCATACGGAAATATCCAGAAAATTTTTCAGGACCGCAGTTCATCAAACATTAAGTGAAATTTTCTCTTAAGCACTCCCTTCGCTCCAAATTGGAAGAGCCCAATAACGTTGATATTTTCTATATCCTTCTGACAAATGCACATTCACAGTTGCCTTCTCGAAATTCTCGAAATTTATATTGATGAATGATGATATAAAACATGAGTTTTTTTGGGTGACAAATATTAACTGTGTACGTACTAAACAAGCTCACGGTAACAGGACGGTGACAGTGACCAAGAAGTTGTGTGACAAAAAGTCTCAAGTGCGCATTAGGCCTAACATCAATCAAAAGTATAATAATTTTCGCTGAATACCAAATAAATTGAGTTTGACTACTGAAAGTATATCATGAAAAAATGCCGGAAATTTAAAAAATACTGGGGCTGTAAATACGATCATATACGTTACTTTGTATGAAAAATTGTTGCCATGTATAGAAGTTCACAAAAATCTCACGGTCTACTTTCAATAGCTAAATCTAACAGCTAAACCAGATTATAATAAGTATGTTATCTTACTGTTTGCAGAATTGATCATTGGTTAGTCTACTATCGCAGTGGTTAGAGGGCCCAAGGATTGCCGGCCCAGGCATTGAGTATGAATCCAGCTCTGATTGACATGCAGTATCAGCGCTGCGATTACTGTCCCCTTCTTTATGTGTATTTTTACGGGGTGTATGTATATTGAGGATGATCTCCAGAGCCCGAGTACTGGTTGACTTGAGAGCGCCTCTTATACTAAGGAGGCACAGTCTATGAATTTTTTCCAATATCTTACGATCAGTGCTGTCGTTTGTACTCCGAAAACTAATAGCGTGCTCCGGTACTACTGCCTTTATAAAAGTACTCCGCTTTACATTTCTTAATACTTAAAACTCCTATATACGTATGTTGTTAGCAAATAATCTAAAAGGTTTTATTTACCTTCATTTAAAACTATACATTCGTAGTACATTTTAGTAATAAAATCTATTAAGTCCGGTTGAAAAGTTGGTTTGGTACTACTCTGATTTGTATTAGCCTATTGCATCGATCTAGTTATGTCATTATGATTCGTTCGTTAAACGCTGTGATTGATGTTTATGAAGTGAATAACCAACGCTCTCTACTTGAAGAACTCCAGAAATTCTATTCTAGTCCAGAAAACGTTCTTTTTAATCGCTCCTTGTCTTTTCGTTTGTCTTTCCTATTTTCTTTATTTTCCTTCTCACAAAAGCTAAGTCTAGTGGTTTTTGTTTGTAATTCGGCGAAGGTATTTAGTGATTTAATTTAACTATATCATTTGTTTACTTTAATTCAAGTGTTGTAAAAAATGTTTAGTTTTTGTAATAAAACAATATAAAATTAGTGAATTTTGACACAAAGGAAAAAAAATTGAGAATAGTTCCCAATTTTCAAAAAAAAAAAAAAAAATTCACGGAACTTACAGCTTACACCATCTCTATGGAAATTTTTAGGGACGACGATTAATGTCGTTTTCGTTTGAACATCAGTTTTGCTCTGGAGGCAACCTAAGTGCTGTCAAAGCGTTCGTTTGAAGCAAAAGTGACGTCATGGGTTGCCTCTGAAAAGCAACCCAAAAAGCATCCATTTCACTCTGAAAATTTACTCGGGTACACTATGGGTTCACTCACACAAACAAAGTGTAGTTGTGATTTGATATAATTTAATTAATTTTAATGTCAACAATTATTATTAAGACCTCTACTATTATTATATTATCCTCAAAATTTTTCTGCAAACAAATTACCAACGAGTTTTCGCAAAAAGTTCATAGCTACTTTGACGTTAGTATACATACAAGCGAACTTTTCCAGGTGCACTCTGAAACCGTTCGATTGAACGGGGTTGCCTCCAGAGCGAACCTGGATGTTCAAACGAAAACGACATAAGATTGTCTTCTTTTGAGGAAAAATTAAGGAAATATTTCGACAGTAAAGTTGATTTTCGGGGCGAGATAATTTTTTTTTTTTATTTAATGGATTTTTAATGGGTCACATTTGAGAAGACAAAAAATTATTTCCTTGGTGAAAAATTTTTATGGGATCAAGGTTAACAAAATAGATTTGTATTACATTTATTCCCAAAAAACCAGACCTAAAAAAAAAATTCTCGTCTCCAAACCCATTGAGATCCCAATTTAAAAATTTAACCATATTTACTAACAACATTATTAGCATTAATTTAAAAATAAAACAAGGAAAAATTAAGGGAATGCATTTGAAAATATTCAAAGATAAAGAATATATTTAATATTCATAATTTTTTCTTCTTCTAAAAGCCATCTCTGTATTTTTATAATTTTCCCTCATCTTTAAAATAACCTAAAGGTCATGTCTCTGTGATCATCAGAACCAAAGTTATGATTTTTTGAATATAACTCAGCAGATCAAAAATCGGCGAATTTTAAGGATTTCAGAGTCTTTTCCTTCCCAGCATACGGCACAGCACAAAAATAAATAAAGGGTTTTCCAATAAGAGGTGTTATTTTAATTAGCCCGCTATTTCGGTAGATGTCACTTTTGGAGCTGTCATTTTTTGACATTTGACAAGTAGAAACTACGCCATTAATAAAAATGGAACGATACACGATTCAACAACGCATTGAAATTATTAAAATTCACTATAAAAATGGTGAAAATGTGGCAGAGACGGTTCGTAAAACTCGAACATTTTTGGGTCGTCGTGAAGCACCTTGTCGGACCGCAATACAGAAATTGGTAGAAAAATTCGAGCTGTCGGGACAAGTTAGTGATGTGAAGAATAAAACCCGTGCACGTCACTCAAGAACAGCCGAGAATATTGCTGCTGTAGCCGAAAGTGTTACCCAGGTTTGTCCATTCCTCGTCGTTCTTTGGAATTAGGCATTCCACAAACGTCATTACACCGTATTTTGCATAAAGATTTGGGTCTTAAGGCTTATAAAGTTCCGTTAACACAAGAACTCAAGCCGGCCGATCATCAACAACGTCCAGTCTTTGCTGATTGGGTCCTTGAAATGCATGAAAATGATCCGGAATTGTATTCTTATCTCATAACTACTTAACTTTCAGCAAAAGAAAAACGAGATTGGTGATGGTTGGGTTGGGATTTTTTATCGATTTCTTGTGGAATGATGCTAATGAGTATCGACCATTATTTATAATGACCTCAACATTCTTTCAGATATATAGATTACTAACTGTTCCATATTAACCGGGGAAACACAACTGTGAAGTGCAGAGTAAAAATCTAATGTGATCAAAATCACTTTTGCTAATGGAGAAGTAAGTGTCAAGGCATCCAAAATGTATGTTCATAGGTAATGTACTACAGTCAATTCTTGGCAATATTACAGACACAGTATTAAAGTTTCTAAATGTAGTGGTTGTAGTACAAGCAATATGGCAAATGTATCCGAAGATCAAAGGAAATCTAGAACAATTCCTAGAAATTCAAAAAATATAAATAATAAAGAAAACATAATTTCTAGTATAACGATAGATTTAGAATATGGCGGGTGGATTTGTCAAGAAACTATTCTTGGAAATTACACGTACGTACAATAAACAAACTAAGCGTGTTCAAAAATTTTGCTCTGTATGCACGCAGCCTTATAAATAACAGGGAGTTTTGTAAAATATGTTTTAAAGTTATTGCAATATAAATAATAAAAAAGCTCGAATTGTTCTAAGACCAATTCTTACGATACCGTAGATTAATTCCAGTATGTAATTCATCCACCTGTGCCAGTCAGATTTTTTAAGTGCTTTTTCGCAAATATTTCTAGAACGGTTTATCGGGAAGAAAAAATATTACAACCAATTTTATAGGATTTCATATTCTGGAAAAGATTTCAGTACATGAAAGCCATATAGGACTGATCGTTTTCACAATATACGTAAAATTGCTTAAATTTTATGTGGCAACACCAAGAAGAGGTTGCCCGATTTAGCCAATTTTCGGAATTATATTTACTACTGAAAACACTATGTACAAAATTTCAGATCTCTACGTCAACGCGTTCCCACGCAATGTCCAAATATACATATACATACTGAAAAACGAAATTTTTGCATGGCAACCCTACGAAGGAGTTACCCGATCTGTCCCATTTTCGAACGGACGAACGGACATGCAAAAATCAAAATAACTTTTAATTGTATGCATTTTGCTCTACCAGAATAATTTCTGTGCATTACTAATTTAAATATTGTAAAAGATTTGAAATGCAGAAAAACTAAAGCGACTGAATTTGTCAATACAATTTTGTATTATGACTGTATTAAAATCCTTACTAATATTTTGAAAATTTAAAAGTTTTCAATAATTAAATAATTAAACTAATGATGAAATTTATGTATTTTCATTATTAATGTATTAATTTGCTTTATGCAGGAACATACAACATACAACTAGATAAGAGAATATCCATATAAACCCGGATCACTTTTTCAAAGCTCTTTAACTTTTTATTCAACCAAAGAAAGCTATCATTGCGAAGAATTTATGTGGCATAATACAGCAAGAGAGAGAAGGAATGTATAGAGCTTTCTATTAGAGGGCTTAAATTCGACCGCTTTTTTGTGAGGTTTTCACATCTAGTTGTAAGTTGTCTCAGATTTTTCAAGAATAGCTTTTCATGACAGAAATTTTTTACTTCATGCAAGTATGATTACCTGAATCAAAGCAATTAATTAATGAATCTTTTAAATCAACAGCTGTCAACTAAGAAATTCTTATTGCTGAAAAAAAAAATTCATGGGAAAATTGTTATGGCCCAATATACGGAAGATTCTTCTTCCAGCAGCCAAGGGCGCATTCTAGCGAAATAATCAGCAATTGCTAAACAATATAACCTCGCATGCTATTGTTCTGCAACTGTCGGTTATTTTGCTGATTAGCCCAACAGCTGGCTGCGATGAGCGCTTAGTGGAGCAATCGACGATTACAATAATAATTAACCTCGCATGATAATTATTATGTAAGGCAATTGTTTACTGCTAATTTCCGCCGCCATGCATACCAACTCTTCTTGACTGGCCACATCTATCTTTACCAGTTGTTCTGTCCTGGATTCTAGCCTGAAAGTGGAATCTGAATTATGTCTGGAAAATGGTGGCTTCCTCATCTGTGGGTGGCTCCGCTGGTCCTTCGGTAACTTGGGTCCAAAGTTAAGAAAACCCACCTCCTTGCGAGGAGGTCCGGATTCCCTATCTTCACCATCGCCATCTGCCATGTGTGACTCACCCCACATTTCCTGAGGCCACCTTAAGGATGCTTCTGTTTTAACACTTTTAACCCTTTGTTCAGTTCCCATGCGAGGGGCTGTTGGCAAAGTGCTTCCTTCATATCCGCCTAACTGTGGCTCTATACTCGTGTGATTTACCTGCATCATTTCTTCTATCCTGGGCTTCCACTTATCTAATTCAGTCTCGTTTTCCACTGAATTCGTATTCTCTTTTTTATTGCTACTATTCACCCTACCTAGGTACCTGTTTATACTATCCATAGCTTCACTTGCTTTTCACTGGTAAAAAACAAAAACATGCTACTCAGGTTTCGGTCTTGCCTCGCCTTGTATTGCCACCGCTTTCCCTCTGCGGCTATGTGGAAAAAGAGCGCTTGTTGGCTCTGACTTAACTTGAACCGTCATGTGAAAAAAAAAATAAAAATATAAAAAGCGAATAAAAAATGGAAGAGTGTGGTGGCAACCAAAGCAAAGGCCTTCTTGCTTTAATAATGGTTTATATATTACCCACGGAAAGCCAACGAAAAATTCACATAAGACTTCCTTGTGTAAATAACTTTGGTGTTTTCTCCACGGAGCGACTTCAAACGCGATTTCATATCTTGACTTCGTGGCTATACCAGATCAAGATGCGAATACGGTTGCCCGAGCTTTGTTTGAACAGATTCTGAATCGTTACTCGCTGCCGAAACAACTGGTAACCGATCAAGCGGCGAATTTCACAGGAGAAATTATGAAAGCCCTCTGCAAGATGTTAAAGGTAAAAAAAATTGCAAACCACGGCATATCATCCTCAGTCGAATGCGGTAGAGAGACAACATTCTACTTTGGCAAACTATTTGAGGAGTTTCGTTTCGCTTTGGCAGAAAATTGTACTACTTTTGAAATTTTCCAAACGACAGCACTACTTACGATGCTTGGCGAAATCCATTGCTTTCCACCACACCACAGAACCCTAGATTAGCATGTTTGAGCCTCCATTTTTTACCTATAGTTCTACGGCACATTGCGAAGGCTCTGAGAGTTTTGTTCGCTCTGTCCTCAATGTGTGATTTCATATGTCTGGTATGATTTACAATGATCTGCTAAAATCCAGATATCCCACCCAAGTATATGTTAAAAGTACCTAATATACCTAGTCATTTATGACTAACTAAAAGCATATACCCAAAAAAAAAAACTCTCAAATTGTTTTCTTTTTATTCTTTTTCACTTCAAAATATTATAACTGTTAAAGTCTTCAAGATTTTAAACGCTATTTAACACTAGAGGGTGCTTTTCGCAAAAAAAAACTATGAACCTGTCAAGTATGTATCAACCCCTTCCGTTTAAAAGAAAATTCATATCAATTGACGCTTACAAAGAAAGCAGATGGGGTGTGCGCATACTCGAAATACTTGAGTGCAAATTATTTAAATTATTATCAGCATCCATAATAATAATAATAATAAAAAAAAAAAAAACTCTTAGAAAAGGTTCTATTTGCATCCAAAACCTGCGACTGCAAACATAATACATACCGACATACATATATATGTATGTAGGAACACTAGAAGAAAATCCCCTTGTCCTTTTGAATTGTACTGTTTCACTTTAAATACAAAAAGTTGACATATGTGCGCCTGAGGCACTCTCTCATCAGGAGGGCGTAGCTCTTGATTTTTCCAGCATAATGTCTTTTAGACGAGAACAACCTCACACTTGATTCAAAATCACCCTATGGTCTTACCTCCCCATTAATGGGGTGCAGAAATTTTGTCGTCGAAATATTATACCTACATATAGCTTATATACTATAATCAATTGTATAGAGATGCTGCCCCATTTCGGGTTTCTTAAATTTCCCTTTTTGATCTTGTATATTCGAGTAGGTACAATATTATAGGTCGGGCTCCCAGATGAAAAGAAATCTCCACCAGTTTAATGGAAAAGTTTCCGATTTCCAGCGAATTTCGATTGCGCATCAAAATCCGCAGGGCATTGGACTTCTTCAACTTTTCAGATTATAGCTAGTTAGTAGATGGAGAGACTATAGAAAATGGGTTAAGTGTAATAAGTTGTGTATAGTGGTATAGCTGTGGGCTCAAAAGGATGACCGAGTCTGTATACACTTCATAAACCCAACACGGTGTCAGGTTACGCTCTTTCTCTCTTTATTCAAAATAAAGTGACACAAGTAGTCCATTGAGTCCTGATAGCTATATAAGTACGTGCGGTACAAAGGTATACATACATATATATGCGTACAAGGAATATCCTGGCATATGTGACCAGCCGATAATTTGACACCTCTCGCTATTTTTGGGAAATCGCTTGTAATGTGTAATTGAAAAGGGATTAATTCGTAATGAGAGGGATTCCCTTCAATTGATGGGTGCAGTACACACACGCTATATACATATGTAAGTACTACACATTCATTCATTCAGTCTCTGATGGAGGGTGTAAAAATGGCAAGAAAGTTCCTATGATGTTGCTTTCTTCAATGATTCTCACAGCCGGAAATATATTCCTTAATGACATGTGATTATTTATATGGATGAATCTATTGACGGGGTGATGATGTCGTCCTTCTACCTATATTTCACTTAAAAATTGAAAAATAAGAGATCGCAGAATTGTTTTTGTTTTTTGTTTTTTCCCTTATCCATAAAAAGTTCTACTCAGATGAAAAAAAAAACTAAACTAAAAGAAAAAGTAAAAATAGTTTGCTGGTAATTTTGAAAAGCTTCAGTGAATCCAAAGGAACCATGTACATATAAACGTCACAAATAAAAGGAGCCCGCACCCATTATTCTCTTCGTTGACTTTATTCAGAGACAGAACCAGAGCCGGAGCATCCCTCATCTTAATACCTATACCTACCAGCTACCTACCGCGGCGCGCAGTCGGCAGTCGGCAGTAATATATATAGTGAAATTGAAAATCTTCAATGTAATGTAAAAGCAGTCGTTTCCAAAACTTGCTCAAACTCACGGTGCTATGGGATTGGGAGGTCTCGTATAACTCCAGGAAGGGATGGATACCCGGGAGGGCCGCATTTAATGGCTTTTTAATGAAAATTCTGGAATTCATGGAGATGCGGTGCTGTCGAGCGTTATTCCTTGCAGGAAAGATATTTTCTGCTTTTTGACACCGCACGTGATGATGGGGATTGGAGATTGTATATGTATATACCTATACCTACATATATTATCTACACTATACCTACCTCCCCTATACTTTTGTATACTGTCTTACTTGACTCTCCTCTCTTTTTTTCTCTCTCTCTCTCTTTCTCACCCTACTCTCTACGAGGATGAAATTTGTGAGGCAAACTTTTTTGCATTTTTATATAAAAATTTCAATTTAAGTTGAAACAACTTTCTCCGGTACAGAGATACGCTGAAATATTTAAAACTATACGAAGTCGAAGTGGTTCTTGGAAGGGCTATTTTGAATTCTCAAGTACCTACTTTTGCATTGCCCGCATGCCGTGACATTCTAAAGTAATGCAATTCTTTTTTTTTGTTATTTCTGTTTCATTATCGAGTTAAGTTTGTTAATTTGGTGGATGCAATGTCAAGAATGGTTAATCATATGGACTTAACTAATTCTTTGCAATTATAAATTACAATTAAATTGGAATTCATGTTTTGTAATTTATCTACTTAATTTGAGCATTTCAAATACAATTTAGGTACATGAGAGAACAATCTGACCTGGAACAAAATAAGTGTGTCCTATGGAAATTAATGTCCGAGCACTATCCAGATTGAAAATAATAACAGTAATTTAAACATTGACCTATGGTAATTGTACCGGAACAATACTATATGTTGGTGGAAGTGGTTCTAAAAACAGATGTATATAATGTACTTCTTCCATTCGAATTCAATTTATAAATAGTTTCGGATGCCTGTATATTCCCGAAAGATTGGACATAGTGAATCTTACAGGGGGAGGGGGGGGGGGGGGGGGTTTCTAATCGTCATCACCAATTTCGTCCGAATTCACAGAAGGTATATGTAGGGCTTGACTAGAAATGAGTGAATG
The DNA here is from genome assembly GCA_963924295.1 of Dioctria rufipes. Classification (NCBI taxonomy): domain Eukaryota; kingdom Metazoa; phylum Arthropoda; class Insecta; order Diptera; family Asilidae; genus Dioctria; species Dioctria rufipes. The sequence continues at coordinate 195,065,471 of OZ002742.1, forward strand.
AAAGTCCAGATGCATTGGCGTAACTAGAACTTGTCTAGGGGGGGGGGGGGGGCAGACCTCGTACATAGGTTTTAACAAACATTTTGTTTGCGAAGTGGGTATTCTCACATCAAGAGTTATGGTTGTCTAAACTAAAAATTTCGAATTTTCTTACTTCTTTTTTTTTTTTTTAATTTAACCCCTATTATTTTTGCACTTAAAAACTGTAAACTGTAGACTCTCCTCTTTAATTTGACTCATTATACCCTTTGTGCTATCTGTAGCCGTTTAAGAGTTATTAGCTCTAAACCTATTCACAAACCTATTTTTAAACCTATTCTCAACGATAATTTGTTCCCTTAGCAGGTAATTTTAAAAAATATCGTCTAATTTCGGTGTAACCTGAATAGGTTATGAGTTAATAACTGTTTAACGGATACAGTTAACACATAGGGTGTAATAGGTCAACTTAAAGAGCAGAGCTGGGCAAGTACCAAAGAAAAAGTACTTAAGTACAAGTACCGAAGGACTGAGTACTTCAGCCAAGTACCGCATATATGAAAAGTACTTGTAACTAAGTACTAAGTCTATAAAAAGTACTGAGTACATTTGGAAATACTTTTTAAAGTACTTATTTAGAATCTTTGTACATTGGCAGTAATATAATGAAGTTTATCGAGTTCAGTTAATAAATGTTAATAAATCAATACCTTTTGAAAAATATAGTATGTATAATAACCAGTGGCTACTATTTATAGTTTTTCATAGTTTTCGGCGCTCAGGTAGAGTAAAACATTCACCTCTCATTGCTACACTCATAAAAACTATTAGAGGTCTGCTCAAGCACCCATTATCGCCTCCAATAATGCATAACAATTCTAAGGAAAAAATTTCCAGTAAATTTCTAAGAAAAAATTAAGGCCTTCCCTACATCAGGTCGAGGCATCGTTGATTTTATATTGGAGCGAGGCATTGCTTGATTACCCTTGGTTATGTCCACTGACGTATATAATATATACTGCTTACGTTTCTATATCACGTGGACACAATTGCTTGTGTCAAAAAGAATTCTTACGTCGGTGCCAACATTGAAAAACTCATTGGAGGGAAGTTGAAAAAGTGAGCACGCAACTCGGGAATTGATTTTAATAAAACATTTAGAAATTCTTCTGCGTATCTAATGAATATATTGTCTTTGATAAAACAGTTTTTGTCAGTAATAGCCCTAAATGATTAATTTAAAAACATTTATTTCGACGAATCCACTAATTTATTTGTTGTTTTCAGTTCTCTCTCAGTTGGTACTTGGTGCTTAGGCCGAAAGAGTCAGCAATATAGAAGGAAGCCCACTTTTTGCAATCAATATTATACATGTAAGTGGTTATGTCATCAAGTCGAGGCATCGTCGATTTTATATTCGAGCGAGAGGTTACTGGTTTTTGTTCTACTTGCCCAGTCTTGTGGTGTATGTTCTTAGTTTGTCTAAGGTTTTGCCTTGACGCATGAGTGCGGCACATTCTTTGACAGTTCTTTGCGTGCTTTAGAACCTAAATCCGATGCTCTACGACTCTCCCACACAAAGTTCCTTCAATATTGCGATACTTCTCACATTTTCCCCAAGTACCCAAGCATTTTAGAGAATCGCGAATGGAGAGTTACGGAATTTTAATCGGGAAAATCGAAAATTCTCATCTCCCAAGCTCCCATACTCTCCGAGTTACAGAACCCGGCCCCAGGAGTGACTGGGGTGGGAAGGAGATGGTCGTAACATCCGATATTTCAGTTTTTACGGATGGTTCCAAGAAGAATTCGGACACAGGTGCTGGATTGTACTCCTAAGATCTCCAGTGGCACGAGTCTTATAGACTGCCTGACAAATGAAGTGTTTTTCAGGCAGACCTCGCAGCGATTTATCAGGCGGCAATATTGGTATCATTGGTATCCATGTACAGAGAGCCCTCACGGCACATCTGCATATATATATATCGATAGCCAGGCAGTCATCAAGGCGTTAGATGCTATTCTGCTAAAATCAAAATTGGTGCAGTCTATGCAAGACCACCCACGAGGAATGTCTATAAGGCACAAGATGATCCTATGGTGAGTACCTGTCCATAAGGATATCTCAGCCAACGAGATGGCTGATGGGTTGGCCAAAAAGGGCTCTGAAATGGATATGTGAGGATCCCAATCGGTGCTTTAAAAGAAGAAATTATCAGGGGCGCCTATCAAAAGGCAAGCCTCTGATGGACCAGCAGGGATACCTGCTATATATTGTGAGGCAATTGTGGCCAGCATATGATAAGAAGATGTCAGAGTCTTAGAGGGTTATCCCATGAGGTCTAGGGGCACAATGGACCCACTAGTGGTCTAAGTGATGCAGACTAGTCGGCTAGTGGCACTCCTCTTACCCAACCTAACCTAACCTAACCTAGGTACGTTCTCTACCAAATTCATTTGGTTGTTCATCTTTCAAACTCATTTTTCTGCTGTGTTAAATGAAAAACAGCAAGCACTGTAGATACGTAGACATTTATATCGGAGTCAGGATGCGACTGGTAATTTTATACATGACAACATAAATGTGAACCTCGCGAGATATGTTACACACATGTACAGTAGGTGGTCAACGAATTAGACGTACCCTTAAAATGCCAGAAATTTGATTCTTATGCCTGTTTATTTTAAGAAAATTACTTTCTAGGATACAAATTTTTAAGTAGCAATAAACCTTGAGCCCTTTTTGGAAATTGTAATTGGTCGAAAAGGTAGAAAACCATCTGTAAGGGGTTAAGGATGAAAATGCACTTAGCAGCAGGCCACATTTTTCTCTCATTTCATGTTCAGTTAGGTAAAAGTAAAGATGTTTTTCGTCGAGCATCGGCTCGTGCTATTTTACACGACCTGAATCAACAAAATAAAGGGTTTTCCAATAAGAGGTGTTATTTTAATTAGCCCGCTATTTCGGTAGATGTCACTTTTGGAGCTGTCATTTTTTGATATTTGACAAGTAGAAACTACGCCATTAATAAAAATGGAACGATACACGATTCAACAACGCATTGAAATTATTAAAATTCACTATAAAAATGGTGAAAATGTGGCAGAGACGGTTCGTAAAACTCGAACATTTTTGGGTCGTCGTGAAGCACCTTGTCGGACCGCAATACAGAAATTGGTAGAAAAATTCGAGCTGTCGGGACAAGTTAGTGATGTGAAGAATAAAACCCGTGCACGTCACTCAAGAACAGCCGAGAATATTGCTGCTGTAACCGAAAGTGTTGAAGAAAACCCAGGTTTGTCCATTCCTAGTCGTTCTTTGGAATTAGGCATTCCACAAACGTCATTACACCGTATAAAGATTTGGGTCTTAAGGCTTATAAAGTTCAGTTAACACAAGAACTCAAGCCGGCCGATCATCAACAACGTCCAGTCTTTGCTGATTGGGTCCTTGAAATGCTTGAAAATGATCCGGAATTCCATCGAAAACTCATCTTGAGTGATGAGGCCCATTTCCACCTCGATGGCTTCGTCAACAAACAAAATTGTCGCATCTGGGGCTCGGAAAACCCAAGAGTTATTGTTGAAAAGCCTCTCTATCCTCAACGTGTGACTGTTTGGTGCGGTTTATGGTCCCGCGGGGTCATTGGACCTTACTTTTTCGAAAATGAGGCTGGAGCAACAGTTACGGTGAATGGATTGCGCTATCGACAGATGATTAATGATTTTTTATGGCCGGAATTGGATGGTATTGATCTGGACAACGTTTACTTTCAACAAGACGGCGCTACGTGCCATGCAAGCAACGAAACCATTGATCTTTTACGGGAAAAGTTTCCGAACCGTGTTATCTCTCGAGAGGTGATCACAATTGGCCACCGAGATCTTGTGACTTAACACTTTGCGACTTCTTCCTTTGAGGCCACGTGAAAGTGAAGGTCTACGCCAACAGCCCAGCGTCGATTCAAGACCTCAAAGATGGAATTCGTGCGGCTATCGAGGACATACGGCAGCCACTTTGCGATTTGGTTATGGAAAATTTCATGAAAAGGATATGGTCCTGTAGGCGTGGTCGTGGTGGTCATTTGGCTGATATTATTTTCCAGTATTAACGGCATACCTTCCTCTTTATAATGAAATAAAGATCCGATCATTTATCTCAAAAAATGGCATTTTTCTTTGAATATCAAAATAACACCTCTTATTGGAAAACCCTGTATGAATATATCACTCAAAATATTGCGACGTCGGTGGTATGAAAGCAAATTAAAATGCAGACGTCCAGCGAAAAAGCCGAAATTAATCCAACGAATAAAGGAAAGCCGGCTGATTTGGGTGCGGATTCATCGGCACATTACGCTTGATGAATGGGAAAAGGGTACGTTATATTTATTCTTAATGTGTATATATTTTTTAATTCTAATAAATTGCCCAAAACAAAAACTAAAATTTTAAAATCTCTAGGTGATTATTCAGTGAAGAATGCCGCTTGGAGACCATTACAGAAATGTTTCAGTATGTCCGGTGGAAACCGGGAGAGCGGTTATATAAATAGGAGGACTGCATTGTTAAAACTGTGAAACATCCACCGGCTATAATGATCTGGAGTTGCATAAGGGAATACGGCCCTGGTCCCATTTATTTCGTGGAGGGAACAATGCCGCAGGATCAATATAAGGTCGTCCTATCCGACGTTCTAATTCTCTATATAAATTCGAAACTCTAATACCGATCTTAATACACTTTCATGTAAGATGGCTCTCCTTGCCACATTTCTTTCAATTCTGAAGAACTCAATATCCTTCCTTGTTGGGCCTATCTCAAATCTAAGGTCTGTAGCGTACCAAATAATACAATAAAAGAACTTAAAAAAAATTATAATTCGTTGACCACCTACTGTATGTATAACAATATCTCTTAATTTTTATTTTAATAAATTCCACCCATCACCTCACCCACCCCTATACCTATACAGCTATGAATTAAATCAGAAACATCAGATCCCATAGTTCAATCGAGCATAAAAATTATTTTATTAGAAGTGTAAATATTTTGATTCTTTCCGATTGTTATTTATATTGAACATGGGCGAGCATGTAATCATAGACTTTGACACGTGCAGCATTTTAACACTATCCGACCAAGGTGTGTATATTATAGAGGTCACGTGCACGTTATTTCACTCATCAGAAGTCAATTGATGTTGCCTCAATAGAAGCCACATTGTAACCGAAGAGAGCACTAATTTACTCTCAATTGGGGGTGTTCGAGATGATTGATGATGAGATGCATCCTGCCCTACATTCAGCATATTTGCAACTCAGTTCCCATATCCTTTTGTTGTTATTCGATTATTTTGCTCTTTAGTTCCGAAATAATCATTACGTTCTATTCTGTAGGCAGCAGCAGACTATATATGTATAGAAGAACATATGCGCATTCATACGGTACCTATCTGAAATAGTCTTTTTTTTTTTAGTTTTCATATTTTTTTTCTCAAAAAAATTTCTTCATAAAAAGTTACGCCTCCAATAAAACGCTACAAAGGTGGCCAAATTTTTATTTTGGGTTCCTTTACAAAGGAATTCAAAGGACCCCTAAATGCAGGGGGCGTGGAAAGTAATTAGGTCTGAATTTATAGTCTATGTGCAAGTTAAAGAATTGATGTAAAGATATGAAGGGGTGTAGGTGAAGGATGCGTGTTTGCTTTTCTTAATTAACAGAAAATAGGTCAAGATCTTGAGGGTGGACTGTTAATTTTGGACAGTCGCCCATTTTTTCTTACAATTCGAAGGATAAAAAGAAACCCCAACGGGGACTTATTGACTATATCTACCTACTCTATGTTTAGGTAGATATACATAGATATATAAGTATATTGAAATCATTTCCTCAGCACAACAACCATTTGAAAAGAGCAAAAAAAAAATTCCTCTCAAGTATACCAGAACAGAATAATAAGAGAAAATTTTCGGGCTATAGAATTAAGGCTATATCCGGGCAGAACCTAAGGAATTCCCTTTACGCGGAATAAATTGCCAGCGTGTAGAATGTGAAAATAAGCACTCTCGACCTCGTGGCATACAAATTAAGGACACCCAGCAAATGCAACAACTGTTACGAATTTTACATCAAAGCGCATAGCTTGTCCGCTCCTTCCGCCCCCTTCTCAACACTATACTACTTGCATTAGTTTTTTTTTTTTTTTTTTTTTTTTAATCCTGACCAGGATAGCAAGCAATAGCAGAGAGGTAAGAGAAGAAAACATCAGGCTGCGCGCGAATAAGTCCCGTCGAAAAGTCCATTTAAATCGGATCAGCGGGAAAAACTTCACAAGTGAGCAGAATAAAGGATACTCAACGCAAATTCGCATTCATTCCAAATGACTGACAACACCTTGGGGTGGCTCTCGATAATATTGTAATTTGAGAAAGGACCTCGGAGGACCATATATAGAGAGAGCACCGCACCAGACTCCACGTCGATCCGGGCGAGGGTGAGAGGTTGTGTAGTTCTGGTTGCCGATTGTATGAACATATGTATATTTATATATATATAGAAAAAGGTATATGCACTATGCTATGCCGCCGCAGAATTCGAAATCAATTTGTCCCTGCGGGTGGTGGTTGAAAACATTTTGCAAAGGGTATATAAATCCGAATTCTCCGCGCCGACAAGTTGTTTTGCCTTGACAAGAGGGCACTTTCTACAAAAGAGTTGTTAATGTAAGTGCGGGTGTTTTGCGAGCCTGAGGGTGGTACGAACGTCCGTCCGGATGTGCTCGCTCACTTTGTATTCATGGACCAATTATGGTCTCATAATGTCATGTTAATGCTGTTTTTTTTTTTTTTTGTACAAGGATAAAACAATGACCGCGATGTTTTCATTCATTTTACACCTGTGTAAAGTGATTTTTAAAAACATCCTCGTGGTAGATATACATATAAGAGTATAGATGGAGCCTCTATTTCGTGATGTAATTGAACTTACATTAGTTTAGTTCAGCTTCCAACCCGATAAATTTTGATTTTTACGTTACTCACGCTCAAGCAAATCTTACGACTTGTGCATGACCAAGTTGTATGATTTGCATGAGCGTGTGCAGCAAAATTTGAAACTTGAGTCTGAACTGAAATCGGCCAAAACTATTGTGTACAAGCAAATCTTATGACTTTGCTATAGAATTGAACTAGACAAAATCGGATGTTAACTTTTGCCACCTTACACGACTTTTATGCAGACTTTAGTTCAATTTTATAGCAAAGTCGTCAGATATGCTTGTACGCAATAGTTTCGGTCGATTTAATTCATGTTGGCCTTTATATAGCCTAGACAGACTGTGTCATAATGACTTAATTTTTAATGAAATGGACTCAAATGTGCAGTGTGGCACATAAATGAGGAGCATTAAGAATGCTCTTGCAACATTAGTAAAATTTTACAGTAAAAATGCTACCTATCATCATTAAAATGAACTGAATTTATTGGAAAGTAAAAAGATTTTCCAATAGAATCAACGCAGCAACAGTTACCGGCTAATCATCTCTTTGTAGCTTTTCTTCTCGTTTTGACCTCTTTACAACCACAAAATCATTCTTCTGTCGAAATGCTTCGCAACAAATACTCGCAAATTTTTATGATTGCATTTAATTGAATTATTGAACTCTACTATGATCTTTACTCATAGTGACATTTCAAATGAACTAATTTTCGTTCACAGTCTATCACGTCTTCATTTCCTTGAAGTGACTGAATTTCAAATCAGTCTATTTAGGCCCTAAATAGGGTATTAGGTAGAGACTTTCAATGATTCAAGTACCATAATGAGTGCATTTTTGTAATTATGTAGCGGACATTTATAGAGTTTACTGTTACTCGGTTCCTATATTCTATAGTCTATTACTATCCCTCTGCATGTTAGTTAGAGAACTTTGATCGCAGCTATTAAAAAAAAAGCTTTAAGATCATTTAATGATGTTTTGGGTAGATGTTTTGGAGTGGAGGAGGGAGAGGTGAGGTAAGACAGGTTAGCGATGTAAGATAGAGTAACTTGTGTAACTGCAGAATTCGATAGTCGTTTCTTGCTATCGTCTTCTATAGCTATCTCATTCAGAGCTGGGCAATACTTAAGTAAAAAAAGACTTAAGTACTACTTAAAGTACATTTTCGTTACTTAAGCTTACTTACTCAATACTTTTCAAATGGCCCTACTTAGTACTTGAACATAAGTACTTGCATCTATTTACTTGTACTTAAGACTTAGTTTTGTACTTAAGTACCAAGATTTTTACTTAAGTATTTCTGAGCCTATTAAGTACCTACAAATATATAACTCTTCGTAGAAAAGCAAACACAATCTCTAGCGCAACTCCTTTTTTGTTGAGTTTTAAAGCACGCAAAGAATTGTTAAAGTATGTGCCTGAGAGAGAACTGAAAACAACAAATAAATTAGTGGATTCGTCGAAATACATGATTTTAAATTAATCATTTAGGGTTATTACTGATAAAAACTGTTTTACGAAAGACAATATATTCATTAGATACGCAGAAGAAACTCTAAATGTTTTATGAAAATCACTTTAAGATCTGCGTGCTCACTTTTTCAATTTCCCGCCAATGAGTTTTTCAATGTTGGCACCGACGTAAGAACTCTTTTTGACACAAGCAATTGTGTCCACTTGAAATAGAAAAGTAAGCAGTCCATATTATATATGTCAGTGGACATAACCAAGGGTAAGCAAGCAATGCCTCGCTCCAATATAAAATCAACGATGCCTACACCTGCAGTAGGGAAGGCCTAAATTTTTTCTTAGGAATTTACTGGAAATGTTTTCCTTAGTTATGCATTATTGGAGGCGATAATAGGTGTGCTTGGGCGGACCTCTAATAGTTTTTGTGAGTGTAGCAAGGAGAGGTGAAAGTTTTACTATAATTTCAGCACCGAAAACTATGAAAAACTATAAATAGTAGCCACTGGTTACTATACATACTGTAGTTTTCAAAAGATATTTATTTATTAATACCTATTAACTGAACTCGATAAACTTCATTAAATTACTGCCAATGTACAAAGATTCTAAAAAAGTACTTTGAAAAGTACTCAGTACTTTTTATAGACTTAGTACTTAGTTATAAGTACTTTTCATATATGCAGTACTTGTACTTACGCTGAAGTACTCAGGCCTTCGATACTTGTACTTGTACTTAAGTACTTTTTCTTTGGTACATGCCCAGTTCTGATCTCATTTAATAATATGCCGCGTAACATAAAATATCTTGCACTACGGAGCTAAAAATTGACTATTCGGTAGTCTTTATCTGTGCATGCTACTCCATAATTCAATTCTAAATTTTCATATAGTATAGGTACCTACCTAAACTTTTGGACGTGAGTATTACGTAATTTTAATCATTTTCTGTCTAGATTAGGTTAATTTAGTGAGGTGAGTTATTTTTTATAACTATAAATATTGATTCTTTTTTTTTTCCAAAGTATCCAATTGAGGAAAGATGAAGCACAATATCTACTATTTATAGGGTTCACCGACTTGTCATTTTTTCGCAATCATTATATTTGTGTTTTGTTACAGAAAATAATTCGGAAGTATGTATAATAAGAACAAGTAAAAAAGCTAAAATTGGTGTAAGACCAATGAAATTTCATATTGTCACCCTTCTGTCCAAGTTTGATTTTTGAAGTGGTTTTTGGCATATATTTCTAGAACGGTTTGTCGCACAGAAAAAATGATTATAACCAATTTTATAGGATTTCGTATTCTGAAGAAGTTTTTAGTACAATAAAAATGTCTTGGACTGATCGTTTTCAAAGTATACGTAAAAAACCTAAATTGTTATATGGCAACACCAAGAAGGAGTTACCCGATTTATTCCATTTTTTAAATTTTATTTGCTATTACTATGAAAACACAATGTACCAAATTTCAGCTCTCTACGTCGACGCGTTCTCAGGCAGTGTCCAAATATATAATGGAAAACGAAATTTTTGTATGGTTGCCCGATTTGTCTCATTTTCGAACTTAAATCTACTTTTTTTTTTTTAAACGTCCGTGTACAAAATTTCAGCTCTCTAAGTATACGCGTTCTCGAGTTATCGTGCGCACGGACGGACGGACAGACAGACGGACAGACATGCAAAAATCAAAATAACTTTTAATATTATGCGTAGGTGTCCAATCCATTTTGATCTATCATCATTATTTCGAGGTGTTACAAACGGAATGCAGTGCCGGATCTAGAAAACTTTTGAAGGGGGGCAAAGATGTTAGTTACCGCCGCCTCTAACAACGATCTTTATTTGGGACAAATTTTATTATAGTTCCAGGGTATACTAGGCATTATATGTATATGATAGATGACCTATTTATAGATACTGCATACCCTAGACCTATGTAGAATCAGAATTGTTAAAAACAATTTGAATTTGAAATAAATGATTGTTAAATAAAAAGAATTTGAAATTCAAACGAAAAGTAAGATCCATTATAGATCTTAAATGTCGTTTGAATGTCCAACTGTTTTAAAATAAAAGGAAAGTAAAAAATCGTATCATTACAAATACAGTTTATTTTATACCAGAGACAGACTTGCAATTTTCATATTTATATATTGATAATGCAATTATGTGAATTGCAATATAAAATTTCAGAGACACACTTGCATTTTACGATACTAAGAATTTAATTAGAGAGCTTTACATTTGATTTATCACTAAATATGTCATTTGACTTAAGAAAGCTCCGCGCATGTACAAAACGCGAGCAAATATTGTAAAATTACTTGTATATTTGAAAAATAAAAACGAAATAGACACTTCAATTTTATAAGCGTCAAATATTAAATGTCAGAAAAAGTTGTATAAGTATTAAATTCGGTTCTAAAAGGTTCATGTATTAAATGATTATGGTTTATAACTAGGGTCATATTGCAATAAATTCATATACCGCGTACTTTTTTTGCAATTTCAATATTGAGCTCCAATGTACTAACTACTGAGTGTACACCGAGCGTATACCGAGCTGCTTTCAGTATATAGAGACAGACTTGCGGTTGAGCGCAAAATACAATATTGAAATTGCAAGTCTGTCTCCGCTATTATTAAAATAAGGATAACAAATTAAAAATTTAAATTATGTTAGATATTAGTTTTTTATTTTTGCCGCTTTTCAATATGAATCTTCTCGGCTAAAACTACTAAAATTTGAGACAGTTTCAAAAAAACTCTGGTTAGGAATTCTGGCAAACTGCCGTTCAAGTTGAATGGATTTATCGGTTTTTTTACTCAAATTCAAAGGCCTTAACTCCGGCTGGCATAATAATAATTTTCTGGTAACTTTGTTCTTCTGCCTACTGTCTTATAATCTGTCTACATTCGAGGTAGGATTGATGGATGATGGGGAACAAAGGGTTGCCAACCACATTTGTACAATTTTTGAATTAATTTCATATGAGACAAAGGTACAATTTGAGAATTTAACGGGATTTTTAGTAGGCTTACACACTTAATTTTAATAGACAGTAAGCTGCTTGACTGTATAAGTATAAACACAATTGAAAGTATGATATCAGCAAAGCAGCTTTTAGATTCCGGAAAGAAGACTGAAGTGTTAAGTATAGTCTGAAAAAATTTTCCAATTCATGTAATTAGATTTTTTCTCGTTTAGCTATGGGTTCAGATGTCCGTCGTATTGCCGCCCCCTTAATTTTAGCGCCCGGGGTAAGTGCACCCGAGTGCCCGCCCATAGATCCGGCCCTGACGGAATGACAAACTTAGTATACCCTACAGGGCCGGCTCTATCATATGAGCAGAGTGTGCACTTGAACAGGGCGCTGTAATCAGAGGGCGCCAAAAATACCACATTGTAAAAAGAATTAAACATCTGAAATTATAAATTCGCACAACGCTTACAAACTTTACAATAAAAAAATCTCACGGAACAGTTTTTAAAATGTGCTTTTACCGCAACCCTACATCAAATAAAACTAAAAAGAAATTACATCCACAAACCGAGTACCTACACAAATCAACTTTTCAACTTTCTTCGCAATTCAAAAAGCATTCTGTTCAAAATCAAAGTTTGCTCCTTCTCATGAACGAATTATTAGTACCAACAGGGGCGACAAAGCTTTTTATAGGAAGGAAATAATTTGAATTCTGTTCAAAATACAAACATGCTCATATGGCATTGCATGTAGCTTTCTTCCACTTCTCGGTTACTTGAACCATTATGTATTGAGAAGTACATAATACGGAAGCACAGAAGTGTATTAGATAGTAATGGAAGCACAGGGAAATTTTGTAATTTTTAATACTTTTTAAATATGTTTAACCTGGAAGTTTCCAAAATTTGTTATAAAATTGCCCGCTACTTTGAAAATTATCAATAAAAATTTGCATTTTAATAGATAAGATTAGACAAAATTATTAAATTTTACATATGTTGCCATCAACCATCAACATAAGGTTTAGTGAACATTCTCTGTTTTTACCATACCATGGACAAATATTTTTGTTATTGTTGTTGTTATTTGTCTGTGACTATACTTTTCTATACCCAAGACTTGAAATTTGGTGAGTTGCAATGCGAAGGAAAAGCACATCATTTGTAACTTTGTGCAGATTTGTCATTTCTACACACTGTTCAAATCAAAATCATGCTCATATCAGAGTGCTTCCATGTGCGTACTTACTAATAAATTTAAGGCGCGTTTACAATTTGGCCCTTTTGTAATTTGGCGATTGCACTCAAATCTCCCATTGTAAGTGCGCCTGCGTGGGTCGTGGGATTCGGATTTTTTTTGCAGATTCTAAACTTTTACATGGGTGAAAGAAAACTTCTGTGTGCAATTTCATTTTTGGTGTCAAGTCAACAAGTGCGTTTTTACGTTTTTAAGTGAATATTTAGTGGTGTTTTTAGAATTCAGTTGAAATTATAGTTGTTGTTTTATTTAAAACATATACATATATATATCTTTAGACAATTTTGTGGTTTTCTTTTTGTTTTAAATGTTAGGCGCGGGTGTAAAAAGAAAACCTTCCGGCGCAGAAAATAGAAAGCGTCGTAAGCTTCAAAAACTTGAAGATGAAGTGCAGGCAGGTAGGCTAAATAGATTTTTATCTAATCCAAGCAGTTCAGAAATGGAAATTTTATCTGTAGCTCCCAAAAATTCCCCGGTACCTAGTACTTATATAGATAAGGCTTCAGAAAATATAGCATCACAAAATGCATCGCTTAACATAAATAGAACATTCGGATGTCAGTTTAGTGATCCCGGTAACTGGTCTTCTTTGACAGATAGTATAGTTCAATTATTAGTAGAAAATGGACCTATACAAATAACGAATTTTGATTTTCCTAAAAAAGGTGGTAGAAAATTTAGTGTTTCATCTTATACTAGGGTTATTGCGAATGGAGATAGGATTCCTCGCTCCTGGTTGGTGTACTCTGTGTCAAAAGATGTAATATTTTGTTTTTGTTGTAAATTGTTTTCTAAAACTAGAAATAGTCAAGCTTTATCAAGTACAGGATTTTCTGATTGGATTCACATTAGTCAAACTCTGAAAAGTCATGAGAATAGTGCAATTCATATGGAAAGTTTTAGGACTTGGAAAACTTTAGAAATAGGTTTGAACAAAAATGGAACTATTGATTCAAGCTTGCAAAATGCAATGAAGAGTGAGGTTAACCATTGGAATCAGGTCCTTCGTAGAATGGTAGCATTTGTACAGTTTTTAGGTACTCAATCTATGGCATTTAGGGGAACATCTAATAGTGTAAATGAGGTAGATAGTGGAAACTTCTTGAATTTAGTTAAAATGGTAGCAAAGTTTGACCTTGTCTTAGCGGAGCATCTTAGAAGAATTAGCAGTCAGGAGACTCAATACAGTTATATGAGCAAGAATATTCAGAATGAGTTAATCAAACTGATATCTAATGCAGCTCAGAATAAAATATTGCAGATGACTAAAGAGGCAAAATACTTTTCGATAATAGTTGATTCCACTCCAGATATAAGTCGGGAGGAGCAAGTTACATTAGTAATTAGGTTTTTGCATAAAGTGGACAATGCATTTATAATATCAGAACGCTTCTTAGGTTTTTTAAAATGTACAGACAAAAGTGGCTTGGGGTTAACAGAAATAGTACTAGAAAAGATTAATAGTTTAGGATTATCAATTTCGAATTGCAGAGGTCAGGGGTATGATAACGGTTCAAATATGAAAGGAAAAAATTCAGGAATGCAAACAAGAATTAGGGAAATAGAACCCAGAGCATTTTATGTCCCATGCTCCTCTCATTCGTTAAATTTAGTTATTAATGATGCAGCCCATTGTAGTTTAGATGCAGTTTATTTTTTTGATATTGTCCAAAGTTTATATGTTTTTATCTCTGGCTCTACAAATAGATGGGATATTTATAAAAAGAATGTTCCGAGTTTAACTTTGAAACCTCTTTGTGAAACTAGGTGGGAAAGTAGAATAGAAGCAATAAGACCGTTAAAGAATAATTTAGGTGATATATATGAAGCTCTTATAGAAATTTCTGAATCAGGTGATACAGTAATTAAAAATACTGCCGAGTCATTAGGAGGCAAGATATTAGAATTTAAATTTATATGTTCATTATTAGTTTGGTATTATATATTAGAAAATATTAATGTAGCCAGTAAATATTTACAAAATAAGCAAATTAATATAGCTGCAGCCGTAGAAATTCTTAAAAACTCTAGACAAACTTTGATTGAAATTAGATCTGATGAGAAATTTAATGACTTTGTTAGAAAGGCAGAGCTGATTGCTATAAATTTAGAAATCCCTTGTGAGTTTCGAGATAAATCTACATTCCGGTCTAGAAAAAGAAAAACTATGTCCGGAGAGAAAGCTCAAGATGAACCCATATTAGATCCTAAACAAGCATTTAAAGTTAATTTCTACTTTAAAATATTAGATCAAGCAATAACATCAATCAATGAACGTTTTGAGCAGTTGCGTGATCACAATAACTTGTTTTCCTTTTTATATAACATACATAAAGCTCCTGAATTAGAAAGCTTGAAAAAATT
The DNA here is from genome assembly GCA_963924295.1 of Dioctria rufipes. Classification (NCBI taxonomy): domain Eukaryota; kingdom Metazoa; phylum Arthropoda; class Insecta; order Diptera; family Asilidae; genus Dioctria; species Dioctria rufipes. The sequence continues at coordinate 195,080,531 of OZ002742.1, forward strand.
ATGTTTAAATGTAGAAAAGGCATTAAGCAACAATAGCAGTAAAGATATAAATGCAGAGGAGCTTTATCAAGAGTTATTAACGCTTTCTCCTCTCGTGAACCAGCAGATGTCTTGCTTAGATATACTTAATTTTATTTTTGAGTATTATTTAGATACAATTTATCCAAACGTTGTAATATGCCTTAAAATTTTAAATACTTTACCAGTAACTGTAGCATCTGCCGAACGTAGTTTTTCCAAACTTAAATTAATTAAGAATTACCTTAGATCAACAATGACTCAAGATAGACTTGTTGGATTAGCAACTTTATCTATAGAAAAAGATTTAGTGGAAGCTTTACAGTACGACGATCTGATAGGAGAATTCGCGAAGATGAAAGCAAGGCGTGTTCAGTTCCAATGATTTGGCACCAACAGTGAAATGAAATAATTCGTTCGGAATTTAATTTTAAGAACAAATTATTTATACGTTTTTGTTATTTTGGATTTTTTCATATAATTATGTTATTGAATTGCTATTTATTTTGTTGATTATGATAAGAATTTTGTTTTGTTTTTATTTTTCGAGGAATAGGCCTATTGGGGAAACCTCGCTAAAAAAAACGCATCGGGGATGTACATTACTTCTCATATCTTGTTTATTCAACCGACGTTTCCAATAATTAAATTAAAAAATCAGATAAATAGTTTACAGGAGGCATGAAATGTGTATTAATTAATAAAAAAAAAAACAGTTTTAAGCTGTTTTTATGGAAAACAACAAATGTAAAATATTATGTTTCTTGAGATTTTTTTTTTTTTTATGGAATATCAAATTTAGGTATCGATATTTGATTGATTTTTTTCTGATGAGAGTTTCTGATGTGCATCTTCATAAGTCTACCTCAAAGGTGATGTGGAAATGGCTTAAATGTAGTACTAACTATTTGAATTCAAATTTGTTTAATATTGCGAAACTTGTATACATGGAAATATAAGAACAGTAACACAATTTTCTCTGATTAATAAATGTAGAAACACAAATTCTTTGAAACGAATGGTAGACATCACATGCATAGTAAGTACAATGAAAAATAAAGGCGCCTCTTTATCAGTTGAACAGGGCGCTAAAAAAGCTAAGGCCGGCACTGATACCCTATAGATTTCAACTAGGCCAGGGTATAAAAAGAATAAGAGAAGAATGGAGTGAAGAATCAATGGAAGAGGCGAGGTATGTTGTATGGACAAAAAAGGTTATCAATGGGCTAATAAAACTTACTGGCTTACTCAGATAACCTTATATAGAACGAAAAGTGAAAATTCGTTTAGAAAATAGCATCCGGACAGGCTAAGTGTGATAATCAGCAGACAACCTCGTCATCATTAAAATGTGTCGCAGAAATATGATTTACGATCTTGCTCTGAGATTAAATGTAATTTGTATCAAGTTAGAAAAATTAAATAATTTAAAAGAGGACCAGACCAATTCAATTCAACGCCAGAAATGTATAATAACTATGCAAAATATAATTATTTAACATTAACAAAATGAAGTTAGGCACATTACAAAACCATTCATGGATCACTTATTCTTGTAACTGATACGAAACATACCAACAGGTTGAATATCATCATCATCATCATTTGCATTTCGTTAAGGCATCTGGCATTAGAATGAGATCAGTTTCTATTTTACATCAAAGTTTAAACACAACTCCGCCGTAAGCATATTCCGATCCAGTCCATATAAATTGACTCCCGCACAGAATATTAAATTTCAATTTTTAATCTCATTTTCAAATCATTGCTATAGTAGTAACCCTTTAAAATTCGCCTCTCTATATGCTACTGTATAAAGAAGGAACTGTCTCTATCTAAAAAGTGATATCAACGCCCGTATGATATGTAGATATTCGAATAGAGCCCAATAGATGGATCATCGGTCCGATAAGCAAATGAGTTCCGCGCACAAAACATTTGTCCAAATTTCTCTACTTTGAAATATACGCGAAATAACAAAGCTGGTTATGGTATTTGTATGCATGTACAAGAATATCCTGAATGCATCTACTTATACTCTTGCACTTTATATATACATATATATGGTATCCTCTGGAAGCAGCAGAATTTTAGTGACATAGGGTATGTAAAGGAAGTGTATAGAACCATAGTCCTATAACACCCTTAATCATGCATCCAAGCCCGTAATTGAAATTTATATTCATGCGAACGAAATTGGTAATTCCAGGCTATGCATCTCCGGGCTGGGATCCTGGGCTATGATATCTCCTCGACTTTGACTCGCTGACTATATACAGATATATGTTCATGGTGCGCCGCCTGTGCGTACTAATGGTTATCTCGATTGATATCTATACCGCATCAGCTACAGTCCTTTACTCTACGTCATACATATTCATACACGACACATCTATACATACAAATATATAGTTTGTGCATATTGCAAAGTGCATTGCAAGTCTACTCCAGCTCTAGCCGCTGACATGATTGCATTTTAGCTCAAATAGCTGCCCACTTGTGGTAAAGCAAGCCATTTTACCCGATTCTAGGCTCTGCACGGATAGACATTCATTTTTTATATTCCATAAATGAGGTAGATTTAATGCAATCGCAAGATATCTGGTCCTAGTTTCCACCGACCAATATTTGGACTTTGAACGTTTAACAAAAATAATTGAGTAGAGAGATATTGTTAATTAATATGGAGGCAGGTACCAAAGGTACGAAATTATGTTATCTCAGGCAATATTTGTCTGGAGCATAATGCAAGTATAGAGTAGGCATACATACCTGCATTATATGTATATATGAATGGAGATATCTTATAAGCACCCTGGTATAGACATATCATGATGAACTCATCAATGAGCTCCTCATGAGCAATAAGATGAACGTACTAATGAAATTTTTTCGCGTTTGAATCAAATCCGGGAAAAAAACTCATTTATTTACTTATTCACAGATAGTGTTCATGAGATATTGCATCTCTTTCATTTATTTAGAAATTTATGCTGTGCTTCTCTTTTGTGCATTTTACAATATTAGATGAGCACTTCGATGAGTACATAATGAGCGTTACGATGAGCTTATTAATGAGCATGTCAATGAGTGTCACGATGAGCTTATTATTGAGCGTAGCACTGAGTGTCACGATGAGTTTATTAAGGAGCATGTCAATGATTGTCATGATGAATTCATAAATGATAATCTGCATTTACGACTGTTTTCATATTTTTTTCCGAATTCAAACTATAAGACGCTGAGGCGTAAGCATTTGGGCATATCGTCTTGTTCAGCATACCGGCGACAGTCTTTCCGTGGAAAACAAATCAAAAAATTAATTTAAAATTAATAATTTAAAAACTTAAATAAATAAATCACAAAAATCCATTCAAATTTTCCTAATAGAAATGTCATCTGACAAGGTGATAACAATAAAAACTATTTATTTATTGCTGGTTTAGTAAATAGGGAGCAGTTTCATGCTATTCAATGAGCCCTTCGATGAGATTTAATGAATACTCATCAGGCGGCTCGTCGGAACTTAATTTTCTGTATGTTTCTTTATGAACTGCAAACACCGTGATACTTTTCAGTCAAATTAGTATTGGTTTACATAAAAACTGCCCCTTGTGGGGCAGAAGACAAGGTAAAACTGTGAGCAATTTCTACTAGGGCAGGACTGCTCGCTAGTCACTATGCACGTATAGGTAGTCCAAAACAAAAATTTATTATATTTTCCCTATAAATGTTTGCACATCTCTTTTGTAGAAGCTAAAGGCCTATTTAAGAGCGTACAACTACCTATAATGGCCAGTTTCACAGTCAAGGCTTAAGCCACAGCGATGACTTAAGCCAAGGCTTAATAAATATTTCGGTTTCACATTCAAGGCTTAAGTGAAATTACTGGCTTAAGGCAAGCTTAACTTAAGCTCGTCATCTCGAAGGCTTAAGTCTCAGATATTGCTGTGAAACACATAAGAAATTATTGCTAAGGGCCTGTCCGGATCCAACTCTTCGTCTTCGTCTTCATTTTGTTATTACACCTAGTGACGTAACATCGAGACGAGCTCTATCCGAATCCATGTCTATGCTACCGGGCTTTGCTACTTTGTATAACAGTTTTGACATCTGGTTAGCTTGATTACCGAGTCAAGGTTCGAGTTGACTTATTTAAATAGACAACATATTGTGAGGTTATGTTTGTTTGCTGTCTCTGAAATCAAGCTGAGCAAACGAAAGAATTCGGACAGGTTAGCTTCGTCTTCGTCTAATTATTATAATAGCTGAGCTTGTTGTGTTACGTCACTAGCTGTAATAACAAGATGAAGACGAAGACTTGGATCCGGACAGGCCCAATATATATTTTGCCTAAATATTATAATTTTTGTTATTAAATAAACGTACATATTTCAAAAGTTATACTTTAAAGCTAAATTGAAATTTTCCAAGCGAAAAATAGTTATCTAATTAGAAGTTTTGAGTTCTGTCTGGCAGCTAGTGTCAAGTGTCATCATACCATTTGACGTTTTAAGAAGAAATCAAACAGTTTAGGACATCTGATGCAGAAGATATAAGCGACCAAGAAATGTATAATAAAGGGTTTTCCAATAAGAGGTGTTATTTTAATTAGCCCGCTATTTCGGTAGATGTCACTTTTGGAGCTGTCATTTTTTGACATTTGACAAGTAGAAACTACGCCATAAAAATGGAACGATACACGATTCAACAACGCATTGAAATTATTAAAATTCACTATAAAAATGGTGAAAATGTGGCAGAGACGGTTCGTAAAACTCGAACATTTTTGGGTAGTCGTAAAGCACCTTGTCGGACCGCAATACAGAAATTGGTAGAAAAATTCGAGCTGTCGGGACAAGTTAGTGATGTGAAGAATAAAAACCGTGCACGTCGCTCAAGAACAGCCGAGAGTATTGCTGCTGTAGCCGAAAGTGTTGAAGAAAACCCAGGTTTGTCTATTCCTCGTCGTTCTTTGGAATTAGGCATTCCACAAACGTCATTACACCGTATTTTGCATAAAGATTTGGGTCTTAAGGCTTATAAAGTTCAGTTAACACAAGAACTCAAGCCGGCCGATCATCAACAACGTCGAGTCTTTGCTGATTGGGTCCTTGAAATGCATGAAAATGATCCGGAATTCCATCGAAAACTCATCTTGAGTGATGAGGCCCATTTCCACCTCGATGGCTTCGTCAACAAGCAAAATTGTCGCATCTGGGGCTCGGAAAACCCAAGAGTTATTGTTGAAAAGCCTGTCTATCCTCAACGTGTGACTGTTTGGTGCGGTTTATGGTCCCGCGGGGTCATTGGACCTTACTTTTTCGAAAATGAAGCTGGAGCAACAGTTACGGTGAATGGATTGCGCTATCGACAGATGATTAATGATTTTTTATATGGCCGGAATTGGATGGTATTGATCTGGACAACGTTTACTTTCAACAAGACGGCGCTACGTGCCATACAAGCAACGACACCATTGATCTTTTACGGGAAAAGTTTCCGGATCGTGTTATCTCTCGAAGAGGTGATCACAATTGGCCACCGAGATCTTGTGACTTAACACCTTGCGACCTCTTCCTTTGGGGCCACGTGAAAGAGAAGGTCTACACCAACAGCCCAGCGTCGATTCAAGACCTCAAAGAAGGAATTCGTGAGGCTATCGAGGACATAGGGCAGCCACTTTGCGATTTGGTTATGGAAAATTTCATGAAAAGGATATGGTCCTGTAGGCGTGGTCGTGGTGGTCATTTGGCTGATGTTATTTTCCATTATTAACGGCATACCTTCCTCTTTATAATGAAATAAAGATCCGATCATTTATCTCAAAAAATGGCATTTTTCTTTGAATATCAAAATAACACCTCTTATTGGAAAGCCCCTTATAATATCGCAAGGTGTGACCCGTGAAAAAATTATAAGAAGGCGCCCGCAACATTTTGAGAAATGGGATGACGTTGATTTTTATTTTCGATTCCGACTATAGAAACATTCGGCTTTGATGGTTTACGTTGTCGAAACAATGATTTTGGATTTGATATCCTTCCAGATAAAAACCATAACAAACTAGTAAATAAAAAGTTCTTCTTCTTTTCGCTTAGTTTTTAATCCACAATGGCAAATTTTCCTTTAAAAAAATTCACAATTACCGCAGTGCTGACAACTTAAAATTTTCATCCGCGGTTTAACTAAGCCTCAGCTTACTCTGAGTACTGTGAAACCGAGTAGGCTTAAGTTCTGGGCTTAAGCCACACCCGTGGCTTAGCTAAGCTCTGACTTAAACTTGGACTGTGAAACCGGCCATAGTTTTATTGGTAATCTTCGTTTCAAAACCTGAACTGAAAAACTGAAGATCTATGGAACATGTAGGATATAAAGATTCAGCCATTTAAGGAGAAACCTATTTCATAGCTCAAGATTGATATTCACCAGAGGGCAATTTCCAATTGTTTGCATAAAATTAATTTAACAATTTAGAATTTTGCGATTACATCGGCATCTCTTGTATTGTAATCTATACACTACATATACAAAATTAAAATAATTTTACAAAAAACTTTTAGATTTCAAGCCTAGTTCATATAAAATCTAGCGCGCTTAGAGGTATTGGGGAAAACTTATCCTGAATTTCGTTCGTTAAGCCTAGTACTGACGTCCGCGCTAAACTAAATTTTAGTAAGTCTTCATTATCGGGCAGTTTTTATCAGACAAATTATAACAGCGGAAACTTAGAAGAAATATAATAAAAAAAGAAGAAGCATTTTTACTATTTTACTCAGTCTTTTTCAATATCGTCGTTGCATCTGCAAGATGTCCTATATATAAAAATACTAATTTTAGAGGGGAGGCAAAAAACTGTCTGCTCATTATCATAGGTTTAGGAGGGGAAGGGCACCTATAATGACATACCGCATTAACATCTTACCTTGTGGATCTTAACCCTTTATATTTAAGAACACTTTAAGTATACATTTAGCTTTAAAGTCTTCTTTTTTTTTGTCATTTAAAAAAAAACAGCTAATGTGTTTTGGCGTGTGTATAAAACGACATACTCTAGTCGTTTTAGGCCACCCATGTAATTTGAAAAATACGTAATAGTGGTTCAAAAAAAATTCGGTTTATTCGTCAAAATAAACGAAAATATTGCTTTTTAAAGCTTCTGTATGCTTATACAGGGTTTTCCAATAAGAGGTGTTATTTCGATATTCAAAGAAAAATGCCATTTTTTGAGATAAATGATCGGATCTTTATTTCATTATAAAGAGGAAGGTATGCCGTTAATAACGGAAAATAACATCAGCCAAATGACCACCACGAGCACGCCTACAGGACCATATCCCTTTCATGAAATTTTCCATAACCAAATCGCAAAGTAGCTGCCCAATGTCCTCGATAGCCTCACGAATTCCATCTTTGAGGTCTTGAATCGACGCTGGGCTGTTGGCGTAGACCTTCTCTTTCACGTGGCCCCAAAGGAAGAAGTCGCAAGGTGTTAAGTCACAAGATCTCGGTGGCCAATCGTGATCACCTCTTCGAGAGATAACACGGTCCGGAAACTTTTCCCGTAAAAGATAAATGGTTTCGTTGCTTGTATGGCACGTAGCGCCGTCTTGTTGAAAGTAAACGTTGTCCAGATCAATACCATCCAATTCCGGCCATAAAAAATCATTAATCATCTGTCGATAGCGCAATCCATTCACCGTAACTGTTGCTCCAGCCTCATTTTCGAAAAAGTAAGGTCCAATGACCCCGCGGGACCATAAACCGCACCAAACAGTCACACGTTGAGGATAGAGAGGCTTTTCAACAATAACTCTTGGGTTTTCTTTTGTATTGCCCAACCTCTGAATATTACATAATTTTTAGAAACCATTAGTAAAATGACACAGGTATGTCATGCCATGCCAACACAGGTATGTCATTTTGGTATTTCATTTTACCCAAATGGTCAAGAGTAAAATAAAATAATTATGATAACATAATTATTCTTCACATATCTACGAATGTCACATCAGTTGCTCTTTTAAGATAGGAGCAATCCGACAAAAATAGTATATTAAATAAAATTAATACTTAATACCGAAAAACCACAATACTAATCCCTGTAAGACAGAGCTGGGCAAGTACCAAAGAAAATTACTTAAGTACAAGTACAAGTACCGAAGGCCTAAGTACTTCAGCGTAAGTACAAGTACCGCATGTATGAAAAGTACTTGTAATTAAGTCTATGAAAAGTACTGAGTACTTTTTTAGAATCATTGTACGTTGGCAGTAATATAATGAAATTTGTCGAGTTCAGTTCATAGATATTAATAAATAAATACCTTTTGAAAACTATAGTAAAACCTCCACCTCTCCTTGCTACACTCACAAAAACTAGAGGTTCGCCCAAGCACCCATTATCGACTCCAATAATGCATAACTATTCTAAGGAAAAAATTTCCAGTAAATTTCTAAGAAAAAATTGAGGCCTTCCCTACATCAGTTCGAAGCATCGTTGATTTTATATTGGAGCGAGGCATTGCTTGCTTACCCTTGATTATGTCCACTGACATATATAATATGGACTGCCTACGTTTCTACTTCACGTGAGCACAATTGGGAAGTTGAAAAAGTGAGCACGCAGCTCGGAAAGTGATTTTAATAAAACATTTAGAAATTCTTCTGCGTATCTATCTATCATGGTCTTTGATAAAACAGTTTTTGTCAGTAATAACCCTAAATGATTAATTTAAAAACATTTATTTCGACGAATCGACTAATTTATTTGTTGTTTTCAGTTCTCTCTCCGTTGGTACATGGTGCTTAGGTCGAAAGAGTCAGCAATATAGAAGTAAGCCCACTTTTTGCAATCCATATTATACATGTCAGTGGTTATGTCATCAAGTCGAGGCATCGTCGATTTTATATTCGAGCGAGACGTTACTGGTTTTTGTTCTACTTGCCAGTCTTGTTTGAATGTTATTAGTTTGTCTAAGGTTCTGCCTTGACGCGTGAGTGCGGCACATTCTTTGCCAGTTCTTTGCATGCTTTAAAACTCAACAAAAAAGGAGTTGCGCTAGAGATTGTGTTTGCTTTTCTACGAAGAGTTAGATATTTGTATGTACTTAATAGACTCAGAAATACCTAAGTAAAAGTCTTGGTACTTACGTACAAAACTAAGTCTTAAGTACAAGTAAAAAGAAGCAAGTACTTATGTTCAAGTACTAAGTAGGGGCATTTCAAAAGTATTGAGTAATAAGTCTTAAGTAACGAAAATGTACTTTAAGTAGTACTTAAGTCTTTTTTTACTTAAGTATTGCCCAGCTCTGCTGTAAGAAATACTTCACATTCACTTTTTCATTTTTCTCAACTAATTCGATCCAAGATAGTTATGGGGGGACTCAGTGGAGTAGCGAGGGGGGGGGGGGGGGGCATCATGCCCCGGGCGCTACTCACAGAGGGGCACCAAATGGTCCGCAAAACAAAAATTGCTGGATAATTTTTATTTTTATTATAATTGATTTCTGGAAAAAAAACAAAGAATAATGGAAAAAAATCATAAAGCATTATTTGTAAATCGTGATAACCATTCACTGAATTTAATAGCGAAAAGCACACCCTCCTTAGTTTAATAAGGAGTAAATTATCCGCAGAGGCCTACGATATCTTCAGGTACAATCAAGTTAAAATGAATTTTAACTCAAACTTTTGACGTAAAAATTCCAAGAACTACGCTACAGTCTCAATTAAATAATTCTAAACAGAGAATAGGGGAAAGCGTGAAAGATTTTCTTCAGAGACTTAACACAAATCTATCTAAGTTAAATGAGACAACGCACTCTTACACAACGGATAAGGTACTCCTAAAATCTTTATTAAAAGATAATGAGAGCCAGGCCATAAGAGCAATTGAAGATGGATTATCCCAATCCGCAACTACAAACCTTAGCAAAAGTCCAGTCTGATAAATCTTTCGCTTCACTAAAGTCACATATTTCAGAGCACGCTTCACGTTTGGAACTGGGACAAGCCAAGTTTCAAACGAACAACAAGGTAAATCAATATCCCTTTCAACAGAATAGCAATCTACGTTGTTTTAAATGCAGTAGACTGGGGCATGCTGCTTCAAGATGCCCAATCATACAACGCTCAACGCAAAATTTTAACACAATTCCAAAAAATAATATCGCAATTACAACATCATCCGGATCTCAATAAAGTTATATCTCCGTCACAAGCTCCTTCATGTCGATATTGCCATCGCATGGGACATTCTATTAAAGAATGCCGCACAAGAGCGACAAAAAATTCACGACTTAACAGCAATCAGGGAAATCGAAACGATTTCAAGAGAATAAGTACAGATCCGCAAACAGTCACGGCTAATAGACAGCCACAAAATAGGAACTGGCAGCAGCCAGTATTCCGAGAAAGTCGAACTCCACCGCTGAGATATAATAATGCGAATACCTCGGCAAGATCACCTTCTCCAAATATAGGAAAAATAGTCGAATTTCATCGGCATCCAGGCAGGGAAACTGGATACAGCGGGGAATCTATTTCGGCAACCCCTCGCATATACAAACGACAGCGCAAATTCATCGAAAGCCTGAGGCAATATCGATAGAAAAGTAGACAAAAGTAAATTAATTCGTATCCCCGACCAAATTAATAAAAAATCATTAACGCTTTCTTTGCCTGTCGACATCTGCTCTGCTGATTGATACCAGAGCAAAGATCAGCCTAATTAAACTCCATCCATTGAAGCCAGATAGCATCTGCTACAGAGATGCTGTATGCAATATAAACACATTATTTACAGAGTCCACTTCTACAGAAGGACTCATCTTGGCGAAATTATCTCTGGAATCTGAGCAGAATAACTCCATCCTAGAACACCCATTTCAAATAGTGGGAAATAACTCCATCATCTCATACGATGGCCTACTTGGTCATGACTTTTTATCCCGATACAATGCTAGTATCGATTATAAAAATAAATACATTTCTCTAGAAATTAATGATTCAAATGAATTTTATCCATATGAGGATTACTATTCAAATTATCCATATGTTCATTTGAAAAGCGAAGACCCGGAAAAGAGGTCTCAAACAAAAAGTCTATTATATACAGAGATAACATTCTCCTATATAAATACTAATACAATTCCATCTCCAATCTCCATCAATTGCTTCCAGCTAAACAAGATCCAATCATTGTGACATGTTTTGGAATAATTGAAAACATATATCTCTTTTTCTCACGTTCAACGTTACGATGGGAATTATTTAAAAATGCTTTAACAAAAACTGTCAAACGTGAATCTGAAATACGATGGATAGCCAGAATACAAGCGGTTAGCGTTATCGTCAATGGGCTAGAGAATATAGTAGGACTATTAGAAAAATTAGCAGAGGACACTACCACTACAAGTGACACCAGAAGTGAAGCTACAATTCTGTTGCAAAATATACTAACTTTTAGTTTCATAACTTTAGTTCATTTCTGGTATGAAATCTTAAGGAGTATTGATCGTTTGCAGCTCAGATTACAAGATCCTAGAATGAATTTTAGAGAATCGTTCCATGATCTTGAATCATTAGCGACTGAACTAGCCGAAATTCGAATCAAGCTCTATGAAGAGGCAATAGAAAAAGCGAAGTCTCTTTATGAAAAATGTTGGTCTTTCCGCAGAAAATGAAATTTCTTGCGTTATGAAAAGCGTTCTTGATCATCTCCAACAAGAAATATGTACACGATTTACACGATTAAGTGACCTTAATTTCGAATTTGGATTTCTACTAGACGTTGAAAATTTATTAAACAAGGATAATGTTGTTAACGACCTTGAAAAAAAATTGTACAAATTTGGGTGAATTTTATAATACAGATTTCAATGCAATAGAACTCTTTATCGAACTATGTGACTGCAAAATGTTCCTCCACAGTAGAAAAGAAATTGAACCTAAAACTCCATTAGAATTTCTTACTTTTATAATCTCAAATGGAGAAGATGTTTTTCGAAACCTGAGAGTGGCACTTCAAATACTCCTGACTATCTCAGTATCAATTGCTAGCTGTGAACGTTCATTCAGCAAATTAAAATTAATTTTGACATATCTACGATAAACGATGGGGCAAGATCGCCTAAGTGACCTAGCATTTTTAAGCGTGGATAGAGAAAAATTTGAAATGATCAACTTTGATGATATTATTGATAAATTTGCTTCATCATATTTTTAATAAATATATGTATCTCTTTAGAGATAATAAATATTTACTTTTTTATTGTTTTAAAACTGCGTGTTTTTAAAATATTTCTTTATAAATATGTAAAATAATTCTAGATGATCATATACATTTCAAAATCTAGTCTTGTTTTCTCAACTACATTTTTTGTCTCAAATTTAAAGCCTAGCTTGAGCCTATGACTTTATTTATTTTACTTTATTTATTTATTTATTTGCGAGTATATTTTACATATAATATTATATGGTTTTCGAATGGGGGGGGGGCGCCAAAAAGGTATTGTGCCCCGGGCGCGAGTTAAGCTCGCTAAGCCACTGGGGGGACTGCTATTCTTGTTGTTGGATGTAAAGCAACTGAAGACCGCGACCAATACCTACTATTGGGAATGCGTCGTTTTACACGACTATGTCATTATAATGCTACCTTCCCCTATATCAATGGGATCCATTTTTGATTTTATAATACCTAGTACTAATAGAATACAATCACAATAAAATACGTAGGTATCTAAGTAATAAAAACAAAAAATATTTCCAATTTTTATAATATACTCGTTGTTGACATTTCTCTGAGTTCTGAACAAAAAAAATATTCTTGGTGCCCTAAAGATCGGCCTCGGACTGGGCGGATAAATTCAAGCTAAATTTTTTCTAGACTTACTGGTGGTGCCATCTCTATATCAATAACAACAAACCAAATTTAGCGTATTACCTTAGTACTCTTCTCGCTAAAATTCAGGATAAATTTTCGCCAATACTCTTAGCGTGCTTAATTTTCATATAAAATTTAGCTTAGCGCGGACCTTAGTACTAGGCTATAGACGCTAAAAATATTTCTTGTCAGAGTTCACAGAGAATTCAACTAAAAAAAAGTTGGAAAAACAATCAGCATATTTGAAAAGAATGAGTAAAATAATAAAAATGCTTCTGCTCCTTCTTCTTTTATATTATCTCTCATTTCTGAATCTTCGCTGTCATATTTTAGCTACTAAAAAACCGCCTGATAATGGAGACTTGCTAAAAATTTAGTTTAGCATGGACCTCAGTACTAGTCTTTACCGTTAAATAACGACTTGAAAGATTATTAATCAGCTGCGTTCTTTATTCACTGACCAGAACTAATTCAGCTCAACGTATACAAAAAAAACTGAGCTGATTCTCCTGGTTTCTATCAATCACCATGGAAATGTCAAAGCATTCTAGAAACAGGAGGTTTAAATTCTATTAATTCTCAAAGTATTCCAAGATATTATTTAGAATTATTTTATTTTTTATAAAATTCGTCATCACTAATAAAAAATGTCACTTTTTTCAAAAAAAAAATTTTTTTAACTAAAAAAAGAAAAGCATGAGCTTTGGCCAGCTTCAAAGTGGTGCACTATAAAAGTGGGAGTGATGAGTCAAAAGAGTCAAAGGTAGATAGTTTGTTCAATTCAAACATTTGACATTTGGTCCGATTCATGGGATTAAGGAAAACATTTGAGCAGAAATTTGTGTCCTTTTCAAAACAGGAAAGGAATGTCTTTAAGTATTTGTGGCAAATATCCCAAAAACAAATTTCACGAAAGACTTGGAAGTTGTTCCATGATAAGAAAATCATTAATCGTTTCGCATGGAATTTCGTTCATATTCCATGTAATTTTTGACGAGTTTACCTGGAAAGCCGTACGCTTTTCGCATGGGATTCCGTGCTTCTGGTCGTAAAAAGCTGCGACAAGCCAAGATTACAAGTCTTGGAACTGAACGTAGAAATTCAATTTGTTTTCCATACGCAAATAAAAGAGAATTCTAGGAGAATTCTGGCATTTCTATATGGAATTCCTAGGGATTTCAATACTCTTTCTGTGTTAATTTTGAATAAGGAAATCTAACTAATTTCCAAGTATTTTCCATGCAGTTTTTATAAGGAATTCTAAAGATAAGTAAGTTTTCTCTTTCCAAGTTTTTTACTTAAATAAAAACCAAATTGTGTTTAAATGCCGTCACTTTTTTCAATTGGAATTATGTGCAAAAATTTCCACATCTGGAATTTTGGATTATTGGGATGGTATGGACCTAAAACAATTCAAATTGTGTGAAGATTAATCCCAGTTAGTATATAATATATTGATTGGATCAAGCAGTCACCAAGAAAGCCAGATTCAATCTTATTAGCTTGTCACCAGCATTTGAGAGGATTATAACCGCTTTAAATTTTAATAGTTCATCGATATTGTATTGTTCTTGCAGCACTTGGGTTGGGCATATGTAGTTCGGAAAAGGTCTACCAAGCAAGTAGTACAGATAGCGCAACGTTGGCTTACCCAGCATTTCTTCAGGAACAAGATAAACGGTATGACTTAATATCTCGAGAAAATTTTTATGATAATATTGAGAAGACTCACTAAAAACCAAAAATTTCTATAGACTTATCGGGATAGTCAATTTCAAGCTCCAAGCCTTTGGCAAAAAATATCTATATTTTCGTTTAAAAATAGATAGAAAAGATTTAAAAGGCACAACAAACATAAGACTGTTGCTGTTATTCAATCTTATATACATAAACGGAAAAAGAAGCATAAAATTTCGAAGACGTAAAGTGCCAAAGTCGTACGCCCTGCTTCAGAATTTTGATTATTTGAAATATCTCTAAGATGAACTGAAACATAGACAAATAATTTCTTGAATCCTTCAATGATAAATTAAATATAATACAAACCATTCCAAACATTTTTGAAAAATACACCTATGTCTATGTATGGTCCTTCAAAAAAGAAAAAAATAATCCTTAACATCCTTCATTACCCAACAACTTTAAATTGTTAAAAAACATTCCAAAAACGACAGGAAAATTGGAACACCAAAAAGAAAAAATCTCTCGTAAAGAAAATATACGAGGAATTATACCTTAGCCAGGAGATCAAAATGAGATCCACATCCAAGTAAGTCCAAAATGTGTGAGGAGGCAGCAGCCAGCATGTTGTCGGAGCTCTCATATTTTATTACAAACAAATTACGGGCTTTATATCTGCGTTAAGCACAAGTACACATATCTAGATATAATAAGAACTTAAAAGCTTTACTAGCCAATTACCGTCTAAAAGCAACTGATATCTCTCATATCCATCCGCTTTAGGTACACAGAATCCATATATTAAGGAATCATGTATGTTCTCCGAAACGTATGTGGAATGAGCATAACCAGGGGGGAGGGAGGATAATATGTGTATAGCAACCAACAAATAGCTATGGAGCTGCTGCTGTTAGTTGCGTCATGTATGTATATATTCGAGGGAGATGAGAAATGGGTAATAGGTATGAATCCCAATACCTCAAAAGCTATCTCGTAACCGTACCATGTGCCTTCAGTGTTGGTTGGTTATTGCCTTCTCCCCCTCAACTTCCACCAGCCCACGATTTCAATCGAGCTCTATCTCTACACAAGACCCATTTGGAGCACTAAACTGAAACTATAGATATATGGCAATGTTGTGCCATTATAGCATGCTATATGTGTACCATGGCCATAAAACATTGATTCCAGTGTTTTATGGAGCTCTCTACTGCTTATACTGCGCCATTACAGTGCTTACAACAACTCTCCCATTACCAAGGGAAGGTCGTCATAATATTGAGGTGGGGGTGCGGTGTGCATGTTAGTCTTCAGTGTATAGCGCCGGTCCATGCCATTTGGATGATATATCCTAGATGTGGCACATATCCACCATCGCGTCGGTCTACCGTACCCTCTAAGCAAGATACGTATACGAACTGCTATTGCTATTATATGTATATATGTAAAATGCATATATATCTATAAAATCGTACAGTATAGACACGAATGGATCCGTAGATTAAATGTCGACAGCAGAGATAAAAGTGTATATCCGAGGGACCCACAGAGCTTTTTTTGTCTTTTCCATTGCTGTTCTGGGCTCTTGGCGACTTTTTTCGCTGGAAAAATATCTGAGAGGATGAGGGTATATACTTCTACCAACCCAACCCCCCATCCACCACAACCACCATTTCTGTTCAGTTGAAAAGCTTTGTACGAGTAGAAAACAACACATCACCATGCACTGAAGCGATTCTATAAGGAGGATTTGGGAGCGTAATGTACAAGCCAATGAGGACCACTCCTAAAAGCCACGGAGTTCCTCCGTTAAGAGTCTGATTCTGAAAATTTAAAAGAGCTTTTAGCGGTAAATTATGAAAAGTTAAAAAACCACATGAATGTGATTTTACGATGTCGACAGATGCTAAAAATTTTATTTCCTTTTCGTTTTTTTACGCTGTTTTTGCGTTCCTCACCCCGTTCCTACCTCGCAAGGTAGCTAACCTTAATATATATATATTCATACATATGTACGTAAAAAGCAAACGTTTTAAACACAACCGATTTTGTTTAGCTTTTAAGGGATTGATGGTGGGATAACTGAACACTGAAGCATTCAAACTTTATTATTGACTCTCAATAAAAAGATATGGTTGCATAAAATATGAAAATCATGCGGGTGCATGGTATATGCATATGTGTCCCAGATAGTTGGAGAAACTTAGCATTTAATAATAGTACAAAAATTATCTTAGCAGTCAGCTGAACATGAACTGTATGAGACTTCAGATATTACAATAGAAAAGATTTTATTTAATCGAATACCTTGAAATGGCTTCCCCGCATTTCCAAGGATGACTAGAAGCTATACAAGCCTCAAAGTGAATTATAGAAATTGGATGGCAATGGAACAGATCTACGCCAATAAAGAAACTATTTTGAACTGGCGGCTGAATGAAAGTAGCAAATAGCAAGTAGTAAAATGGAAGGAGGGCAATATGTATGACCCCATAATCATTTAGTTTAATTTATTTTAATCGATTTTTGTGCTATTATAATTAATGTTATTAACATAAAAAACTAGGATTTCTTTCAACAAAAATTACTTTAAATATGAAACAAAATTGAACATTAATGATGCGGAGCCATTGAATCCTTAGCACAGAGTTTGTCCATTTGCTCATTATAATATGAATTGAAGTTGATTCTGTGAAACAAAATATCGACTTGAGAATAAGAAAAGCAACACCACAAAAGATGAATAAATTCACCTGTGAACGAGATTAATAAAACGATCTGATGGATTATCCGAAGCGACATCATTGATCTGCTTGAGAAGTCCAATTAGTAGCCCAGTAAACTCCAAATCAAATACCTTTACACGTTCAGAGAAAAAGTCCGTGGGTGAAAGAGATGACTCGGACTATTTAAAGAAAAAACTCGTCTTTATCAAATTTCCCACATTAATGATTACTTAGTAAAATAATAAAATTAACTATGTTATAGGAAAGAAAAGAAAAAGAAAAGCTGAGTGCAGTTCTGTTTGCAAACTATACAATGTGTACACACAACATACACAATGTAAACTAGGTGAGGTAAGTCAACTCAACTATACCGAGAAAGTTGTTGCTGTTGTTGTTTTTTTTTTGTTTTTTTGTTTTGTGTTATTTTTTAAATACCTGTCTTTGGCTAGATATTTCAGTTTCACATTCAGATTCGTCCCCATCATCACTTTCACACAGCATTGAAGTTAATTCAGCATCTAAAAAGTGTCGCTGAGCTTTCTAATTTCACCGTTAATTAATTAAATAATTTTAGTGGGGAAAAATGGAAAAATGGATGTAGACCACAGACCAAAGCATTTTCCCAGCAGAAAATACACATAGATATGGGAAAAGTAAGCAGCATTCCGAAAGAGTTCGATTTAAATTTATACGAAAGAAAAAAAACTTCATTTGAACTCATCTTAAAAAAAAGAAATAAAATTATTTACCTGAATGAATTCACAAAATTTAAGGCATATATTGCAGAGCTTGATTATTGACCGAAGTAATGTGGGATTTGTAAGCATACAATTCTTAAGGCAGAGATCTAGGAAGTCCTGATGTACAACTAACACATCGTCGACGTTCTCAACCTGAAAAAAAAAAAAACATTTTTTTCACTCAATATGGCTTCTATTTAGATTAGCCACGATCTCCTATACCTTATTCATATTCTCAATGAAAATATGCCAGTTAGGTTCAATGACTTCTATCATCATATAATATTCCAAATTCTGTACTGCATTCATCATTCTCTGACGTAAAGTGAATGCTGATCTATACAACTCTGCAGCTTGTGGTGAGAACTTCTTTGCAGTGTTATTCTCCTTCCAAACTCTGTGAAAAACACATATTATCAATAATTAAATAATAATTAAAAATAATTAAATTTGCTTTTTACTTGCAGAGTTGTCGTTCGACATGTTTACAATAGAATAGCTGCCTAAAAAGCATTTGATACTTTGATATTGCTATGTGATTTAGAACAAGTGAAACTGGCCATTTCACTTCATATCGGAATGCAAAACATTCGAGACCGACCAAGTCGATTCGGTCATGGCTTTGCCAATATTCTGTTATAAATAAAAAATTATAAATTTCATAAGTTTTTAGATCATTATTTACCTTCTTCATTATTTATTATTTTCGACATTTGCGTGACAAGATCATAAGTTAATAGTTCACAATGCAAATCATCCTTATAAGGATCATGTTTCGCCGAAGACAGTCTCAAAGTAAGCCCAAGTAAATTTTCCAGTTTCATTGGAAGAACCTTATCTACATTTTTATTCATTTCTTCTTCACATGAATCCATAAATTGCGTTATAAAATCTCCTTGATATAATAGTAAATATCGTTTAACCGACATCAGGTGACCCATGAGATCATTTTCTTTGATTAAAACTTCTAAAAGTGTCTTAGAAGCAAATCGATATGCAGCTTGAATTACGGCGGTATGATTTTGATTAGTCGGAGTAAATTGCAAGCTTACTGTTTGCGGAGGAGTAACTTTCTTTCCACATTGGCGTATAACATTCAAATATTTACCCGTTCTAAGTATAATATCTGAAACTTTTTCAAGAAATCTAGGAATACGCTCTCTACGAATTGTGTACCTATTAAAGATATTTAAAAAAAATCTTAGCTTTCTTTCTTGCTACCATGAAAACGTACCGTTTCTCCCAATAATCTGCTGAGTAATGTTCAGGCAATTCTTCTCTTCTGATGACTTCATTATCTTCAACCAAAAATTCTTGTTGAGGATCATCTATTACCCCTTTTTGAATCCAGAGTTGTAAAATTTCCATATAAGGCACAGCTGCCATTTGTGTTAATTGAATTAGAAATCTTTGAGACTCTTCATCTCCTGTTAGGGCATTTATTCTGTCAAAGAGCAAAGTCAATGCCGGTCCTCCACGTAAATCAGACTAAAAAATTTTAGGATTTTATAAACAATAATGGAATTCTTAATATATTAACGCAAATAACTGGCCCCTATTAAAATTACATCAAGATATAGAATATGAGAAGCATGAAACCCGTTTAAGATACGATCTGTTCCTCTGTCTCGAGTTGTTACTTTATGTTCGATCGCATTTCAATTAGCCTATTTTTAAATGTATAGGCAGATAGGCCAAATGTGCAAGAAATCTTATAGAAATCATTTATTTTCTAGATATTTTGTTGCTGTGACATGTTTTAATACCAAGAAAATGAATAAGAGCTTACATCATAACGAGCAGATCTGTTATTCAGCATTATGGTATCGTATTGGGATCAGCTTTTTTTGCATATTTATTATTTTGCATATCTTACCAAACAAATATCTGAGACTGCTGCAGCAAGAACCTCCATGGTATTTAATGTAGGACGAACATAAAAAAGCATTTTGTGTAAAGTCAGTGAACCGGACACCAATTCTGTTTCCAACTGTGCTAATAGAAGCTACAAAAGAAAATAATTTTTAGATACTATCCATCCTAACCAGTAATAAAAATTTCCTACATAATAATCATGAATAAGTGACCGAAGAGTTGCACTAAGAGCTTGCAAAACCTGTCCACAGCTAGTGGAATTAGCTTTTTGAATAAATTTTTGAATACACATGTAATGTGTCGCCAAAGGTAGAATTTCCATTGCAATATCCCTTAAAGAACTGTGTATTTGGTCAGAAACTTTAAACTGAATATGTGCACCCTCCGAATCAATTACTTCCTCTGCACAGATATAGCTACCACGCATTCCAGTTAGACAATAAATTAAATCAAATAAAAGCACATTTTCTTGGCTTGATATCGGTACAGCCGCTACATTTATGTGTTGGAAGGGAACTAAGTCGATAATTTGTTGAAAATTCCATAGACCTCCTGTTCGGTTTTTACTTAGCGCAGGAAACAATAGGGTTGAGGTGTTGCTGCTTACTGTACTACCCTGAGCTGATTTGCTAAGTCCGCCTGTTACAGCTTGTACAACACGTTCTTTTATCTACAATATGAAAATTAAATTACGTCTCTTAAATTTCAAAATTTTTACCTCTGAAACATTCTGGGGTGTTACAGATTCTGTAATTTTCGTAGAACTAAGCAATGGAGGTGCAGACACCTCCTTTTTTGGATGGTTTAGCATTATTTTTACGTCCGTAAAATGATTAAGAAAACGCGAAAGACAATAATATGGCTCTTTTCTAAAAGATAAATTTATAAATTATTTTCTACAGTCATGATTGTAATTACTAATCGGACTTTTCTAAAAGCTTACTGGCTTCCACCAAATGATCTTTCGCAGCTGGCTGATTTTTCGAAAGAACTTTCAATGTTGTAAGCAATTTACGATTTGAATTTCTATCTTTTGGTAGCCGAAACTCCTTAATCACATCATCGGCAGTAAAATTTGCACTGAAATTTAAATATTTAATAATATCAATGTTTTTTGTGATTTTTTCGCTGAAAATTTTTAACTGTTAATTACTAAACCTATTCTCATGACAGTTTACATACTTTGATTGCTCGATTAACTTTTGTAATGTACTTCGTAGTATATCTTGATTAGCATTTGTCATGTTTTATTTGTTTTTTAACAATTAATATCCGTTAATAAACAGTAAAAACCAGAAAATTTGAACATTTGTAATTTGTTTACTTCAATGTCAAAAATTTTGCAAATGACAACTATTGAATGCTACCATATGTGGATGGCTATAGTGTCTGATTGCTGCTGTCATTTCCTCTCAATTTAGCTTGCGTTCACATTATATACTGAGAGCTAACCAGATGAGAAGTTTTTATGGAAGGAAGGAATTTGGCTTAGACGTTGCCATAACAATAAGTTGCTTCGCATAGTTCCTTATATGATTACCAAATTCACAACACGTGATGATTATTAAATTAATATATTATCACCTCAATTCCCAATTATATGTAAAAATAGTACTGAGTTTGTCATTTATGTCCCACAGGACTACTTATCTTTCACCAACTCTTTCTTCCATTTTTGGTAGCTGTTTACTTCTCAATTGTCTCAAAAAATGTGTCACAGAAGCTATTCTCATCTGATATTCTCCATTCGGACAGTTGGCAGCATTAAAACTTCCCCCAAGTTGGCAACATTAAAAATTCCCTCAAGTTGGCAGCCGTTGGACTTGAAATTTACAATTTGATCAAATCTCAAGCCAGTTTGAAGCTGTCAAAAAAGAAGGCTCTAATTGTGTTTTTCTGCACTGATTTACATTGTCAACAAATCTCAAGCTGGCAGAAATGCTCCAATTGTGTTTTCGGCCTTAAACAGACCCATTAAGGGAAAAAATCTGCATATTTTTGGTCGATTCAAAATATGTGGAGTAAAAAAACCCGACCTATCGCATATTTGTAAAGCTCCTAAATAATTGATCTATTACAATTTGTTTGTTCCGTTCAAAAGCATTTCACCCAACTTCACTGCGATTTGTGTTGTGTCTTGTCTTGTTTGTTGGGTGGCGTTGCTGGGAATTCCGTAAGCAAGAGTTTTCTCATGTTTGCGCTAAATAAAAAGTACAAATCTTAAGAAAAATAAGTTTTAAAATACTTTCTATAGCTTAAGTAAGTGATTTAAAAGTATAGGTTCGGAGTGGAGATTGTGGGTTCTCTGTAACTCGACCAGAAAAACCTTAAGTCCTTCAAATGTTAATCATGGAGAATTCGGAGGAAGTTTTACAGATACTTGAGAGGTTTACAAAACTAAAACAAAAGGATATCCCTAAAGAACTAGATGAGTATCTTTGTTACGTTGCTAAAACTGGAGATACAGTTTATAGATGGGCGAACATAAAATATTTATTCCGGGAGAAACTTATGCACGTTATAAAAGACTTCCATGATTCCACGCCAAGTGTAGATGGTAACAAAAGATTGTTTTTTCTTTTTGTAATTATTTAGAATAACAAATATTATTCAATAGATCTCCCCCAATATCCAAATGTTGATCCATTTAATTATGAGACGATGAAATCAGCTTTACTTGAACGCTTGGAATTGTTCAACGCAGCACCTTTTACTGTTCAGCGACTGTGTGAGCTCCTTACGGATCCTCGTAAACAGTATTGTCGAATTGACAAGTACATGAGAGCTTTGGAAAAGAATATTTTAGGTAATTCTTGTTGCATTTATTGTAACAAATCGATACTAATAAGTTTTCAAAGTTGTAAGTACTGTGGAACCGGGCAGAAAACAGCCAGATAGTGAAAACGGAGACTCCTTAGATTCAGTTGTAAATGGTGATATCTCACTTGAGGTGAATGTTGATATTGACATGGAAAATGAGTCTATATTTGGTATGGATACACAAAACACATCTTCGGCTTCAGCTGCATCATCATCATCTAATAGATCAGATGATAGCATTAGTTCTTCAGCGAAAAAGGCTAAAATTGAAGCAGAAGAAACATCTAGTGATAAGTCAAAATCAGGTAGCGATAGTGATGAAAGTAGCGATGATTCAGATAATCAAAATTCCAGAGAGGACCATAAAGAAGGTCAAATGAATTTAGTACTATGTGAAACAGACAATTCCAAGGAATTAATTGATGATATTGGAAGCGAAAAACACGAACAAAATTCCGATATTCCTAGGCTAGATAAAGATGATGTTAGTAATAAAGAAAAATCAAATGAAATTACCAAGCATGTAGAAATGACAACCGAAATTGTCGAATCTGATGAAATTGAAAAGAAAAGCGTACAGCCTGGAACCTCAGAAGACCAGGCCCATAGTGTTGAATGTCTAGAAGCTAAGAATGAAGAACTTATAGAAAGCAGTAAAACACAAAACAATGAAATCCCATGTTTAAGTGAAAATTTAGACTCGTCGGAGTGTAATCCTCATGAAGATATCAAAATCAGTCTAGAAAATTCCAATGAAAACGTAATCGAATCAAGAATCGGACTCTCGCAACCTATATCAGACGTGACAACGGAAAATAGTGACGAAAAATCTAAACAACAATCACCTGAACCAAAACAGTTAACTGAGGAGCCAAAAATTCCAGAACAAATGCCAATGGAGTATGCTCAGGTTGCACCAATAGTGACCGCAGCTCCACAGGTGACATCGGGTTCAACTGTTATTCCTGTTGTCGTTGAACAAACATCCACAGATCAACCAATGGATGAAAATTTAGAACCAGCAATCTCTTCTAGTTGTACAGGAAACTCATCTACATGTATAGATGAGGTAATTATGCAATCAGAATCTGATATGGCAACTGAAACTATAAAGGTTGGCGATGATAAGACCGCTCCAACTGGAATGGATGTCGATGATATTAGTCAGGAGGAAGCTATGGATCAGTAGAGTGCGGCCTAAAGGAAATAATAACGGAATATGCCCAATTATTCTTTCATGGATAATATTTATGACTTATTTCTAGCAGATGTGTAACGAAAGATAAAAATACCGAGCGCGGAATACCTGCGCACGTTTTGCATATATATATATATATATACATACGCTTTTAGCTGATCTGGTACTGGTAGTTTAGGATTATATCTAATAGCGTTCTTCAACATATATGTGTGTAGAACATTTTCTTTGTCTTTTCTAATTAAATGTAACGTTTAATAAGACATTTGTAATGTAAATCAATATAATAGTCATAGTGCGAATAAACGTCTTCTTATTTTTTCTCGCAATTTTCCTTTCAGAAAACTAGTTTCTATCATGATACTTGAGAGATCTGAGCTTGGCAAATCGGTATGGTCTAATCTTTCAATTTCCTTGGTGCTGATGATGAAGTTTATATGTCTGGCTATATGAAGAATAAAATCAAATTTGTAAAAAAAACAAAGCCTATTATCCCTTATGATGCTGTGGTGCGCTTAATTTAGTTTTGGATTTTATTCTAACTCTACCTAAGTAGTGAGACACCATACAATTGATTCAACCAGCTTGCAGTGGAAAAAAAGGGGGGGGGGGGGTTAAAAAGTATTTTTCACTTTTTGAGGGGTATGGATCTTCGTGGATAGTGTAGCTATCACCTGGCTCCTCCCTCGCCTGCCGGAACCTCTAATGATATGATTACTTCTAAAATTTGAGGTAAGAGAACTATAGTCATTATGCAAGTGCAGCCACGTTCTAAACATTTATAAAATTATTACAATTTACTTGAAAACTACTACTCTAGCATAAAATATATCAAAATTATATATATATATATATAAATTAAATTAATAACTTTTAAACTTACCCCCAAAGTTGTGTAGTAACGCATCTATTTCTAGCATGGGTGTTTGCTGTATCTTTTTTTGAATTTGCTTATCGCGCCAAAGTCCGTCCATCGTAATTCTTTGTGCTTTACGAAAATTCACAATGGAAACGTCAAACTCTGGAAAAATATAATTGGGAATAGAGAGCGAAACTAATTAAATATGGAGTTTTACAGGGATAAATTTCAATTGTGGAGTTGAAATATTCAATTTTGGCGTCGTACCTTATTCTTCCAAATGGCGGCCTGCACAGTTTGTTACTCTTCCGATGGTGGCATCCACAAGGCGTGAGTTGGTGTTGTAATTCACGCCATCTATATTTTCATAGCATGAATTGTGTATCGATATACAGATTCCTTCAAATTAAGGATGACAGCTGAAAACGACGGATGTCCCTATTCTCTATCCTACTGTGTTGACAAGTGAAATGGTATCAGATCAGTTCAAGTAAAAATGTAAAGGAAAAATCTGTGGAACCTTTAAAAGAATAAATTTATTATAAAAATTCATTAATTGAGCATACAAATTTAAAAAATAATTAAACTTGCAAAAATTGTGAAAAATGTAGTGTTTTTCGTGGAAAGTAAAGTTTTTTTTCTTTTCACACGTAATAATACATTGACGAACAACAGCAACAAATTCTTAAGATGACCCCCTTTGATGATTTCGCTTATCTTATAAATCACATTCTAATGGGCGAGGAGCCCGTAATTGTTTGAATCCACCATCAAATTTAAGTTAATTAAATACTGCAATATAATCATTTCCTTTCAGACAATCGAAGATTTCATACTTCTCGTTGGAACATTGGTCGCTTTTGTAGCCTTCATTTTGTGGTGTTGCTTTCCCATTCAAGCAAAGGTAAAATTTTCCACCATAATATTTTTTATGTTTGTTTTGTTTTTAAATGTGGGAAAAATTAACGTTTTAAGTGTTTATTCTTTGGTAGTGAAATTTAGTAAGATGGGTAAGATGGGTAAATTGTGATTTTGATTTTTTTTTCTGCAAGACGAATTTGCATTTTTAACTGTATTTCTACTCATCTACTCGTAGGTATTTAGTTGTGTTCAAGTAATTTACAAAAAAATTAGTTAGTTTTGGGATATACAGATGCTGGGGCAAAATTTAAACAATCATCAAGTCGCCCCAGTGCATATAATCGGAAAATGCATCAATAAAGGTTTTCTTCGATGCGAGGGGGGGGGCTCTAAAATCCCAATATAGTTAGGTACGTCACTGATGCTATGATTACCAAGGCATTGGTGTGAGCTATCTACTGTCCTTGAAGCATGATGTGCATATATGTATCTACATCTAGAAGCTAGGAGTTTTGTGTCAAGCGATTATAAAGCATTGCGCTGTTTCTAAATTTAAAAAACTAAAATACAATAAAAATGCATAAAAACGCGCAATCCATATAAAAAAAAACAGTTAAGCTAGCGCTGTCGTGATTTGAGGAAGAGTTATGTAAACTCTGAATTGGTAATTTTTGCCCAAATCCTTCTTCATATTTGGAATTAATTATCAATTAATAAGAGACATGAAAACGCTTATATAAAAGAAACTGTGAATGCCGGATTGCAATTCATTGAAAATCTCTAAAGTGCCGCAAAATAAACATTGAAAGATTTCGCTGCTAGTCACGGATTATTTCCATAGTCATGCTCAAGCTGTATGCTATTTCAACTATTACCTTTCTATCTAGAGAAATCTAAATTAATTGCCTTAACAACTAAAGTACTTATGAAAGAAGTCTATCAGCCTCAATGTTACAAACATTTAAAAGTAGCTAAAGGCATCTAAAAATGAAAACTTGATTTGGAATTAAAAATTGATCCAAAAATGTTAGGACAGGGCAACTATGGCAAATGTGTTTTTGGTCAACTTTATCAGTTTCGCTGTGATAAATGACTCACCAGCTCTGAATTGGGTCTTCTCCTTCACCCTTCGTTCCTTTCTACCTGCATATGTATATACTACAAAAGAATTAGTCTCATTAGTTTTATAATAAAAAAAAGAAAGAGAAATACTCCGCTGAAGACACTAGTAATGAATTTTCAAATAAATTAATAAAACGTATGAATCAATAAATTTGAATCGTTTTTTTTTTTCAGGATAACAATTCAGCGCGGCCGATTCCTTCGTGCAGAACATCACAAATGCATTTAACATCACCATCCCAATCACAGAATAGTTATGGTAAAAATTGTACATCCGGGATGTCATACAATTATGGATTAAAGAATGGTCACTCCTATCATTGCTGTACTTAGTTTAATAATTTTGAAATTTTCCGTTTTTTTTTTTTTTAATTTAGTTTTACTTTTTACCACAAATACGCACTAGAATTTCTCTCGATTTTTTTTTATTATTATTACTTTTCAAGGAAACATAATAAAGACAAATTTTTCAAAATGCAAACCACTTGCAGAGGAAAACAATTGAATTTCTCGCTTTTTGCTATCTTTCGTGATTTTAAAATCGTCTAATTACCAAAAATTAACAAAAACCCTTAAGTTACAGACTGATTACTTATAATAATATACTTTTTTTGTACTCCTCTCAGAGTTACTTAAATAAATCACGGAATGATTTTTAACTGCGCAAAGTAATAATAAAATTTATTAACCTTATTAAACTAGTGTGTAACAATGAGAAGAAAAAAAAATTATTTTTATACGATAATGAAGAGGAATAGTTATTTATGTAAATACATTAGGAGGAGGAGGCACTATTTGCGTCATCATTTATAATTTGCTTTGTTTTAATTGATGGAAGAAAGCAACACAAACCATTTATTGCAGTACACACAAGTACATACATATATTGCGAAGTCTCCGAAGACATCCGACTAGTCAGTCCTATTTTTAAGTATAATACTTAATGCTGTAGCTTAACACTTAAATATAATGTGCTTGTTTAGCCCGCCCCGCTTTTAAATAAATCTGAATGTAATAAGAATGTAACCAAATAAATTATAATTATTAAAAATTATTATTCAAAACATTTTGTTTTCTCCAACTACGTACAGAGGAAATCTGTTGCATGCAATTTGTATTAAAATTTTCCTTCCCTGCAGGCAATTTCTCTCATATATGTATATACTTATATACTTTGGCTGCATTATTAATAATTATATTTAATTGTTGAAATTCGTTAATTTTCTTAAATTCCATTTATCGCGAATTTACAACTATTTTTTTTTTCTTTGCGTCTGCACCTTATTACTCATTTAATGCTAAGTTTCCATTTCCAATAAATGTCATTGGTGCTACAGAAAGACTGGTGCATGGCCCTCTGAGAATAAGACCCTGTTTAGACGGGTCAGTATAAAGTACGCTTTAAGGTGCCTCAAAATGCCCTTCATGAGTACATCAGTCAACTTGCTGCTCTTGCTGCCTTCAGTCCGTGGAACAAATACATCGACAAATCATGTAAAGTAACAGCTACACACTACAATGCTTGAAACTGGAATGATCACGAGACTCATAATGCCGTATAAAAATACATGCTGCCGGCGAAATTTAGGTTGCACTTCATTCCTGCCCCCGACCAACATGCTATCTACAAGTTTCATGCGGCAGAGGCAGCATTCTGACCCATCTAAACAGGATCTAAGCGTCATTGTATCCTCGCCATTACCTTCAGATAAGGCGAAGCAACATGCTTTCAGGACTCGATGTGTGTAGTCCCTTTGACTTATAGTGAATTCTTGTCTGCGACTCTGTGTAACCAGACTCATTCTTCTCACCACATACAGATTCCTTGCGGCAGAGGCAGCATACTGACCCGTCCAAACTAACTCATTGGTTATCTTTTTTGGCACGAAATTTGTCTTTTATGGTGCCTGGTAGCTGAGACAACTTACAACTAGATATGAAAATCTCCATATAAACCCATATCAATTTTTGAAAGCCCTTTAACTTTTTTTCAACCAAAGAAAGCAATCGTTGCGAGGGATTTATGTGGCATAATACAGCAAGAGAGAGAGAATGTGTAGAGCTTTCTACTAGAGGGCCATTAGCTCGTTTTTGTACATCTAGATGTAAGTTGTCTCAGGTGGTAGTGAGGTAGCTGAGGCGAGCTAGTGTGCCCTGTCAGAAAGCACACTACTGTGCGAAAGCTCTTATAATATATATAAAAAATAAATTCTACACTTCATGAAAGTTATACCTAAAATCTAGTGGGCATAGCTTCTTAATGACAAAATACTGAGTTATACAACACCTCTCCCTCTCATTTAACTAACCATAACAATACTTGTACATTAACACCATGTCTACAAAATCTCACAACAAAAATGTGGTCCAGTAGATTTGAAGAGTCGCAACCTTGTAAAAACAAAATAAATGCGGAATAATTTGAAGTTGAGAGCTTCTACCAAATTTTTGGTTACCTAAGACAACTCCTAGCCTCTTCTCTGTTTTTCCAAATATGAAGTGAAATATCAAAGAAATTTTCTTTCTTTCAACATACATATTACACGTGCTAATCCACTCTTTGCTAACCAATGTTTTACACTAAATCGAATAAAATCACTGGATTGATCGAGCATAGAACGCTGCAGATGATAAAACCAGTGCGGATTCTACATTTAAACAAAATTGGTTTGGCGAGACTACCATACGGCTGCTTTCACATGCACCGACAGACAGCAATACGACACAATTTCCGAGTCCGACAGCATATTTTACTGCCCCCGTTCGACATTTATATCCACATGGCGTCGTAACGCAGTGTGTGAAAGTAACTAATTTATTTTAAATCATGACTATCAGAAACAGCTTAACACAAGCTTGCTGCATGGACACGTTTAATAAATAAACGGTCAACAATACATGCGTTTCATCACTTAGTCGGTGTTAGTATTAGTATGTTAAACTAAACATACACCAAACACCGAATGAGATGACATGCCATGCGACATGAAAACAGAAAATTAAGTATTATATAGACGTTTTTTTTTAAAACATGCTTGGAAATGTCAACGACAAAATGCTCAGCCTTAATATTAACAACAATGCACATCCGATTGATGGGTTCATACATACTAAAGTTGGATCTTGCGGAGTTAACATGCAACAGAGGTAACCTTCTCAAAATGTGGGCACTATCATGGAAAGAGATTTTGCTAAGTAGAAGGGGAGAAACAATATTCGCGTTTAAGAGTTGATGTACAAAAGTTACATCGGCGACCATACGACGTTTTTCAAAGTAGTGCATATTCAAGAGCTTCAAGCGATCCTCATAGGTGCCTAAGAGCGAAGCGCCGGAAGTTCCGCTGAACAGACTCGATGCGGTCGATTTGTGTACCGTAAAATGGAGACCAGACCTGGCTAGCGTATTCAAGGAGAGGTCTCACAAAGCAAGTGTACAAACGCAATATTATGATGGGATTCGAGAACTGTCGGGACCAACGTTTGATAAAGCCCAGCATAGAACTACTTTTAGATACCATATAGTTAATGTGGGAGATAAAATTCAATCTATGGTCACATTTAACACCCAAGTCACAAACAGCACTCTCGCGACGGCGAATCATGGAATCCGAGAACACGCAATCATAAGTGATTGGTTTCTGATTCCTGTGGAAAGTCATAACCTCACATTTGTCGATATTGAGAGCCAAATTATTGTTTTTGCACCAAACGTAAAATTTGTGAAGGTCACCTTGTATCAGTTCACAATCGTTAACAGATTTGATCTGAACGAAAAGTTTAATATCGTCAGCATAACTCCATACTTTGCAGTGCCTCAAAACAGAGACAATGTCGTCAATAGATAGAATGAAAAACAACCGGCCCAAGTGACTACCTTGAGGTACGCCGGACGAAGCTTTCAGGGCTCTAGAGATGGAATGACGGAATAGTATTTGATATGTTCTGTTATCTAAATAAGACTCCGTCCATTTTATAAATGTTGGGTGAAACTCATACTTTTCCATTTTAAAGAGTATCACGGAGTGAGATAACTTGTCGAACGCTTTACTAAAGTCAGTATAAATACAATCTGTCTGATAGCCTTTTGCAAACCCGCGAACGGTATGCGAGACAAATTCCAACAAGTTAGTGGTTGTAGACCTGCCCGAGATAAATCCATGCTGGTTTGAAGAAAGCAAATTCTTGCAGGAAATTGATAGCTGAGAGTAAATGATAGATTCGAATAATTTAGGCATACAAGATAATTTTGCAATAGGTCTATAGTTAGAAATCTCACTCTTACTACCTTTTTTGTGGATAGGTATGACAAAAGAATTTTTCCATAGCTGTGGGAAACAACCGCTATTGAGCGATTTCTAGAAAATAATTCTCAGCGGAGATGAAAGGGTATGGCAGCATGACTTAAAGAAGGCTGGAGGGATCCCATCAGGACCAGTCGTGAAGTCATTTGGAAGCCCATTAATATGATTCTCGCAATTGTAGGAATAGTGAATGAAATGTCATGAAAATCGTTCATATGACTGAAGTTGTCATTTCGAGGAAGGAAATTTGCTTAGAATGTAGAGCAAACAGGAATGGTGATAAGCCAATTTGGCTGCAATTAAGTGTTTTTGCATGCGAGGAGTACGCCACCGCCACGAGCCTCAGAATCCGTATGTCTATCTTTCCTAAAAATCTGGTAAGAATTGTCTAAGATTTCGGCATCACGAAAGCCGTGATGCAGCCAAGTTTCCGTGAAAGCAACGATATCAAAACAAGTTGCAACAGAGGATTTGAAGATATGTGCAGTTTTTGTCCGAATCCCCTTTACATTTTGATAGTAAAGGGAAAGCGACTTTAGTTTTTTGGAATACCATTGCTTGTATTCCAGGTTGGCGCACGGAAGGTACAAATAATTTAGTGAAAGCGCCGGAGGGCCAGAATAAGGGATGTAATAACTTGTCCTGCATATCTACTAAAACAGTTAAGACAAAGGATACAACCGGTTTCGAGGATTTACTAATTTTACGACAAGAAATACTCTGTTGCAATGTTTTTAGATTTAAGATACGTTAATATGTCATCACACAACGTTTCAGGAGAGAACCGAGTGACGAAAATACTAGAGGGTTTTGGTACTTTCCTCAAGGAGGTGCCATTACCACTCTCTAATGTGGACACAGAAGTAATAATGCTCGGTATAGCGCATTTTGATACATCTGCGACCCCATCAACAACTGCGATATTGTCGATACGTGTACATGCAAACAGCCTAATAGAGTGATCCAAACTGAACCGAAATTCCTGAAATTTCAAACGCGTAAATTATATGTACTCAAAAAACAGATTGCTTTAGAAAAGTCCTTGTATTTTCGCTATATATATATATATTTTTATATGCATATTTAAACCAATCCATGAAATTGAAATATAATTTTAGTTTTTTTGTTTTGTTTTTTAACCAATTATTACAACACAAATGAATATCAAACGTTATCAGTCTTCTCATGAAAAAAAAAAAAAATTCCCGGATCGAAATAAACCAAAGAAGCCATTGGGTGAGTATTGAGTTAAAAGTGCGATTATTACAATGAAAGTATTTTTCTTCTTCTATGTTGTGTGCTGCGTGCATTTTATCTTGTTGTGTGATTTTAATCAAAAGCAAACGAAAAATAAAAGTGTTGAAATGCCATGATATGAGGTAGATTCTCTGAATTTTCTGAATTTTAGAACTTCAATGATTTGGCGAAAAGCGCTGCTGTAGCCTGAATTTTATTGCCTTTATGTATTCTTAATTCAGCAATAACTTGATCACGTTTAAATCCTAATTTAACAATTTCATTAACATCCGTTTCTGTAAAATTGTCGGATGGTTTTATTACATTTGCATCAGTATTGCTTGAAGGATTTAAACTAAATGTTGTTGATGATGCTGCTCCTGCTGATGGGCTACTAATTAGTTTCGCTGTTGTGGTTACTCCCGATGAAGAAGCTTGATCTTTTTTACTACGTTCAATTGCTTCTTTTATTTGAAAATCTTCAGCCATTTTTCCAGCACCAACAGCACCGCGTGGATCATCTGAAGAAGGACTACCTGTTAAACGCGCACATTCTGGTAATTCATTTTCTGGTAAAAATGTCGTTTCTGTTCCAGTTGTACCAATTAGCAAAACGTTTCTTTGAAGATCGATTTTACACTGAAAATTCGGAATTACAAAAAAATCATAACTCTCTTCCAAGGATATCTATCAGAATGAATATATATTACTTGATGTCTTTTGAGCATATCTAGACCTAATAGCATGTCCATAGGTTGATCTTCAAGTACAGAGAAACTTGTAGTGAGAAAATCATTTTCAATTTGAATTTGTACCATATGAATTCGGCCAATAATACGTTGAACTCCAACACCTTTTGCTATACCTGCCCATCTATATGTGTATAAAACATACATTTCAGTTTTTTTTTAGTTAGTTTTAGAGTTAGTGTGGCGGTTAAGATTTTATGCATTTTGCTTACCTACTATCAACGAGCCTATTAATATTACATTTCTCTGCGCATGAAGCACTCATAATTGTTGTTTGTGCTCCAGAATCAATGAAAGCTTTAACAGGAATTCCATTTACTCTGCAGTTTATATATCTGGAAAAACAAGCGAGTATTATTCATGAGAAAAGTGTTGACTCAATGACTAATGTATTTTTTTTTTTTTTGCACATACAGCATTACAACTGTTCCAAATGTTTCGGGATTATATTCCATTGCAGCTTCCATATTTGCTTCTATGTTTTTCTGTCTTATTTCTTCAGCTATCATTCTTTGTGCTTCCGTATCGAAAGGATCAGCCTGCATCATGCGAAATCTCTGTACTTGTCTTTCTCTTCGTGTTGCAATTTGTTCCCGCAATACTTTTGCAAATGTTTCTAAGAAAATAAGTGGCATTATACTTTTTTTTTATTCGTTAAACTTACTTTATTTTAAAGGAGAAATTAGTAAATGTAAGTGGAGCTTCCTGAACGTTAGGATAACGTGTGCTGACCTATACCAACAAGGTTTCTTTAGCTGAGTGGTAATTTTGAAAGTAGGTGGAATTAAGAGTAAGAATAGTAATTTTCCACAGCTTTAAGACCCCACGGTGGAATTAATTGGTCCTTAATGATTTCACTCACTAATTCAAAAAGTGTTGAGATATGGTCAAAATATTCTGAAATCACTTGAGTCGAGTGTTGCAAATTTATTTTCATAGCAATAACTGATCATCATATTCGATGAGCAGACAGCAAATTTGCTTATCAAGATGTAATAGATGCAGCAAATCGGAACTGATTCTAGATAACTGCCCGTATGTCATTTCGTATGGTCACCCATCTATGCTAGTTTAATTTTTGAAGTGGTTTTCCGCATATATTTCTAGAATTGTATTTATACAGACCTTAGTAAAGCGTTCAACAAGTTATCTCACTCTGCGATACTTTTTAAAATGGAAAAGTATGGGTTTCCTCTAACATTTTTTGAATGGATAAAGTCTTACTTTGATAAATGAACATATCAAATCTTATTTCGGCATTCAATCTCTGAGGCTTCATCCGGCATATCTTGGGCTCGCTATTTTTATTCTATGTATTGACGACATTGTATCCGTTATGGGGCAATGCAAAGTCTTTTATTCTGGCGACATTCAAATTTTCGCTAAGATTAAATATTTTAGCGATTGTGAACGGGTACAAGATAACCTTCACAAATTTTCAGTTTGGTGCAAAAACAATAATTTGTCTCTCAATATTGTTACTCGATGTACTAAACGTTGTAACGTAGCGAAAGCTGAGGTTCTTCAATAAATGATTTTCTGTTCTATATCGACAAATGTGAGGTTATGACTTTCCATAGGAATCAGAAATCAATCACCTATGATTATATGTTCTCGGATTCCACGATTCGCCACCGCGAGGTGCTGTTTGTGACTTGGGTGTCAAATGTGACCATAGATTGAATTTTATTTCCATAAACTACATGGTATCAAAGAGCAGTTCTATGCTAGGCTTTGTCAAACGCTGGTCTCGAGTTCTTGAATCCCAACATAATATTGCGTTTCTACACTTCCTCTGTGAGACCTCTCCTTGAATACGCTAGCCAGTTCTGGTCTCCATTTTATGGTATATAAATTGACTGCATCGAGTCTGTTCAGTGGAACTTCTCGCGTTTCGCTCTTAAGAACCTACCTTAAAATAAGTCATTGATTCTTCCACCTTATTAGGGATCGATTGAAGCTTTTGAATATGCACTCGCTTGAAAAAAAAAAAAAAACACGTCGCATGGTCGCCGATGTAAATTTGGTGCATCAACTCTTAAACGCGAATATAGATTTTCCCCTGCTACTTAGCAAAATCTCTTTCCGTGATAGTGAGTTGTATGTTAACGCAGCAAGATCCAACTTTAGCATGTATAAACCCATCAATCGCATGTGCATTGCTGTTAATATTAACGCTGAGCAATTTGTTGTTGACGTTTCCAAGTAAGTTTTAAAAAAACGTCTATATAATACTTAATTTTCAGTTTCCATCCGGTGTTTGGACATGTTTAGTTTAACATACTAATACTAACATCGACTAAGTGATGAACGAATGTTTTGTTGATTGTTTATTTATTAAACGTGTCCATGCAGCAAGCTTATGTTAAGCTTCTTCTGATAGTCAATTAGTCAATTATATTATATTGAAAAACGAACGAAATCCTACGAAGGAGCTACCCTATTTGTCCCATGTTCGAACTTAACTTTACTTTGCTTTAAAAGGCCATACCTATGCAAAATTTTAGCTCCTTAGGTACACGCGTTCTCGAGTTATCATGAAGACGGACAGACGGACAAGCAAAAATCAAAATAACTTTTAATTTTATGCAATGGTGTCTAATCCATTTTGCTCTACCATCATTATTTCTAGGTGTTACAAACGGAATGACAAACTTAGTATACTATAGATTTCATCTAGAGTATAAACTCTGAACCAAAAGTCAGACAACACCTCTGATAGCTGCCCAGATGGCCTCGTAGCCGTGGGCCTAAAAACATTAATTGTACTTTAACATAGGCTTAGATTAAGAATTATGTTAAAACAATTAATGTACAATAAATAAATAAAAAGTGTTCAAATCTTACCTAGATTTCCTGACAATAAGGCATCAGCCAGCCGTGGATTATTTTGCTTCAATAAAGGCAGTTGTTCAGGATTGTTCAGAAACATATCTCTAACCGTGGCCGGATCATCTTCGGGACCAACAGTAATAGGGGCAGCTTGCTGTTTACTACTACTGCTACTACCACTATTATTATTATTATTAGGTCCAGTACTAATATTGGGACTAGTAACATCGCTTGATCCAGGCACTCGAATATTGCTAAAGTCTAAGCCAGATAATGCTGAAAAATAAATTGAAATAAAATTGATCAGCCATGGGTGCAAATTGCAAGTCACTTCTAACCTATTTCTGAATGTTATTTACCTGGCGTTTGACCTTGCGGGCCGGACGGATTATGACCGTGTAACATATGTTGAAGAACCACAACATCACCGTCCTTAACTCCATAATCCTTTAGAGATTTCTTGTCATCAAGAAGTGGCTGCCCTTGAAAGACAATAATTATTTCTGGACCTGGAAAGCCCGATTCAACTTCACAAAACGCTTTGAAATTTTCTAATTCCAGGTCTTCAGATACATCCAGGACGAAAATATAATCGGTTAGGGTAGTCACAGTGATTTTCATTTTGCCACGAGATAAATAATAATAAAAAAAAATCCCCACACCAAAATCACGATTGTAAACAAATCTAATTTTAAACTTTTTTTTCTGAATACGACCGTGCAAAAATAGCTTTAGACTATCCTTCTTTGTGTTGTATTTGTATTTTGTATTTTGATCAAGTGCTTTTTAATTCAGTCGACAGCAAAAAAATACTTTTCACGTAAATTTTATAAGCAACACTGCAATTTTTCTTGCGAAGTGAAGAATTGACATCGGCGGCAAAACCAACAAAGAGCACACAAGTAGGTACCTTGCAATCAGAAAGTATATGTGTTAACGCGGGAAACACAGTGCTAGCCTTTCCAACCTCAGCCTCAACTTTGACAGTTCTGTAGAATATACAGGATCAGGTTATGAAGAACCTAATGGCAAAGTTGGTGAGGTCGACCAGGTTGAGGTTGAACTCGAGTAGGTCTACTCTCTACTCTGCTGGAAATTTGTCAGCTTTGGCAGCCAGGTTATGCAGAAGTTGTCAAAGCTCGCATTGTGAGTTGTAAAAATTGGCAGAGTTCACCAGCGCAAATTACAATTACGACTTCGACTTTGGCTTCGACTTTGCTCAAATGGTAAATACATGTCGCAAGATACAATTGCAACTTCGACCTCGACTGCGACTCCGACTGAAATTAAACTTTGCTCAAAGTGCAAAGTTGGTGTTCGCTGCGGCCAACTTCAGTTCAATCTCAGAAGTCGGGCCTTCTGGTATGTTCAAGAAGTTGAAGCTTTAATTTAATTACAAATTTCACCTCAGCGTCGACTTCGACTTAAAATCAAGTCGCAGTCGACAGATCAGCCGTAATTGTATTTAATTAATATAATAATATTCCCACGCTTTAAAGTTTTACTGACGTCGAGGTTGAAAAAGTTAGCACTGTGTTTCCCGATGTGTAGCCTGAAATACAATGAATGTCGCGCACAAAATTGTCGACGACACTTGGCGTCGTTGTTTGTCGCATACGTAATACAATGAATGCGACATTTCTTTTTCGTGATATGCAGTTATGCCAGATTTAAAAGGTACGCGAAATTTACCAACTGCCGTACCACCAGCTTTCCCTATGACCACCATTCTGATTCTCATAGTCACGTACGCTTGGCAATTCCATAATGTCAGTACGAGAAGAATGAAGAATGGACAGCTAGTTTCTTGTTCGCTCAAAAATATTTTAATTTTGATTCGTGCGTAAAAATCGGGAAAATACACTTCATAAAAAAACCGTGTATAAAATTACAAAGATTACAGTTTTGTTCAAATTAAGTAAAAAAAAAAACTGGCCTAATTTTCTTAATTAGTTTTGTGACAATGATTTTTTTTCTCTAGGCTGCGCTACGTAGTTGAAAAAATTATACAGCAAGCAGGCTGAAGTGGAAGAGCAAAAAAAAATAATTTATACCTGTGATTTATTGCACATAATCGTGAAAATAAGTTTGATTTGCTAAAATCACAACAACAGCATTTTTTTTTTGTTGGAATAACTTCTTCCATTTTTGTGTAAAATAGGAAACGACGGAGCCATTACGAAGGATCCAAAATGAGTACTCAACCGAGTCCAGCTAGTCTTAATCTTCAGACGACAGAAACGGAAAAGGTAAATAAAATCAACAAGAATTGAGTTTTAGTAAATTAATAGTTTTGATTATTCTAAAAAAAATGTAATGACTATTACTTGGCTTAAATTTGTTTTCTGTTGTTGCTATGGCCTAGGTTAGAATGGGGGAAGAAAAAAAAATTCATGTTAATTTTAGAATTATGCAAGCAATTCTTGATTTTATTCCCTAGAGAGGTCAAATTTGTATTTTTATATGCCTACTAAATATATAAATATACATAAATATACATTTTACTAAGAAAAAAGGGTTTAAGAAGAAAATAGAAGTATCTACCAGTTTCATATTGCTTGGCGCTTGAGAAAACAAAACTTTTGTTACATTTGCCCGGCTCATTGTTGCAATTTGATTTATTTTTCTGTGGTTATTTATTACTTAAATGAAAGTTTGAAGGTTTATTTAATTGCCCAATGGTTGCGTGCGGCCAGAAGCGCTTTTACATATTCGACAACATTATACAAGTTTAATATTGCCCCACTCTATTAATGAAGGCACGTCCATAATTTTTTTCGCGCTCGCTTATCAATTTTAATTTAAGTAAATATTTACTTGTGACGCATGCCTCCTCACCTCAGCGGTGAACTATTTTGATTGCGTTATTTACATTTCATGTGATTTTCGGTTGAAGAAAAAATTCTATTTTTGAGGCGCCAAGTCAATTTATCTGCGCAATTTTTCTGTGTCCAATTTCATAAAATTTGGGAGTATTGGGGTTTATGTTGAAACGAAACGTTCAATGTCTGTCCATGATATGAATATATCAATTGAGTGAATAGTATATTGTTAAATCTCTACACAATTTCCTTTTACCTTGTCAGGCAGAGACTAAAACAATTTCAAATAGGAGTCATATAACTTGTAATGAAAATTTGTTCATTTACCATAATTGCAAGTGATCAGTATTATTTCCCGATGTCAAGGAACAGACACAATGGCCGGACGGAAGGTTATTTAACTGTGTTGGTGTTTCGCTTTGGATCTTGCTTAGTGCTTAGAATGAGTATAAACTGAGAAAAGTTGCTGTACAAAATTAACTGAAGAATCTATCAGAAGTCCTTACACATTTTCCTTGAATCGCTAGCCCAAAAAGTTACCAGCTATTCTAGGGTCCGTACGAGTTTCTGTAAGGAAAGCGCTATATCAAAATAGCATTGTTTTTAGAATTACAAAGTAATGAATTTT
Organism: Dioctria rufipes; assembly: GCA_963924295.1. NCBI lineage: Eukaryota > Metazoa > Arthropoda > Insecta > Diptera > Asilidae > Dioctria > Dioctria rufipes. The sequence goes on from OZ002742.1 coordinate 195,119,881, forward strand.
GAAAGTAATGTTCACACTTGGGATGATTTTTAAACACCTTAAATTAAAAGAAAATATGTAATGGGGCCGCGTAGATAACATAGCTGACAGCCAGAGTCTAAATAAACAGAGCAAAATGTTAAGTAGCGCACCTCAAAGTTGATAGCTGTGTTGTTGCATTACTTAAAATATAATATCACAAGATTCAGAAAGCCAACCACTTACATTTTCTAATCTTAAATATCGTAGTGCATTTGATAAGGAAGGTGACAGGCGCTTTCAAATTGTTAAATAAACAATTACAGGAAAAATGCGTTATTTTAGCACTCGCAAGATTTAGCAAAAAATAGAAACTACACATAGGAAACGATATTCTGAGCTTTGTCACATAGTAAGGAGATTCATATTAAGTGACTACAAATTATTAGATCAGATCAATCTTCATTGGAATAAGTTTACCGGTTTCCATGTCTCTATCTGCAGTTATGACCTAAATTCCTTGTTTGGTATTTGTTGGCATCATAGAAACATTAGCGATAAATAATTATTAACCGTTTGGTGCACCGTTTTTAGCGCATATCATTCAGGTTATACCTACCTCATCTGTAGTTTTTCTTATAATTTATTAGTTAGACTAGTGTCATATTTCTCAATCTAGCCAAGAAAGTGAGTGATAAAACTTCTCTGAAACGATCGATTGCGCTAATGAGACCACCTCAGTTTTTTGTTTAAAGGATTAATTCAACTCTACCATTCCTATGTTTTTTAGTTTAACTCTTCAAAAGAATATAAAAAACTTTCCCCACCTTATCAGAAGTGCTAACATGAATACTGAAGACATGTTGCGCTAAGTTCATAATGGCTTTGTGGTATTTGAATACATAATCCAACTACCATTTAAAACATTTAATCATCATTTGCTATTTTTCGAGGAAGTAATATTCATATTTCATGTGGGAGATAATCCTTTAATGGAGTGTCACATCACGAGCGGCATAGCAATTTTGGAGATTATTCAAAAATACAATATTGCCGCTGCTGAATACATTTGGATAAAATCCGCGCTCCTGGTGTGAACACTCTATTTTGCCAACGCGCAGCGACGCTCCCGGTGTGACTAGAACTTTAATAGACCACTTCTTTTCTCAACTTCACTGCTGCATTTTTGTCACTGTACGATACTGTTAAACTTTCTTATTTTTTAATATTAGGAAAAGAAAAATAGCATGACAATAAAAACAAATCTTTTTTCAACTTAAATTTCAGGTATTTCAATGGATAAATGAGTTAGCTCACCCAGAAACCAGAGAAACTGCCCTACTTGAATTGAGTAAAAAACGTGAAAGTGTCTCAGATCTTGCACCAATGCTATGGAATAGTTTTGGTACAACAGCAGCCCTTCTGCAAGAAATCGTTAATATTTATCCATCAATAAATCCTGCCACACTCACAGCACACCAATCAAATAGAGTTTGTAATGCTTTAGCTTTATTACAGTGTGTTGCCTCACATCCAGAAACACGAACTGTTTTCCTACAAGCGCAAATACCATTGTTCCTTTATCCTTTCCTTCATACAACTTCGAAAACTAGACCTTTCGAATATCTTAGGTTAACAAGTTTGGGAGTAATTGGAGCACTTGTTAAGGTAAAACTAATTACATACATACAATAATTGCGCGACAATATGTTAACTCTTTTTCTCTACAATTTCTCAGACTGATGAACAAGAAGTGATAACTTTTCTTTTAACTACTGAAATCATTCCTTTATGCCTAAGGATCATGGAATCAGGATCAGAACTTAGTAAAACTGTGGCCACATTCATTTTACAGAAAATTCTGTTAGATGATAGTGGATTATCATATATTTGCCAGACCTATGAGAGATTTTCACATGTGGCTATAATTTTGGTATGTGCTGGAAAATAGTATATATATGAATTTTCTTCCAAAATCAATTGAAAATGAATGATTTTTTGATAATATTTTCTCATAATTCTAGGGTAAAATGGTACTGCAATTGGCAAAGGAACCATCTGCCCGTCTTCTAAAGCATGTTGTGAGATGTTACTTAAGACTTTCTGACAATCCAAGGTAAACTCTGACAAAAAAAAAACACATTGTGTTTTTCCTACTTATTCTCTGTAATTAATTTTTATTTTTTAGAGCTCGCGAAGCTCTGCGACAATGTCTTCCTGATCAACTCCGTGATGCAACTTTTGCTGCATGCCTTCAAGATGATAAATCCACAAAACATTGGTTAACACTTTTGATAAAAAATTTGGAGCTTGGAGTTGTCCCTCCAACAGATCCTCGCCAGATTGGAATGTCACCATTAAATGCGTAAAATGTTGTGAGTATCTCTTATTATTTTTAATTAAGATTTTTAGGTGAATATGCTTAGTGTTGTTTGAATATTAGACTAAGCGATATGGCTAGATAGTAGGCATCCGGTTGATTGTGATAGATTCAAGTTGCTCTTACGAATTACTTTGATATTTTTTTATGCCTTCTCCTCTCACCATATTTATTTGTTCAGCTAAGTTTACCATCTTTCTTTGGGACATGTATGTACTTACATACAACAGTGGGTGTTCTATACCTGTCTGATGCAAAAGATTTATTGAATTTACATGACCAGTTAGGATTGCTGTAACTCTTAAGGATGGCCGTATTCATCAAACAGAATTCAATTCAAAAAACGAATAATTTTTTGTGATATATGAATCAATTGTGCACTATGATGATGACAGATATGCAAATGTACCTTCATACATTTTTAAAATAAAGAGTGAGATATTAGAAAACTACCTTAACGAAAAGATGGGCGAGAAATCAGAATTCTTTAAAATATAAGGGCTTTCAGTTGTACAACAGGTTACTAGAAGAAATGAAAAGGCAGGCGCCTGTTAATTGCTTTAGAAAGAAATGTGCAGAATTTATACGATTTTACTGTTGTACAAAAACATTTCAGATTTACCTTCCATGAGCATAACGAATACATAGCCAACAATTCTACCACATAGTGGGAAATGCAGCAGTTTTTGTGGCTTATTACGCTTCCTTTAGTTAGGGTAAAACCTTTTATCCTCACATAAACAAAACTCTTAAAATGTCTACGATCTGTTTTTCTGTTTTCATCGAATCCTAAGGAACAATTATTTCTTTACTAGGTTTAACCAGGACTGAAGATACAGCGATCATATATATATACATACTATTTGGGAGCGGGAGGGGCAGATTGATCTATCGATTCTAAATCACCCAACGCTGAACCTTTTATTTTCTTTTAATCTGCTAATCACAGAGCCTTCCCTACGCCATTTCTATTAAACTATGTTCATTTGTACAAGCAAAACGAAAATTAATTAAAATAAACAAATTCTTCTTTTTAGATGCTGGAAAACTCATCATAACCCCGTGATATACATATTATATAGCATACAAAAAAGGAGACTGTTGATGATAAAACTTGTACCTTACGAAGAGGGGAAACATAAATCTATTATTATTTAAACAAGCAGTTTTTATCGTACTTTAAAAAGATAATAATAAATTAAACAAAACAAAAAATGAATTATATACAAAATTTTATAATCTGTACCTACATATTTAAGAAAGATTTAAAGAAAAAATGAAAAAAAAAAACAGAAAACGTTCCTGGTAATGTCATAAATAGAATATTGACAACCCAAAACGGATACAGAAACGTTTTTTTTTTTAGAAAAACAAAACAAAAAACAAAGAAAAAGTGTGATACGCAGGCGCGTGTCTTTATTGTCGCCGCTATAATGCTACTGCTATTGCTGCTGCGATGTGCAGTTCTCGTATGTAAAAAAAAACATGAACATTTTATTATTTTTATACGCATTCAGAGCCAATAATATTTATAAAAATGAAACAGAATTAAGAATAAGTTGTAAACAAAATCTATTTCTAGTGAGAAAAGTAATAAATAAAAATTATACAAAGCAACAAATCCAACGCAGGCCATGCATGATTTTCGATTTTTGTGTACTGAAAAATATTCTTGGATGTTTTTCCATGAAATTTTTTGTAACGAAACGTTCATTGTTTGTTTGATTTTTTTTCTTTGTATATGTATGTGTATAGGCAAAATCTACTATACATTTTTCGTCTTACTATTATGTTTAACCAAAATATGTTTGTTTTATTTTTTTTAGTATAAAATTAACAATGAGCGCGAAAGTAACAAGTATTTTTACGTTTGATTCTAAGTTACTTTTACATCTGCATAAATATATAAATATTTTTGAATTTTGTTTTAAATCATACACATCCTCACACCCATCCGCATACACTAAGTGCATGTAAATTTTTTGTAGATGAACAAAAATGAAACAATACTCCAGTGTTTGTAATTTGGAATTAAAAATGAAAATTCAATAATAAAATTTTGTTTTTTTTTAAATTATTTATCATAGTGTTCCTAGAGATTTGGCTGCACATGGGGCATGAAACCGAGTGCTGTGCATTAAATGTGCACCTCGATTCTAAGACTCATGCTCACATACATATGCCTCATTTGCATAGTGGTCGAGGACACAAGGGGACTGCGTTTCAGAGTAAGCGGGCCTGAAGAGATTGCTTGCCTGGGAGTTACAGGCTTCAAGCAATACACGGTTACTGCTGCCCTTGAGCTCTTACGCAATTTGACACCCCTGGATATTGTAATTCAGGTAGAAGATGGCAAGAGCTGTATGCAGATTGTCCTCAAGGGGATGCTGGGAGGACGGCTGGACTGGTTTTTCCCATTACTCATTGGCGTGTGGGCTGGAACGGGAAAATCCTCTGGCCCGTATGCTATGACTTTTAGACGGCGACAGTAGCTTTCGTAAGTAATTTCATTTTGATGTTTCCATACAAATTTACTTACGAAAGTAATTTTCCGCTTTCTGGGCCAATCAAAGTAGGAATGTCATGAAAGTGGAAAGTTTATTTCAAACTAAAAGGATTTAGATTCGTTTTATACAACAAGGAAAAAAGCTAGAATTGGCAAAAATTATTGATAAGTTGGATACAATGTATAGTATAGTTTTGTATCGTAGAGTGAGAGTGATAAATAATTTAAGTGAATAAAATTGTGTTTTAGATATTGTTAGAAATCAAACCATTCAGTTCCTAGAAAAATATTGAGAACAAATTTGTTTGTGGAACTATGATGACAAAGTAGAAACCGTCACAAAAGGCTTTCTGCGTTATAAGAGCTGGCGGAATATATGAATGTAAAAGACTTTTAAAGCCAAGGAAGCGCAGAACAAAATTTATTCGCTAAGTAACATATATGGTAGAGAAGAGAAAAAAGTTGTCAATAGAAAGAAGTCGGGCGGGAAGTGGAACAGAGGAGCAGACGATGTAAGTACCCAAATTACCATGATTGCGGATTTTTTTCTAAAAAAAAAAAAATAGCTCAAACGAAAAAAAAGGAAATAAATTTGGTAAGAAAACGTTAATTCTGTTTTTTATAACATATTTATGAAATAATTTTGTCCTGCCATGGAACAGCATCTTTGCACCTTTTCCTACAAAGTACTCTGAATAATTTTCTTTTAAATTTTTTTCGACTACATTATGATTGCCCAATATTATAGAAATCCCAAGTAGCGGAACTGTTCTCGCTTGGATCTAGACATTCAACGATACTGGAAACTCTCAATAGGCGAGATTCATCATGGTTGTTCAAAAACAGCAAGAACCCCTGGAAACAGTTGGTTGCTAGTTCTGTAAGTCGACAGCTCCGTGTTTACATTAGGAAGTGAGAATTGCAATTGGGGCTATCCACTGACATATATTAAAATGGACTGCTGATACTACTGAAATTGCTTACATTATTTGACATTATTATGGGATCACTTTTCTATAGTTGTCTCTTTTTGATTTAACTACTTTATTCCGCTGAACTTGAAATAATAAATTCTATACCAAATCCACCATAGTCCAGTTTCAGTTCAGTGGTTTTCTCAATGAATATATAGAATAGAAGTAGATGGCAATACAATATTTCTAATCTTTTCTCTGTCCCCCATACCTACTTTTATGGACAGGCAGATAAAGATTGCTTAATTTTATTTCTATAAAAATCAAGTTTAAGAAATATTTTATGTTGTAACTTCCAAGAATAGAAATAACTTCGAATTCATCCGTAATTGGTTGAACTTTTAATATGAATATTAAAGCGAAAGTAAAACTTGAAATTAAGATAATTCTCACACCCCTGCCAACAAAAGTTGACCCATATGAAATAGAAAATCAGGCAGTCCACGTTAGGGCTATCTAGAACGACTATTCACCGCATAATGCGATGTGATTTGAAACATAAGGCCTAAGAGGTTATGTTAAGAGTACCTACTGTCTACGAGAATAATACACGAAATTTGGTAGATTTAAGAAGAAATATTATAGAAAAGATAAGGTTTATACCTCAACAACTTTTTCGAGAAGTCTTCCATAATGTTCGCAAAAGGTTTGAAGAATGTCACCCAAAAGCGGCAGTCATTTAACCAATGTAATATTCAAAAAGTAAAATTTCGTTCACTGTGTACATTTTGGTATCAATAAATAAAGCTTTAAGATAAGTTCTTTTTTTTATAATAATTTAGAATAGTTTGATTGATCGTTCTAAGACACCCAGTACAATTCTGTACGTTCCTTTATAGTTGTAGAATTTACTACCAGATCCAGCAGGACAGTTTATATTAACGTGTTTCCTTTCTAGTGTACCTACGAATTAGGAAAGTTCCATATGACGTTAAATCCTGTCTTCTACTTTCTTCATTCCTCTTTATCCCGTGGAACCTATTAGAATAAAAACTGTTTCTTTGGTCATTTGAGGATATATCTTTTGAGAACAATAATCATTTGGCGCCAGTTCATTGAATGAAAGGGAGTTCCGAATTACAGCAGCGATAACAGCTGCTGCAACAACAACGACAACAAATATATCAACAGCTCCTTCTATAAAGCAAAAGAGGCAAGGATCAACGGGCGAAGTTTTCGCTCATTTAAATACTGTTATATCTGCGCTCCGCGAACTCAAGTCCAGCAAGAAAGAGAGTGAATTCGACTCGTTTGGAAGAATGTAGTTGACCAACTCGACAAATTGCCTCATTGAATTGAACTCAAACTGGCAACGATCGACCCTTAAATGATTTCTATATGTCTCCGGACTCTCAAAAACATATTAGAAGTTCCCAAGTTAAAACGTCCTAAAATCCAATTGCGGACCCATGGCCTCCTGTTTATTTTCTTATGGTTTCTTTTGTATCTTTTATAAATATTTCGATAACAACATCGAGAGCGCAGGACTTAATTTTATTTGCATCCATTGTAGCACTTACATAACAAGTGTGTAAACATTTAAAGAAAAATGTCATGAAAGTCCTTGTCATGACCTTAGAATATGGAGAGAAAAGGAAGTGCTGATACCTATAAAATTCGGATACCTACATGAGCGTGGCTTTTTAGAGGTTCTTGAAGTAGGACAGAATATATTGAAGATAGAGATATCTTTATGAAAAATGTATGTACAGCTGGATTTGTTTACGTTTGAAACAGCTGAGAAACTCCTTACGAGGGGCTTGGTGTATTGACAGGGAGTAAGAGTATTTTCGGTGGGAGCAAGCGCAATATTTTCACACATATCTCTTGCTGCCCCGCTCTCTATGTTGATTCATACTACACGCCTGTACTGAGCTTTCAATACAGCACCAACAGATTCCAACACAACCAGAATTTGACTACGCCAAATTTGGCTTATCACACTTCTTGTTCTGTCTATATTTCAAGGTCATAGCATTTACTTACGAAAGCTACTGTCGCCGTGTACATGTAACTTTAAAAACGAGCAACAGCGTTGTTAGAATAAAATTTAATATTTATTTTTACGATATTATACATAGTTATTCGGGAGTGATAATATGTCGAACGTTTCACCAACAAATCCATCAGCAGTAATTACAATTACACCAGGAGTATGCTCTGATAATGACATCGATGAAGATGAATCCATGCCGTTGAAACAGTACCGGCAGAAACATATGAGGCGGTTAATGGCAATATTTCCAGGTAGGAATTGATGAAATAAAATAAAATTTTCTAATGTGTGAATGTGATTTAATTACTTTCAGTCATACCCAACGAAAAATGTGCATTGGGCATGATTTTCATTAAAAAAAAAATAATAAAAATACCCAAATGGAGTAATGAGCAAACAAATTCACTCAGGATTCGAGTCGACTAATGATCAAGTTAATCTGCTTACTACAGCCTGTAATTACTGCAAATTTGTAATACATACACATAGTTGAAATAGTTAATATCTCCTTCATCATCCGCTTTATATTCCACGAGGATATTAAAAACGAATCAAAAGGAATTGCTAATCGGGAGATTTTTCAGTTAACCAAAAAAGTTTTCTTATGAAAAAGTTTCCCTTGTAATTTCTCCCCAACGATGAGTCACGTATATGTACTCAGATGAAAAAAATGGACCATTTATGTAAAATCATTCGTGCAAGCTTGGCAGATTTAGTTTTCTTGTTATGAGACTCGAAATTAATTAAAAGTGATTTAAATAAGTCACAAATGTCGATGGTTCTCTGTTAACGCTTTAAAAGTGTTAAATTTGTTCTTGTATAGTAAACTAAACTTCTAAAGTTCTTCTAGCCTAAAGTCGAAAATTTTGAATCAGTCCAGACGTTGGACATAATTTCATGTATCATAGCTTTTATTTTTATGCACTTTCTCCCAGATAACAAAATCGAACATGTTCTAAAAAGATACTTTTTGGACACAGATGATCGGCTCCAAATAGGTAAACTTCATTTAATTTCGGTAATAGTATTCCACTGGATATGAATAGAATATATTTTTAACATGCATTTCGGAAAATCGAATCGGATTTGTGTACCGTCGAACATAAAAATGATACGTTTTCGATAAATTATTTTATATCGAATTTTCGTTTCGAAACGGTTAGTGTTCTCAGTCAGTTCTAATGTCTAGTTTGTGGTGGTTTCTAGTGAGTAATTTTGGAAGTTAGCTTATGCTTTTTATATCCTAGATGAAATCTATAGGGTATACTAAGTTTGTCATTCCGTTTGTAACACCTCGAAATAATGATGGTAGATCAAAATGGATTGGACACCCACGCATAATATTAAAAGTTATTTTGATTTTTGTATGTCCGTCTGTACGCACGATAACTCGAGAACGTGTATACTTAGAGAGCTGAAATTTTGTACACGGACTTAAAAAAATAAAAATAAATTAAGTTCGAAAATGAGACAAATCGGGAAACTCCTTCGTGGGGTTGCTATACAAAAATTTCGTTTTCCACTATATATTTGGACACTGACTGAGAACGCGTCGACATAGTGAGCTGAACTTTGGTACATATGGTGTTTTCATAGTAATAGAAAATAAAATTTCAAAAATGGACTAAAACGGGCAACTCCTTCTTGGTGTTGCCATATAAAGTTTTTGGTTTTTTACATATACTGTGAAAACGATCAGTCCAAGACATTTTTATTGTACTAAAAACTTCTTCAGAATACGAAATCCTATAAAATTACTTATAACCATTTTTTCTGTCCGAAAACCCGTTCTAGAAATATATGCGAAAAACCACTTCAAAATCAAACTTTCACAGAAGAGTGACAATACGAAATTTCATAAGGGAATTCATTTTTAGGGTATCATAAGAATTGGTCTTAGACCAATTCTAGCTTTTTTACTTGTTTCAATTTTATATTCATTCGAAAATGTCCCAAATATGGTTTTTATCCATATCTATTTATTTAATACATTTTGAATATGTTTCTGTGGATGTTCATTTATATTAATTTTACATCCTTTAGAATACGTTCTGAATATATTCGCTCGGCAGGGCGGACATGAGTCTGATAAAAAGCATATGGAAAGAATATATTTTTATACCCTCGATGAAATCTATTGGGTATACACTAAGTTTGTCACTCCGTTTGTAACGCACAGAAATAATAGTCCAGTCAAATAAACCGAAAAAAATGCTAAAAATCGTATTTAATTCCTTTCAGGCTGCAATTTGGAGGGTTGGTGTAGGGTAGTCGTCCTGACAGTATTGCCACACAAATGGGGCGTCCCAGGGCCAAAACAAAAGGGTAAAAGATAATCAAAACACCCCGAGCGCGTGTTAATCTATTTGCAATGCGTGTGGACCGGAAGTGGTGAAAATTTTAAAAAATTTAAAAATGCCATTTTATTAGAAATATGATTCTAAATAAAAAAAATCTATGGTGACCAACCCCTATCTCGTAAGGGCGCGACAGGGAAAGCGAAAGAAGCTAAGGGTGAACACATCGCTATATCCACTAACATGTGTCCGATTATTTCAATTCTGCAACATTTTGGTTCAGAAGGTAGCAACCAAAAAGCATGTGAATGTTTTGTTGACGGAGCAGAAAAACGGGTTGAGTGAGTGAAGAAACTTATCGGATTATATGTTGCACAATATTTGCGTTCATGTTTTACTATCGTGACGTATTTGAAACATTTTTGATTTTTTCTTAGAAATTTTGATTGGTTGTGCATTTTATTAATTATTGGAGCAAAAATCTTGTTTTAAGGTGGGATAAATTTAGTTTTTCAGTTCTTGTTTTTGACGTGAAAGCGCTTTGAATTATTTCAACATAACGAAACCCGAAAAACGACTGGTGTCAGTCTTAGATCATATAACAAAAATGATAGGCTATGAGGAAGAAAAACTTGCATTTTTTTTTCATGGGATAGAACCGCATCGATGTATTCGTTTTAGTCGTGAAAGTAATAAACTATGATATTTTCATAACGGGCGAATAATTTAATGGTTGAAACTTTATTAAGTATTGAAGAAATTCAATAGAAGAGATCCCATTATATCGCAAAATTTTTTAATTAGTTTTTAAGTTTATAATTTTAATAATATTTTCATAGCTTTTTAAATTTTTAAGAACTTTTCTAGTACCTAGTTTATTTTCTGACAATATTTTTTGGCGTTGCCTTTGTATGGCTGTTATAACTTAAGGTGACAATCACTACGTTTACAATTTCAACTTAAGTAATTTAAAAATTAAATTCAAGAAAACTTCAAGTCAAGTAATTTGAATTAAGTCAATCAACCGCCCTATCTGAGCTTCAAGTGGATTTCAAGTCAAGCACTTAAGTAATCATGTAAACGTACTGAATGACAATTCAATTTTTATTTTTATAAATATTTCACTCTTATTTTATTTAAAACACTATAAATTATTATTGAAAGAATTAAGCTTGCCTGCAAAATGATTTCCTAATAGAATATCTCCGGTTGTTTCAGCAGCACAGTACAGCGCACTTCATCGCGATAATTCAAGACTCCGGAGTCTCGATTATATAAAATCCCGTTCACAAAACAATATTTTACTATTGTACCACACTACTATTAAGTACTATTTAGTAAAAATCACTTTTAATTAGTTATTTACTACAAAATCGCTAAATCAAACCCAAAGTTCTTGTCATAAAATCTAAAATGTCAGAAATAAATCAGAATTGTCGAACTGACGAATGACAAGGCGATACCCCTCTTGTCATTTCCCCTCCGTGTCACAAAAAAAAATGCTTATAAGGCCTGAATTACAATTACGACTGATCTGTTGACTGCCAATTGATTTTAAGCTTAAAGCTTCAACTGCTTGAACAAACCAGAAGTCCCGACTTCTGTGATTGAAGTGAAGTTGGTCACAGCCAACACCAACTTTGCACTTTGAGCAAAGTTTAGTTTCAGTCGCAGTCACAGTCGAAGTGGAAGTTGCAATTGTATCTAATTGCATATAATTTTGGCCTAGGTTTCACTTATGTCTTTGATACACTTTATACTTTAATTGTTCGAATACATATTAACGAAAAATTATTACAGCTTGTTGCGCGACCGGCAAGCTGAGTTCTTGTCTGTTGTTTTGTAATTATGGGGTGTTTGGGTTTAATGGAATTGTGAAATTGGATTGGTTTGTGGGGTAGCGGAGTATTAGAAATTTCTCTAACTTGTTGTGGTGTCAATCACACAAAGTTTCTTGGATTTAAAGAAAGAAAAAGGGAGGAAATGGAATGAAAATACCTGTTAGATCGTTAAATCTTGTGAGCTTCATAAAACCTTGCAAACGAATTTTTCCTACCTGTGTACAGTTCTGTGAAACAATAAATATATATATTGGGCTGACTAGTGTTTATCCTGTTGCTTCCCATCACGATATAAATCTCTTAATTTATATTACATAAATTTTTTTATAAAAGAATTATTCACAACTAATAACGTTTCTGTTGTCTTATTTTAGCTAATCTAATAATGGCTTGTGGTGGAGTTCAATTAAGCTCTGGGATATATACATCATTTTTTCAAAACGTCAGCGAAGCTTCTTCTCATTTAATATATTCATGGTTTATTGGAGCAATTATTGGGGCACTTATAGCAGCAGTACGAATAAAAACGTTCAAGAAGTGTTACTTTATGGTAAAATTTTAAAAATTTATTTATTATTAACGATATTATTAATCAAAAATGTATTTTTCTTTTTTGACACATCCACGCACAGTATGCAGGCGGCGTACTGATTCTTTTAAATGGAATTTTATGTGCGGCTCTACCTGAGAACTATACAGCTCTTGTCGCATCCAGATACCTTGGAGGCATAGCTCATGGATTAGTTTTTTTAATAGCAGTTATTTATGCTGGTGAAATCGCTCCAAAGCGACTAAGAGGATCTTTAATTACAACTATATCTTATTTAACAACGGTTGGAATATATAGCGGATCGAAGATTTTTCCGCTTCATGAAAAAGAGAACAATTTTTCCTCCCATACTACGAATCAAACTTATGGATTCTCATTTATTATACTTAGTATAGTCGCACTTGCTGTAATCCCATTTTTGGTAAGAGAATCACCTGTTTTTCTTCTTCAGCATGGAAAGGAAAACGAAGCACTTTCAATGTTGTTAACATTACAAAAACAAACTGTAGAAACACCGGGTGTACGCCAACAATATATAGAACTAAAAAATATGGTAAGTGAAGAAGAAACTGAATCAGGCAATCGCAATTGGATGCCATTAATTCAAGGCATCATACTTCGTTTTATATTAGCTTTAACAATGTCCGTGCCAATTAACTCTATTACAACTGCTCCATTTTTTTTACACTTTAAGTCTCTTCCTGGTGCAAATCTCGGAATAGTATTTCGCTTTTTGGGTGAATCGGTGTCATTATGTTTAGTAGATCGAATTGGGCGTCGCAAGTTATTATTAACATCAGTTTCGGTTTCTGGATTACTCTTAATACTTACTGGTATTATATGGTCGTATATGATTGACGAAGAAAATGCATTATTAGGTACTATCGCGTTATATCAATTTTTTTTGGGTATTGGTTTAACTACTGTCAGTACAATATATTTGGGAGAGACATTTCCTCTTAGCAAGAAACCGTTATCAATATTTTTTATATTTACAGTGGAATGCTTAATTCACATATTTATAATAGTGACTGCGATTACTGAAGGAATAATTATATTTACATTTATAACTGCTGTATTTCTACTAATCTCTGGTGGTTATTTCTATAAATTTTACCCGGAGACTAAAAATCTTACGCTGAAACAATCTATAGATCTTGTGAGAAATTGATCATCGTTGTGATTATGATTTATTTGATTTAATGCTTTGGATCTTTCGTCCACCTGTCTATACAAAAAAAGATATACCACCAATGAAGTTTTTAATGTGAATTTTCTGAAACTTGTTACAATGACAATATTAAATGACAATAAATAAAATAAAATTATGACTTTCATTTGTATAGTGTTATGAAACGTCCTTATAATATACAAAATATTATTATAGGAGGAAATTTAGTATCCCAAAATCTCTGTATAATCGGAAGACTAAGGCTGCATGCACACCGGACATTTTAATCAATGATGATTTATCAGAGCTGCTGATTATATCATTTTGTGTTACCTAAGAGTTTTTTTTGTCTGCTTCCGATGGTAAGATTTGTGTTGTTATTCAACGAGATATGTTTATTCTTTATTAGAAAAGTTGAGAATCATGTAGTCAGACTCGATTAATTAAAAAAAAAAATAAAAAATTAACTGATTTGCATCAGAAACCTCTTTTATCAGGAAAAGAAAGACGAATATCGCTACATATGTTGACAATATCGAAATTGAAGAGAACGATGAAAAATGCTAGTCTTTAAACAACGTAAATTATTTTAACATCTCTTTTAAATCAATGCTATTCCTCAATGCCATTCCTCTCCCACTCCATATTGACACTAAAAAGGGGCTCTTCTAATCAATAATTACCCACTGTTCCTCTATTTTCAGTTTACATGATGCAAATTGGTACCTACATACTCTCGAAAGGAAAATTATGTGTGCGTTTTTATTGGACTATATAGGAAACCTGAGACAGAATATCTTCAATGTATTATTCATAAGAAAAGCTGTAAAAGTGTAAAAAATAATCTTTCGCACTTTTACCATAAATTTTTGTTTATTGCGACCTCCGTCAGATGGAAGTAGAGGTATGTTCAAATCACGTCTGTTTGGGGTTGATTTTTACAAAGAAATGAACAACGGATAACGATTTTAGAGAGAAATACTAAAATTTTTTCATTTCATGGAAGAAACAACAAAAAAAGTAGATAGATAGAATGTCGCCAACGGATTCGACCAAAATTAAGATTTATACATAAATTGTTCTTCACTTGCAACGTAGTGCATATGGTTTATTTCGAACTTGTTCCTAGTAACTGGAGGTATATCATAACATAAATACATCAGTGCTTCCGCCGCCCTCATCACGTCCCCTAATCCTTTCCCTATCTCCTTCCTGCCATGTTGTGCTTTGCATCATAGGATATCTCCTCAGCTTGGTTTAATAATAATGTATATAAATTAAAATAGAGTTTTCTGGTAAGGAATCTTTTGTGAACGTATGATGAATGCGTTAAATGCTGACATATAGGTCACTTTCTTTAAATTTGAATCTTTTGTGAACGTATGATGAATGCGTTAAATGCTGACATATAGGTCACTTTCTTTAAATTTTTTACTTGCTTCATGTCTTTGGCTACAGATGCTAACAGAATTACTAATAATGACCATTGACAGTCGTTAGTGAAGATCCACTGGATTTATTTCCATGCATACCTACTTAGTCATCCTTTACCTGACAGTTTTCTAATAGCCTTGACATCCAATGAAAGTCAAATAACGTCTTAAGATATTCGACAAGTTGGAATTAATTATTATTGATTACGGGCAATACAATATTTTTGGAAGATATGGTAGTCAGAGACGGAGGACATTCAGCAATTATTGAGTTCGGCTCACCATATAAAAAACAAAATTATCATATTTTAATATAAAACCCGGTGATGTCGTATATTAAATTCGATATCCGAAGCAATGCTATAGAAGACAATCGTTAATAATTCTAACTAGCTTACTTATGTCCCTAAGTAAAATTGGAATGATGCTAAATTGCGAGTGGATCTTTAGAATCATACAGTAAGAAATAATAAACATTTCATACCAAAAAGGAAACTTATTAAATCAACTCACCAGGTTTTGCTTTTCAGAGGAGCTTTCTAGAAATCTACAACGAGGTGTCCTGCAAAAAAAAAAAAAAAACTAAAATTATTTCTTTCGGCCTTGTATTAATACAATTCATGTAATACATAATTGACAGAGTTAATATTATTAATACAATTCATGTAATACATAATTGACAGAGTTGTTCAAGTTTTTCAAAAATTAATTCATTTTTATCCGGCTCGAAGGACCATGAACAAAGACGCAAGCTTAAAATAAACTTTGCTTTACTTTATGACTATAATTGTTCTATTGTTTTTGTTCGGCGTTGTTACTAGAGCTGAAAGTATCCGGATAATTTTCTATCCGGAATAATTTGTATCCGATTCCTCAAATCCGGGTAACCGGATAATCCGGTTCCTATTATCCGGATCGGAGGTATCCTAATATGGATCCGAACTATCCGGATCTGGATCCGAACTATCCGGATCTGGATCCGAACTATCCGGATCTGGATCCGGATCTGGATCTGAACTATCCGGATCTGGATCCGAGCTATCCGGAACCATATTAAGCAAAAAAGGTTTAAAATTTCCTCCAGATTGCATTGTTTCATTAGAAAAATGGAAATTTGTATTTTCTCAATGAAGCAATGCAATTTGGATGAAATTTTGAACCTCTTTTACTTAGTCTGGATCCGGATAGTGGGGATAGTTTGCAGATCCGGACATCCGGATATTATAAGATCCGGATCCAATTTTCAGATCTAGTTGTTACTGATCTGATCTTGATCCCCTTAAGATATCGTATGGATTTTGGTGATCTTCGGGCGTTTTGCAGAAGTACATCGTAGTTGATATTACTGTTCTTTCGTTTAAGTTTGGTTTTTTAGTTTCCAGAACGATAGATGAAATAGTTGTTGGATCTGGCAACGCCATACTATACAGCCTTCGTTCCAAAAGCCTGTTCCGATGTCAAGTAAATTGTAATTTTCACTTGTAATCTAAGAGTCATTGTTAACTCAATTAGAGAATTTGGGATTTAAGAAAGAAGTTGCAAAAATAGTCGTTAAATGCTTTTAAATCTATACAAAAGTTGTACGAGACGTTAAGACTAATAATTTATTATATTAATAATAGATCGTGAATATTCGTGCTTTCTTTCTTTCTATGCAATAGTGCAATCGCTCTTAAATACAAACTTTACAATAGCAATTTCTCTGACTTTCCCTTGGGGTTCTGTCCTACTTGGAAGGAGAGCCTAAGCCAACCGAACATATTCTGTATGCATGTCCGGTAATTGCCCAGAGCAGGCTGGCTACGCTTGGATCTGCCCTGCTATCTGTGGATGAGCTGAAAAACCCTCTTCACGTAGACCTGATGCGCTTCATTAAGAGGTCAAGAAGATTTTGTTGAGATGGTTTTTACAAGGTTATCACGTTGGCCTGCGTGCTTGTGGTCCTCCGTCCCCCTGCCTTCAAAAACAAAGTCCCTTAGAATTCATAATAGACTTTTTAGCAAGTCCTAAAGTCATAAAGAAATCAGTTTTAAGCCTCTTTTTCCCATGCTATGTAATTGGACATTTTAACGATGTTCATTGGCCCGCTCTTTCAGCAGACTATGTGATTGCTCCTTATAATTTAATACGATTAGACTAGATATTTCATCAGAACATTGACCATGCATATAGCGATAAAGGAGCGAAAGGCATCCAACATTGCGGCGGTGCTCGAGTGAGTCGATATGACAAGTTATTGCCAAATCGCCAATGAGCTTGAAGGCTCTCTTTTGGACAATATCCAATGAAGCTAAGGCTGTGCGACCAGCCCCGGCCCATATATGGGAGTTGTATTCCATTCTAGGTCTAATATAGGACTTGTAGAGGAGCGCTAGATTTGATGGGCTGAAATATTTCTTACACCTTTTCAGAAATCCAAGACATTTCAATACTTCTTTGGCAACAGAGAAGATGTGATCTGTCCAGTTTAACTTATTGGAAATAATAATGCCAAGAATGTTTAGTGACGGTGAATCAGAAATTAATGCTCCATGAGAAGAAACGGGTGTGGTTAAGTTATGATCTGGTTTTAATGAGATGAGACAGCTTTGAGTCTTAGATGCATTGAATTCGCCGCGATTCGCTTTGCCCCAAGCGAGGATATTGTTAAGATCGTTATTCAATGATCTAATCATACAATCTCGTTTAACACATGCGGCATTCCCCCTGGAGTCCACAAGAGTGTCAAAGGAGTAAGCGAAATCAAGGGTACTGTCATCTGCGAAACTATGGATTGGATTGAAAGTAAGGGAAAGTAGATCATTAATGAAAATTAAAAGGAGATTTGGAGAGATAACAGAGCCTTGAGGCACACCGGCATTTATGGAATGCGGTTCAGATGTAACGCTGAAGTATCTTTGATTTTCGATTCGTATGACCAGTATACTACATAAGTAAATTATTACTTTGCCAGTTTTTTTAAATAATACAAATACTTTATTAATATTCATTACATATGAGCAGGTACTCCTTCTTAGCATGTAATTACTCTAGAAGGATTTCAAAAGTTATACTATATCTAACATAAAATAAAAACAAGACGAAAAGAGAATAAAAGCAAAACAGAAAACTAATTCAAAAGCTACAAATGGAATATTATCTAACAAGATTCATGAAAAAAAAAATAGAGAAAGGAATCGTGTTGATGCAGTGAGTAGTGCCAAATCCCAAGTACATACTAGAAAAATAATTTAAGCAGCTATTTTAAAGCTGCTGATTGTTGTCAGTCTCTTAATATCCGTAGTGAGTTCTAAATCTTGACACCAAAAACAAAAAAAGACCTGTCACTTTGCCTACAGTTACTGTGAGGAACAACAAGCTGAACGTTGCGCACAGATCGGAGCAGTTGTATTCTCCTGCATAAATAATCAGGTAATAGGTTTTTAACTATTTTAAAAACAGTTACAGAGATATGATATTTTAAATAATTATCTAGTGTACAGCCGAAGATGCTGCGAGTAAACTCTGAGATGTGACTAAAGGGATTTATGTTAAAATTCAACTTTTTACGACTAACACTATCTAGACAACACCATATTTAACAGCCATATAAAATTATAGAAAGGAGTAAGGTAATAATTAATCGTCGGCGAGTATCTTGACGATTAAAGTACGCGTAAGTCCACAATTTCCTGAGAGTACCATAAATTCTTCCCATCACCCTTGCTATGTGTCTATCCCAAGATAGAGTCGAACTAAAAATCACACCCAAATTATTAACTGAGTCAGAGTAGGGAATAATATATATATTATAGCATTCAATCCAATTATGTTGACAAGATTAACATAAAAAACGATAGGCTGGGATTTATTAACATTAAGTTCTCAAGTTAATTAACATTCGACCAACTAAGAACTTTTGCGAGATCATCATTCATACTGGAGATAGCATGTGGAATATTATATAAAGAAGTGGATAGACACGAGTTGTACATCATCAGAATATATTTAAATACTTGCATTCCGCGGTACATTAGCCAGATCATTTATGTACAATAGAAAAAGTAGTGGGACCAGAATTGAACCTTGAGGAACACCTGAGGAGATCTGTTTATAGTTGAAATGCAACGAATTGATAACAACTTTTTGATATCTGTCACTTAGATCAGAGTAAATAGGTTTTACTGCAGACCTACTAAAATTAAAATTAGCTTCTAGTTTATTGCACAGAACATTAAAGTTAACACTGTCAAAAGCCTTAGCACCAACAAAGACGCCAGACGATTATCCAAGTTGCACTTGATGTTGTCAGTAAGATCGAGACGTGACGATATTGTACTGTGACTAGTGCGAAACCCCGACTGAAAATCATATAACAGTGATTGATTTGTTATAAACGTCTTAAACTGATCACAGAGCAGTCACTTAAAAATACGAAAGCAATAAGGAAGAATACTTATAGAGCGAAAATCTTGCTTACCCTAAGGCTTCGGTTTTTTATTAATCGGAATAACCTTTGGGAATATAGATATAGTAATGCAAGTATTAATGATATGGGTCAAGCATATTACAACAAAGGGTAAGTACGCATAAAACGGGGATCAATATCATCAACACCCAGTGAATCAGATTTAATTGACTTAAAGGCTAAAATCACATCGATTGGGGAGAGACTTCAAAAAGAGTTTTAGGCGGTAAAGACGGATCAAGGTTACGAGAAGAAAGGTTTACTTTATCATCACGAATGGCTTCAGTTGTTTTATTACGAAGTTTCCTAAAGTTCTGAAGTAAACATTTTGGTTTTATGAGCTCTCCAAAGCTTATAGGCGTAATTTCTTGCACGAATAAGGATCTTAATTGCTTTATTCATCTAAGGAGGCTCCCCACCCAATATCCTAGATTTAATAGGAATAAATTCATTATACAAACGTACAATTTCATTATTGAAAAATTCAACCTGAGCATTCACATTGTTTGTTTCATACAGGGTTCTCCAGTTAATCGCAATAACTCTATTTAAAAGGTTCGGAATGTCAATATTGTTAAAGCCGCTGTAGGAAATAAGTGTGAAGATGCAGGCGGGACATCAAAAGTAAAAGTAGCACAAATCGCTTAATGGTTGGTAATTCCTGGCATGGCAAATTGATTCTATATCAAAAGGATATCTACCCGGTTGGTAACAATAACATCTAATAAGGAGCTGTCACAGGGATGATATCTAGTGGGAGAAGAATTATTCACAGTTAAACCCGTACCATGCTTAAGACTTAAGAAAGCACGTTTTTGGTAATTTTCCGTCAAAAGATTGATATTCAGGTCACCCAGGATAAAAATGGAAGTATATTGGGTTGAACAAAACATAAGTGAATAATAGAAAGATGATAAGAAAGACACTCTAGGTGGCTTATATGTATGCACACGCTATGAAAACTTTTTCACTAAGCAACGTTAACTTAAGGAAAATATACTTTACGTCAACACAATGACCATCAGAAGCAGATATAGTGCGCACAAGTACGACATGTCTAACAAATACACCCACATCACCCCCTGCTCCAAACAAACGATCAACCCTATATAGGCGGTAACCTTTTAGCGCCACCACATCACTATCTACAACCTCATGCAGCTAAGTGCCAAAAACAATGGTTTTTTTTTCAAATGAAAGATTTATGCTTATATAATCTTTATAAATATTTCATACGAATTTTATTTATATTTAATTTAAAAAAAACAAAAACACTAAAAAGATAGTGCTGTCGAAAATATATGGGTTATTGATTGATAGCATTCCGGTTGCAGTTTTCACTTGAAATCAGAAAAAAACAATTATTGAGATATTTTAGCCTCGTGGCTATCACACATCTTGGCGGGTTTTTGAAAAATTGATTTTTAGATTTTTCCGACAACAGTGGAAATATTGAAAATTTCTTAAAAAACATGAAGTTTTTTTGATCTAGAAAAAAAAATGTAACAGTTATCAAAAAAATTTATCAGATCTGCGATAGAGAATTCAATTTTGTCAGTTTGCACTTTATTTGAACAAAATCGGTTGATTTTTGACTGCTGTAGGCTGTCAACCAAGTCAAAAACCATGGTTTCAAGAAAAACGCGTTTAAAGTTTTAATTGCCTACAAGAAAAAGTTAATTTTGCTAAAGGGGCGGTGCATGCCCTTTTTTCAGATTTTTCCATATTAAACGTGATCACGTAAAATCACTCATTGATACATAGCACACCAATACAAGAACGCTTGCGAATGTGTTGAACCATGCGTGTTAAAATCATTTTTGTTTTAGCGATACATATCTCTAATACAGAGAGTCACAGATAAACCTTTCTCACACTAAGCGAAAAAAAATTCTACCGTTGTTGATATTGAGAATTTTTGTTTAGGATATTGAAATTATTATACTACACACTTCAAATTTAAAAAATAAAATTTGAATAAAGAATCGATTTTTTAAAAAAAAAATAATAATAATTTGACGGAGCCATTGACACTGATTTGCCACTATTCATAAATTCATAACGGGAAAAAATCCGGATTTTTTCCAATAATTTATCTTATTTTATTCTAGTCGAATATAACAAGACTTAATAATGCTACATTTATACGGCAACAGTAGCTGTCGTAAGTAACTTACGTAAGTAATTTCATTTTGATATTTCCATACAAATCTTCTACTTACAAAAGTAAGTTCCCGCTTTCTGGGCAAACGGAGGTACTGTGGTACAGTGTAGTCGAAAAAAGAAAATTGAGTCCTTACGGATGAGAAAGTTCAGTTCCAGGATGAACCGATTTTAAACACCATTATGGACTGAAGAGTATATTTTTCTTTTCAGCCCAGATTCAATAGGCGATTTTTAGAAGTAATAGGCAAAGATATAAACGGCGAATAAATATTTTATTTAAAAATATTTGAATTTTAATTACCTCTATAAATTCCTTCAAAGCTAAATAAATTGCATCGCACACTTGCGGTAAAAACTTTGATATTGTTGTTCTTGGCAATCTGTATACAGTAATTCTAGTGTGTCAAAACAATCTTCGGTGGTAAGATATCTCAAAGAGATCTCGAGTTTAATAGAAGGTGACAATAGGTCTGTCTGTTTACTCGAAAGTTTTTACTCGGTGTAAAAACTTTTACGCATTTTTACTCACAAACCATCTGTTTACTTTTAACTAGTAAAAATCGAGTAAATTTATACGTTTCCCCTCTTGCACAAAGTTGCACATTTTTACTCATGATCAAGAGGATGTGTAACTTTGATATGCAATCAGCTGACTGTCAAAAGTATTAAATTTGAGGTTAAGCCGTTTGTTGGGTTATCGAAAGAATGTAAAATGATAATCTAAAGAGTCGAAATTAAAAAAAAAATATTAAAGAGGGTGGGTTTTTTAAAACGTATTTCAAATTAATTAATTGTTTTCTGTTTCAGACGGAAAGGTAGCAGCCAAATTTTTGACACATGACAAGCTAAACAAAATTTACTCGAAAGGTGTCTGGTAACTTTTCTTGATTCATCCCCTCTACCGCATACAAGTTTTTACTTGATTTTTACGCAAAGATTTTTACTCAAAAGTAAACAGACAGACCTAATGCTTCTCATATATTAGTAATTGCTTTTTTTGTGAGCGGGGATACTTTCTGTAATATAGCAACTCAAACTAGTAACGATCGACCCTTAAGTGATTTCTATATATTCCTGGATCCTCAAAAGCTACTTTTCTAAAAAACCAAAAAACCTATTAAAAGCTCCCAAGTCAAAACATCCCAAAATCAAATTGCGAACCCATGCCCTTCTGTTTATTTTCCTATATGGTTTCTTTTGTATCGCTCAATTTTCTTTATAAATATTTCGATAACAACATCTAGAGCGCAGGACCTAAATTTATTTTCATCCATTGTAACACTTACATAACAGTAAATCTGCAAACAAAAATATCATAAAAGTCCTTGTCATGACCTTAGAATATAGAGAGAACAGGAAGTCATATAAAATTCGTGTACCTACATGAGCGTGGCTTTTCTTAGAGGTTCTTGAAGTAGGACAGAATATATTGAAGATAGAGATATCTTTATGAAAAATTTATGTTCAGCTGCTTGATTTGTTTACGTTTGAAACAGCTAAGAAACTCTTTATGATGTGCTTGGTGTAGTGTCAGTGAGTAAGAACCGCTCTCTATGTTGGTTCATACTACACGCCTGTACTGAGCTTTCAATACATCACCAACAGCTCCCAACACAACCATAATTTGACTTATCACACTTCCTGTTCTCTTTATATTTCAAGGTCATAGCATTTAAGCATTTACTTACGAAAGCTACTGTCGTCGTGTAAATGTAGCTTTAAAAACGAACAACAGCGTTGTTAGAATAGAATTTAATATTTATTTTTACTATATTATACATAGTTATTCGGGAGTGATAATATGTCGAACGTTTCACCAACAAATCCAATTACAACTACACCTGGAGTATCCTCTGATAATGCCATCGATGAAGATGATGAATCCATGCCGCCGAAACAGTACCGGCAGAAACATATGAGGAGGTTAATGGCAATATTTCCAGGTAGGTATTAATGAAATAGAATAAAGTTTTCTAACGTGTGAATGTGATTTAATTACTTTGAGTCATAACTAATGATCAAGTTAATCTGCTTACTACAGATTATAGCTGCAATTATTGAAAATTTGTAGAAATAGTTAATATCTCCTCCATCATCCGGTTTATATTCCACGAGGATATTAAAACGAATCAAAAGGAATTGCTAATCGGGAGATTTTTCAGTTAACTTATGAAAAAATTTCCCTTGTAATTTCTTCCCAACGATGGATGAGTCACGTACATGTACTCAGATGACGTAGCAAAGGGAGGCCCTCCTCAAGGTTAGTTTTTTCCCCCAAAAACACTATACGGACCATTCAAGCAAGCTTGGCAGATTTAGTTTTCCTGTTATGAGACTCAAAGTTAATTGAAACTGATTCAAATGAGCCACAAATATCGAAGGCTCTCTGTTAACGCAACGTTAACGTAAATTTTGAATCAGTCTAGTTATAGGTAAGGCATAATTTCATCATAGCAGTTGTTTTTTTTATGTTCTAACTTTCTATTGGATGACAGTAGTATAGTAACAGTTACGGCACTAAAGATAGCTACCATGTGCAGATATATCTGACCAGTATTTATCCTGTTGCTTCTCATAAATATATAATTCTCTTAATTTATATTACATAAATTTTTTGATAAAAGAATTATTCACAACTAATAACGTTTCTGTTGTCTTATTTTAGCTAATCTAATAATGGTTTGTGGTGGAGTTCAATTAAGCTCTGGGATATATACATCCTTTTTTCAAAACGTCAGCGAAGCTCCTTCTCATTTAATATATTCATGGTTTATTGGAGCAATTATTGGGGCACTTATAGCAGCAGTACGAATAAAAACGTTCCAGAAGTCTTACTTTATGGTAAAATTTTAAAAAGATTTTTTATTATTAACGATTATTATTCAAAAATGTATTTTTATTTTTTGACACACCAACACACACACAGTATGCAGGCGGCGTACTGATTCTTTTAAATGGAATGTTATGTGCGGCTCTACCTGAGAACTATGCAGCTCTTGTCGCATCCAGATACCTTGGAGGAATGGGTTATGGATTAGTTTTTTTAATAGCAGTTATTTATGCTGGTGAAATCGCTCCAAAGCGACTAAGAGGGACTTTAATTACAACTATATCTTATTTAACAACGATTGGAATATATGGCGGATCGAAGATTTTTCCGATTCATGAAAAGGAGAATAATTTTTCCTTCCATACTACGAATCAAATTTATGGAATCACATTTATTATACTTAGTGTAGTCGCACTTGCTGCAACCCCATTTTTGGTAAGAGAATCACCTGTTTTTCTTCTTCAGCATGGAAAGGAAAACGAAGCGCTTTCAATGTTGTTAACATTACAAAAACAAATTGTAGAAACACCGGGTGTACGCCAACAATATATAGAACTAAAAAATATGGTAAGTGAAGAAGAAACTGAATCAGGCAATCGCAATTGGATGCCATTAATTCAAGGCATCATACTTCGTTTTATATTAGCTTTAACAATGTCCGTGCCAATTAACTCTATTACAACTGCTCCATTTTTTTTACACTTTAAGTCTCTTCCTGGTGCAAATCTCGGAATAGTATTTCGCCTTTTTGGTGAAATGGGATCATTATGTTTAGTAGATTCAATTGGGCGTCGCAAATTATTATTAACATCAGTATCGCTTTCTGGAATACTATTAATACTTACAGGTATTATGTCGTATGTGAATGACGAAGCAGATGTATTATTGGGTATTATCGCGTTATATCAATTTTTTTTAGGTTTTGGATTAACTACTGTCAGTACAATATATTTGGGAGAGGCATTTCCTCTTAGCAAGAAACCGTTATCAATATTTTTTATATTTACAGTGGAATGCTTAATTCACATATTTATAATAGTGACTGCGATTTCTGAAGGAATAATTATATTTACATTTATAACTGCTGTATTTCTACTAATCTCTGGTGGTTATTTCTATAAATTTTACCCGGAGACTAAAAATCTTACGCTGAAACAATCTATAGATCTTGTGAGAAATTGATCATCGTTGTGATTATGATTTATTTGGTTTAATGCTTTGGATCTTTCGTCCACCTGTCTATACAAAAAAAGATATACCACCAATGAAGTTTTTAATGTGAATTTTCTGAAACTTGTTACAATGACAATATTAAATGACAATAAATAAAATAAAATTATGAATTTCATTTGTATATAGTGTTATGAAACGTCCTTATAATATACAAAATATTATTATAGGAGGAAATTTAGTATCCCAAAATCTCTGTATAATCGGAAGACTAAGGCTGCATGCACACCGGACATTTTAATCAATGATGATTTATCAGAGCTGCTGATTATATCATTTTGTGTTACCTAAGAGTTTTTTTTGTCTGCTTCCGATGGTAAGATTTGTGTTTTTATTCAACGAGATATGTTTATTCTTTATTAGAAAAGTTGAGAATCATGTAGTCAGACTCGATTAATTAAAAAAAAAAATAAAAAATTAACTGATTTGCATCAGAAACCTCTTTTATCAGGAAAAGAAAGACGAATATCGCTACATATGTTGACAATATCGAAATTGAAGAGAACGATGAAAAATTCTAGTCTTTAAACAACGTAAATTATTTTAACATCTCTTTTAAATCAATGCTATTCCTCAATGCCATTCCTCTTCCACTCCATATTGACACTAAAAAGGGGCTCTTCTAATCAATAATTACCCACTGTTCCTCTATTTTTAGTTTACATGATGCAAATTGGTACCTACATACTCTCGAAAGGAAAATTATGTGTGCGTTTTTATTGGACTATATAGGAAACCTGAGACAGAATATCTTCAATGTATTATTCATAAGAAAAGCTGTAAAAGTGTGAAAAATAATCTTTCGCACTTTTACCATAAATTTTTGTTTATTGCGACCTCCGTCAGATGGAAGTGGAGGTATGTTCAAATCACGTCTCTTTGGGGTTGATTTTTACAAAGAAATGAACAACGGATAACGATTTTAGAGAGAAATACTAAAATTTTTTCATTTCATGGAAGAAAATCTGCTGAAAATCTCCTACAAGCCATACAGACTGATATCTCCGTATTTCAACTGGAATATTATCCACGAATTCTTTGTGTTCCCATACCGCAGCAAATAACAAAAAAAGTAGATAGATAGAATGTCGCCAACGGATTCGACCAAAATTAAGATTTATACATAAATTGTTCTTCACTTGCAACGTAGTGCATATGGTTCATTTCGAACTTGTTCCTAGTAACTGGAGGTATATCATAACATAAATACATCAGTGCTTCCGCCGCCCTCCTCACGTCCCCTAATCCTTTCCCTATCTCCTTCCTGCCATGTTGTGATTTGCATCACAGGATATCTTATCAGCTTGGTTTAATAATAATGTATATAAATTAAAATAGAGTTTTCTGGTAAGGAATCTTTTGTGAACGTATGATGAATGCGTTAAATGCTGACATATAGGTCACTTTCTTTAAATTTTTTAGTTGCTTCATGTCTTTGGCTACAGATGCTAACAGAATTACTAGTAAATGACCATTGACAGTCGTTAGTGAAGATCCACTGGATTTATTTCCATTGATACCTACTTAGTCATCCTTTACCTGACAGTTTTCTAATAGCCTTGATATCCAATGAAAGTCAAATAACGTCTTAAGATATTCGACAAGTTGGAATTAATTATTATTGATTACGGGCAATACAATATTTTTGGCAGATATGGTAGTCAGAGAAGTAGCAACTATTGAGTTCGGCTCACCATATAAAAAAATTATCATATTTTAATATAAAACCCGGTGATGTCGTGCCGGCCGTGGAATAGTCGCAAAAAGTTGAGGTGCTGAGCCATCCTATTTATTTATTTATTTATATTAAATTCGATATCCGAAGCAATGCTATAGAAGACAATCGTTAATAATTCTAACTACTAGCTTACTTATGTCCCTTCAGTAAAACTTTGTTGTATAATTATTTCATCATTTATCGATGATTAATTTCAAAACGTTTTTCCAAAACTTTTTAATGTTACATATTAACCCATATGTAAGTTTCTTTGCAATCGTAACAATTGCAAAGATAAATAAAATAAAAACATTCTAAGTGAGTGCACCGATCAATGCCCGGTCAGTATAAATAAAAAATGACCTAGTGGCTGATCAGAATTTATTGCAGAATGACTTACCTTCGCAATAATGACCTACTTCGCAGATAAACAAAGCGAAATAGGAAATAAAAATAATCTTGTTTGAAAACATCAAAAATTCTGGCACAGAAATTATGCGTAGTCGATTCTGCATTTTTTTAAATGAACTTATTAATTTCGAATGCAGGAAAATAGTAGAGTTTGAGTCTGGACAGCTTCACGTGAGTTTCAGAGAAAAGTTCATTATTAGAGTTAACCGGATTAGTAGCGATTAGAAAAGTCAAGAGCTCTAGAGAGTACAGTACAGTACTATAAGTTAAGTTTTCAGAATACTGTTTAAAAAAAATAAACTAAGTATATGTAACTCTGTAAAAATGTGTAGTTGAATTTGGATTGCAAAAAAATAAAAAAATAAACAAGTTGAATTGTGATTCGTGAATCGTAGTTAAAGCCCACACATCCCCTTTTCTCGCGGTGTACAAAAGCAAACACCACAAACAACTTGAATGATACTAAATTGCGAGTGGATCTTTAGAATCATACAGTAAGAAATAATAAACATTTTATACCAAAAAGAAAACTTGTTAAATCAACTCACCAGTTTTTGTTTTTCAGAAGAGCTTTCTAGAAATCTACAACGAGGTGTCCTGCAAAACCAAAAAAAAAAAACTAAAATTATTCCTTTCGGTCTTGTATTAACATAATTCATGTAATATATTACTTACAAAGTTATTCAAGTTTTTCAAAAATGAATTTATTTTCATCCGGCACGAAGGACCATGAATAAAGACGTAGGTTTAAATAAACACTTTGCTTTTTTTTTGTGACTATAATTGTTCTGTTGTTGTTTGATTTAAGTATATTTTTGTACGGCGTTGTTACTGGTCTGATCTTAATCTCTTTGTTCTTTCCTTTTAAGTTTGGATTCCAGAATGAAAGATGAAAAACAGTTGCTATTTGCTCTGAAGTTGCTACGGTTTGCAGATGATAAGTTTGTAGAATCATTGGTGATATGTTCTGGAGCTGTTATGCTCGCAATTTCATTATCAGCAGTTGGAAGTGCATATAATTTAGTTATAGGTCTTTTGGTTATGTAATTTTATTGCTATTACTCGTACTAAACTGTGTGGGCCAGGTGTACATCGACAACATTGGTTGAAGTCCACCACGTATGTGAAAATTGTTTATCCTTTATGATGACTATTTATACTGGTTGTATGTTTGCCTCTTTCTTTATCCATTTTGGTATTTCTTGTAACTAAGACAAGTATTCGAATGACCACCTCTTCCAGTGAATTCATCGTGATCCTTGGACTAGTTTCTTTTTATTAAAATTGATTTCCGGTATGAGCAATTTTAATTTTTAATGGATGGCTTCCATATTGCAAAATTGCCTCACTTTAAAACTACAGCTATAATTAAATGGAGAAAAATATACTGATAACAAGATTTCAGATTTTCTTGAGATGTTTTTGTTTTTGTACATCACGCAAAAACTTTAATGACTGGCTTTCAGCCTTATTATCGTTGTCACTTCAAGTGAGAAATGGCGTTACGATACAAAAATGGTATTATCATTGTCGTTATTTGTCATTTGTCGACTTTTGACGTATTACTGTTGTCATATTAAGTAGACAAATGTCGATGAACTGATAATTAACTCACAATTTCACTCACTTGGTTTTTGTAAGTGACATGTTAGGTGTGTGTAAGGAAAAGAAAAATGCAACCGGAAAAAGATAAATTTTATGGTGGCTTTTTATGTAGTTTATTAAAAAATAAAATTCAATAGTTTTTATAAATTAAATTAATTTTTTTTTGCATTCTTAGTGTAAAAATTATAACAAAAAAGCAATTTGAAGTCATGATAGATTTTATGGTGAAGCATCGTTTAAAGGGCTGAAATAAGCAGAATACATCGCATTTATAATTTTTTTTCTTTTAAACTCTATCAAAAATAACAACAATGACACGAAATAAGACAAACCTCACTTTTGTCTACAAATATAACTCATACAATGACGCTATCTGTCACTTTAAATGACAACGATAATAAAAGGCTTCGAAGAAAAATGTCACGTCTCACGTCACACCGTTCGAGACAATACGAAAAGTGAAGTGAGAGTGACTGCGGAGCTTGTCACTTCAGTGAGTCGACAATTATAATAAGGGTGTTTCTTTTACCTTCTCGTATTTCCCCGAATTTCATCATTCCATTCTTGTCATTGAACTGCTAGTTTTATTGTTTACACGTGGATATTTTCCGGTGGCATCGCCGCTAACTATTTAAGGATGTTAGTAGAAGTGATGATTACTGGATTCTTTGTCCAATGAGTCTAAGTATAAAATTTTCTCTTGCGTCTTTATGGTGCGACATAAGCTTTTAATACTGATATAATGCCTTGGTCCGCTTACCGCAATTTGATAGTCTTATTAGATCATATGAAGAGGGGTCTAATTCGATTAGAATCAAATCGATTGTATAAAACCATATAGACGAAGGAAAAATCGAACGAATCCACAAAATAATTGATAGAAGTAAGCAGGTGACGTTTTGTGAATTTTCGCAATCAGATTTTGTAGAATTTTGATTCAATTTTTTTTTTTGTCTATATGGTTTTATACAATCTCGATTCGATTCTGATCGATTCGATTTCTGGAATAAGGCGCCGGTGATTTTGACAGCTAACAAAACAATTACAAATAACATAAAAATGTGTGCGTTCCATTCCATTTCCCGAAGGTTTGTTATTAGAGTGATTATATAATTAATAAATCATATGGCAGCATTATTATTACTTACGCACGAGGGATGAAAAATTTTGAGTTTCCAGATCCATGTTCCGATCCTTCGATTCGCACTAATCACTTTATGCAATGCAACGTGTTTTACGTATATCAGATATTATTCAACAAAACTTAGTTAACTGGACCTCACCTCGCCTTATTTTTGACTATTTTTATATGAATTTATCTAAGATGAGTCAGTACTCAGCAAAAGTTTCAATTTAGATACCAGCGAGCCTGTAGGCAATAAAATTTACTATACGTAGGTTTGTGTCCTGAAAGTGAAAAAAATCATATTATAAAATTAGCCTAGACCCAGATCACAAGTTACATTAGAGACATCTAGCGTAAAAGACAATTTAAGACGAAAATTGAAAATTTGCAGTTCAAAAAAATTTAAAATTTTTAACGAGACTTAATTGTGAAATATACTATTTTGCATTGTATTTCAACAACTTTCAACGAAATATTCCAATTTCTCGTCGGTGAAATATCGGGAGAAAAAAACAAGTACTATTAGAGTCAAATAATTAAAAAAAGCTCCACTAAAAATGAAAAAAACTCGACGTTATTTGCTAGATCTGGGCTTTATCTTTCTAAAATAGTCACAATCTAAAGAAATGAGAATACCTACTAGCAGGAATTTGATTAAAAAAACTTCAGTTTTTACCATTTTTTAAAAGTTCCCAAGCTAATTCCAATACTTTTGTTTTATTTTTCTCGACATTATTTACTAGACCTCTTCGTTACGTTTAATTTAACGTATAAATCATTATTATAGTACAAATAGTTTGCCAGAAATTCGGATTGAAAAATGTATGAATTTTGGAACGAAAACTTCTTTGAAACTGTACTACAATTTGAAAAAAAAACAAAAATGGGAGCTGTTGAAACCTTTAGTATTAGTTTTGGGTGTGTAAATTTTGAATTTGATCGAAAAATATTTGAATTGTCAAACTGTTTTCTTTGCTAGCATATTAACACTACATATATATATATATTACTGGTATAATTGAAGAGGAAGAGGAAGAGGAAGAGAAGGGTTTAAATTAAATAAAAAAGAAATCCATTCAAAAAAAAAACTTCAATTTTATTCAGAGAACTTAATTAAATTAGGACATTTTCGAATACAGTAGAGTTTTTTTTCTTTTAAGATTAATTTTTACTTGTGTTAAGTTTGTTTTGTATATTTTTTTCTTTTTGTTTTTTTTGAATAAATAACTTTTTGTATGCTTCTTTTGAATTATTTTCTTCTCATACACGTGCGCTATTAATTTTTGTAATTTTTTCAAAACAAATTTCTTAAATTTTGCTTGTTTTCCTCTTTGTTTCATTTTTTCCTTCTTCCTTTTCCTAAATATTGATGAATACGAAATTTCCAAATATGGTTTTTTTTTTGCTTAGTTACGTAAATCTTGTGTTTTTTTATCCCAAAAACATAAGGAGACAACAAAGTAAAATTTGTTTGATTTCATTTTGAATAAATTCAATTTTTTTTTAATGTTTTTGTTTTACATAATAATAATAATTATGGTATGTGTTAGTTGACGACGACGTGCAAAACTTTCCAGTAGTCAACACGAAACAATTAGTTTTTTTGTTATAATTTTTTTTTTATATTTTGCTTACCAAAAATGCAAAATTTTGCCGAAATTTTTTCAATTTTTTTATATACGTAATTATATTTTTTGTTTGTTTGTTTTATGTATAGTTAATATTTTACGAGTTTTCTGCTGTACACAATTTCTTTTTCTCATTTAATAATCATTAATTTTTTGTTTTTTGTAAATTTGTAGTTTTTTTTATTGTTTTTTTTTAATAATTTTCTTTTTAATCATATATTTTTTATACTAATAACTATGTTTTTCTTCTTCTCCTTCTTTTCCTTTATATTTTATAGAAATATTTTTTTTTGAGGTAGTTTTCATTTTTTTTAAACTTTCATTTCTTGTTTCAGCTGTGGTAAGTTATATAGTTAGGTTGTGTGTATATTATTAAATGTAATATAAATCTTGACAGATTGGAGTTTTTTTTCTCTATATTTAAAAGTTTATTCTTTTTTTTTTTTTTTTGCTTTTTAGTTTAATTCCAAAGTTATGCCATATGTTTTTGTATTTTTGTTGTTTTTTTTTTTCGTTTTTACTTAAATTTTATTACATGTATATATGATTAAAATGTTGTTTTGTTTTTGCTTTTATATGTATGTAGTGCATGCAGTGATTTCAAATAGTTTTACCAAAAATATAAATGAAAAGTGGGAATTTTTGTTTTTGTTATTTTTTTTTTTTAATAAGTTTATAGAATATGACGTACCTCTATACACTTAAAATTTTCTGATTGGGTATTACAAACATTTGAGATGTGAACTATTTTAAAGCAGAAAAATAAAATGTACACTAAAAAACGTATTAATTTTGCTCTATTAATTAATTTTATTTTTTCGTTTTTGTTTTGCCTAAAATTTATGTATATATGTATGTATGTATGTAGTTGAGTAATTTTTAATTTTTGAAAAGAAAACTTATTTAATTTATTAAATTATTTTTTTTTCTTTGTTTGTTCTGTAAGCATATGATATTTAGTCGTTGTGTGAAGGAACATTTTTACCAAATATTTACCTTACAGATATTAAAATATATATCATAATCATCATCATCATCAACATTATTATGATAATCAAAAATGTGTTCTAAAGTTTTTTTTTCTTTTGTTTTTCATTAATTCTCTGTAGAGAATTTCGCTTGAAACAAATTCGGAATTCGATTGTATGTTTGAAATAAAAGTAAAGAAAACTTGATTCTCTGTTTTTTTTTATGGTTTATCGAAAAAATTGTAGTTTTGCTTTTTTTTTGCAGAAGCCAATTTTATAATCTATTTACATAATTCCTAGTTTTCTTATTTTTGTTTTGTTTTGTTATTATAATATTATACTGTGAATCGACCAAAAAAGTCTTCCTGGTTTTTTGTTTTTTTTTTTAGTGTTCCACATAATAATTCCATATTCAATTTCTTTTTAAAGTTATACACCGTTGTTAAGTAGACATTATTCAGAAAGCATTCAAAGTATTGACGTCTCATATTGTAAGCGAAACATGATTTGTAATACATTCGTTACGAAAAAATTTAATAATGTCTCGAATTTGTAGATTTATTCAGCTGTCATCTTTTAATAATTACAAATTTGTATTAGTTTGCTTCCAACTACTACATATTTGGAAGAAAGCACAGGATTTTTTTTTTCCGAGAAATATATACCAGTTTTATACAAAATGAAGCCTCCCAGCAAACAGCTTTTCGCATTTGCGATTTTACGAATTTCTCTCGACATATGGCCTTCAGTCAGGTTCATAGAAATTACAGTATAATGCAAAAATTTTCGATTTTAAAAATATTACGAAGTGTTTTAAAAAAATTGTTGGTACATGCATAGTTTACTCGTTTTCGAAAATCGTATTCGAAACAGGAGTAGTTTTTACAAAGAAATCTCAAATAGTACATATGACTCTTACGTATTTGAGGCGTTATACATAAGAGTCATATGTACTATTTGAGATTTCCTGTATACGAAAAATCTCCGAGAGTCCCGAGAAAACGAATTGATTCGAATTAACTCTCCTTTTCGAGAACGATTTCGAGATCAAAATAAAATTTCGATTGAGCGAATTGCTTCTGATTCGATCTCTAAAAGTAGAAAGTAGGTGCGCATATGTATATGAAAGAACGAACATGATTTTAGATTTAGAAATAGATTTTTTTTCCCTATACGCGGGGGTGATTGTGAAAATTTATAGATCACAGAAAACAGATGTATGGCTAGGATAGTTACATTACATTAATTGGAAAAATTTCAGTGGGCAGAACAAAGATCAATAAAAAAACCCACAATCCCTGGCACAAATTTCAAAAAGTCAGAAGAAATTTTGAAGAATGACTAAACACAGATAACTTGGTATTTTTATAATGCAATTTAAGATTTTCATAATAATTTCAAATAATATAGTCGTAACGAGAGCAAAATTTCTTTTTATTAAATCAGCTTGGATTTAATCAAATCCAAGTCTTCTTCTTGTTAGCTATGTTGTGGGTCACAATCAAGAGACTATAAAGTACGAAAGCGAATTAGTGGATTAGGATCCATGATAAAAATAAAAAATTTACTAGAAAGCGATGCACCCAAAATGGGGAGTCAAGTGGTATGAATATGATGTGGCAGAGGATATAAGATAAATGGTATAACGTACCTACTACCAACATCTTTAATTGAAAACTGCCGCGAAAAGTGGAGAAGTTGTTAGACAAATAATGAAAAAAATTCAAACATGTCTTTGGGTAAATTGAATATTTCTCTGTTCTTTCCTGAATAAAAATTTATCCAGAAAAATAATTATTAAAAAATGAAAACTGAATAAGTCTACAAAAATCAAAACTATAGTCTCCTTCTTGAATACAAAAGATTTTTATCTTTTTTTCCCCTTTTTATTACATAGTTTTATTGACGTAAAATAGGCTAGAGTTAAGATAAGATTTAAGAAGTCTTTTCGTTTTGTAGTCTCTAGTTCAATTTTTAAATTTTCAAATAACGTGTAAACGGACTTTTGGGGAAACCTAGAGCAATAAATAACGTTCTTTGTTGATTACAGTTTTCTTTTTTTTTAGGGTCATTTTTTTCCACTTCGAAGAATAATATATTTAAGTTGAACCCGCCATGACCGGAATTCTTCTTATAATATTGCTAACAATGTGCATATAAACTAAATAATATCCACTTAATAAATCAATGGGCTTTCAGCCTGAGGTTTATAAAATAAAAAAGATATTCCAATTCGATTTGATATTATGTAAAACACTTTGTGTACCTATTCACTTCTTTTATTTCTAATAAACGCGTATAATAAACAATAATTAAAAAGTAAGAGTAAAAAAAAAGTGTTGTAACTAGTTAATGTGTGTTCTCGATAAAAAAGAAAAAATCATTTCTAGGTATATATGTACATACATACTACTTATGTAGGTAATATGTATATAATCAAATATATAATATTACTTTCTTTAATTTAAATATAAAAAAAAAAGTAAACAAGATTAAGAATTTAATAAAAAGTTTTTAACCAATTATTTACTTGGGGGAAGGGGGAGTGTTAATAATGACATACTATATACTATTATAATATAACTTAGCTCGAACAATAACATGACCCGTTCGTTTTGAATATTCAATCAAAATATATGAAATTTTTAGAAAAAATTCCAAAAACTTACGGCACGAAAATAAACTATATCACACAGGCAGGCCGTTTAACGAGTCATGCTAAAGCTCGTGCTGCTTAGCGCTTCAATGACGCTCGTGAAACTATGAATTAATATAAAAAAAAAAAAATATTAATAATAATTACATTTATCCAATATACGAAAATATTAATGTAAAATATATAATTAATGCTATATGTGTGTATATAATAAGGTTTTTTGTTTTTTTTTTTTATATAGTTTAAAAATTGATTTTCCACTTATTTAACTTTTTCTTTCCCTCCTGGTTTCTCTTCTTCTGTTGTTTGCTACATTCCAGGCTATTTTTTTTTCTATTTTATTTATTATATTATTTTGTATTTGTGTGGAATTCATTTTATTTTAATGTTAACAGGATTTTTTCTATTATTTGCTATAGCACACTGTAATTAATTCTTTTTTTTTCTATTCATTTATTTATGTTTGTGTTTATATTAAAAATAAAAAATGATAATAAAATATTAATTTAATTTCATATGTATATCTACGTACGTGTGTGTGTGTGTATTTCGAATGGTTTGTTATTTTACTTTTAATTACAAAATTTGATAAATGTCCCCCAAAAATTGAAGAATACTACAAAATTGCAATAGAAAACATTTTAAGTATTTAAGACCTATTTATTTATGTAAATGTACCATAGAGCACCACAATTAAATTATACTATAGGTATTTCTTGCAAAGCTTTAATGAAAAATTTGACAATGAGCTAAGATTACATACACGGTATTATAAACCAAAAAAAAACCTTATCAAAACTGGAAATATTATAAGATTTGAATCGAATGTGAAGTCGATCGACTTCAAAATATCTCAATAACATACTAAAAATAAGACGGAATTAATCTGTTATAAAAACCAATGATAGCCTAGTATACACACCACGAATGAAACGAACATTTTCTTTCAATCTTTCAATTTCACAAGCGAAATTCCAACGAAATGAGAGAAAAAATTAAGAAAGAAAAATTCTCCTGCATGTAACACAGTTTCGTGATTCTAAATTAGACTAGAATAGATTAATATTTAGCGGGACAAGTGGCTTTTGCACTGCAGCTATTAGGATTATTGTGTACAGCTTTCTTTACAGTTCATCCAACAATCTCACTCTTCCTAAGAAGAGCAGAATTTTTTGGATGAAGTTGGCAGTCTTTAAGAAGTATGAGTCTAAAACCTGGAATCCACATTGTGCAATAGTCTCACATTCGAATAAGGCGTGCTTCAATGAAACATTGAGACATAACCTACATATCAGGAAAGTACCGATAGAAGCACCATTTTGCAAAAATATGGATTCAGTAATTAAAAAAAAAAAACGGTCTGTGGAAGTGAGAGGAATTGGATGCTCCTTTCTTGACCAGTAAGTCTGCATTATCATTCCAATCAATACAGCAATGAAACACTGTTTCTAACCAACATTCACAGATATTATACTACTGCTTGTTAAAAAATGTAAAACTTTTCAATCGAAATAAATGCCGAATGAGCGAAATGAGAACAAAAAAAAAATGAGAATTTTAGTAGAGCCATCAAGGCAATTTCTCCTTTTTTTTTGCTCTAGATTTTGTTTCATAAAACTTTTCATAGGGTTTTTTTCGTTTCATTCAAAATACCTACTGGGCTAACTTCCATCTGATAAGCTATACAGATTTTTCCAGCAATAGTTTTCTTCATTCAACAAGGAACAATATCAATTTTTCAATCTTTTAAGCTGAACAAGAGTGTTAATTTAAAAATATTTATCTCCGTTTACACATCCGCTTACACACATACATAATAATACAAAAAAAAAAAAAAATAGGTAAATTAAATTTATCATTAATAGCCAGCCAATCAATCAATCAATTAATATAATAATTGATAATTCTTTATATATAAAAAAAAAAATAATTTCACTGAAACATATTATTTTTTATAGGAATTAACAACACACCCAGTGGTTTTTTATTTTATTTTTAATATAATAAGCGGGCTTCTTTCTCTCTTTTTATCTTTTGTCCCCTAATAAAATCACAAAAAAGCAAGTGTGACTGTATATAGAAGGAAAAAACGAAATTGATTTACTTATCCCCTAATAATAAAAATATTAGAATCATCATTTAATATCTTCTTCTTCTTATTCTTTTTAGTTTCTTTCATCATTATTATTATTCTTCTTATCATTTATTTTGTGTAAATTCTATTAGTGGATTCACTTCTGTTATTTTACTTTCTGTTTTTTTGTTTTGTTTTATGTCTCTCATATTTTTTTTTTTTTTATTTATTAATTTTTGTAAACTGTATTATCATCCAGATAATTAATAATAGTTATAATCAACAATTGATATTTTTACGATTACATTATTTAGAAAAAAATTTTCTTTTTCGTTTTTGCTCTCAAGTATTATCTCTTTTATTTTATTTATTTTTTTTTTTCTAAAGGGAAATTCCTTATAAACATGAATAATTTACTCTTGATGTGTTTTTTAATTTTATTTCTTTTTTCTTTATAGAATATAATAACAAAAAAACGGAAAACATCCATTTTAATATTCATTTCACTTAGTTTTTTTTTTTTTTATTTATTTTCTTTTTTGTTTATAAACAGTTATTAGGTATATATAATAATAATTACTATATAAACTCCTTACCAAGAAAATAATATTTTTTTGAGTGCAGTTTTGTGTTAAGTTATTTTTGTTTTTGTTATACATTAAGAAATATATATTAATAAAACAAAGAAAAATTAACTACGAACTGCTGCAGCTTCTCATTTTTATACCTATACTTTTAGAGTCGCTGCTTCTTAGTTGAGTAAGATGGAAATATAAATAAAATATCACGACCATAAAACAAATATTATGTATAGTTTGTTGTTGTTGTAATTCAGTCTCCTAGGGTAGCCGTGATTTTTATTATTTCCCATCAGAGATTAAAATTATATTAAAATATAATCTTTTTTTTCTTCTTCTTTGTTTTGTTTCGCCTATTAAAAAAACCTAGTTTCATTAATCCTAAATAATGTACTTTTACAAAATACATATTTTGCATTGTGTACACTTTTAGGTTGACCAGCTATTTTTTGAAACATTTTTGTGACACTTCACTGCTTTCCGACTGTATTTCCTTGTAAAAATTTAGCTAGTTTTTCGTTAATTTTTTTTTTTTTTTTGTTATGGTGTAAAAGCTTCATAGTAATATTGCTACACTGATTTTATAAACAAACATTTTTTTTTATGAACAAAATTTACTGCTTTTTCCAACTGCGTGTAGGATTTATTCTACTTTATTATTAAGTTTTTTTTTTATTTGTTTTGATACATTCCTTTTGGTAATTTTTTATTCTTCTTATCAATTTAACAAGAATTTTGGAAAAAAATATTTCCTCGTTTCGGTGGTAATTTATCACTGTGTTCTAATAATTTTATTTTGTTACAAATTTGTATTTAATTTTATAATATTACACTGATGGTGCAGAATTTAACAAAGAAAAATTAATTTTTATTTTGTGATAATTTCCTCCAAAATCTTGTTTATTTACAAAAACCTGCTTTTTATTTTATCTTTTACTAAGATGACAGTTTACAGGCAGTGTTGATAGCATTTAGTTTTGTTATGTTTTAAAATGGATGCTTTTCCTGTTTGCGTGGAATATTTAACAAATTTTAAGAGATTTCTTTTTATTTTGTTATTTTCTTTTACTATTTCATTAATATGTATAATATGTAAAATTTTATAGTTTTTTGAATTGTTATAATGTCAGTTTCGAGTATAATTTATTTTTAACAAAAATCTTGAGAAATTATAATAATATTTCTTGTAATAACGTACATAATATATCGTGGGCATACAGTTAAAACCCGTATCACTTTCAAATTTACAAAGTGATAATAATATAAATTTATATTCATGAATTCAAAAAGTACGCTCTACTAGACAAAATTGGAGAAAATTACTCAGTCCAAAGAAATGTATTAAAATCTGTAGAGCTGATATAATATTTATTTATTTATGGTAAAAATTTTGATGACATTAAAAAAACAAAATTAAAATCTTTTAACTATTGCTAATAAA
Organism: Dioctria rufipes; assembly: GCA_963924295.1. Taxonomy (NCBI): domain Eukaryota; kingdom Metazoa; phylum Arthropoda; class Insecta; order Diptera; family Asilidae; genus Dioctria; species Dioctria rufipes. Next base: position 195,159,864 of record OZ002742.1, read on the forward strand.
TAAACATCATATTTTATCTTGTCTAATTTGGATGTTAAAAACAAAATTTTACTTGATAGCAGTAATATTAATACATAGATTTATTTATACATATCTTTTGAAATAGTAATTATGTATATATTTTTGGGTCACTGTCGATTTGTTTTCGTTTTTTAATCAATATTAATTTTTACCAAAAATTTATCTTTTATGGTTTTTTTCTGACATTTTTTTTTAAAGCGCATTTAACGAAAAAATTTTCATAATTTATTATACTTAAAAACAGTGTTGTTCCATTCATGATTTTTACTCTGTCTGATTATGAGAAACATATATATTACTTTTGCTTTTCGTGCTTAATTTTTGCTTTCCGAATATGTGTGTTTGCTTTTCTTTCCTTTTGATGTGTATATTTTTCTTCATGGAGCGGGGGGGTTTTTTTTTATTTGAAGAATTATTTAAAATTATTATTTTTTACTTAAAATTGAAAAAAAAAATGTGGGATGATTTTTTTCTCGCCTTTTTTTCTTTTATTCTTCGAATATAATATTAAATGTAAAGTGAGTGATATTTTTGTTAGTTTTAATTTAAATTTAAGGAAAGTAATATAACATATAATTTTAGGAATTAGTATAATATACTTTTTTTTTATTTCGTTTTATTTTTAATGATATTCAAAAGATATTTACTCTCCATATTATATATGTATACTATATATATCACTGCACGAAAGTATATAATATATTTATCCAACTAGTATATGTATATAAATCTTCGGCGTTATTTCTTTAGATTTATTTTTTTATTTTTTAAAAAAATCAAAAACAAATAAAAATCTTACTATTATTTGTTGCTTGTTAATGTTTTTTTTTTTCTCTTTTGGTAATTCATTCTCTTTCCTATTACTTGTATTTAGTATTAACTTTTTTTGTACTTTCATTTGTACGAAATGTTGTAGTTTTTCGTTCAAAATGAGGATGAATTTTTGTTTGTTTTAAAAACGTACACAAAAAAATAAAAATTGGCCAACTGAAAACGTCATAAATTGAGTTTTAGTATTTCTATAAGGCTGGTAACTAGTTATATATATATATCTGAATATAGTATTATGCGCGGCGTGTATCTTTATATTGGCAACACTTGTAATTTGTGAAATCTGAATTGATAATACAAGATTCTTTATAAAAATAAATAAATAATAATAAAGTTATAAAAATAAACAAGGGTGAAGGAAAGGAAAATTATGGAATTTAAAAAAGTATTCACATTTTCAATAGGGTTTTTTTGCCCTCTATTGGTAATATTGAGGGAATTGTTTTCTAAATGCTCAGAGGTCTACCTATGATTAGCTTTAGCGTTCTGAGCAATAATAAAGATACACGTTCAGAGTAAATAAAGTTACAAGAAATCGGTGTTAAGAGCATTCGGGGTACTCTGAGCGGAATAAAGATTGTACTGTGTGGTCACAAAGAAATTTTAGCAGTAGAACTCTATAATTAATTTTTTGTTAAGAAGAAACATCGTTTTTTGTATATTAAAGATAAAATATTGTGGATTACAGTAGTAAAAAATTTGTAGAATTGTATTGTGTTAGAAAAACAACAATCAATAACACAGGCACAGGCAAATTCTGAGAAAATTAAAAGGTAGAAATAAAATTTATTTTGTATACAAAATTGAATCTGAGTCTGGTCATCCGTGAGTGTAAAGACAGCCACAAATCTGGATGCAAAGAAAATCGCCATTCAAAATGTCTTAGCCCGTCAAAATCTGAAGCTGAAATTTTGATACGTTAATATGTTTTTGTGCCAATCTCACCTCTTTTTTAGTTAAGACTGAAGAATATTATTTATGTGTGGCTTCGTGAGACAATACTAATTAAATTTTTTCGTTCCGTAGATGTTTCTCTTAAATCATTATGCTTTAATAGGTTTGTCATTGAAAATTAACAAAAATAGAAAAAATAGCCTTTTTGAAATACTGAAACTCAACAAAACAATTTTATATATATATATATATATATAAAATTTTAACTGTAAATAAGGAAAATGAATGAATTTGGGATAAAAATTTCGTTGATTTGTTTCTCTTTTCAATTAAATATATAATATTTGAAAATTCTATTTTTTTTAGAAATGTGCTTTTCCTTTAAAAAGATTGTGGATGTAATTATTTAATAATTTTTTGAAAAAAATTCCTGAGTATTTTTTTTTTTTGTTCTGTGGAAATTTTGTGCCGAAATAAGTTTAATTATTTTCTCTCTATTTAGAATCCAGATGTTATTATTAATATTTTTTATGTTAAGTTAGTAAAAACGGTTGTCCTCTTCTAAATCTAAAAAAAAAAAATTTATATTCATAATTTTGAAAATGTTTTTCTTTTTTTCTTAACTCGAACCTTTGGTGTTAAATTTTAATTTATTTGCTTTTAAATATTAAAAAAAAAATAAAAATTTCGAATATCATGCCAAAAAAGGATGTTTTTTTTTTCTTTTATCACACTAACTTTTCTCAGTACTTGGCACTATAAATTTTTTTGTTTTTTATAAAAACAAAAAAATTTCGATATAAACAATTTTTTTAAATAAAATTAATCAAAAAAAAAAAGTAAAGAATTTTGACAAAAAAAAAAATACATAATACAATATATAAAATAGAAACAAGAAATTTCAAAATAAATTAATACAATTTATATTTTTCTCACTTTTTCTCAATTTTTATAAAATATTTAACGATATTATAGCCTCTATTATATAAAATTACTTTTCTTTTTCTTAAAAAAAAGACCGCAATCATTCCATATAAAAAATATTTTACGTTTTTTTTATTAAATTTAAAGAAATTTCGATATTTGAGTTTTTTTTTTCTTTTATCTTTTATACAAATACAGTATAAGGATTGTTATTGAAGGCAGAATGATTTGTTTTAACACTACTGGTGGGGGGGGGGGGTGTATGTAATTTATAAAGTCAATAATAAGAAGACTTCTGTTGATGAAAACTATTGTTGCTCTCACGCATATATTCTGGCGATTGTGCTAGGTCGTGACAAGAAACAGGATCTAATATGTCCAAATATTCAAAATCATTGGTACTTTATGTTTTTCTTTTTTTTTTACCATCAATAAAAGCTTTTCAATGCACCCGTGCGCATTATAAAAGTAGCTACTAGAAAATGTGAGCTGATTTTGACATTTTTGTTGCCTGCATACGCAGCTAAACTAAAGGACACCCCATAATTTTTTATAAAAAAAAAATGTAGCTACCTAAAAAGGATGGCGCATGATTTTGATATTTTTGTATCAGATTTTAGTACAATTTTGTGAATTCACGACTGTCGGACACATTCAAAAAATTCCGTTCACATGCAAGATTGCGAATTTGAGTCAAACTAAAGGTAACTATGGAAAAATCCCATCTTACATTGAGTCTGATCGAAAATAAGCATAGATCAACGAGGACTATACAAAATGTCACAAATGTTTGCATTCGGTACTAATTTTAATATTCAATGTTATCTGCTGAATAAAATTATGAGAAGTTCTATTGACGAGATAATATGAATTTGACATTAAAAAATTTGTCTAATATAATAATTAAGGTAAATATGAAAGTAACATAAAAGCGCATGCTTATTAGAGTGGAGGCTGGGCTGTCGTAATAAAAAAAACCAAGAAACTTACTCTTCTGCCTAAAATAACGTCCTCAGATCAATATAATCTCCTTAAATCTTAATTTACTCATTAAAAAATCCAACAAAAAGGAATCTTTTTTTTTTACTTCTTTTAAATATTTTATTCCCCCGACTTATGTAAATTCATAGATCTCACCTTTTGCTTCAGTTTTTTTTTTTTTTTTTTTCAATAATTTTTACTTATCAAAAAATACACGTACATATATGCTCTCTCATAGTTCTCATGTTTAAAGATCTCGCATCTCGCATCTCGCATTGTCAATAATTATTATTTCGAGATAATATTATTAGTTACTTTTGTTTTATACAAAATAATTTTTTTTTTTTAAATAAATAATTTATAATAATTGTTCTCATAGATAAATGCCTATAAAATCTTTGTTTTTTTTTTTTTAATATTCCTTACAGGTAGAGTGTTTAACGCTAACATTCTTAAATATCGACTTTTACGTTTGTTTTATTTTTTTGTTTTGTTTCATTTTGTTCATAACAATAGCAACTTGGGTGTTTTTTTTTTTGTTTTTTTTATTCAACACTGATTTTTTTTTTGTGTTTTTCATTTTTCTTAATCAAGAACTCTCGCATTTTGTTGTGTTTCTTCATCTTAAGTTAAATCTTTGTGTTCAACTCTTTTCGGTTTTGTCAAGAGGCTATTAGCTAGTATTATGTGTAAGTTAAGTTAGTTTTATGAGTGACACAGGCCCCTATTGCTGAATCCGTCGGATTATCAAAAACGTTCTAAATGAAAAAATCATGTTTCCATTAATTATTGAAAACAAGTAAATCGAATCCTGATACTGAATGTGGCAGTTCCGCCGGCGAATTGAAAAGCGCATCGTGAAGAGGAATCTTTAATCCGGCGGGTATCATTAATCCGTCGGATTGAGTAATACGGGCCACAGTGTCAGTTTTAAAAGTGAACATTGTGTTCGTTTTGTTTTTTCAATCCTGTGATATAAATGAGTGAAGCACAAAAGTTTTCACTCACATTTTTTTTATTTGTTATACATAAATTACTTTTATGACTTTTGTGGTGAAGTTATTTTCAAGACTTACTGCGTATATCTAATATATATATATTTTTCATTGGAAACGAAATTTTCCACAAATATTGAATTTGTCTTTTTGTTTCATATTGAATTTTTATAAATTATTATTATTATATTCCTGAAACAAACCAAATGAAAAGGATGCTCTGAATTATTTATATTAAAAGGATTCTGCTTAAATACAACTATTTTTCTAAGTATATTCTTCAAGCAGTATTTTTGTTTTGTTTTTTATTAATCTTATGATTATTCTAAAATTTTGGTTTTACATCAACTTTTTAATGTTTATAATTTTATGATCTAAACCAGATTTATATATTTTTCAATGACGATTTTTGGTTAAATTTTTGAATTTTTCTATATTTAAAAAAATTTCACAACTACAATAAATCAAAAATAAGTTAAGCCTAAACTTTTCTATTTTATAATAATAATAATAGTCTCCAATTCCAAAGCGTGTTACATATGGCATGTATGTAAGTCTTTTATTTTGAATTTCTTGTAATTTGTTTGAAAAACAAAATCGTTTTGGATTTTTTTTTGCAACTACACATGTATTATGAATGTATTTATTAATATTAATTAATATGGATTTATTTATTTTAATTATGAATACTATATTTTATGTACACAGAGATTTACACATTCACGAATAGGTAGGTAATTACTATTATAAATGTACGATGATTCTATTATCTTTTATATATATACTTTCACCTTTTTCTTTTTTCTCCTCCAGCTGTCTGTATTTACATCTAATAAAAGTTTTGTAATGTATTTGTATTTGTATTTGTATTACTTATGTTACGATACTTTTTTTTATGGATTTTATAAATATTGAAGACTTTCAGAGAAATTTTGTTTTGAATTTTTTTTACGATCAATATCGCAGAGTATGCTTTAATCTATGTGCGCAATGATTGCGTAAAACAAATTTTTAGTCCCATAGCTACTGCTCAACAAATATAGCCCGTTTTATTTGAGAACCTTATTCATAATGATTACAAAAACAAAAGCCCTTGTAGAACTGTCATATAATAAGAATGCAAGGCCATTTGAGCTGAATAAAAACAAGAAAAATGCAGCAGAAAAGTTCATTTAATTCTGACATATATTTTGATACTTAAGTACGACAAAAGGTCAGAATCACCCTCCAGGCAGCCTATTACTCTAGATCAGGGTGCAGAGAATACAAGTATTCTCACGTTCCACCATTAGTGGGCGAAAGAAATGTCATTTAATGTATAGAAAAGCACGGTACAGAGTACAATACTCTCTCTGTCTTTTCTATAATGACTGAGCGTATAAATAGGCTGTGAAAACCCTTTATTGTGTGCAATTGCACACCGTTTCATAATATATTATTAGTCGATTTAGGAACACAAAAGATGTTATAAAAAAGTATTGCATTAAATAAAAATTGTTTAGGAAGTTAAACTTATCAATTTTTAAAAAATACTGATAAATGTGTTCCTTTGCAGATTTGATGTCAAACAAAATTTAAACATAAAGAAGATAGTCGTACACATGAAGGATGACAGATGACAGATTTGACCCAAAATTCGTTTTATTTTTGACTATAGCAATTAGATATGAAATCTCAGTATATTCTTATTATATGCCAGTCATTGTTTTTATGACATTCATAATCAAACTTTGTTTGTTGTCAAAAATGCAACAATTTAGCAAATATTTATGGCAGGTAAAGTCTTGTTAGGTACCATGTTTTCAAGATGATAAAATATGGTCAAGCCTTATTTTGTAGGACGGATCAAAATTTTTGTATAGCTGAATATAAATTCAGCCATAATATCAATACTTCTAACTTGAAAAGTGCTTTTAAAATCGATTAAGTCAATTGACAATAAAAGTTTTGCTACAAAAAAAAAAAAATGGGTGAATTGCTAAATTTTGGCCCTTCTCACAAGAACACGAATTTAAACATATCCTAATGGGCCATCCCAGACGAATATTCTTGATACAGTATGCAAACCGGTTAAGGAAGAGGTGAAAGGATGCAAAGAGATATCTCCTTGCGTCCTATCAACTCTTCCCTAAAAAACCGGATTGCATACTGCATCAAGAATACTCGTGTGGGATGGCCAATAGTGACAATTTCCATATTATATATTAAATCAATTAAATTTCCCTGAAAGTCAAATACTTAATACAAAAAATAATCTTAGTCTTATTATTTAATCTATCTATAACGGTTGGTTTCATTGATTATAATTTTTTTTATGTTTAAATAATTAAAGTGTGTGTATTGTGTTTCTGTTTAAACGTGTTTGTGTGTGTGTCTCTCTGTCGTCTGTTTGTGTAATTAGATATTTTTCTCTTTTAAATTATATTTTCACTATTGTAACTATTATAAATGAATTATTATGGAATATGTAGATTAAAAAATAATAATAATAATAAATACATTATAAAAGGATAACAAGAAAAAAAAAACGTTATTTAACAGAAACATAAAAATATTATTGTACTTTGTTTTTGTATACTGTATACTATTTAAAAAAATAACTATTGTGTAACTATTGAATCTATTTTGATTTGCTAAGGTACCAGTGTTTACAAAAATAACGAGAATATGGGCTATGGCGCACTATTGTTCATTTTTCTGTTTATGGATGTTTGTATAAATTGCTTTTATTGTAAATTAAAAAATTTTATTTTCTTTGCACCAATGGATTTTTGTTAATTTTTTAATTTCGTTTGTTAGTAGTTGTTGTAGTGTATCTACATACATATGTACGTATTTATAAAATGTAAAAAAAAAAAGATTTTTTGGCTGCTTTCATACTATAATATAATATATTTTTTGTATGTAAGTATATATGTATGTATTTTTTTAATCATATTATTGCAAAACAGTCCTTATCGATTAAATGTCCGAGCTTCACTTGTCTTCTGAAAGTTTTTTCGGTGAGAAAAATTATAGAAACTTTATTTAAACTTTTCTAGCACAACAAGGTAATGGGACACACTTTCTAACATTATTATCGCCTGACTGAGGGCGGTCTATAGAAGGGGAGAGGATGGGGGAGTGTCACAATTTAATTTAGGCCTATTCCAGTGAGAATGAGCTTGTACTGCATGTACTTCATGGCTTGTATTATATTCTGGGGGTACGGTCGTGTACGATTTTCTTGCGTATACCACCCACGTACAAGGGATGTGCGAGTTTGTAGAGTTCGTTTGCGTACATGTGTGAAAAGTAAGAAACAACGAAATTTCGTACTGTTCATTACTTATGAGTGAGTAATTCAGGGGAATAAAGCACACACAAAATCTTCAACTGCTAATTATTCATATTAAAAGTGCGCACATGCATTTTCTCACTGCTCAAACTAACTCGTGCGGGCATTTGTTTAATAGAAAGCGTAACGAGCAGTTTTAAGACGTACAGAATTAATAAAAGTTAAGACAATCATTTCTTGACTATTTTTTTTAGGTATTTTCATTACCGATCACCACCCCACACCAATTTGTTAGGCGATAGTCTTTATAAATTGTAACTTATTTTTAAAAAAATGCGAAAACATATTTGTCAAATTCCCCTATTAAATCCTTCAGCCCTGCACATAAACTCATAAGATGAACAAATATTTAAATAATAGTTATCCACGTTTTCTACATAAGCTGTATTCTTTTGTGTACCTTGTTCCAGAACTCTCATATACTGAATAGAACAAATTGTTCTGTCGATTGAAGCGAACTATTTGCTTTTGCTTTCTATGAAAATGTATAAGGCGTTCTTTTGTGATTTGTGGACACAAAAGAACACAGCTATAATGTATATAATAAATGCAGTTATAAACACTAGTTGGAAATGAGCAATGAGAAATTTCGTGTGCGCTCTCTTTTTTTGAATTATTAACTCATTAGTAATGAGCAGTGCGATTTTTGTGTGCATATAATGGCAACAACTCACGCACACAAATAAGAATTTTTAAGAACTGAACGCGACCATGAAACATAATTTACGAATGAGTCTCTTTTGTGTACGCACATTAGTGTGCGTTTCCTTACTCTATTTGTTGTTGATCTTCCGTTTTTGAATATGTCATACAAATGACAATGTAATAATTGAATAATGTTTTTAAAGTATGTATTTGGATGATTTGACTTGAAAAAATAATCAAATAAGCGTGCTGGGTTTGGAACCGTAATCGCTGTTCTGCCTATACATATGTACTTACAATACCGAAAATATTACTAGTTATTTATTTGATTTTTAATCTTTTTCAGAAAATATATCGCAACTTCTGTCTATTTCATTGCATATAAAAACATTGAACTTCTATTATGTAGTAATAGTTGTATGCATAGGTATAGGTAATAGATATTGGGTATAAAAAAAAAAGAACTTAGAAATAAAGATATCGATAGGATTTTGCTTGTTTTTTGTTTTTTACTTTACTTATATGGTGTTTGAACTAATTACCTTAATATATGTATGTATTATGTCGGTATTCAATTTTCATAGAATATTGTTATGAATATTAATAAAGAAATCCATACAATAGAAAATGTGTAAAAAAAAAATTGCATGTCGCGTTTTCATATAAAATTTCATTTTTCTCTTCATATTTTTTTCCATTGTGATATTTTCCATATTTTGGTTGCTTTTACTTTATATATTATTACATTTAATATTTATTACAAAGATAATGCACTTGCTATGAGGTATTTATTGTTCAATTCTTTTTTTTTTTTAATTTTTAATTGTTTTTTAATATTATTATTAGAATATTTTTAATATATCAATGATTTATTAAATTTTGAAAATTTTGAAAAAAAAAAAACGAAAATTTTTTCATTTTTAGTTTGATAACCTTTTATCCGAAACGCTGCCAAAATCTTAGAAGATACAATATATATGAAGAAAAATCTATTGATTTAATTATTATAAAACCAAAGGCATATTATAATTATTTAAATAAATTTATATGAAAAATGACTTAATAGTCAGTTTTCCTTTACATGCAGCTTAAAATTGAATTTGTTACTGTGTGTGTATGGATATGTATATATATAATAAAAAAATATATATATACATATATAAATAAATTATGTAGGCACGGATATATGTAGTTACAAAACTATTTTTTATCAACTTGTTTCGTTTTTTTCCAATATAAAATTTTTTATAGTAAATGAAATTCGCTTATTTATTTTACGATTCAATTTTAAGCCACCTTCAGTTTGGTTTTTGTATTTTTCTAAACAAAAAAAAAAACAAAAGGCACATTCTGCTGCTTTTGTGAAAGTTATTAGCAACTATTAAATGTATACCTCCTTGGTACACTGTTCATTTCATAATAACAAGAAAATTATTTTGAAAATAAAATGTTATAATATGATGTTAGGAGCTATTATGCGGGCGTTTGTAACATTAAAATTAATTTTTATTTAATTTTAGTATAAATACTAAAAAATCTTATTTTATTATTTAAAAACAAACAAAAACATTTCAGCACCGTTCCAAGGCAATCTCTGGTTTTTTTCTATGTAGTTTTTATATGTGGTGGTTTATAGTTAAAAAAAAAAAAATATGTAGTAACTATTTTTTTTATCTATATGAATAGCTTATAAAATAATTTTTTTATAATTTCCAATAGGAATAATTGAAATTTAATTTATGAGAAGATAAGATGACTTGAGAGAATTTGTGAATTTTTATGTTCGAATATTGTGAATATTTTCATGTTAGATCTAATTGGTAGGAAGGTATTGAACAACACCCCTTTTTTTCTTGTAAAAGGAATAGGGGGAATTCTTTTTCACCTCATATGTGTGTGATACATATTAATTTTAGAGGCATGCATTCAAAAGCTACTATCATCACAATATACATAAATGTATGTATATAGCAACTTAGGGATTTATTTTTAATATGTTTTTATTGGCCACAATAATGGAGGAGAACTATATCATATACAATTGGGTTCATAGCAATGAACGCCTGTCTCTCGGCATGAAAGGCCAACATAGTATTTCTATATAGCAGAAATAACTTGATTAGAACGTTGGATCGGGTAAATGTTAATATGAATAAATCAGATTAATAATTTACCATTGAACAAAAACAATGACACGAGCTGTTGCAGGTAATTATATTGTTGAGCAAAGACATGCGCTCAATAATAATGAATATCAAAAAACAGTGTATTGATGTAGTTGTATTGAAAACTGGTTATGGCACCCATAATGTGAGACTTAGAGCAGAAATTCCTTAACAATTCACAACTTTCTCAGAGATGCTGAGAATTATAAAAAAAAAAAAAAACGTTACGCGGCAGACACGGTATAAATATTAAAAAAAAATGCACTTAAGTGTACACAGCTACTTACGGAATCGCTTGAAATTCAAAAGTGTACACTTGCGATCACGGTGAGTTTTTCAATTTGTGTATTATTCACAGTTGCGAAATCCAGCCCCTGATGTGTCGAATCAATGAATGAATGAAGCAACAATATGAACGTTAACTAAACCTACATATGAGCATTGTGCAGACAAACAATCATAGAATTTTTCTTTAATTTTTCATGTTGATATTATGGAAAAATATCTTGATTTCAAAATTATGTTTTAGTAAGTAGACAATACTATTGTAAAAAACATTCCTAGCAAGTGCAGTGACTAAAATAGACAAAAAAAACCTAACTTAAGTCATAAAAGCTTGCTTACCTGCAATAAACAGCAGCAGCACACTTGCATAGAAAAATGTCTCTCAAGCCATCTCGATGTTCCACATTAAAAATTTTACAAAGAAAAAAATAATTCCAAAACTTCTTTCGTCTCTATATAATATAAATGCCTAAAAAAAACGAAATTCGAACAGAAGTGCATAAAAAAAGTAATAACGAGACTTTTTTGCATTATTAATATAAATTAGTAAAAAATAAAATGAAATATTAATTGTTAACTATCTGAAAATCAAAGTAATAGTTAATTCTACACACTTATTTTTGTATTAGTAGTGTTAGTGGAGTTTTTAATATTTAGTAGTGTAGTAGCAGTAATTAGGTATTTCGTTTTTTTTTTTTTATGTTATGTACATATTTTTCTTGGGAATGTGATTTTTAACATTTAAGCTACTTTTGCTTTCTCTCTGAAAATTGGTTTCTTTTCATTTTGTTAATTAATTTCTATTAATATAAACAGCAATAGGACAATGATTGAAGAGACTACTAGTAGTAATGTTAGTTTACAATGATTAGTTATTGTTACAATGGAAAATATTGATTTTTTGCAAACAGAATTGGTTTTAGTTTTTTAAATATTAAAGCATTTTTCTTAGGACATATTGGTTTTTCTTTTTATCTTCTTCTTCATTTTCTGCATCTGCTGTAAAACTAGCCATATTTGTATTTTATTTTTAAAATTTTCATTTTTTTTTTTTTACTCAAGAATTTTGTAAATAAAAACACTCCAATGATGATTTCGATTGAGGAGGGTGCAATATTATTCATAAGAGAAAAACAAAAGACTAAAAAAAGACAACAATTTGCCAAAAATTTCAAATTTAATTTTGTTTTTTTTTTTTTTATTGTTTTTTGGTGTTTTTTTTTTTACTGTTTTACATAACATTTTTTCTTACTTAAGAAGATTGAATTGCGATGAAACAAGGACAGAGAAAAATGAAAAAATGTTAATACAAAAATAAATTGATTGAACAATACACAAAACAGAATTTTTTTTGTCTCTCGTTTAAATGAAAAAGAAAACAAAAATTAAACAAAATTTAAAATTTAGCTAAAAGAAAAATATTTTTTAAAGAATGCATAAAAATATAAGACTGGGGGATGACGAAAATTTTCTTTTCTATCTTATTTTCCTCACTCACTTAAATATTTTGGTTGGGCGGGAAAGGTTTTTTTTTTTGTTTTTTTTTTAAGGTATTTTTGTTTGTTTTTCTTTACATGTTTATGTTTTTGTAATACAAAGTATTTGCCATATACGCAAAAAAATTTTATGAGATTATAATTTTCAATTTTGCGTTTGTTGGTTTTATTTCTAAAAAAAAATTGGTATTTGATGTTTGAATTTTTCTTTTTCTTTCTTGTAGATAATTTATGAACAAACAAATTTTTTTCGCAACTTTCTACTCTTGTGTGAATGAAGTGCGATTTTGCTGTTTCTTCTTTACTTTGGAATTTAATCTTTCTTCTTTAATCTGTCTTCCGTTCTTCATTTGGCTGTTTGTTTACATTTTAATTAAAATTTTTTATTTTGTTGTTGTGGATTTTATTTGATATAACTCACTCCCTTCTCTATCTCTGTTTTTTTTTTTTGTGCAAATTTCTGCTAACAACAAATTTTAAATATTGATGTGTAATATAATATAATTCATGTATCATGTAGGAGTGAATAATATGAATACTACTAGAAAATTTGCGAGAGAACTTATTTGTTTTGGTTTGTTTTGCATTTTGAAAATTTTTTTTTTTCATATTGTTTTGAGGGTTTTTGCTTTTAAATGTTTGTTTTTTTTTTGTTTGTTGTTTTCTTTTTTATATTATATAAGAGATTTTGACGTTTTTTTATTACTTCTTCATTTTAAAATGTTTTTTTTTTATGTTTTTCTTTTTTAATTTATTGTTGACTCGTACTTGAGGGCTGTTGTTGTGGTGGTGGTTGTTGTTGCTGTTGAGATGATGGCTGTTGTAGCGGCTGCTGTAAAGACTGAGCTTGTTGTTGGCCTAAACCAGGACCTGATAATGATGATGATGACTGTTCTTTGGCAGCTTTTTGTTTTTTGGTTACTGGGGGTGGATTCGTTGACAACATCATTGCTCGAATTCGTCTTTGAGCAGACTAATTTTGGGAAGAGAGAAAAAAACATTTTTGAAAAAAGTTGTTATATTTTAAGAAAGATTAAGATTTTTTTTTTTTTTTAATAAATTACTGAATTGCCCGTGTAACGAAACATTATCGAGTTTTTAAAATGTATGTATGTACAAATATATGTGTATGTTTTAAATATCATCAAGTATTCATAAGGTAAGCATCAATTATTTCCTTGAACGTTTGAAGGCATAATACCACAAAGGATATTTAAGTGCCTTCACCTAACGCAAGTAGATATTTGGAGACAGTTATTTCCTTATCGTTTGAAGGCATAATACCACAAAGGATATTTAAGTGCCTTCACCTAACGCAGGTAGATATTTGGAGACAATTATTTGCTTAACGTTAGAAGGCATAATACCACAAAAGATATTTAAGTGCCTTCACCTAACGCAGGTAGATATTTGAAGCCCAAATAAGTATGCCGTATGCAAATGAAATAATGAAAGTGTATGATTTTGTTTTTGTAAAAAGAGTCAATGCAAAAGGAAGATTGATGGAAGTATTTTCGAAAAGAAATTCTTGCTTCGAGAAAAGTATAGTTCTCATCAGTTCTGCTGATAGCTGTACGACATACAAAGCTATACGACATACAATAAGCAAGATTTAATTTAATTGTGACGACTAGCCTGCCTTTTTCTAAACATAAGATGTATGTATAGGACTGAATTCGAAGTACATTGTTGGGATACCTGATTATAATTAGCAGACTAACCTGGAACTCCCACTTAAAAGGAATACTGGAGAAAGCCACAGTGGCAACATGGACATGTCGCAGGCTTTCTGGCAGAACTTGGGATCTTAAACCAAAAATTACCCATGGTCACATACGCTTAACTCGTTTGGTGGCGAAAAACAAAACAAAAGACAGTTCAAGCTAGTTTGCATGTATAGGAATAGCTAATTCCATGCGTACCACCTGCCCAACTGCAGCCTTAGAGGTTATGTCGGACCAACTCCCTTTACATTTGCATGTCAGGAAGGGGGCCATCCTCAGTGCAATTCGACTGCAGAGGGCAAATCTGCTGAGCACAAGCAATTTGGTTGGTTACCTGAAAGTCATCCAAGCATTTCTAGAGGATCCGATGGCCAACCCAATTTCAGACGTTATTCCGAAATGCAATAAATTTGAAAAATCATTTAAGGTGATCTTAAGGGACTGTCAACAGTGACACACTGGGAAATGGTACAGGAGGCGTGGGCATATACAGGCAGAAATGCTATCTCCCAAGGGCACTGGGCGCCTCATTAATCATATTTCAGGCAGAAATGCATGCCATAGAGCTCTGCGCTCGCGAAATAATTCACAAGAATATTCGTCGAGCTAAAATATACTTAATATCAGACAGCCAAGCAGCAATAAAAAAAACTTTTGAGTCTAGCTTTTTTGGGACTGTCTTACTGTCTTGAAGCAACTGGCCGAATCAAACATGATGAGACTGATTTGGGTGCCAGGACATGATGGCATTAAGGGTTACGAGATTGCAGATCGCCTTGAAAAGGAAGGAGCCAGATCTGTTTATTGGCCCTGAGCCCGTCTTAGGACACCCAAAAAGTCACCTCTCAGGTCAAAGCAGGCTTTGGGATAACAGAATTAAAAAGGCACAAGCGAAGAAACTTGTAAAGTATACGCAAGAGAGGACAAAAGCATTCCTCACACTCAGCAGAAAGAAGTTAAGGCACTGCCCATTTAGATATCATCTTAAAAAGATGGGTAAGGCTGATGATGAGACCTGTCGCTTCTGTATGGAAGACGAGCAAACCGCTGAACATGTCCTGTGTGTCTGTGAAGCTCTGTGCCGTATAAGGCTAAAAAATCTAGGAAAGGAATTTCCACTGCCAGATGTCGTAAAATTGGCTCCCAAGAATGCCACTGACTTTATAAAAGACCTAAGTTCGAATGGGTGCCCTAGGGCATTTAGAGGTAATGTCACAAAAGTCGCGGTGACTAGATAAGGCAGGAATTCTGTCTCCTCTCCCACAAATAATAATACATAATAATAACATGTACCTGAAATGATCATAGTCGATACATGGCATTCATTCGAATAACACTGAAGCATTAGCTTAGACTTATTTTATGCAAACGAATCACCCAATAAATTGCTGTTATTACAGGTACTTGACCGAACTGTTTGCTGCAGAAGGCTGGCGTTTCAAATGTACCTTTGAAATAAACATTCGAAATATAATTTCAAACTTGTAAGGATGGATCGTGCCACATTATTCGCAGTTGTAATTGTTTTAGACAAACAAATATTAGGAATGAACTACCTGTTTTTTATTTTTCAAATTGGAACTATGGATAATACCGGTGGCTTTATAGAGGATTTAATGATTGATTGCCGTTGATAATCAGGTTTTAAATCTAATCGAAAAATTTTAGTCTATCTTACCTGAACACTAAAGAATGGTCCAATTATATGAACAGGAGTTTCTTCATCAGCTGGTGGCGCTGTACCATGTTCTGGAAGCTTAATAATACTACCCGTAACTCGTTGCAGTTCCCGAACGTTTTGGCCCCCCTTACCAATTATCCGTCCAACCTGTAAAATAATCACAAGAAAACAAGATAATTTTAATAAATTGATCTTTAAATATAAAGAAAAAAAATTATACCTGTGAGCTAGCAACCATAATTTCAACAGTTAATCGAACATCATCGGAGCCCACAACAAAGCCTTCCTCTCGCATTTTTTCAAATATCATATATTGCGCCTTCCATTGTCCTTCGGGTGACCCGACTATTGTTACTTTGCGTTCTACTTGCTGTTCGACTGGCTTGTCTGCTTCTAATGGTGCAATTTTTACAGATGCACCGGAAAATCTCATAATGTTTCGAATATGCGATCCTTTGGTTCCAATAATAGCACCAACGGCATTGTTTGGAATATACAAGTAGGTGGTTTCTTGCATATCATTAGGGAAGACTGGTGGTATGATAGCTGGAGATTTTGCCATTGGATATCCGCATGAAGCGTACGACATTCCAGGTGAAAATACCATGCCATTTCCAGGTGTTGACATCATCGCCATCGGATGGAGTCCCGGGAACATTAAACTTTGTGGTGCCATTGCTTGGAGATCATTTTCATAGCTTTGCCGAAGTTTCGAACTAATTTGACTTTCAGCTTTGGACATGTTCTCTATGGTCCCCTTGACAGTAATAATACGCTCCAAATTAAAACTATTTATGTCATTTATTGAGCTAACTGTGATTTTAGTGTCAGTCTCCTGCATAATGCGTTTTATGGTGTTACCATTTTTGCCAATTATCCGACCTATTAGATTATTGTGGGCGAGGATTTTCAAACAAATTTCACTAAAATTGGATAAAAAAAAATTAATCACTCTTTGTGGAAAATGTTAT
This sequence comes from Dioctria rufipes, assembly GCA_963924295.1. NCBI lineage: Eukaryota > Metazoa > Arthropoda > Insecta > Diptera > Asilidae > Dioctria > Dioctria rufipes. The sequence goes on from OZ002742.1 coordinate 195,176,814, forward strand.
TTTATTTTACCCTTTATTCGTGCTATTTGCCTCTTGTTGCATAACTTCCAAGATCCTTTTACAGGCATTTGTACAATTCTCCGGATTACCGTAAATTGTAATTGCTTTTTCTAGTGAGCCAACATTGTCTTTTCGGTGTACATCAACTCGAGCCCTGCTCTGTTGTGTTATTGTACGTATAGTGCTACCCTGCCGACCAATAATGGCTCCAACCATTTCGCTTTGTACTAAAAGGCGAAGTGGAAAGTCTGCTTGCCTCCCTGGACCAGGCATTCCGGCGTATTGACTGCGTGTTCGATTGCTACGACGCTGTTTATCTAATTGTTCTGCGTGTAATTTACTGCCTTCGAATTCTAAACCGTTTAAACCGTTAGCAGCTCTGAAAATATAAGAATATTTTTTTTTTTGTATTTTAACCGGCAACAATAGATAGAGATGTATTGAGAAACAATAAATTCGTCAAAAGTCGTAGGCTTAGTTTATTTTGACAGGATTAGGTAAATATATTTTGAATTTTTATTATCCGGAAGAAAAACTGTGTTAGTTTAGATAAATTCGAAGGTTTCGCGGATAATGCAATCTTATATTATATATCTTATTCCTAGCGACCAAACATCACGTACTCATATCGTCCCAAGTGTTGATTATCTAAGAAAAATCCACAGCAATTTCTAAAGTAAGTTTTCAAGGACACGCAAACTATTATGACGATCTTGTGAAATTTTGGCAATGTTGTTGTCAGTAGAGCAACAATTCAATGGCCACAATAACACAATACATGGTTAAAAAATGTCTGGGCGAAAAATTAAGATGCGAGATCTTCTTTTAACTAACTTCGAAAAATATCCTTTGCGGATATTTCCTCTCGCAGTCAATTAGACTATTCCGTGCGAAGTATATTCGAGAAACCGCATGCAACACGCAGTTATTTGAGATTTAATTCAATCAACCCGAATAATTTGTACAAAGTTATAAATGTTCGGGCCATCTGTTAGTTTATTTCGGAGTACCACAAGGCTCAAATCTTAGTCCATTACTTTTTCTTATTGTATTCTAACAATATATTTTTGATATTTTTTTCATTTCACTGATTTTATACATATGGCGTTACGTCGTTATATTCGTTAGGAAACTTTTTTTTTTTTTTTTGGTCTTGTTAACATTATCTCAAAAGCACACCCTGGAAACTTTTCAATTATTCACATCATATTTAGAGTGGCGAATTTATATTGATCTTTAAGCTGGGAGAATATTAGTAATATTGTATTGGCTAGGAAAATATTATCATTAAAGTACTGTAGTTTTCCGTTGACAAAAAAAAATATATTATACTTAGTTTACATGACTTTTTAAAAGCCTTTTGCACAATAAATTAAGAGGTACAACAAATTTGACAAAATAACAAAGGTCCCAGAATAGAACCTTTCTGAATGAGACTTTAATAATTAATTAGATAGGATAAATAAATAATTAGATAATTAATTAAATAGGACTGAAGAACGCAAATTAAAAACAATTGACACTACTGACAATTTAAAATGAAAATGGCAGATACACGACAACAAGTAAATTTTAATACTTTTAAACTGGATTCGGTTTCTGCCCAGAAACGATATGAAATTACATAGCTTCGTCTTTATTTTTCTCTCAGCTGTATTCCAATGTTGAATTAGTTTTTTCTAAAATGCCAAATACTGTGTCATTATGGGTATTATTTATGTGTTGACCAAACCAAAAAAACAGTTTTTTCGTATATGTGCTTGATTTCGGCACAAGCCAAATGTGACCAAACCTGTCTGGTACCAAAATAAAATTAGTCTTGGACCAAAAAATAAGCATACATAGTACGCAATTCTGACCATGATCCAATTGTTGATCGTCGTCCCTAGGGATTAAGACACTTTTGAAAAATCCAATATTGTTATACAGTTTAAGGGGCCCAATTTTGGGGTACTTCAGAATTAAAGTTTTGAATAAAATTTAAAATAAGTACATAAAAAAAAGAAACGAATACCTTCCGTTTCTTTTTCTATGTACCCATTTTAAAACTTTAATTTTGAAGTCGAAAGAAACTGCAACTATTCTTGGCATATTTTTATTAAGTTATTGTAAACTGGCAGATGAATGTAGAAATCAAGTATAGTCACTAAGACGGAGAGAAGAAGACGATGATTTTGGGAACGTTAACATCGATCTTAGTATAATTTGAAATACAAATTTTCTCTCCAAACTAATGCCAATTACTAAAGTCAAAATGCTTAGATTTGAATATAAGGATATTGTAAAAAATACTGGATATTCATTTTATACCAAACCTGATGCTTTATTTTACATAATTCTGGTATATTATGTAGCATTACTAATCTAAAAAATTTTCATAATTCAGATAATATTGTGTAAAAATCGATTTCGGAATATTGATTTCTCGAATAGTTTTATATAAATGAAAGAATCCTCCTAACAACCTGCTATTAAAAAAAAAAAAAATAAAATAAAAATTAAAATATCCTTACACTAGACATAATATCCCTGAAATACATAAAATATCATTGACAATTGAACAAACAATTATTTTTTTTTTTTTTTTTTGTAATACCTTTGTGCCTGTTCAGGTGTTTCGAAAGTTATGTGTACAGTTTGAGTGTTTGGATCCTTACTAGAAACAGCCTCACACGACTCCACCTTGCCGTATGGCTTTAGAAGTGGTTCGATGTCTTCAAATCGCGCATGCAGCGGTATACCGCTTATCAAAATTTTTGATGATGGGCTGTGAACAAAATATTACAAAAATACAAAATTGTTGTCTTCTACTACACATAAATTTTTTTAAGCCTATTCTATTCTTATATGGTTTATATTAGTTGTTTCTCTGCTTTTTTTTTTCTCTTCGAGAAAAAGGGATACAGAAAATGAAAGCGCACGAAATGACTACAGCAAGCAGCACAAACACACGAAATAACCACACACATAATTTTGAAGAAATGCTTAGCTTAGAATAAGCACATAATTTTTGTATGTAATAAACTACAATGAATGCGCAGTAAAATATGTTACATTCTATGATGTGTGAGTTCAAAAAAAATTCCTTGGTTATAAAAATCAAGGAACTATCAATGCAACTATCCCACTTCCTTAATTTTTGTATTTAAGTAGGATCAAGTAAAAGCACATAAAAGCTTGAAGGTAATGATATTAGAAGATACATATATAGATGATTTTACATTTAATAGATAAAGAATTTAATTATTTTATTTTTGATTGGCAAATATTATGTACTGGATTTGTTTGGGCAAACGCAGAGAATTGCAAACTGGTGGTTTCTTATTTATAATCAGAAAACTTTTATAAAAACAATTTCTTAAATATGTCTGGAAATATTAAAAAAGAAGTAAAAAATCTAGAATTCTTATGATACCCTACTAGATGTATGCTCGTATTTAATTTTGTATGGTCACCTCTCTGTGCACGTTTGATTGTTGAAGTGGTTTTTCGCATATATTTCCAGAACAGTTCGTCGCACAGTAAAAATGATTATGACCAATTTAATAGGATTTCATATTCTGAAGAACTTTTCAGTAGAGTAAAAACGTCTAGGACTCGTCGTTTTCACAGTATACGTAAAAAAAACTAAATTTTTATATGGCAACACCTAGAATGTCTAGTTCTCCGTTGACGAGCATTGCCCAAATATATAGTGAAAAATGTAATTTTTAAATGGCAACCCCACGAATTAGTTACCCGATTTGTCCCAATTTCGAACTTAATTTTACTTGTTTTTTTTTTTTTTTTAAAGCCAGTATGCTCTCTAAGTACATGTGTTTTCGAGTTATTGTGAGTACGGACAAATGGGCATACAAAAATCAAAATAACTTTTGCTCTACCAGCATTATTTCTGTGCGTTACAAACGGAATGGCAAACTTAGTATACCCTATGATTTCATCTAAGGTATAAAAACAAAACTTACGAGCAAGAAGAAGTAGAGATTATGTGGTAAACTGTTATAAAAAAAAAAAAAGAGTTAAACCTATCACAAGCCAAGCCTGACATTACTAATATAATCCTAATATTTAACTAATTCTTCGAGATTGTTTTTTTTTTTCTTTCAACTCCCTTACATTTTTCGTGTGACATTGAAGTTAGATAGTCAAGTTTATCTTAACCAGGGATGTAGTAATTAAACATATACAATTTTAATTCTGCTGCGAACCAACGAGTGAAAATAGCGCATTCGTAGCGTTACAGTAACCAAATGAAGTATGTAATCGTCAGATTTTACACTCATTTTCGAATATATTATGTGCAATAATTGTGGGATTGATTATTAATATAATTGACGAGTGAGGAGAGAATATTGATATAATTAATTCTAAGACTAGCAATTTTTTTCTATCAAAGTCGTAAAGCCGCACAGTTCCTACTCTTCATAAGAAGGTGAACTTCCTCTACATATATCGAAAGCCGTATAGGTCGATCATTGAAAAAGTGATTCATTTTTAGTTATTTTCATATATTTTTTGGGTCCCGTACTATAAAAGGACACAATTGAAACAGCTAGAATTGGTGTAAGACCAATTCGTATGATACCCTAGTAGATGAATTCTCGTATGTAATTTCGTATGGTCACCTATCTGTGCAAGTTTGATTTCTGAAGTGGTTTTTCGCATATATTTCTAGAACGGTTCGTTGGACAGTAAAAATGATTAACCAATTTCATAGGATTTCTTATTCTGAAGAACTTTTCAGTACAATACAAACGTTTAAGACTGATCGTTTTCACAACATACATGCAAATCCTAATTTTTAATAAGGCAACACCATGCCCATTTTTAAAATTATATTTACTATTTTTATAAAAAGACTGTGTACAAAATTTTAGCTCTCTACGTTGACGCGTACTCAGGCAATGTCCTAACTATAGTAAATGAAATTTTTGTATGGCAACCCCATTTTCGAACTAATTTTTTTTTAAAGCCCCTGTGGGAAATTTCAGCTCAATAAAAGTGTACGCGTTCTCGAGTTATCGTGAGGACGGACCGACGGACAGGCAAAAATAAAAATAAATATTAATATGCGTGGGTGTCCAACCCTTCTCTGCCAGCATTATTTCTGTGCGTTGTAAACGGAATGACAAACTTAGTACACCCTATGATTTCATCTAGGGTATAAAAACGGAACCTTAAAAGCAGCTACACACGTTCAAGCAAATCATACGACTGGGCCAAGCATGGTCCAGTCGTATGATTTGCATGAGCGTGTACAACTTGAGTTGAGACTGAAGCCTGCCATGAATGAAATCTGACGAAACTATTGTGTACAAGCAAACCTGACGACTGCTATAGTATTGTATAAAAGTTTGTACAAAATTCGTTGCGAGTGGAGGCAAAAGTTAACATCTGATTTTGTCTAGTTCAATTCTATAGCAAAGTCATGATAAGTTTTGCTTGTACGCAAAAATTTCGGCCGATTTTACTCAAGCTCCGACATCGCTACACACACTCATGTAAATCAACCGACTGGACCATGTATAAGTCGCAAGATTTGCTTGAGCGTGTGTAGCGGCCTTAAGATAAGATCGCTCGAGCGTCCATCTGTCTATCTGTTACAGAAGTTTCTCTCGAAAAATAGGTGATGTAGGAACTTGAAATTGGACAAAATGTTAGGTATCTTTGTGAAGCGCGCATATTTCGACAGTAAAATATTATGAAATATATATATACGCTCCCTCAACAAAAATGCTATTTTTTTGTATCGTGTGAGATATTTTCAAGGATTAAAAAAAAAAAAAAAGATATCCCAAAATGTGCGAAAAAATACACTTCCCTGATCATCTAGGTTTCTAAAGCTTAAATTTTGACATAGAGTCAAATAGAAAACAGTTTTCCTGTTGACGTCAACTTAGCACTACACTCGGTTTCCTTTAGAAAAAAGGATACGACAAATTTATGGTTTTCACGACAAATTATGAGGTAGCTCCGAACTATATCAGACGAAGTTGCGAAGTTGTGAAATTTTTCAATTCGATAAGTTTTGGCCGAGTTCCAGGTGAGTTGCGGTGCTAACTTGATGTAAACTTAGCACCACATCCGGTTTCCTTTAGAAAAAAGGACATGACAAATTTATGGATTTCATGACAAATTAACAACAAATTAACGACAAATTCCAAGATGTGAAATTTTCCAATCCGATAAGTTTTGGCCGAGTTCCAGTGAGTTGCGTTGCTAACTTGACGTCAACTTAGCACCACATCCAGTTTCCTTTAGAAAAAAGGACACGACAAATTTATGGTTTTCATGACAAATTAACAACAAATTAACGACAAATTATGCGGTAGCTCTGAACTATATCAGACGAAGTTGCGGTGCTAACTTTACGTACGTATTTTTTTTCGCTGTTGAAATTGCTCTAACCACATGCTCCTACTTAAGGGTTAACAAAATTCTTTGGGTAATGCGAATTTTTTCGGATGTTTCATGCAGTTTCACTGCCAAAGTTCTAGAGTAGGGTGCAAATAAGGTTGAACAGCTTTATGAATAATATATCATCAGCTTGTTTGTATAAAGACAATAAGATTTTAGAGAACTTATCTTTAATTTTTAAATATAGTTCTTGGAGAGGCAAGTATTGTCTAAGCCTATATGTCATCGGGCCTTTTTTGTGCTTGTAATGATGTTTATTGTTAGCATCTTCCAATAGCTACATCTAGTTGGCGTCTAATTTTAGTACATATTAACTTCTTTGGCTTATTACAGATTTGTCAATTTTCTGTTATATTCATTATTTTTGGATATACTGTTCAGCACCATTCACAAAAGTTTTGATAAGCTTCTTTTGCAAGTACGTCTACTCATTCTGCTCCTATCACCCTCCAACTGTGTTTTGGGAGCTAGCTAAAGGTGATCGTATGTGTAATACGTAATAGTTAATATTTGACTATAAACAAAATTGCGTTAACATCATAGAAAGAAGACCTTATCACGGAAGTGCAAATAGTCGGATTATTAATTATTCATCTATTATTTAAAAATTTTGGAGGAGGGGGAGATTGCTTATTAAGAGTAAATCACCACTACCAACACCATCAAACTTAAAATAAAACCTATATGCAATCGACAATTATGGAAAAAGGCAACGCCCGCCGATAGCATTCAATCTTAGTAGTTAAAAATCAAAAATCAGCCCACGATTACTTCCGTTCTCGAAGAGGTGTGAAACTTTATTGAGGAAATCATTTGGATCGTTATCTCTTTTCTCTTTCTGTATGGCACATAGAAAATTTTATAAAAGATTAAAAAAAATATATGACATTACTGAGTAGATATGCTATGATATATAAACGAATGGCGCCTGCTAACATCATGATCGGAAGTAATCAAGATATTGACGTGCAGGAAAAGCGCAGAGTTGAATAAAAAATAAAAAAAAAAAAATAAATAAAAATAAAAAAATCTGTCAGAATCTTATCAGCTACACAGAGCAGCAACGGGGTATGTATCGTGGAAAAAAGTTGTTATTGACCGTAAACAATTCGTTCAGAACACTGACACGATTTGTGTACGTTATTTTTCAACTCGTAAATATAACTCCCAAATGACATGCCAAGAGAGAAGACTTGAAAATTTGTGTAGTTTAGCCACCGCACAGAAGCGGAAATTTAAGCCGTCTCCGGACGCTGGCCGCACAGAGCAACATCATGAGTGAGCTTAGCTTTGTGACGAACAAGAAGAGTATTCTTGTGTGTATGTGGTGCATTAACCTCCCCGGAAAAGGGTTAAACGGAAATTAAAGAGGTTAAACTTTTTTGAAATACTGCCCCCAAGCGATGATTTTATTTATTTTGCTCTCTTCCAAGGAATTATTACATGCATACTTCCGCTTCATTGCAACGTCTAAGATTTAATAGGATAAATACTAGTAGGTGCAGCTTTATACATATATTATGTATAGCTAAAAATAGGATTACGAATTACGACGGGGGGGGGAGGGGGGAATAGCAGCGCTATAGTTGGGCTAGACTAATTGAAGAAAGAGGGTCGAAAGCGCCACGGTGAGTTATATTATGATATTTAAAAATAAATCATAAATAAATAAAATCATTTTGAGAGGCCGGCAATGTGCAGGAGTTTGTCTCGATGATGTTTGTCTGGATATTTGCTCATATTTTTACAAAAGATATGCGCACACGTTAACTATTACCGCCAATGAGTTTTTAAATCTAGAAGCGAAGGTGGTGTATCGCAACTTAAGCTATTTCCTAATAGATAAATACACATGCGCGCGAACAGAGATCACAAAATAGTTGCGTCGTCAGCATCATTCACCACCAACGTACAATGCCACCGACGATAGCTTCTTCGTCATTTTTTTGTTTTTTGTTTTTTTTTTTTTTTTTCTGGATAGATGCAGTTAAGTACGTACATTAGAAAATGTTTTATGCTGATCAAGCACAGAGAGGAGAGATTAAAACGAATACAGAAAAACGATTAATAAAACAGCGCACAGGGAAGTCTCAACTCAACTAATAGACTTGCGCTGCTGCCTTTCCTGGCTAGATATACATACATACATAAGTATCTAGAATTAACAAAATATGTAGTAAGAGTCCGTGTGCCTGTCTAGCCGGGGTGGTTAAAATAGCAAATGACGAAGGCAAAGACGATGTCGGCGCGACAGCATCAAAAGTTAAAACAAATAAACACAACGATAAAGCTCAAGAGGCATAATAAACTCGGGCCATATAGTATAGACTACAAAATACTCTACTACGGCAGTAGGTACTACATACAGCATAGATACGAGCCATCAAAAGAACGACGACAACAACTCGATAGAAATGAGAAATCTGAAGCTAAGGAATCTGAATTCTGAGTATACCTAGTTTTGTTTAGAATTGAGCGGCGCAATATTGATGATAGACCAGAACTAGATGATGTGAAAAAGGAGACGATGAACAATGCGACAGCGAAAACAAAGTAGACATAACTCTTGTGTGATTACCATTTAAAGTTGTACGCTAAAATTGTTTTGATGATGGACGACGAGAATTTCAGGAGACAAGAGACGATTACAATTTCAAATTTTGTCATGTAGATATGTTTTTTTTACCTATGTAATTTTCAAAATAAAAAAATAAAAATGCACGTCGTTGTCGCCACCTTCAGAAATTTTATTTACGGTGACACACAGGCGGCAGAGAGGGAAATTTTTTCCTGCCATCTTCTCTGTGGTTCGAATTCAAATTATTCAGATATTTATATTTATTTTAGAATGATTACCTATAGTTAATTTTTAGTAATGATCACAGATTTATGTTTAAATATTCTAAAATTTACTCTATGGCACACCCCCAGTCATACATATTTAAAAGAAATGCGATCTATACTCTACACATAATATAAATAACTGATATTGAGCAAGCAAATTCACGTGTTGCTCATTAATTTCTCATATATTAGGTATAGGTATCTACAGTATATTTTTAGCATGCGTTCAACTACAGTTGTCTAATACGAACTCTTACAATTCATGTTTTATCCCTACTAGGGATAAATAATGAAGAGTTGATCTCTAGATTTTATGAATTCTACTTTCTTTCATACTTTCAAGATCATCCCCATATCGCCAATAAATTTCCTTGATCCACGAAATCTTAAATAATAAACTTTCCTCTCTAAGGACTTCAACTACAAGCTCCTCAATCACCAGATTGCTAGCAGCTTCTTGTATATATGTATATAGTAGCAATTTGATTTAATTCATGTTCAAGCACTTGATCACCATTAAACTTGCTTTTGATTTTAAGTGGATTACCATAAAGATCTATTTTCAGGCCTTAATTGTTTATTACCTTATATGTATACTTCTCTTAATATCAATATAGCTAACCTATATGTATGTAAAGATAACTATAGGAATATAAAAAAAAAAATCATTGCAACTATGATAGTAAACCACGATGAACTTTTCGGGGCGTACCTATCTCATCACAAATAAAGAATTTGCAATCATAAAAATTCCAATCTTTAGTTTAATTGCGTCAAACTGCAATCAGTAGAGGTTTACCAAATTACGGTTTCAGCATCGTGTTAATATCTTTTCTCCACCTCCATAAATGTTTCAATTCGGTATTTTTCATTGAACCCACACACAGCTTAGCTTTGCTTGCCTTTTATTTCTTGCTTTTTATCAAATAATAATAAAAAAAAAATTAAAAAAAAAAAACGGAAAAAATTTGAATAAACAACCTAAACACGATGAATGCGAAAAAAGGGAAACGATCGAAAAATGGAAATTTCACCTTTATCGGTTCGTCAAAAATAAGCGACAAAATAAATAATATGCGTTTGTGTGCATGCAAAGCAAAAATATACATATGTATGTATATAAAATTGAAAAGCGCAGAGGCAGAAGTATAAAAACACCACAGTAAAACAGCTCAGAAAAGGTGATGATGATCATGATGTTGTTGTTGATGACGGCGGTGCGACGACAGTCAGTTGAATTGAGCATATTGCGTCAGTTGTTTACGCATCGCTTTTTTTTTTTTTTTTTGTACTTTATAAGGCGGCCAAAAACGACACACAACACAATGACAAGAAAATTGAGCGCTCATTGACAATATAGAGCACAACATAAAATTCCAAAAGGAATTGATGGATGGTTCAGTAGTAAGTATAGGTACCTATAACCAACAGCCTGAGTCAACGACAAAACCACAACCAAACATCAAAATACTCAAATTAATTGCTCTAAGTGATTATACTTATAGTCAATACTCAGTGCTTTGGTTTGACGCAACGGCGCAGTCGCCGCCGAATACCTACTTAATCGAATGACTTCGCTATAATTTTATGTAGAAAAGAAAAACGTGTGCTGCAATGCAATGGCAGAACAGCATATACAAACGCATATTATGTATCCATATAACATCATACATGAATGGAACCTTTGTATTTGTAGTATCTTTTATACGTGCCATTGTAATTTAAAAGTGTGTTAAACTGAAAATCGCTTTAAGTTTACAATAATCTTAGCTAAAAGAATTTCTTATGGATCAGGTAGCGCTCCCTATATAAGCGAAAGTTTTTACACCTTCTAGATATAGGTATACGACGGAAAACATAAAAACTTTTATTTTACACTATTAGAAAAAAACTAAATACAATTTTGCAACGGAAATAAGACTTGCGCCAAGAATTAAGTAGGTAGATTACCCTATGGAAAACATACGACTAGCACAATTCATTCCTGCAATGTCATCATCATCTGGGTCTTGCTTAGCGATTATTGTAGCGCCATCATTCATTATCACTCTATTTTCAGAATTTTACAGGTATAAATAACTGTTGTCTTGTCTTACTCATCGGATTTCTTCATTTTTGATTGGGTTTCCTTAATTAATATGCTCGCTCACTCGCTGAGTAAAGTAAGTTTCTGTGTAAAATTAATTTTTATTAATTAGCGTTTAAAATGATCAGAAAAATTTCACACAAGTTGTGAATAAAATGAACCTAAGTCGCTTTTGCTTTGCCGGTATAGGCTGGCTGGCTGGCTGGCAGTGATTCATTGAATAGGAGAGAAGTAGCATAACAAGAAAAAAAAAATTTGAAAATAAAAATAGGAAACGCTTGAAATATTTTCGCTAATTTTGTTGTTATGACACATCCGGTGCTGAATAAGATACGACACTTGTTGATTTTGAAAAGCTTTTGTTTAGGTTAAAGTTCAAACTTATCAGGATTTGTCAATTTTGATATTCTTTTACAGAATTTTTTATACATATTACCCTATTATGGGTTCTTATAGAAAACGAATAGGATCTATGAGGTCTGGAGACGAGTAATTAAAAGTAAATTATTCAAGCAAATAATTATTTTATAAACGCAGGGCTCAACTTTTGGTCCATATTTAGTTTTATTCTATTAATGGCAAGAATGAGTTTTGTAAATATAATATGTTATATAGGTAGCTGGAGAGATTATGAAATTTTTTGTTAGATTTATTCTCATTGGACTGTCAGCACACAATTTTGATAAATTTTTATGTTTACGAATATGCGTGATTTGTGCCCTGATTTTGTCATATCGCTAATTGTAAAAAATGTGATAGAAACTTTTATTTAATGGTAGGTAGGTAGGTACAAATCAATATTTGTCCAGCATATAAAGCAAAAATTTTTTAAAAACCAAATCAAATGAAATTTTAAAGCTGAAAATAACAAGTAGAGACTTCTCCTATACAACACAGAAATTATTCTGGTGATATCTACCAACTACAGTCTAAATCAAAGCTAATTTCTAGCCGATACACAATTTGTAATGTTATTTATAGTATAGAATTCAACATGGGTTTTTTTTTTTTTATATAGTAAGGTAAGTAAGACGTAAGGTGTTAACTATAATTAATAAATATCTCCATATCCCTTTGTAGCTTGAACCTGACGAAATATAGAAATTGAAATTTTCTAATGGAATTATTTTCATTGTTAATTTTTTATCCCACTCATCTAATCTGCGACTGACTACCTTTATTTCTTTGCATTCAAACTGCAATTAATTTTATTCAAGCGATAAACAGAGAAATCCACATTTAATTAGTGTGCAAATTTACGTACTATATAGAGAAGAGGTAAAATGTAAAAATACAATCGAATTGTAAACGTGAAATAGCCATTCACTATGAACTAAACCCAAAGTAGGTTACAGAACTTAATGCGCATGTTACACTGAAAACACCATCAAACTTCTATGACTATATAACGTTAAAAGTATAGTGAAACACTTGAAATTGGTTTGCCTTATCAATAGGAGAATACAAAAAAAAAAAAAAAAAAAAAACATGAAAAATCTGGAACGCAGTATATATACATCATATGTAGGTAGTAGCAGGCGCAGCAGTTGTGTTAGGTTTACTTAGGGAGGGTTCAAAATCATGTCTAGATTACGTAGTGCTCACTTCTTTGGGTTGTTTATTTTATTGACATTGTCCTACATATACCTGGCATTGCTTTTGGAATTTTATCGTTTTATATGAAGATATGTAATTCGCCTGAGTTAATCTATGCACCTACCCATACATACATTTACTACATTCCATTTTTTTAGTTAATAGTTTGGAGTTTACAGTTTGTAAAAAAGGGTACATACATTTAAAATTTTGGTTTTACTGGCGCGATCCGTAATTAAAATTTTTTCATTGGATAGAGAATATATTTTTTTAACAAGTGCTGAAATTCGACCTAAAATTTTACATAAACTCCGAGCCACCGAGAGAAATCATTCCAAAATATAAAATTTCAATAGTCGTGAGATCATGTTGTTTAGGATTAGAGACAAAGCGCACTTGGGACAATTGAGGCTGAAAGTATGGCGACTAAATTTCGCAAACTAATATCTTCTGGTCTATGCATCTTTAGGGTCGATTTTATTAGATCACTTTCCTAGATATTGGTATCGACTGATGAGCAAAGCATTGAAAAATCACATAATCTAATTTACGGAATCTGGTATAGATGGCGCCACAATAGATGTGTACTTTAAAATATCTTTAACAACCACAAAATGAAATTAGCCGACTGAGAAAGAGAGACAATATGTATTCTTGCAAGCCTTTGGGTAGATTTGAGAGTCAAGAGCTACATAGGTATATAGGTATGTTATGTATACCTAGTCCACTTTTGAGCTATAAAATCGATCTTTGGTGTAGGTAGGCACATTAGTTCCTTTGATCAAACTTTGCATAAATGTCATAGCCTTATTGATCATAAGGTAAACTATTTTCTAAAACATTAAATCCATAATCTCTTCATATACATGCATATATGTTATACATATGTATGTATGTATTGCACTCATCTATAAGTCATAGTTTCCTACCCTTATCAGCGACCAAAAAGTGCTACCACAGACAAAACTAAAACTAACCATATTTTCTATATTATACATATAAAATAACCTCAACCAGCTTTATTCCTTTCCTTATAAATTCGGGAAACGATACATTACCAAAAAAATTCACAATAATTTACAAAAACAAATCAGTTGAAAAACTCTCAAACGAACCAGCAAAGATAGCGGTCAAAGCTTTTTCTGACCGTATAAAAGAAATAACAAACAACAAAAATTGTAAAAAAAAAAGTCCAAAAGCGCTAGCATCGTTTTCTCTCTCTATCTATCTTTCAAAAACATCTTTGGATATGGTTTGTATTTGCTCGCATTATTATTAATCTAAATTTCTACATCCATTCATAAATTTTTTCCCAAAAAATATTTTCCTTCTCTACTTTCACTGGCAACACCATTCATAAACTGTGTGGCACGGAATGCTTAATTTGAGAGCATCATCGGCACCACACCATACCATGCAGTAGAGACGGGAAGCTCCATTCATAAAATTCTTCAGCAACAAAAAAAAAACTAAATAAAAACTAAAAAAAAAAAAAAAAATCAACTGACGCCAGCAACTGTAGCTGCTAGCTTATGTACATTGCTGAGCTGCTGCTGCTTCTTGTCACAACTATACTATAACACTACTACTACAAAAGAACACATCGAAAATCAACACTGCTACAAAGAGACCACGTCAGCCTATCTAGACTATGACGAGCAATCTGAAGCGGGGGTCCCACAAAGATTGCCCGGGGAGCCCAGCTCTCCACGAAATTTTTTTCTGGAATGGATGGAGACACAGTGTGGTACTACTACTACCATACAACCCTTGCATCACCATACCTCTAGGTCTAAATAATATTCTACAGCGGGGATGCTCTTACTGCATCATCTTGAGGAGATGCGGTATTTCACTCGTGTACTACACCACCACTAGCCTTCATTATCTCGGATCTTATAATTCTCGTTCCTTTCGCTGAGATTGCTTGGCTCAATATTATGGTGGGCCATGATGGGAAAAAATCACTGGTATTGATGGACCTGTTCTAATTTGATAATTGGCGGTAGTAAGAAGTAAGGAACCAACAGCAGTAAAGATAAAGAAAAAAGAAAGAAATATGATGATGCCAGATCGAATCTCCTGTCCTAATTTGAGCCGAGAAAATCACAATTTGTTATCAATCATTGAGTGGTCCACATATCGATGTAGAAGTATCGTTTCCTTTCTGACCTTTTATAGAAGTCACACTGGCTTTGTTCAAACTCTCTTGTGCTTTCTCTGTGCTCCTCACCCGGAAATTCCAAACTTTTTAAGTTTTTTTGCTTTTCTTTTTTTTACGTGCCGTAAAATCGATGGTGTAACAGCACTCCACTGAGCAATTCTATCAAAGTATACCTCCTCCTATAGGCACTTGTGGATTCATTTTATTCTTTTAGCAGAACTCTTGAATACTTGAGCCAGTAGTTGTCACAGAGTTTTCTTCCTTCCTTGGTTTAACAACAACGTTGACTTAAAGAGCGCGATAGTAGCATTACTCTCGCGGAGTACCTACTTATTTTAGAGCCAACATGCCGGGGCTATTGCAGTTTTGTTGTCCCAATTCCCGTCCAAGTCAGTCGGAATTTCTGAGTTTAAAACATCTTCGCTAAGGAAATTTAACATATTTTTCAAGACCTCCCCCCTCCCACGAGCATTATATCTTATACTCTGCTTTATCTATATCGATTCTCAACTTGTATTCATGTCACCTTACTTACCATAAATACATTCCTCTACACTCGACATATACATACATTAGCTGCAGTTCCCTTCCAGCCAGCATCTCGTGATTAAATTTGATGCTTTCAAATTCTTTAATAAAACTCCTCACCTAACGGTACCATAAATACTTCAAATTCCTTCGTGTGCGTGCTTTTTCTCTTTTTTTTGTGGTTGTTTTTTTTTTTAGTTTCACTTTTCTTTCAACTGCCGTTGTTTTCAGTGTTTGAGCCACCAAACCAAGTTAAACCGTCGTAGCTCGTAGCCAACTGATATCAACGAGAGTTTTGTTTACGTTGCGAAAAATGTTTCTCTAGCTTTCTTGGAAGTTGCCGGCGATGACGTGAACTCTTGGTGTCCATTCCAATTTCGTTTTTACCTCCCCCGGACTCAGATGATAAGTTGGTCGACTGCAATAATGAATACCCTCCTACACACGGAATTTGAGCAAAACAAGAAAATATTTCAACTTTAAGAGATTTTTCAATTTTTGATGGGGAACAACAACGCAAGTACTCATAGGCTAATAAGTTTCCGGAATGGAAGTGAAAACATTAAAATTGTAGCGATAATTCAATTAATTTTCAACATACATAGTTCCCTTTTAAAGCAATACACATATTCCAGCGGTCTTCCAACATTTTGATACCTTTCGGACAACGCTTGGTGCTCAAACCACAGCTATTCTCACTAAGTTTCAAAACACGGTGGATTTTTTGGATGTTTTCTGAAGCTGTAACCTCAATCGGATGTCCCAAACGTCCAGCATCTTCAATGTTCGTACGGTCACGTTTAAATTCATTATACCAATCGCATACAGTTGCTTTCGACGGAGCAGATGTTCCCAAGGTTTTCTTGAGGTTTTAGCTTTTTTTTTAGTTTTTTTTCAATTTTTATTTCACAAAGTAAAAGTAGCGTCAATCAACAGACAACTAACAAAGCAGTACTCCTAATGTAATTATATTTGACAGATGAAGTTTGAAGGAATATATTTGACAACCATATGATTAATTTTTGTATACGGTGCTATTCGATTCCGGAAACTATCAGCCCTTACGGTAATTATACACGTAGCAGAGATTCTATGAAAACATACGCGATATTATTAGGCTCCTTGTTGTATTCTATTATTATATTCTATTCCATTGTATTTCATTTTTGCTTTTTCTATCTTATTTGTTACTATACTGTATATGAAGCTAATATTACCTACATTCTTTTATCTTTTATTAGTTGTTTTGCTACAGTGTAAATCTAACAGTTGGGATCTCAGTCTATACGAAAAACAGATAAATGTTAACATTTTCCCGGTAACCTACGCACCTACAAGACAGAAAATATCAATAATAGGAATTAATATTCATTCCGACAGAATTGACACATATCTAATAACAGCTTATAAATCAATTGAAGAACAAGCTATAGGAATATTCCATTAAGTTTCTAAAAGTGGATCTAAATTATAGCAGACTACTGCCAATTTTTGAACAATAACCAGAAATACTTTTACCTCCGCGGAGGATTGATGTAGGTAATAGGATCTAGAAAGCAATCTGTCCACTACGAGGAAAATTATAACTGGAAAGATTAAGACTGTATTCGATTAAACATTGAGAAGGTAACATTATGTCCTCAGATAAGGATGCTCATGCGTCTATCACACCAATAGTTTGTGGATTACTGTGAAACATATTGGGTACATATATTTTTTTTTCTGTCCCCAGTAGATAACAATCACAAATGGCAAGTGTTGCATCTATACAAAGATCCCCGAAAATACTAAACCTGATAAAGAGTTCTACACAATTGCAGCCTGTCCATTTTCCCAAATAAGTGCGAAAATAGACAACCGAATACGGTACAGAGAATACAATGTATACGATACGAACCCACATTCCACCATTTTGACGTTACTGCGCCCAATAATATAAGGCTGAACTCACTGACTTATAAGTCAGTGGGCTGAACTACAATAGGCGTATACGCAGTCAGTAAAGGTGCGGTAAGAATCGCTGATTCCGTAAGAACGCGATGTGTCAAACAATTAAATTATTACTAAATGATTAGAAGTGCAATGTTAAAATTAAAATGGAATAAAAATGGTAGGTACTGCGAATTAATAGAAAGCACAAATCTTTAATTACATCAACTCCTACCACTTTTTAAAATTGAACACATATCAAATATCAAGATAACAACCCTTAAGGCATGAGATATATCTATTTAGGCTTAAATTATCAATTTTTCGGTAAAAATGAGTCTCGTTCAAAATTTTTACTTCAATTGTGGTCGAGCCTATAGATAAAAGTAAGAAAATCTTTCTCCCAGGGTATATAGAATACAAGATATTCTCACTAAATTTTGACACCGATATTCTCACTAAATTTTGACACCTGTGCAGTGACGTATTTCGTCAACTAAAGTATAGAAAATGGTGGAACGTGTTTCATACAGAGAATACCATGCTCTCTCCTCTGTCAAATTTATTAATATGTATGTCAGAGATTTTCTTACTTTTCTATCAATATTAGTGGGTGAAGTGACGTCAACTGCAATGTGTCAGAATTTAATGAGAATACCTTGTATTATCTGTACCGTCCACCCGAAGGAACTAAAGGAGTAGTAATCAGTAACATGCAAGGGATGGCGCCTTCACATCGAAACCACACATTGAAACCATTCTTGGCTTACAGCTTCTCTACCTCTTTATTCAGATGGAAGTAACGGCTAGAATGCTTGGAAAGAAAAGGCCAGATGATCACACTTCCTCCAGCGTGGGTCATCTCAATATCCTCGAGCAGGTGAACATTAACGACCTAGATGCTTCAACAGATACTATAGCCAAAAGACTTTACTTCGAAAGAGGTTAACAGATAACTATTAATGAAAAAAAAAAAGCCAACTACTAGACAGAGGGCTCCAGATCCCGCGATGGGCCCAAGTCTGGTATTATACTGACGGATCTCGGAAGCATGGCAAAACAGACGTAGAGGTGGTTGGTCTAGAAGAGGAACTATCCATTCCACTTGGCGTCTCTCTCGTTTTTCAGGCAGAAGTCTATGCGATAGAAGTTGGGGCTCAGGAAAGCCTAAACAAGGGCTGCAAAAACTCCCAACATCTACATCTATTTAGACAGCCAAGCTGCGCTCCTAGCTATTTCCTCTCAAGCCTTGAGTCGAAACTAGTGTGGAGCTGCTACTCGGACAACTATGTAACGTTTCAGTTCCTGGACGGTAATGAAAAATCGGACGAACTGGCTAAAACCGGAGCTGACTGTCCGTACCCGACATTTGGCCAACCAAAAAGCCACTGTAGGGGTGAACTGAATAAGTGGGAACACAGGCAAGTGGAAAAAATTCTTCAACCCCTTTCCTCTCAACCAACTTTTATGAACTTAGCAGACAGACACCCAAACTTTGCTAACGCAGATACTGGTCAAATAGTGCAGTGAACAGTGTCGACTGTGTGAAGAGGAATATGAAACCTCGATGCATGTTATATGAGTGTCCAGTGAAGGTCTAAGGCTGCAAATCACTGGAAGGACACTTAACTCTCCAAAAACCCGATTTTGTCTAACCACCTTAGGGGATGGCACAATAGACCAACTCTGGTCGTTGTGTACGCATGGTCCTAGTCGCCCCCTACTCTTAACATTAAATCAGTAACATGACGCAATTCTTTAAGATACATTATCTATACGATCTTTATTCATTGACTTGAATTAGAACTGAACAAAGGAAGATACATTAGAAACCGGAAGTTTAAGAGCTATTAATTCTTTAAACGTAGATAATCGAAATTTGCTACTTAACACTGAAAAAAAGTGACATCTATACACGATACATGAAATCCAGTTCTGTTAAAAACTGGAATAGATATGTAGGCTAGGTAGGTTCCCGTGTTGTTATTGTTTTGTGTTAAGTAAAACTGGATCAGTTCAAGACAGTAATAATTAAAGAAAGCAAGCAAGTGCCTTATGCCCTCCTCTACAGCTTTCCAATAATCGCCTAAAGCCGGAAATAACAAAATTGAAAATTTTTAATATAAAATGCTAAATTCAGCACAAATTTACAATCTAAGTGAAAAAAAAAAATGGGACAATAAAAAAAAACCTTGGTCTCGCTTTTAAAAAATTTCATTCAAGATTTCTGAGGCGCGCGTACAAAGTACATCTCTAGCGCAACTTTAGCAAAACAAGGCAAGACAGACAATGACCAACAGGCAACAGCTTTAATAAAGGCGGGGTACGTACGGTTGGTTTGGTCTTGCCTCACATTGAAATATTTTTTCATAAATATGAGTGCCTCAACAAAAATCATTTTTATCAAGAAAATGCAAAACAACCGACAGTAAATAATAAACAAGTTCACGCAGCTTTCATGCAAATTATAAATGACTAAAAACATATATAGAAGAAATTAAAACTTTTTAACTCACCGATTTCTTGCCATAATTTCTCTTTTGAATTTTTGCATTGCGTTAGAATTGTTTTTTTTTTTTTTAAGTAAATATATATTTATATCAAACGAGATTTCTTTGTAGTTAAAAAAAATTTAAAGAATAAAACTGCGACACTAATTTTTTTTACTTTTAGCTTAACTATCTTAAAAGTTTAAAAAGCACGAATAGCGGTTGATTAACAGAAACTTTTACATTAAAACTTCACAAAAAAAAAGAATAAATAACAATGGAAAACGCTATACGTATGTGCTAAAAACACACAAACAAGCGATTGCTATCAAAAAACACTTTCAATTTTTAATTTTGTTCTAAATTTAATTGTTTTTCCAAATATAATCATATTTTCCTCGACAATAAAACGCCACACTGATGATGAAAGAAGTACAGATAAATCAGTGTGTTACTTTTGCTCTCTCATTTCGAAAAAATTGCAATTTTATATTTCGCTTTTTCAAGTAAACAGCAGCAACAAAACTTTTCTTGTGGCAAAAATACGGTGCAATAAGAAAAAAAAAAACAATTAGGTACGACGGCTATTAGACGCACACATTCACAACTCAACGTCATTCATTCCGCAATGATTTGACTGAGTTGCGGTGGAGATATTTTCTTCGTTTTCTGCGACTTAAAAAAAATGTGCACTGCAAAACGTTCTGCTATGAAGCCGACATATTTTCTTGTTTTTATTATTGTGGGGTAAGTTGCCCGATGTTAATAATGATAATAATGATATTCCCCTATGCACTTCAATTTCAATACACTTTCATCCGCTTCCGGAAAAGAACACCAAATAAAAATTGCAAATTAAAAGAATACAAAAAAAAAACGAATTGTTCCTCAGCCGACCACCAGACAACAGAGCTGTGAGAAGATTAAGTCACTTTTCTTTGATATACACGTATCTCTTCTAAAACCCTACCGCCATCGCACTTAGTACAAAAATTTCGCGCAAAAGTACCACTATTTGAACTGTATGTTTTCAAAATAATGTTAGCTTGCTTTTCACCATTTACTATAAAAGAGAAAAATAAAAACAAACTAAAAGAGAATTTAGCGCGAACGGCGGATATCGAAACCAGCGCTGTACGAACTAAAACTAAACTAAACTGGCCTGGGATAAGCATAAAAAGTCCTCATTGAGAATATAGCGACTGCAAAGCAACAGTAAAGTCAGCCGTAAAACGAAACGACGAGTGTGAAGGAATTGCGAAGTTTTATATTATAAATGTGTATATAAATTTATATTAGTATTAGCCGATTAAATGCATATGTATTCTACATGCTTGATCGGCATACTAATCGGTATATAAAATGTGAACTTTGTGTATGCGTGAATGTTTTCCACGAAAAATGAATCTGCAGTGCACATTCGTGGGAGCATCGTCATCATTATATACTCGCTGGCCTGGCGCTGGCGAGTTATTTCATAATGCACCCGTGCTGTGCTCCACTTTTTGGAACGCGGGCGAAGCAAAGGCGAGACAACCGCGACTTGCGAATAATAATTACCGAACGTGTGTATCGCCTCTCCAAGAAATGCCGTATTTTTATCATTAACTGTGACGTGTAGGTGCAATTATATATTTTGGCCAGGAAAATTACCTAATTCCATAAGCATGCATATAGACTTCAAATAACAATTTTTCGATTGCGGAAGGAAAATGGAAGAATTTGTTTTATTTTCAATCTGGTTCTTAATGCTTGCAAAACAATGGCATAGGTAAAATAAATTCCGCTGCACAAGTAATATCCTCTTATTCGCAAATTGAAATATGTATATATCATTGTGTGCGGTAAGTATAGCTACATTTTCATTCAACTGCATTTTGAGCTTTTTCTTCAAATAAAATATAAATATACCTATATGCTTTAAGCTCGAGACTCGTTTGTGCATGATTAACTACTCACGTTTTCATTATTATTCTTTTACTTGAGAATGCTGTGAATTTTTCTTAAAGGAACTCTTGCATTCTACCCACATAAGTCAGTGATTCTACCACGTTCGATTTTCTTGTGACTGGTAATAAAGGATGGGTATATAAATTTTTTTTGGAAGGAAGTTAAAAGCAGATTATTACTTTTTTGACGGTTCTACAAATGTTCGATTATAAGATAAAAGACTGGGTAGGTATCTATATACCTCATATTTAGTGAAAAAATAGTACATAAAATGTTTGTTAATATTATTTATTATCTTAGACAAGTTGCGAAATAAAAAAAACTTGGCTTGTGCGTGCTTGTGTATCTATTGCATGTCAAGAGCTCTATTGGCTGCAGTATTATGGTCGTCACTAAACTAAAATTAGGTTTTGTGCGATAAAAAAATTATTTGCACGGATGCTTAGTCTTGTGCGATTTCACCTTAACCTCAATGCTGAAGTGTAAATATCACACTAAATCTCCTTGCGACAGTAAACCTAAACAAATTAAGTTAGATGTAGTAGCGTCAACCTTGTGAACATAGAACGTATCTAAAAAGCCGCAATTAGAAGATGGAGCAGGACGTCACAAGTATCGCACGGTATCGTTTTTGTTTCGCGCTTGTGAACATTACCAGGCAATACTGGGACTACAAGAAAGAACAGAAGGAGACTTGTCAAATCATTAAAAAAATGTTTCAAGTAACTGTGTGTCTATGAACTCAAAAACTATTTCTTGGAGAGGTTTTAAAAACTTATTCCTTTTACTCAGTTCCTCAGGTAATATATAAATTGCTTTTTAAATATTTGTTACTCAATACTTATTAATTAATAGAATAAATTGAAAAATTACAAGATTTATGACTCCGATCAATCTCTTCATGGAAAATGGCGGACGTAGTGCTAAAAAAGAGTTTTTAAGACGTAACAGTAAACGATAAGGTAAAATGCTTACCATCAGTACGATTAACTCAAACTGGATGAAGTTTTAAGGACAATGGATCACTGATGGCCTAAGTGTGGCTGATCGTACATGCATATTTCGACAGACGCCACTCTAACCTAACCTAACTAAGGCAAGTTGTTTATTTTATTTTAACAAATTTTTATGAAAAAATACTATTTGTTAGGTTAGGAAGGAAAATTGATAATTTTTTGTAAAAGTTATATTAAAATGCATATTGATTAAATTAATATGAGAAAGTTAGGTTAACAGTTGTTGGACTGAAAAGGTTCCAGATTACCCTAAATGAAAGTTTTTTTTTTTTAATTGTGGGGAGACTGAATTACTAGAGTCAATTATACTGGGCGTTTCTGTCTGCCTGCCTGCTATGTCTCTTAAATCATTGAAAGAGTAACTTTCTAATGAATTTCTTATTTATTTGGCAAACTTTTTTGTGCAGTAACACAACATTTCTACAGATAATATGCCGGTATCCGACATACACCTAAGATCTTATGCTTATAAATACACTTTGAATTTGAATTATGAATATGTACTGCTAAACCTGAATGCATAACTGAAGTTTTCCTTAAAAGTTCTTATTCGTCGCTTAGTTTCATCGTACGTTACTGTAACCAGGTATCCAGAGCTCAAAGAATAAAGCTTTGGGAATTACCCACTGTCTTATAACAATGGACTGAGCGATTTGCTTTTTCATGTGGCACAAAGATTGTGTTTCTGTATATTAGGCGGTTTGAGCACCTTTAAAACGTTTACAACATAAAAAACATGCAAAACTCAACAAATTAGATGAAATTTTACACCCGAAAATCGAATTAAATTAAAGAAATATCTTTCTTGTCTTCATATTTTTACCTGAATCCCGCATATGGGCAACTCTGCCATAGCGCGAAAGAAAAAAAATTTAAAAATTGTGCCATTCTTTCCTATAGGAAAATGACAATATGCTCAGTCTGTTTTCATAAGTCAGTGGAATTACCCTAGCTTAGCTTCTATTGCCGTAGTTGGAGTAGAACAAATCGCTGCTGTGATACCCGAACAAGTAAGACTCTTAGAGTGTCGCTCTATTACATATAAAGATATATTCAGTATGCAATTTGTATCATTTCTTACAAACATATTTATTCCCTAATTTTAGGTTGAGGGTAACAACGTTACCCAACTTAAGGAATTCAAAAGTTGTATCGTCTTTCACAAAGAACTGAAAATTAAATATCTTCCTAAATGAAGATTTTGTATCAATACCAGCAATCTATTAGGATCTTAAATCTCTAAAGCATTTTCTTACATTAACTGTCGTAACTGAGCAACAGCATGATTTGAATTTAAACTTCTGTTAATGCTCTCAAATCCTTCGACAATATAAAATAATGTTATTGCCGCGTGCCGAGTCAATGAACTTTACCTAGTCGGTTATTATTTTTTAAAAAAAAAATATTTCACCTAATTATGCCGGTTGCACAAAGAAGTCGAATATATACATCCATTAGAAATGAACTTTTATATACGTCGTTCAACACCTTGTGTACTTTTATAACGAAAGGTGCAACTGTCCATATGTGCATAAAAAATAAAATAAAACTCGTCCATCTAACTAAAACCATTGTACGGGAATATACCCACCTACCTAAAAATTGCAAGTGGCGCCCTTACGATAAATCCACTTGCTTCACTCCACTTTTATCGTCCAATTCCCGCGCTCGTCGTTTGTCTTTAATACATTTGTAAGTTATTTCTTGTGTGGTGCTTTGCACTTTGTTAGGGGCAGTTTTCACCATCAAAAGATGTTTCCGCTGCTGACTTGCATATCGACGATGCGTATCAACAACATCAGACCAGAAGGGCCAAAAATCCCCAAAAATTGCGCCATTAACCTGGTTGGCCATAAGACTACTGCTATATAATGTACTAAAGGCAGCAGGCACACGACACGATTGAGTGGACGCAAAACGTATATAACACTTGCAGCAACCACATCGCAACCACCACACCACAGATAATAATAAAAAGAAGTCAGGACACTCATGGAAAACAATTTTTTGGAGGACATTGCCCTTTTGATGGCGGACCTAAAAAACGTCAGCATTGCTCGCCGCTAATTAAGAATGGAGGATGCGGGTGAGCGTGCCGACCGATGACTGACTTGATTGCTGCCGAAACAGGACTTAATGCAAAATGTTAAATTAATCGCAGCTCGTACAGTTCTTTGAAATTATTTTGTTTTCAATCTAATAAAACTGCAACGTCTTCAATGCAGGCTAATGCCATAGATGATTAAAATGCTGTTATTTACAGGATGGCACTAGCTCCACTATCATGTTTAAAATGTTATCTTCCATAGAACGCTACATTGAACGACGGATGGAGGATAAAGAATCTGAAATCATGGCAACACCATCAGCAAATCGAAGAAGGTGCGAGCAGTTTTCTTAATATGCCCAAATCGGAATCTTAATTCAAGGTGAACGCAGCAAGCTGATATACATAAATAGGAAAAAGGTAATGCAGCAACAGCATCAGCGGCAAGGTGAGCATGGTCCTATACAGTCGCCTGCTACAGCACCAAGAAGAAGAAGAAGAACAACAACAACACATCCCATGCCTAAGCCAACGAGGAATTCTTAGAACTGACCTGAAAAAGGTGTTTGTTGATGCCTTCGCACACATAAGCGATCGGCCGCACAACTGCATCCTGATTCCGAACAAAATAACATGACCTCGGCTCCTAGGAGCTGGACGCTTACACGCATATACTCTCACTTGAGCACCAGGCTATGCCTTTTCTAACAAGAATTTTAGAGGAAAATGAACAAAAAAGTCGACGTTATTCTGAAGCCAAACCAAGAGATGGTACTCAGGTAACCAACTGTCGACTACCGACTACCTGAATGATGCTGGATGATGTGAGTGGCAGTTTTATGTTGCAGCATACCATGTTTGTGGTATGGTAGCGGATCTATTTTGGTGTTATGAATTCAAAATCTGTGCACAGTGTCAAGCTTGGTTCATGGTGTTGCACTTCTCGATGTTGGTAGGTATAGAAATAATCAGTGCCTCCCTCCTTTTTAATTCTGTACGATACGTGATACTCGATTGGAACCTTCGTTGTCAGGTGCAAAATCGCTAATACATGTAATCATACTCAAATCCGCAAGTCTTATAGATTGGAAGAAGTGGCGCCAAATCTTTTAAACCATTAAAAATGTAACAAAGACGTTGATTTTAGATATGGAAAATCTCAGGATTTGTCGAAACAGAAAAAATTAAAAGGAATAAGATTTGTATTTCTAATGCCGGACTAGTTCCCGTGTTATCGTTGCGAACGTTTAGAAATCGTGATGTTTTCAGCGCCATTTTAAGTTTTTGAAGCAGAAAAATGATTTGATCTTGAAAGTATTTGGTAGTATGGTTCCAAATCATTTTGTTTGATATCATTCGGTGAAAAAATTTCGCGTGAGTATTTGTAAATGCTTATGGTATAAATAGGGTAGTGTAGACTTGTAACGTATTAGACGAATTAGATTCCTCAACAATATTTAATTAGGTTGGATCAATGTTTGGCATCACCAAAGCGGCACGAAATATTTTCATGTAACTTGTACTTACGTTTCTAAATGCTCAGATTCTTGGAGATAGAGATAACGAAACTATGGCATTGGGTGGAATGGCCGTAGAAGGCCGCACTTCCTTGATTTAACGAACAACTACCACCGCTATTTCCAAAAAAAAGGACAATTAGTTTGATTCAGTTCAATTTCGGAGCTCGGCCTGTAGTATAGGAATGGTATGCAGAGAAGGGAAATGAAATGTAGGAAGACTGGCTCAATTAATCGTATTTAGGCTGAAAAAAGCTTTTGGTGATCGAAAATCAAGGCTGCGATGGAGAAAATACTCGAAAGATTGGTCAGTCTTATTTCCACTACACTTTGTGAAACCTTTCCCAGTACAAAGGGAGGTAACCTCATGAGCTACGCGATTATGAAGTCCTCTTGAACGCTTAATGTTACAAAAGAAATAGTCTAATCATTGCGATGATGTCAGATACTTGTTACTGTAAGATTTTTCTTCAGCAGTTAGGAGCGAATGGTAAGAAATATTTTCAGATAAAACCTTATTTGGTTCACAGAAGAATCTAAAACAGAACAGAATGGTCGTGGAGTACAATAAAACTGTATAGGTACTAACTGACATTAGATTTTCATAGTAGTTGCAATCTTCTCCTCGAGGAGAATATGAGAGATTCTTACAAAAACATAAAAACTTTATGTGTGACAATCAACCCGGATTAGCATGATTACTCACATCTTGTTACTAGAATCATTTAAACAAAATCCAATTTATATGGGTCATCTTAATGAAATTGATAGAGCATATCACAGGTAGATAGATGATTGATGAAGCAAGCATTTCCGTGACTGAAATTGATGGATACAGCAAAATTCTGGAATCTTGTAAGTTGAGAATCTGACGGTATTTTGATTAGTATTTTTCATTTTAGTTTTGCACATTAGGAACTTATGTAGCATGATTTTAAAGTCTGCTTAGGCTTAATGAGATTGTAAATTGTTTTCTAAGGTTACAAAAATACGCTCCAAAACAAATACCTTGTTCACATGAAGCGGAGTAGGCTGGATTAAAATAGTCATAGTACCAAGTGTTCACAGTGTTCCATTCTCATTCCAGAGCTCGATAATCCAGTCTACTCCGCTTCATGTGAACAAGGTAAATATTTATTTTATATGTATAGGTGCAGGGTGGAAAAATGTAGTCGCGGCCTATTTGATTCTGATGGTTGAGAAGAAATGGCGCTTACCCGGGAGTCACACGAGAGAGTACAGCTAGCATGCAAGCCTCCCTCTTCCAATGCGATTTTAAACTTGACAGCAGGATGCAGTTCGGTTGATGTCTCATCATCTTGATGCAAGTTCACTTAAAAATGGTATTGAGACATAAGTCTTCCGTATATTGGAAAATTATACCAATAAAGGAAGTAGCAGAATGATAAAAACCCAAGAAAAAATGAAGAGGAAGGTAAATGTTGTAACGGAAATGATCCCAGAAAATCTCATTTTCCCAGTATAAATTTAACAGTTTCTCTCCAGCATTTATTTTCCGACATGCAAGTTCGCTGAAAGCTGAACTGCCAGCATGGCAGTAAAGTATAGTTCACACAAGCGAAGTTACTGTCCCAAGTAGCCTCGTTTTCAGTCCCTCACCTCCTCTTGACATACCCATCAGTTTACTTGCGCCAGTACGAAAACGAGTTCCACTCACTTCAACTTTTTAGCGAAGTGGAACCTGAGAAATAGTCAAATTGAGTGTATTTTCTGCAATTGGTACACGTTTTGAAGTGTGTAGTCATTTATAATATCATCTGGCGTGGAACTTGTGAATTGTGAAGATATTTATTTTTGAGAGAAAATGGTTTCAAGTGAAAAATTACATATTGAAAAGGTCATTAATTGTGCAGCAATGTAATTAATGGCAATTTCGTAGGAAAAATTCTAAGGAAAAAGAAATTGCTAGTACGTTCTTGGCATATTGATTGCTAAGGAATAATATTTTTGGTTACGTAATTATCTTTAAAATTTAAGAAATTTCTTACTGAAAAATAAAAAGCACTCCTTTGTATAACAAATGTGCTGACATTTTACAAGTTCCACACCAGCTGATATTATAAATGACTACCTGAATCAAAACGTGTACCAATTGCAGAAAATACACTCAATTTGACTATTTCTCAGGTTCCACTTCGCTAAAAAGTTGAAGTGAGTGGAACTAGTTTTCGTACTGGCGCAAGTAAACTGATGGGTATGCCAAGAGGAGGTGAGGAATTGAAGACGAGGCTACTTGGGACAGTAACTTTGCTTGTGTGAACTATACTTTAGGATTAACGTGCAAGAAGTATGGCAGTGCAAGTTGCATGCAAGCTGTACTATCTCGTGTAACTCCCGGGTTACTTCCAAGTAGATTCTCTAAATTTCACAGATTGTTCAGGGATATGCACACTATTGTGTACCTGTGCTTAATCAATAGATGTTTAGCATGACTATTGTCAAGAAATATTGTAGATTTAGTTAAAGTAGTAGTAATGGGCGGATATTACTTTTTCACATGACTCAGTGGGTTCGAAGGGATCCATGGGACTTGGATAAATTTTTTAGAAGTCACAATTTCACATAGTAACGCGAATAAATACTAGGTTAACAGTACCGCTGACAAAATTATTTCATTGTGTGCCATTTATTTCATTGTGTGCCAGATTAAGCTAATCTTTATCCTCTCCATACTCTTCAAGTTCCTTTTTTGCTTATAATTAATGGCGTCAACGACCCCTCTTCTTTCCCATCAGTTTTTGTCATTTACGCTTAAAAAAAAGGTTAAAATCACAGATAGATAAATTTGTTGCAAGCCGAATAGTGCGCTTGGCGTAATCGTCTTAATGTGGGGGGTTTTTTTTTCTTCTTTTATGCTATGAACAACATTTTACAACCCACTGTGTGTCTCAAAGCATGGGATTATTCATCGAAAATAAATTTTCGGGGATTAGAAGAAGCGCGCCGCCGAACATCTGCGAGGGGTAATACGCAAGAACATTTCTAGTTCCTAAAATGTGAACTACTAAAGACAGGAATAAAGACCCAAAAAATTCACAAAAGAATCGGAAGAGAGAAATCCAAAAAAAGGACCTTAGCCCATAGTAAAGGAATAGCAATACAACAAGAACACAACAACAACACCGCAGAGTAGCACACAGGCAAAGACATATTATACGTGTAGTTCCGGCGTACCTTCTTGTCGCTATGTGCCCGCTTACCATACCTTCCCTTATATCCCCTTAAAATTTTGGTTTCATTTGGATTTTTTTAAGGCGTTGTATCTT
The DNA here is from genome assembly GCA_963924295.1 of Dioctria rufipes. Classification (NCBI taxonomy): domain Eukaryota; kingdom Metazoa; phylum Arthropoda; class Insecta; order Diptera; family Asilidae; genus Dioctria; species Dioctria rufipes. The sequence goes on from OZ002742.1 coordinate 195,206,684, forward strand.
GCTTTCGTACGAGAGAGTTTTTGTGTGCAGAAAATTTAGGACCTCTCTAATAATGAAACGGAGATACTCACGAAGACACCCTCATCCCCGTAATTTCTGTGCTAAATACGTGTGCACATAAATCATAAACAGAGCGCATTCCATTAGAATTTTAACCCTATGGTAGCGGATATATTAGAGTGCCGGGCTCAAGAAGAGCAAGAGGGAAGGACACAGGAACAGGAAGAACACATATGAACGGCATATATATTTCGTTAGAACGCGGGCTAAGGTGTACACAGTCGGACAAGAATACATGAAAATCGCTTTAAGGACGATGAGAAAATTTACGAAAGCTTTCAAAATTGGGGGAATCAGTTACAGAGCGCCAGGCAAACCTCATCCTCCACTCCTTGCTGGCTGTCATCCTAGGAGGGCACGCAACACATCTTAAGAGGATGCTAAGGAAGTGACATAATCGCGCAATGGATGACCAATACAATCTCAGTATGTGTCTCAATTACAAGAAGTAAAAATGAGGTTATGTCAGATTTAATTTTTTAAGTTCGATTTAACTTTCTTTAATTGCCACGTTTAATAGTGTGGCGCTCTACTGTAAGTAGATTTAATATAAAAAGTGAACGTTGCCATTTTCGGAAGTCTGCAAGTAAAATGTATGGCTTTGTGTAATTTTTTTTTGTGATTCTTTGATAATTTTACATATATAAATTTTATTCGTAAGTATATTAATTTCGTACGTCGTTTAAGTAATAATGTTTTATGTTTGGACGTGAGCTACATATAATAAATATATATAAAAAAAAACAATAGAGGCGAGTCAGTTATCTTTGCCTGCCAACCTTATCTCAATCCCCTCTTACATTTTCTTATAATCTTCAATGAAAATAGCAAGATTTCGTCACTTTTGTTGATTCGCTCATAATGTTGATATTGTTTGCAACATGTTTGTAGAGCCTTTCGATTTTTATTTCATTTTAATAAGTTTAACAAAGGAAAAAAAGACGGGAAACCTGTTCTTTTTTTTTCTATGCATCATCTTTCTGAGCCATATAGGCATTATACAACATAGATAATTCGCAAGGAGGTTTTGCCCCCTACATATGTATATCTATATGATGAAGTTTGCTCTCTTTTTCTTGAGCCAGCCTCGCTATGGTCGCTGATCTTGTTGTATTTATTGTCATTGTTAGATGTCTTTTGTTATCATTTGCCATTGATTATGTAATGCAAATTAGTTGGGCGATGCCCTTTGATTGACAGCGATATTAGCTGCATACATTTATATTTCGTCCCAAAAGGAGAGAGAGATAGAGAGAGAAAGAGAGCGGTCAATATCACACGGGAAAAAATAATTAAGCAATGTGTGACTATCTTGAACAATTGGTTGGAATGCCTTATAAAAATCCATATGCTTTTAAAGTTCGTATTTCTTTAACAAAGTCTATTTCTATTTTGGATCTTTTCTTACCCAATTCTACAATCATCATTTCTCTAGCAAGAGCGATGGGCTCATTCCTGCGGATTTGTAATGTGCAACATATTCCAGCTATATCATAGAAGAGACTTCTTACTTTGCTGGTACAATAGGATCACACTGAAAATCCACCAGTTTTTACAAAATTTACCTTTCTGACGAATAAACTTAAAAAAATCCATTTTCTTATCTCAATATTGGCTATATTAGCACCGCACTGTAATAGTTACTCTCAATATTCAGATTCATCCGTAAGCTGCAGGACTTGCAATCTTGTATTAAAAACTTGCTATTCTTTCAAAAAATTTTGTGATTATTGTCCTTCGGAGATTAACTGTTTGTAGGTCCACCAAGACGACGATGTTTTGTGAAAAGACTCGGTTCTGAGAAATATTGAGTTTTGCACAGACCTTTTTCGTTTTTATTTCATGGTAGGTATGCATGCAATCGGCGAGTTAGATTATTTTACTGGTTGATACCACTATTTGGCGTAATCTGATTCTAGTGTAATTTAATTAATAATTCCATTACAGTTTAGTCAAATTGCCATGTAATCTAATTAAATTGTATTTGATTACATTTCAATCAGATTACTTATGAGAGAATATGTAATCTATCAAATATGTAATCTGGTACAATATAATTAATTACATTGTAATAGATTACTTTGTAGATTACTGAAAAGTAATTATTAACATAATGAAATGAATTGAAAGAAAATAGTATTGTTCTCGTACGAAATTAGTTTTAGGGACTTTTATGAAGAATTTGAATACAAATATTTTAAATATCTAAAATGTAATCACATTAATTAGATTAACATATAGTGGAATTAACATGTTAATTGTAATTGTTAATCGTTAATCAGATTACATTTGGCCCACCACTGGTTGATACCTACTCTGGTGATATCCAACAAGTTTTTATTGAATATTGTACAAAATAAAGGGTTGAAGCGTCATCAAAATTGTCGAGGATAAAGAAGTCAGACAAGCGCAATTGTTTCGGTAGTAAAAAGTTACTGCTGTTACAATGGCTCATTGCTTTTAGCCTCCCATAACAATCTAAACTACTCGATAGTCTCTTTAGAAGGTTTAACATCTCTTGTGACGGATTGTAAGTCAATTCGGTATAGGTCAGTCATGATAATATAACTGAAAACAAAAAACTTGTGAAGCAGTATCACAGAGTAAATATGAATATGATCGTGCCCAGTACGACATTTTTAGTCTAGCATAGATGCCCTGATAGAAGTTTGGCGAAGTATTGTTATTAAGGTCGTCAGCCTATTCGTTGTGTGTTTCCAAAGCACGCTAGCTTTGGCACCAATTACAAATTACTCGACGCAGACGTAAACACATCTTAAAATTCGACAAGTTACTTGATAGGAAGTTTTGCTATGAAATTAATTCATAGAGGATTTGGTCAATATGAAAATGATCGAGTTTGATGCTAAATCCACAGCTCGAGAATTGAGTAAAAAATGCATATATGAGGTTAGCTTAGCTGTTAACTTGGGCATATACGACAGGCAGGAACCAAGACGTACTGATGAGTATACGGTTCCTGCCGATATGAAACGCTCTCTTTTGTAAAGAAATTTCTCTTTCAAAGATTTTTCGATGTAAAAAGAGTTTTTTTTTTTCACTCACTTATTTGATGTCATATAAATTTTCATTGAATTAAAAATTTGGCGTAATGAATTGGATTTGGCTAGTTTATAGATAGGCTCTCTAATATTCTCATAGGGACTATTACTTTCGATTTATTGCACGACTTTCGCAAGGAGGTAGTAGAACGGTGAAATAATATCAGAAGGGCGTTCCGAGCTGTCAAAATCCATTGGTTTTTATTCACGGCGAAACCAGAAAAGAAGTAACTTGTTCATGTCTGTTGTGCTACGAGTTTCGAGTTTATCTATGCCATTTTGAATACATATTATTTTTGTAAGATATACAACTTATGGCGAATATGTATCAACGTTGGCATTGTTCAATATGTCTGAGTATAGACAATAAGTAGCCTTCCGCGGGCTTTAATGTTTTGATTCGATCATTAAATTAATGAAGAGGGATTGTATACGACTATTGCACCTTGTGTACGAAAAGCATTGAAATAAAAGGAATTAGCCGTAATATACTCAGGTAACTGCCGATACTGAACGCTGGGTCAGAATAAGACAAAAAGGACGTAACTGTCCTCCCACCCAGAATGGCGATTGTTGGGTTGTACTTCTCAGACTTTCGGTTATATTCTGTACTATTCACTAGACATAATTTATATCAAATTCAAATCTTCATTAGTAGATAACTACTAACTTTTCTTGGCCAATTAATACTGTCACACTATTTCAATACACCTCAATACCAATGAAGCACACAGCTTGAAGTATCAGATAAGAAAACATCAAGCCCACGAAATAGTCGGTCGGTCAGTAGATGTTCCTTTACGCTGTTGATTCTTTACCTGAAATTCTTGGCGTGTATAGCGCGCCTAAGTATATATATATATAAATACTGATGCCTGGGAAACTACCTATAAAACCAAAATAGTCATCACAGAAAAAGGAAACAAATAGACCAGAGAGACCCAATTTTTGGCCTCATTTAACATTTTGTACCGTTTCTCGTCGTAGCTTATTTTCTTCGTAGTTTTTATTTTTATTGCCGCCTTCGTTCTACCACTGCAGTTCTTTTGCTGCTTGCCGGACCTGTGGTGGGACGATGGTATTTCTCAGACCCTGAGGCTCATATTATTATCGTTTGTGGCGGCAAAAATGAATGAAATTCATTTCCTGGAAGGCTCACTAAATTGAGCACGTAGAGCGAGAGAGAGAAGCCAAGAAAAAAATCAGAACAAACAGAACACAAAAAATGGAATTTGGGTTTGATTTGGTTTTAGTTTAAAGCCTGGTTTTATGGTGAAGAAGACAAACAGACGAACAAAAGAGAAAAAAAATAACATTAAAATTCCAGGGATGAAGGAAACAATAAAAAAATATCTGTTTTGAGGGCGATAAACGTGGAAACCACGCTCAGTACAAAATAATGTTGGTATGTATATAATAGGTACATATGAATATGATGGGTGGTGATCTACATAATATATTTGAGGAATTGCAACAGGTTAAGGAATAAAATTTCCTCAATTAAATATGTCTTGCCTCATTAAATATAAGACATTTTCTTAGGTTTGCAAAAGTTGTAGGCTTTAAATCAGATATTACTCATTACCCTCGAGGGAGTCAAATGACTGATCAACTTTGATGGTTCAACAATCGAGTGAGGAAAATAGAAAAACAATTAATGCGTGAGAAGTTTGTTCTACTCATTCAGACTGAGAGCTTATTGCGAATATGCACGATATTCTCCAAAGATTAATTGATCCGCTTTAACACGATTCTTAACAGTGTCCTAAATGTGAACACAGGCAGTCCACTTTAAACAACTGAGATTACGAGATCTAACTCTCCAATCGAATATAGTTTTTATATACGGATCCGAGGCGACAAGTGTTATATACAGTTTCCTTCAGTCTGTTTTTATAGTGAATTCTTTTCTGCCATTCGGTGTTAACACTGCCACCAAATCTGCCATTCTCGTGAAGAAAAGTGCCGGAAAATAACAGATTCGGTGGCGGTGGTAAGACAGAGTCTCAGAAAAGAATTTATTATTAGATGAAAGTCTTTTTTCACGCTATTCGAAAGAAATATCATCCTCGGTCAGACCTCTTGCGTAAGCTTGGAGCGCAAGCGCCCTAGTGATAGTGAGTATTCAAATAAAAGATGTTTTTTTTTATACTTGATATCTTGGATGCTTCCAAATTTCGCCAGGATCTCTACAGTAGTCCTCCTCGAAGGCAATTACGAGAATGTGTAAATAAAGATATGGAAATAGGCCTTTGAATGTAGAAAAACATTGAAAGAGACGCTTGAATTTTGGAAGAGGCTTTTGAATTTTTAAAGAGGCTTTCGACTGTTAAAAGAGCCTTTCGGGTGTTAATATTGCTGATTGGAGTAATTTCGTCTGGAACTGTATTTGTAAGAGTTAACTCCATGTGAAGAGTCTTACGAAGATATATATGTGCACATAGCAGATAGTATGTAGTGTACCTAACTAGAGGACAAAAATTTAGAATATAGGAGAACGAGGAAAACGATAGTGGTTAAGGTATGCGAGCTAGAATTAGAAACCTGAATTTTAATAGTCTCAAGCGCATGTGACAAGCCAAATAGACATGCATAAGCCTTCCCAATCGAATTGGAGACATCAGCTCTACACTCAAACTATTAAAGGAGGTAACATCATTCGTAAGTTCCCTATATTGACAGACATAGTGATAGACTTTGTCGGATTAAGTATTTATATAATTTCATTTGGCCCATTTGTTAATTGTATTTAAGTTTTCATTGATTGTAAGCAACCATTGATTGGTCAACTAAAAAAAAAGTTGATTGATTCATTTTTCGTGAACCTAAATCATTTATATATAAGGTACATGCATATATAAAGAGAAGAGTAGCGGTACAATAATAGAACCCAGAGGTATTCTACGGTTGAAATTAGAACTGTTAGTCTATTGTAGTAGATCGATTATGGTGGCATAGCTAGAGCTAGACCTTGAAATTTGTAGTAAAGGTGACATTTAAAAAAATCTACGTAGCTTATATAAAAGTCGGACACACCTTGTTGAAGTCAAACGAAGATCATAATAGGTATTAAATTTCTATCGACTCTGTTAAGTAAGGTTAGATAATTCACTTACAGAAAAGCTGATTCTAAAGGCTTTGTAGTGGTTTAAAACCTATATATTTACTAGGAAGGTAGCATACGTTCTGGCTTTAAATAAATGACGATTTGAACTACATACCTGAATTATATTGAAGGGAGAATAAAATATGTGGGGGAACTATAGTATAAAAAAAAAATTGTATAGATTTTTTTTATAACTGCTTTTTTGTGATATACTAATAGTTTCCTTCATGACCACGTTTTGTCTTAATTCCAAAAAAATGTGTACTGTTAAAAATAATAACTGGCATAGTTCTAGAAGCCCCCCCCCCCACACTGTGTTTAAATCGACTGTGTTTACCGATAAATGTTTTATTTTTATCATAGATATTTCGTTTTCCTCTATCCTTGTCTAACAATATAATAAATTTTGTAGAAATTGCCAACTTAATAAATTCCTTCCCAAATCGATAAATCAAATCTGTCATGTAATCATTTTATTTATTTACAAATTATCAGTTTATTTTGTTTTCTTAACACGAAAAGTTAATTTTAAGAAATGTTTAAAGAAAAAACGTAAAACCGAAACACTTTCTTTAATTCATAACCGAGAAATCGGAGTGAAGTTGAAAGAAATTGAATTTTGTTTAGATTTTTTTTTTTTTGTTGCAAACATTATCTTACATTGCACTGCATTATCTACATAATTATAGTATCTACTGTCAAAATTCAACGTTGCCTCTCAAAGAGCAAAATCTATATAAATTCTGAGAACTGAATGTATTTTCGTACATAGATAGGTTCAAAAAGGCGGGAAATTTCAAATTACCAAAATAAAAAAATTAATGAAAAATAAAAATGATTCCACAAAAGCTTGAATTTCAAAAAACAGAAGAAGAGAGGAGGAGGAGGAGGAGGAGGCGGCGGCGGAGACAGGGCAAAAAAAATGATAGTAAAAATGTTTACGATTTGACACAAATAATACAAAACCAAATAAGAAAAAAAAAATATTTTTTTTTCATAATCACCTTGGCGAAGGACCAGGCACAGCTGCAGCTCCCGCCGATGTAGACGGGACATCTCCTCCACCTCGTGTTGTAGGAGGATCAAAAATTTGTTCACGATCCTCCTTGGATAGCTCAAGCTCCGCAAATTCTGATGCCGACATTTTGACACACCAACAATTTTATACTTCGCTTTATTATAATAATTATTATTATAATTATTTCTTTTTATTATTATTTTCCAAAGCTAAAGCAGCAATCGCGCAGTCACTTGTTTTTTGTTGTTGTTGTAGAAATTAAAAACAAAAACAATTTTTTATTTATTTTTTTTTTAATTATTTTCTAAGAGTCGTACCATTAGCAGTAACACCTAACTAAATTTAAACTTTGTGTAAAAAATATTAAAAACATATAAAAAAAAATCACTAACAAGGCAAAATATATGTACAGCACACGTTTGATAACTTTTTAAACTTTAATTTTTGGACGATTTTTCTTGTTTTTTTTTTATTATTTTTATATTTTATATTTTACATTAAAAAAAATTTTTTTTTTCTTAAATTATTTATCCAATTTTGGAACATTCACTTTTGTGCAAATTTCTTTTTGTTTTTTCTATTTTTTTGCTTGCTTTTTTTTACTCTCTTTTTAAAATAACTCCGTCGTGTTTTTCCTTTTTTTTTTGATAAAATGGTGTTGAAGAATTGTATTGAAGAGTTGTTTATGATGCGCGCTCATTCACATGTGAAAAGTGGGAGGTAGGGGGAAGAGAGTTCGAAAAACTTCAAAGCTCCTCAGCCACACAATATAATGTATAGTGTAGAAGTAGAAGAAAGCTTCTTTTTTTTTGTTACTTTCCTACGATATGATGATTATATGATGATGCTGTTGTTGCTTGCTCTCGGTGGTGGCAGCAAGCACCGCGACTCTATAACAAAACAAAATACACCGACGGCGTATATTTATTATATATATATATAGCGTCGCGAAACACACAATGAAGGCAAATTAGATTTTACGACTTTTTTTTTTCTTTCGTATAGATAGACACACGATTATTAAATCTATATGGGGGCCTATAATATACTGTACAAGTGTAAAATGAAATGAAATTCTGTATTCGTTTTTCTCTCTAGACAAAAAAAAAAATATATATATATAATATTATAGCGCAGCACTCACACACGTCGTCGTAATCGAGATTTTCCTCACGAGAACCCGCAAAAAATCAATCAATCACACTGCGCGCTTAAAGACTCTCGAATTTTCAATCAATCCTTTTTTTAGTGAATTTCTTCTTATACTTTCCGTGTTTATATTTTCGAAAAAAAAAAATTATTATTTTTTGACTCGGTTATAAACAATTGCGCGCGATTGGTGGTAGAAATCAGGGCTTTACGAAGCGAAAGGGGAAGGTGGTAGTTAATACGGTGATTTTTGATACGAGTCGGAAAAGAAATTTTTTTTCTTCTTTTTTTTTTTTTTTGAACTTAGGAAAAAATGACACTTTTGTAGGAAAAATTTCTTCCTCCAACGAACAAACAACGAACGGGGATCAAAACGAAAAGAGAAACGAAAAAAAAAAACTGGAAAGTAATACTACAAAATTTGAGAAAAAATTTTACGGTGCCGCGGAGAGGCACAGCGCACGTTGCTCTCTGTTGGAACTTTTAACACTAAACCAATGGGCCAAACACAAAATGCGATGAGGCCGGCAATCGAATCGGCACGGCATTCTGATTCTCCTCTGGTATTTTTCTCTGTGCTGCTGCTGGGCTGCCGAAATTTTCTTACCTCGACATTCCCGTTGTAGTAGAGGAGCCGCTAGGAGAGCTGTACTGTGTATACTATGTTTGTGGTATAGAGTAGTTCCCTGTTTTGTAAAGTGTAGTCCGTGATCGTCATTCAAATTCGGATACGGATGTCTTATAAAAAGCGCACATATAAAATAGTACTGTGTGCAGGTATAGATACGAGCGAACGCAGTTTCCGCCAGTGTATATGTAAGAATATACTCTGTGACTGCGAACAACGATATGTAATTGAAAATCGCGTGTGATCATCAGTAGAAGAGTAGAGCCGGCCTGGCTTGTAAAAGCTTGCGAGTACGATGCACGATCGGTTCATATCAACTTTATTGCGGCAGACCAAGAGCAGCGGCGTAGCCGGCACAGATTTTATACTTATACCTACTAACTTTAATTTAGTAAGAAACAGTTTTTTTTTTATTACGACTGCACTACGATAAAATACAACACACCTAACTATAAGGGAGAACACAACGCGATGATCTTGCATGCTCCTCGAACTCTGATCTTGAATCGGCCGGGGCGGTGAAGCTCTGCAATCGAATTAATGGGAGACTTGGTAATAAATAAACCCTTGATGGGTGATCTTACGCTGGTGAAATTAGCTGCGTGCGCAGCTCTACATAGATTAACTATGGTAGGTTTATAACTATAGTAGAGGAGTGAATTGGAGTGAATAGAGTTTATATCTACTAAACCAGTGGTAGTCCATACTTCTTTTTTGTAATTGAAATGTACATATATGTCGAAAGTTTCCTTTAGATTTGGTCCATTGCTTTAAGAGGCGGTGAACCGATTCTATTCCGTCACAAGAGATCTACAGTTTACACCCTACTTGTTAACTTTATATTATAAAGGCATATGTATACGTACTCGCTAGTCTAGTCTAGAAAAGCTTTAATGGTGTTACCTATACATTCGTGATTGAATGAATATCACAGTTGGGCTGCGCGCAATACTAAAAGTATCATTTTTATAGGCAAGAAAGACATTGTAGCTTCACTGATGATCATGAGGAAAATATTTTATTTAGAGAAAAACTTTCATTCAAATTTTTACACAACTTGCATATGCCACATATTGATTGATATCCATTGAAACAGATCATCACCACGATAACTATAAGGTGGCGGGCTAATTTTTTTTTAGATGCAAGCGTAAGGTATTTTGTGAAGAAACCTTCCCTGCCATTATGGACGAATTGTGAAGAAAATTCGGCAGCGCGGTGACAGTGATTTTCTGCAGCTTTTTTTGGCACACTGTCACACTATCTTTCTTAAGGTCGAAGTAAACAGCACGTGGTATAAACGTGTAATCGAATGGTCAGAAGTATTTGGTTTTTTTCTTCTGTATGTATGAAGCAAAGCAAGGTATGCAAATGAAGCAAACATGGGTTTCTTAAAGTGATTCTTTTGAAGAACGTGCATGGTAAGATTATAGTGCCGAGTTTATTCACGCAACGTGTGTCCGGATCACCTACATAGGTATATATATATATATATATATATATAAAAAAAACTACAAATTTTCTCAATCTCCGATTGTTTTGGGATTTTCAGGGATTTCAACCTCTTTCTAAAACTCAAAAAAATCTTCACGTGATTTTAATCGAACGAAAACATCTTAGCATAGAATATATTATCATCATGAGAGAGCGGATTAGTAAGTTCTGTTGAAACAATTTCCAATAAATGGTTCCACAAGACGACCAAGGCAGAGTTCGACGGAGGACGATGTAAGAATATGTTTTTGTGCATTTACTTGTGCCTTAGTAAAACGTAATTAATTTTTCAGAAAAGAAAAACACGTAGAAAGATTAAGAACAAATCAAAACATACAAAAGAAATTCTTACAAATGGCAATGGCGACTACCTACCAACTATATATATATAGAATGAAAATAGAAAAAGGATATTATCCATATTGATACTGCTTTCACATGTTCTGAAAACGAACAAGTTAGCAAACTAAATTTAAGTTTACCGCTTCTCTATGCCAATGATTAAAATTAAACAAACAGTGAATAACTAAAACGGACATTACGATAACGATCGACAAAATTGTACATTAAATTTTAGTTTTTTAAATTCTCATGTTGTCGAACTATCGAACTAGACAGAAAATATCATTTCATGTAGGATATATATAGCTAAAAATTTTGATCAATATCAGGGTCGGCAAAATTTTTCACAGATAATTAGCGCTTTTACAATCGGGAGGCATTTTATGCTTATCATGGAATCTCTTTGCCTAAAACTTGTATGTACAGCGATAATTACTATATACAGCTAAACTGTAACTAGTCCTCCGACTACGCACATTTTAAGCTTGATAAATTATTGGTGGACCTGAATCATTTAAATTTGCTAACTTAAACTATATTTCCACGTCTGCATTTTTATAGTTTTCACTTCTCAGCAAAAATATTATTTCTACAAAAATCTTTTGCCGCGCGAATGTGCACCGTCTTTGTTTGCATTTGTTTCCATATTTGCTGGTATGCGTGGTGTTGTGTGTGTGTGTGTGTGTGTAATATCTAAGAGCTGAACTAGAAAAACTTTTAAAACTAACAAAAGAGCCTGTCTTCTGTAAGAAAACTTACCCGGTAAAGTAAACCAAAGCAAAGTCTCTCACCAACAACACAGAAACCTGATTTATAAAGGGTTGACAACACACAGCAGCAAGGGGAGGTGGTATAAGCGGAGGGAGCAAATTCGGATCCTTTTTTTCTCTCTCTCTCTTGATTCCTTCTTTCTAATCCCTTTTTTTTACGTTCAAACTATTTCGGCTCTGCTTTTTTCCGTGTCAGATAGTTACCGACAAAACGTTTTTTTTTTTTTTCCTAGCGGATGTAGGCAAATGCTATTATCCATGAAGGATGGCAATGAGTGAACGCAAAATTTTTGATTTATTCTAAACACACAAGGAGTGCCAAACTAAATGTGCGAACTGCACGCATATAAAATTAGAATTTTTATAAGGCGCGTGCAAAAAAAAAAAAAAAAAAAAGGATTTGATGCAGTGGTGTGGTAAAAAAGAAATTTTAAAGAAATGTACTTAAACGCGCCATATTTTTGGTACATTGTGTTGACAGCCTTAACAAAGAACAATAGTTGTGTACTGGACGGGTCTACTAACCTATAACTTACCCCCCGCGCAGGAAAAACGTATGGTTTATAGTTGAAAGTAGCTTTGAGGTGGAATAAAATTTTCGTATTACAATCAAAACAGTAATACCTAGCATCTTTCGCTCTGTTTATCTGTCCAATTATGTAGAACTCAAATCAAAATTTTATCCTTTTCTAAATTAAAAAAAAATAAAAATAAACCTTGCAACGTCATAACAATGCGGCATGCCGCGCCATTGCGTTCCTGAATCTAAAAGAATTTTCCTAGAATTTCCCTTAATTCCATATGGCTCTAAACGGTGTCAATTAGCCTCTTGTTGGCAAATGACGGTAGTGGAAGTGAAGTGTTCCCCTTCAGTTGACTGCACTAATTCTTCGGTCTCCCCACATTGTTGTTGTTTTTTTTTTTTTTAATTTTAGACTTGGTTAGTTAGTAGTACCCATATATACCTATACATAAATACCGCCATATATGTAAAAAGTGTCGCCTATTCTTAATGCTGCGCTCCCTTCAAAAATCGTTCAATCCTAAATCCAATGCTGTCGCGTCGTAAGAATGCGATCACGTGGATAAACTTAAAGAGGGGAGGAAGGGGAGCGCAAATCACACATGACACTAAAAAGTCTCCGGAAATATCTTCCAGAAAATATTTATTTAGATGCATCTAAGGATGCTGACACGGATCTTGATGGTACTGAAAATAGCTCCTCTTCCGAGTTATATCTCTTACTCTAAGAAGGTTATATTAGGAAGAGATACGGTACGGTGAGAGTGGAGCGGTATTTTAAGGCGCATTCGAGTGCGGAAGTTATTTGTGCCAAGGGAGTGTAGATAATACCCCCCGTAAAAGTCATAGTTTGCTTTTTTTTCTTTTTAGTTTTTACTTTTTATTTTTGTTTCTGTTACTTGATGAGATGCACGCGAGCTGTATTCTTCTAAGTATATTAGGATAGAATTTTTGTTTTCGAGTAGGTAAACTTCGTTTTTAACCATCTTATCGAAGAGTGCCATATGTAGGTGTCCCTTGAAAAAAGAATGTTCACCTACCTAGTTTTGTGGTTCTGTTCGTGGAGATATCGATAAAAATCGCGTTCTATTCTGGCCAGTCGGCTTAAATCCCAATTCATTATCTCAGGGCAATTTTCATTGCGAATGTATGATATTAAATTGATAATATCATAAAAATAAAAGTACCTACCTCATTTGTATTGTTACAGGAAGAGCTACGGTTAATCTTACATTCCTTTACCAATTAATTGTAACAAAATGTAGGCATTGACATCAGTTAGATTTTTCGAGTAGATTGCTATCTCCTTATTTTCTGTACGAAATACATAGTAATAGCCTGGTGGATTAGGATGTGTTCATATTCATATGTACATATGTATGTCGTATTTCAACACCAGGCTAGCTCCAGAGCTATCCTTCGATTTACTGATGCAGAATGTGTGATTTTTATTGTCCTATAGCTGAAATTGTCGCCTTGAAATATCTTGGTAGTTGATAGTTTTACGGAGGGGATGACTGAGGAGTGTCGGATGAAAATAAGCTCCCAAATCTGTATGTACAGTATATCGTTTACTTGATAACGCTATATGTGCCGTGTCATCTCATACAACTCTTTCGTGCATCATTATTGCTGCGTTCCTTTTCTCGTTCGGAATGAATCTGTATGAATCGACAGAAGGATGTCATAATTTAATTCTGTGATCATAGAAAAGGAACGAAACAGAACCATTTCAAGTGTTTGACATTTCTTCCATTTGATAAAAGCAAGTATAATTTCGTAAAAATTTTTGTTTATGAAAAATAAAGCCATTTTCCAATAAAGACAACTTAAACTCAACTATTACCACCTCGTCCAAATTGTAAACAACACATTCATGAATATAAATTAAAATCGTTCTGCTTGAATCCAGGAAAAACTCAGGTGCATTCAGAACGATTAGGAGTCGGAAAAAAGCGATGACAGATTGAAACTAAATCGTTCGGTCCGAGAAAAAGAACGACATGGGTTGAAAAAATTCATTCTGAACGAGAAAAGGAACGCAGCATGAGATATTTCTTCGTTACACTTTCATCCTTTTCAAGTACATTTTCATGTTTGAACAAATGGCACTTATAGCATTTCTTAGAAGCTTGTACTTTAAACACATCTTATCAATATTTCGTTGCAAAAGAATTATTATTTTTTCATTCCCTAATATATATTTTTTCTATCTGAATCTATGAATCGTTGTGAAAACTAAAAATCTTTTAAATTTATTCCTTTCGAATTCATTTCCTAACTCCGATTGAGAGCCTCAGAGACTTTGTGTTCCCGTTGTTTTTGGCAAAATCCTTAATACAGATAACCGTTTATTATCATATGTGTACAGTAATAGTTCTAGTAGAAAGTATATACCCAGTAATATTCGTAACTATTTTCATGTACACAGTTTCGACCCGGTAACTTAACTGCGACCAGATTGTTATGAATTGTTTTAATTTTCGACAAAACGTTTTCGTAACATTGCAATCTAAGAATTGCAGCGTAGATTAGCAATTAAATTGTTTTAATTCATTACAATCAGCTCGTTACAATACATAGGATAATTAATTCCAGTTAATATTGTAGAAACATTGCATATGAATTTCTCAGTACTGTTTTATCATGTGACGTGATAGATAATATCATATTTTTCCTTCGCAATCCGGAAAAGCGTTAAGAAATTTTTAAAATTACCTATGTATGTATGTTAGCACGGCTAAATGAACGAAACATTGGTGAGGTATTCTGTGATCAATCGAAGCTCAAATTTACACAAGTGCTGTGGAGCAACTAAATCAACGAAACATTGTGCGTCTATTGTAATTAAAAAAAAAATGTAATCTTTGCTGCTTCCATAAGTTATGTTTATAACTACCATCTGTTAGATATTTCTATCAAATAAATTCTTTATATTACATAGTCAATCCTCCCAGTTAAAGAGAGAAGTGCTTACGCTTAGTAACCCTTGTCCTTGGGATGTTCTCACTTTCACTCACTAGTCCAAGGAACTGTTTGTAACATCATCACCTTGTGAAGGACGAAATAAGCAATCGTCTAGTCCACCAATTACTGGTAGTAGTTCACCAACCTCGCACTAATGCTAATGCACCAATAATGGCAATGACATCGAAAATGTAAAAAATCATGCGCATGCATCCAAATAATGCAACCAATCCACAAGTGTATCACCCATCTATTTCCTTCCAATATAGAAAAAAAAAACGGTAATGCAACCCTGTTGGTTACTACTAATACTTATTCCTTCCCTCCCCCCATGAATTCAACCCAAACCCACCGACTTGATGCATTTCTCTCCTTTCTGCCTGTTGCCTTTTCAAATGCAAATTGCAAAATTGCATAGTCGCTTTGTGACACGTGAACGAAATCTGCTGCACCTTATTCTGCATAAAATGTGCGCATGTGCATTCGATTGTAGTTTTTTCTTGTTTTTTGCTTTGTCAGCAACAAGGATGCATTACATTGGACCAAACAAACTGCAACTGGTGAATGGTAGTAGTGGTGGTTGCATCATGCGCTGTGATGATGCATTTTATTCACCTAACAGACACACAATTACATGGCGCTTCTTTGATCCCTATTCCCCCTTCTTTCACTTTCCATTATGGAGAGTGGACTCGTGCCAAAAATGCAGTTGCATTTCAGATAGTGGGTGATTAAAACATTCATAGTCGGAGCCTGCCCCTTCTTACCTTCATCATTTTGCTTGCACTTTTCATCGCCTTTATTGTACTCTGTGCAGTGCTGCGCAGCATGTTACTAGTGACAGTGGCTATCGGGACAAGAATGCAACTTGTTGATGTGCCTTCTTCTCAATTATGGTCTCAGATTACCCTTATTTTCCCTTTTGACTTTTTGTTGTAATCTCAACAGCATCTTCTGGATACAATGGAAATTAGCAAACCATGGGCTTTATGCAGAGAGATGCAGTAGATTTTTAGTTGTTTGTTTTCTTCTTCTCTCTATTGCATGTATACTTTGATGGTTTCCCCTTTTTTGCAGTGATTGTTCGTATTTCTTGAGAGCTTACTGATGAACAACCCTTTCAATTTGGCTACGTATATTCGTTCAGAGCCATTGTAATGACCAGAGTTACAAAAATAAAAAAAAATAAATAAATAAAAAAAATTGATAAATAAAAAATACACAATCAAAAGCGGTACAAATTTTTTCATTGTTTGGACGAATCTGACCTTTATATCACGAGGCGGCGCTTCAAAACCGTTAAGTCATCGACCACAATATCATATCATAGAGAGAATACAGTCAATGCATTATAGTCTCGATTATAATATAATATATATAATATAATAAGTCGAGGTAATATTTAATTTGAGTATTAATAACTATATCTTTGGCAGTATAGTATGTAAATATGTATGTGAGAAACGTAAAAAGCAAAGATGTGCTTGATTCTAATGGTATGTCATAGATTCTTGAATGGACCTATCTTGTTTTTGCATTCCCTATCAGTTTTACACTTTTTTCTCAAGCAGATTGCGTCTACACACACTTTACATTTGAGTATATCGAACGAAATAACTATACTGTACTGTCCTATTGGGTCACTATCCCAGTATCATGAGGTTACAAAGATTCTGCTAGTGATAATTCGTCTGAAGTTTATAATTATGTTTGCTTCATTATTTGACAATGCGCTTGCCTTGTCAAATTTCCAACCGCAAAATTAAAAATTTCTGTCATATGTACGAATCTCATAACCTTTCACTCACTATCCCTACAATTGCACAAGAGGGATATACTTGTTCATATTAATGGGCTTCCAAATGATTTCCCTTCGGCCTTCCTTAAGTCATGCTGCCTTGTCCTGGTAGCTACGCTAAAATTATTTCCCAAAAATCGCTCGATAGTGGTTGTTTCCCTCAGCTGTGGGAGCACTCTTTTATCATACTTTAATAAAAAAAAAAAAAGTGGTAAAAGTGAAATTTCTAACTATAGGCCTATTGCAAAATTGTGTTGCATGTGGAAATTATTCTCATCTATTATTTTGCTGTAAGAATTTGCTCTCTTCAAACTAACATGGGTTTATTTCGGGAAGATCTACGACCACTAGCTTGCTCGAATTTGTCTCCGATACCATTGGCGGATTTCCAAAAGGCTACCAGACAGATTGTATTTATACAGACTTCAGTAAAGCGTTCGAGAACTTATCTCATTCCGTGATACTGTTTAAACTGGAAAAGTGTGGGTTTCCTCTTAACATTTCTAAAATGGGAGAGTCTTATTTAGATAAATAGAACATAAATTTTCGCCATTTCATCGCTAGAGTCTTTAAGGCTTCGTCTGGCGTACTTTAAGGGAGTCACTTGGCCCGTGGTTCTTTATTCGATCTATTGACATCATTGTCTCTGATGTGAGGCACTGCAATCTTGATTTAGGCTGACGACGTTAAGCGCTCAGATTAACAGGTATAGGGTGACCTTTACAAATTTTACTTTTGCGATGCACACATCGAGTCTGTTCAGCGGAACTTCCACGCTTCGCTCTTAGGCACCTACCATGAAATAATTTATTGATTCTTCCACCTTATGAGGATCGCTCGAATCTTTTAAATATGTACTCTCTTGATAAACGTCGTATAGTTGCCGATGTAATATTTGTTCATCTATACTTAAACGCGAATGTTGACTCTCCGCTGCCACTTACCTACTTGAATCTCTTTCCGTGATAGTGAGCACAAGAGAAGGTTACCTCCGTTGCATATTAACTACGCAAAGTCTCACTTTAGCATGTATACGAACTCATTAATTGCATGTGCATTGCTGTTAATATTAAGGCTGAGCATTTTGTCGGTGACATTTTAAAAAAAACTGTCGCATTGCATGCCATTTCATCCAGTGTTTGGTTTAGTTTAACATACTAATACTAATACCGACTAATACGCTAGGCAAGCGGGGCAAAATCAATGACCATTCGTTGGTTATTGAATTTTTCAAAAATCGCTTTACCTTTGAATTTTAAGTATTTAAAATCTGCTGTCGATTACATATAAAAATTGACAGCACTTTCGTTTTAATTCTTAAAATCTTGGGTAACTTGATTTTTGAAAAAATCCATTACGAATGAATGATCATTGATTTTACCGTCTGCCTAGGGTATTAGTGATGAAAAGTATGTATTGTTGACCGTTTATTTATTAAACACTACCCTAGTAGAAATTGCTCACAGTTTTACCATGTCTCCTGCCCCGCAAGGGGCAGTTATTAAGTAAACCAATACTAATTAAGTCCCGATGAGCCGTCTGATGAGCATTAATTAAATCTTTTCGAAGGGCTCATTGGATATCATGAAACTGCTCCCTATATACTAAACCAGCAATAAATAAATATTTATTCTTATCATCACCGTGTCAGATGACATTTCTAGGAAAATTTGAATTGATTTTTGTGACTTATTTATTTAAAATTTTAAATTATTTATTTTAAATAAATTTTTTGATGTTTTCCCCGAAAAGACTATCGCCCATATGCTGAACAAGACGTTATGCCAAAATCCTTACGCTTCAGCGTCTCAGAGTTTGATTTCCAACCAGAGTTTGAATTCGGAAAATTATATGAAATCAATCGTAAAATCAGATTCTCATTTATGACATGCTCATTAATAAGCTCATCGTGACATTTATTGCTATGCTCATTAATAAACTCATCGCGACACTTATTGACATGCTCATAAGCTCATCGTGAAACTCCTTGTGTACTCATCGAAGTGCTCATCTAATACCCTGGCCAGACGGATAAAATCAATGATCATTCATTCGTAATTGATTTTGATTTTCAAAAATCCAGTTACCCAAGGTTTTGTTGATTAAAACGAAAGTTCTGACAATTTTTGTAAGTAATTGACAACACATTTTTAATAATTAGAATTAAAATTCAATGATAAGTCGAATTTTGAAAAAACTCAATTACGAACGAATAATCATTGATTTTGCCTGTCTGCCTGGGGTATAATATTGTAAAATGTACAAATGAGAGGCACAGCATACATTTCTAAATAAGTGAAAGAGATGCAATTCTCATGCACACTATCTGTGAATAAGTAAATAAATGAGTTTTTCCCGGTTTTAATTCAAACACGAATAAATTTCATTAGTACGTTCATCTGATTGCTCATGAGGAGTTTATTGACGAGCTCATCATGATATGTCTACCTGGGTAAAGTAAACTTGTATTAAGCTGGTTCTGATAGTCATATACATATATGTGTGTATTTAGCTTACCTACTAAGATCGATACCGAACCATTATAAAATTAACAGTGTGCCTTAAGTTTCTCACATTAGTTCGTATGCCATATATTTGATTTTTAGAGTCATATATGGTTTCAAATAGTATTATTACCAGCATTGCCGACATCTATGTAGGATCTTGCAAGTACTTATACCAAACTGTCGTTCGAATGATTTAAGCTTAGTCCAATACATTTACCCAGATATTTCAACAGTTTTTTTTAGTTCCTTTGAAATGAAATTATATTCAAGGACTATTTCGCTGATATTCTGAATGTTACACATCCGTGGTTTTCAAGAAAGAACTCTTACTTGGTTGAATATATCGTACCGATGCTCATTAGTAGTTATTTCGGAGACAGCATTATAATATTTGCGGGCATCTCTGCAAAATAGTGAACAATTTTGAGCGAAAGTAAATTAGTGGAAAAGAGCGAAAAATATATAAAAGAACAAATGATAAATACAATTTGGTTTATTGGCTATTTTGTTTTGACTTTTTTTTTTGATTTTCGCTAATTTTGTTTTTCGCTTTTTTTTATACATTTTCTTTTATATTATCTATCAATAATAAGATTTATCTGTAATAATTACTGCATGTAATCCTATTTGTTACATATACTAGTCATAACGCATCGTTGAGTTTTTCACATCCCTCACGCCCAAGGATCTTTGAAATCATCATCGTCATCATCATCATCATTACCATCATCATCATCGTCATCATCATCATCATGTGATGAAATAAGATGAATTCCAGACCAAACATTCAAAACGAATGATAACCTTAAGCAATTTTTGGTAATTGCACTCTTTTAAAAGAGTAATAAACGAAGGAGTACCGAAAATTCCAGTAATTAACACGCTGTAAGAATGTCATGCTCTCATTTGCAGCAATATCCTGAAGACATGAAATTTTTGTTGAAACAAATTGTCCGCTAAGCAGGAAAAGATGGCAAGATGACTGCTTATGAGGAACTCTATATGTATAAGGATCAACTCTACCACCCGAGAATCCAAACAGTTTGTCATGTTAAAGACTTAATTGCAATTGCACCTTAGGCGCGCGATGGCCCTGATGTCCGACAGGCATGGCATGCATGCATTCAGCTTGTGCACACAGCTTAACTGCTTTCAATTACTTACGTCGGAGTCAGAATTGCGCTTACTGCACTTATGCGCATTCTCTTACTCTTTTGTGTACAAAATCTCATTCAAAGGTAAAGGTCCAAGCAAAAAAAAAAAAAGGAAAAAGTGATGCGGTGATGCGGCAGGCATCATCAGGCTAGGAGAGAAATGAACACGGGGCACAACAAAGAACCATTTCAAAATCTCCATAAAATCGTCTGACAGCTGCGGAAGTTTTGGGTACCGACGACCACTATCCCGCCCGATTCATATAAAATCGACACTTAACCACACAGGTGAGGAGGTGCTGCACGGTGCAACAATCATGATGCACTTTTTTCGACTTTTGTTTGCGCTTCAGTCTCAAGCTTCTCCTGATTTTTCTGTGGATTGCGGTTGTTATATAGGATATTTTTTGAGGTGAAATTTTTGTAAACAAAAAACCGCACGTCAATGACAAATTAAGCCGCCGCCGGTGCCGACCAAGTAGAAATTTTGTTGTTATTTATTTGTCTTTGGTGTTTTGTAAACACTTTCCACAGCCTCCAGCTTCACTGGTCTTTTGTTTTTGGACGTTAAGGTAACTTGTAAGCTTAGCGCCTACTGGAAGGAAATGGAATATTATATCGTTGTAGTTTTATTCTTTTTGAGATAATAGAGATGTTTGGTTTGTGGTGGTTTTGTTGTTTTTTTTTTTCTAAACAAAGACTCAATGTTGCTGCATATAGGTAGTCTCGATTAGATCTATAAAATATACTAAATATAGTTTAAGTTATCGAACTTATATTACTGTTCATTTAAAATATGCGATAACTCTAAACTTCTTTACTCTTTTTTTTTTTTTTCAGAAATCAGAATACAAAGGACGACTAAATTCTATGCTTTTCGTACACTCACTGGACACATTATCAACGATACTAGGACCATAACTCTGTATCTGTACCTTCCGAACAAAAAAGTTTCGTAAGTCTACTGTCTGCCTATGTTAAGGCCGCTACACACGCTCAAGCAAATCATACGACTGGGCGGGCGCGTGTAGTTCAAGTCGGAGCTTGAGCTGAGACTGAAGTCTGCCGTGAATGAAATCGGACGAAACTATTGCGTACAAGCAAACCTAACGACTATGTTATAGAAATGAATTAAAGTTTGAATAAAATTCGTTGCGAGTGGAGGCAAAAGTTAATATCCGATTTTATCCAGTTCAATTCTGTAGCAAAGTCACAAATTTTTGCTTGTACGCAATAGTTTCGGTCGATTTCACTCATGCTCTCTCATCTTCAGTTCCCATACGGTATACACGCTCATGCATATCAAACCACTGCGCCATGCACAAGTCGCAAGATTTGCTTGAGCGTGTGTAGCGGCCTTTACATGTTTCCTACAGTATCAAATATAACATTAACTATATCAAAGTCAAATGGGGAGCGGGAGAGGTGGTATGTAAGTACAAAAAGGATATATATAAATATAACATAATAAATATAAGAAAATCCCAGTCAGTAACGCAGATGAGTCCCAGCAGGCTTTTTTTTAGAAACTTATCTGTAAGCGCTAGCAAAAAATAGATCTAAGCAGTTTTTTTTTTATATAACCGGAATACCCGCAACTCTAATGAAAGTTGGACGAACAGCGGATATAAGCTTCCAGTTCCGTTTTTCGATACTTCAGTTTCATCGATGCGTTTTAATGCCCCTGAAGCGGAAGTCTGGAGTCAGGCAGGTGGCCCTTATCATCATAGTTGAGATAACAATGCTTTTAAAGCACGGAAATTCGGCAAATGATCAAGATCCGCAATAAATTAATTAGATTGACGACACTATCACTCCCAACAAACATTTATAGGATGACGACATAATCGAAATCCCTCAAGCAATGGTTAATGGGGTTAACGTTATTGCATCGATCTACGGAGACAACATTCAGCAAATGTCTGTTGGAGAGTTAGCAAAACGAGCTCCAACAAATACTCATACGCTGGAAATGAACAGGATAATTATTCCTACGTCGCCAGGAGAATTAACCCTCTACTATAGCGCAGACTTTGTCACCTCAGAAGATTCCACCGATTCATTGAATTTTCCATCAGAGTTTATTAATGAGTAAACGCCATCGGGTACTCAACCAAATGTGTTGCTGTTGAAGGAAGGAGTTATCATAATGCTGTTGCGAAACTTGAACCCAAAGAATGGATTTTGCAATGGCACACGTATGATTGTCAGAGGACTTCACCGAAATTAAATCAGGGCAAAGATTATTTCCGAGATGAAATAGTTCTTATGACACGAATCGGTTTGCCTCCATCAGACATTACCTTGCCATTCATCCTAAGACGATGACAATTTCCGGTGATCAAGTCTATGCGTCTATGCGATGAGAATTAACAAATCATAAGGACAAACATTTGACCATGTAAGCATCGTTTTAAACACTGCCATTTTCTAACATGGACAACTTTATGTGGTCTTAAGTAAACATTCATCAAAACCAACAAGAAGAGGAGCTGCTGAATGATGGAAGAATCTTTACAAGATAGTGGTTTTCCATGAAATTTTTGAACAGTAATATATGTAAAAGATATGATCCTATCCTGGGAACGAGCAACTTGGGCTAGTAAAATCATGTAATCAAGATAGATCAGATTGTGATTCGAAAAACACATTTGCGCATAATCCTTCTCGACATAAAGCTTGCATTTTAGGACATCTTTTTGAAATCTTCTCAGCAATTGGTGTAGGTAGTGCGGTTTTTTTAATTAACTATACAAAAATAGTAGGTTATTCTTTTGACGAGATGTCAGACATGAATTTGATGTATGATTTGGCGGTACATTGTAACATTGTAATTTCTCAAACGCAATTTTTTTCCAAATGAGAAAACGTTCAAAAGGCTAGGGAAACAGGATCTTTCAAGCTTTCTTGTACTATGAACTATAAGAACATTGGACTTGAAAGAACGCGTGTTCGATCGTGTTGTGGATCTAAAGTGTTATCCGAATAAATGTATTTATTAGGCTATTCCCAAAGGGAAGAAGACAACACATCGAGCTGTAAGCAGTATTTATATCGCTTGAAAGCTTAGTGACTAAAGCATCCTCTTTCATGTCATCATTGACAGTAAACTTACCTTGGGATTTATCTACTTGAATGGGTCAACAGCCAGTTCCTTCATGCGACTAGGGACTGAAGCTGAGAGTAATCCACTGGAGATATACCAAAAATAGTATTTCAAATAAGGAGAAGTTAGGCAATAGGAAGTGTCATATAGTATTTGTTCTATCAGCTGCAATAAAACAAAGAACTTGCCGGACATGAATCTTTTGAAAGTCATAAGACTGCAGATTACCTTTGGTTAGTACAAAAAGTTATAGTATAAAAGAAGGAGCTATTCGCCTACTGGAACGTAGAGTAAAGAGAGGCAATAAATGTACCTAATATTTATTACGCAATTGAAATAGATGACTTAGGAGTAGAACTCTTTCTCTTTCTAGGAATATGCGTATAGTTAATAGCGGCCATTTTCACTGAGCACTGTTTGCATTAATCATTGGCGGCGATATTTGTTATAGTTGGATGCCACCTGCAGGTGAAACAAACGGCCGGTGGAGGAATTTTTTACTAGTGAGACACGATCGCTCTTTATTGGTACCGGCATGGTACTTCGGTAATGATTAATGGAGATTTTTAGTTTTGTCAGAAATCTTAAGGCCAAAACGTAATCGACACAGCAAGCGTCAGGTATGATGCTTGGTTTTATACCTTGGGGAGCATATGATACCAGGCTTTTTCGAAGCATCATGATGCTTGCTGCTAGGTTTGGAAAAGCTCAAATTTTAATACTTGCTGCGACAGCTCTACCAACAGAATAGAGAAAAAAATAAATATATGAACAACAAGGAAACAAAATAGGTTCCATATTTTCTCCGGATGCATTTTTTTAAAAAGAAAATCGAGTAAATTAAAATTCTAGAAAAAACAAAACTCTGCATTTAGGTATTATGGTTACGTAAACAAATTTCAATTATAAAAGAGGTTGACATTGCAGTTTCCTATACTGGCATTTGATGCTTTCATTTCGAGAGTGGAGGTTAACCAAGCAACATGATGCTTGCTGCAAAGATGCTTGTTGCGTCGCTTACGTTTTGGCCTTAAACAGGCCGAGGAATCAGAATTTTGTCACAAAAGGCCCTCCTCATTATTGGTTGCATTTATAACGAAACGCAACTGGATAGTAATGAAATCAAATCAGAAAGAATTGAATTGAATATTTTGGAATTCAATAGAAACTTGAATAAAGTTCCTAATTGCTCCATGCGAATAAAATTGTTAAAAAAAAATTGATAGAAAGGGTGAGGTGGTGTAGAATTGCACATTAGGAACACGTGAGAACTTCGTTAGCTAATTTTTTTGCACCTCCATTGGGAATTGAGCTTCTTATAATATGTTATAAAAATGTGTGAATGGAATTTCAGTGAAAGCAAAGTTTCGCAAAAAGTAAAGAAATTGAGTCATAATAGCAGCCTACAAAAAAAGAGCTTTTCATGGAAAACCGAACCGTGAGATTGAGAAGTAAAAATTTGTTGTGAAGTGAATCTGTATAATAAAGAAATACGCCGAACTATGTCGTACAACATCACACCAATACACGTAGAAAGACATTCACTCGCTCTATAGTCGCGACTTTCTTATCATCACATTAAAGTTAAAAGCTTTTGGCACTATGTTTGCTAGCTATGACGCGATGTATTAGCCGGACGCATACCTGTGGGGCTCCGCGTCTACTAACGCATTTCTCCTAAGAAAATAAAAGCTTTTGTGAATCTTGGACTTTTGTTTCAAGTATAGGAGATAGCCGGGTTCTCACATAGGCAAACTATAGACTCTTTTTATCAATTGGACTAGCGTGAGTTAGCAATGTGTTGCCTTTTGACTCTTTATACTTTCTTATTGGGTGTATATAGCTGTAGTGAGCGAATTTAAAGTTTTCTGAGTCATATCTGGTATAGAGGAGTTATCAACCGGCGAAAATATTGCTGCCGCCGCCATTTTATCGCTCATCGCGTGGCTTTTTTTTTTAATATAACACGCGGCAATTTTGTAAATTCGTTGTTACTTTTTGTGAATGAAATTTTTCAAAATTTTTAATTGACACTTGTTTCCTTCTAATTTTCCAACAATAATTGGGGATTTTAGATCGTTTTTATTTGCTAATTTTTGTTATAAATTTAATTTAAAACAATATCGAAAAAGTTGTTATTCATATTAAGAACTGACTGGAATAATTTTGTATGTTCTTAAAAATGACGTCCAAGTCTCCTTTAAATATATATGATAGTAGAAAAAAACATTCGAAAAATATTCTCTAAGCAGCTAAAATTCTTTTTCTTTCTCACGAATAGTAAGTAGCTATAGTCTTCACAAAACCCAGTGGCTTACTCTGTCTAAATATAACTGGTGCCATGAGGCCCTGTCCTACACCAGCCATGGAAGCCTTATTAAACCTTCCACCCCTGCATTTATCAAAAAGGAAACTATCTCCAGTGCTCTCAGATTGGAAAAGGAGAAACAGTTCAAGTTAGGTGATCTGGTTGGTCATTTAAGTATCTTAAAACAAATATGCTTCGAGAAAATGACGACAATATCTGATATAATTACACCCAAGATGGATTTTGTAAACCATTCGACGTGGTTTTGGGGGACTGACAGCAATAACGTTCCACTAGACCGTTCTTCCAACAAGAATGGATGGTGTGGTATACAGGTTGGTTCAAGAACGAACAGTGGTGTCGAATTGGGCGTATACGGACCCAGACGCTTTATATCAAAGGCCCTGGGTACTACTGGGTATTCCAGGCTGTAGTATTAGCCATAAAAGAACGTGCCATAAATAGTTCAACCATCAATATCTTCTCGGATAGTCAGGCCGCTGTCAAGGCTTTAATGTCCTACACTATTAAGTCAAGTATAGTCTACGAGTGACTGCAAACCCTTAAAATTTTATCGAGAAGAAACAAAGTTAGCAGGTACCTGGATACGAGCGTCATAAAGGCAATGAAATTGCAACGTCCTAGCCAAAAGAGGAGCGGAACCATTCTGTGGTACTTCAAAGTGTTGCCTCCGGGCTACACTAAATAACTGGGAGAAAAATCAAAAATCCCTTTAGTAGGAAAGGCTACAATAACTGCTACTACAATGATACTCACGAAACCTCAGAGCACCAGGTTGAGATTTTACTTCGAACATACTTTTTCTCCACCAAACTAGAGTGGAACCTCAATCCCAGAATGGTTTTAGAGTTTATAAATAGCCTCAACCTTGAAAGGGAATAAATTGGAGCGATATATCACAGAGTCTAAGAGGTTCAAAATATACAAATGCAGCATTTTAACAACAATACATTTGAAGGATATTCGCACACCTATTAAAACCAAGTACTAAAATACAAACCATCTTTGTATAATGATGGAGAAACTAATGGAAAGCACATATTTTTCTGGAAGAAAAAAAATCCCTAAAAGCAATTGTCGACAAATCCGGTAGGTGAGAAAATAAAAGAAAATATTTTTGGATAAGTGCCCAAGGTAAATCAAGAACCCAGAGTTTTCGCTAATCATGTTCCGAGAATCAATCACAATCATAGCAAGAGAAACATGTGAAGCAATATGAGAACAGAAGAATAGGAAAACAAAGATGACCGTAGAATTTCGTAAATTTTCATTTGTACTTGAAGTAAAAATGATATCGGAGCACCGTTCAACTGTACGAAATCGTTCTAGATTTGATCGACCTTGACAATGGGGTCGAAATTTCAACTACTACACTTCATTCGTCAACAGAAAACCATCTAAGAAATCAAAAAAAGACAGAATAGCCATAAAAATAACCGATATTAAGAAGAACTTTGAGCTTATTTTGTAGTTATGCTTTTGACTAGTCAAATTTATTATAATAATAGAAGGCTCATTGTTCACTAAACGGATGAAGGTTGGATAAAAAGAAATATATATACGTTATTGAAGTCTCGGGATAGCCTCTTAAAAGATATGGTCACGTACCAACTACTTTCATGAGAATTGCAAATTGCAATTGACCAATTATTTGCCCAATTCTATATATGTACAAGCGTAAAAACGCAGTTAGTTGCCAGCTATATATAAGCTGGCTTATTACATGATCGATAAAAATGAAGTTGTTGATTGGTACCCTATGAGATACGATGCCAAGGACTTTTTTAAAGGCAATAGGTCTTTAAGAGGATGGAAGAAAGCACCAAATATTCAGTTCATCGTTATAGACGACAAATATGTCGCACACGTCTTCTTGCTGATTGACGCGGTCCTTCCATAGGGAAATTCTTATTCACACCCAAAAATTTTCAAAAAGATCAAGAGAGCCCAGCCTCTTTCATTGCCCAGATCGTCACTCTGATTATTCTATCAAAAGACATGGAAGTAGGATACGTTCAATATATGAGGATTAGGAGGATTAGGAGGATTTAGGACTTGTAAGCAGGAGGAAGAACAGTTGATGGTAAACTAGAATACATCCAGACTATTTCGAGTTATTAATGAATCGCGAAAATTTTCAATTAATATGAATCTTCTAAAAATATATATAAGATTAACAGGAACAATTGAAAAATTCAATGCAGTTCTTTCTAATTTTTGCACTTGAATGATTTCATCGATGCAGCTAGATTTGCTTACGTTGGACTTGGATTGAGACCCACACTATCCGGATTAGTTTGGGAAATTAGTATCAGCCACAAGAGTTAATGAATATGCCTAGGTCCCCCAATTTCTGTTATTTCCACTAAGTAATTTATGGAATAAGTAGCTACCTAGTGCAATATCATTTAGCAAGACTGGGTCTCTCCATTTCCTTACCTTGTCCGTACAGCTTCTATGAAAATTTTTAAACGAGTTCTGAACGAGTTGTTTGCAAAGAGGAAATGCCTCGTAATAACTAAGAGTTAGATTAAGTGGCGCAGCTAAGATTTTTAGTAACTTTGATGCCAAGGATAGTCAGAAGAGAGGTATTGGGAACATGTTGAAAAAAATTTTGATTTAGAATTTTTAAACCCCCTGTCGGTCGAATGTTAAAATAACAGCCAGGAGTGACCGCAGAGTCCTTATTGGTCAGCATTTAAATATGCCATCTGATTGCTGTATATGATATTATTTTATTTTGATAATAATCTCTTAATATAGGGGGTAGTATTCTATGTCAAATTGATATGTCTATTGTATTAATTGTTTTAAATCTCATTACATGCTTCACTTCCGGAGTATACAATTTACATTAGCTAAATTTTGCATATCTAACGTAGGTAGATAGTAGATACCTAGATCCCTTCAGAAAATTTCAATTGTGGGCGGTATTTTATTCGAAATAGACGAAAGTCTGTCAAAAATATTGCATACTTCTTTGGTTTTATTCTTATAAGCCGATATCAGGAGAAATTAAATTGTACGAGGACTCTAATTTTATCTTATTTGTAGAATTTCATTTGTTAGAATGAAATCTATGTAATTTTTGTTGTTGTTGGTGTTGTTGTTGAATTTTGTACATATTATCTACGTTAATTGTCAAGAGAGAAAAAATTAGGCTGTGTTCAACTTTTGGCTAGAGCCGGCTAGAGCTGGCTATAGCCAGAATGAGGTCGTCCAGTTGTTGGCTATAGCCAATTTGGAGCTAAAAATAAGAGCTATAAATGATGAAAAATCATATGTATAAATAAGAGCTCAATTATCAGAATTTATTGTTCAACTCTTGGCTGGAGCCGGCTATAGCCAAATTGGTTAGTGCTCTGGAGGTGAAGTCAAAGTAGCTTGACGTTTGTTTGTTTAGTTGTTGATTTCAAGTAAACAAAAAAACTGTCTCAATTTTATTACTGTTTGGATACCAAAGGTGAAATTATATACGAAAATAATGTGCCATTATTAACAGACAAGGTTTCACTTATTTTATAGGAAATTAATCCAGCTTTTATTGTATTTGCTATTGCAACTAATTTACTTTTATTAATCGACATAATTCTTACAATGAAATTGAAACAATTTATGGAAGTTTGACATTTACTCACACAAATAAGAGCCCTAGCTACAGCCATTCTGGCTATAGCCACCTCTAGCCGATTCTAGCCCAAAGTTGAACACAGCCTTAATATGCAAATGTACAAAGCAAGCTTTTCTGACATACCTAAAGAGGTCGTTATTGAACAAGCTGAAGAAAAGAAGGCTAAGCATTGAGTCCTCTGGAAATCCTTTCGAAGTGCAGAGGTGTTGTAGGCTTGTTTGGTTTAGTACTAAAAGCTGAATTTTCAGCTCGTTAAGTTTGTGCGACATCTTCATAAATATTTAAATACTCGTAAATATTTATATGGAAAATCTATGAAGGGCGTTCCTAGATTCTATCGAGTTTCCTAATTAAATCTGCTACCTTCATAAAATGGGTGTGGTCTAATTTTCAGCTTTCTAAGTTAACGCATTTTCTATTCAATCATAATATAAAAAATTCAAATATTTTGCATTATAGGCTCGCGGTGTCTTACAACCAACATTCAGGCAATAGAAGTATTACTAAAAAATTAATACCATTTACGAATATGTAGACATGAAGGTTTTTATAGGTTTTCTTCACCCACAAGACTTCTAAAAAAGCTTTAAGAAAGATAACACTGTTGTTCCGAATAATGAATGATCAGATGGCTTTTGTAGAAGGTTTGGAGTGGCGGTTTAACGGTATAGACGGGACTTAAAATACGTCGTTTTTAAATTCATTGAAATTGAAACTGTATCCACAGCAGCAATATATTTTTAGCGATAGGAAAAATTCAATTTTGCTAGTCCTACTTTCAAACTTTACCTCGGTTTTGTGCCCATAGAAAAAATCTGTTTGATGGGCCTTTCTAGCGAGTAGATTTTTCTACTATTCGAAAATAAACTTGACCACAATTCAATGGTATAAGGAATTTGTATAAGGACAGACAGACTCTCTCAAAACAAAAATGGCCAAAGTAGTCGTAAACGAATATAACCAAAAATATTTTTGGTTACTGTAAGATCCTGTAAAAAAAATATCAGATACTTTCCTGTCTACATGCCTCGAACTCGCGAAATGCTGAGAAATTTGAGTTATCATTGTGTTGGTAATTTTGTGTATTAACTGTTCGCAGTTCTCTGCGATAATGATAAAAATGGGAAATTTAAAAAGAGTGATCTCTGATAGATTTTCTATAAGGAAAGGAACCAATCATGTCAACCTACCTATTAAGCTGAAGTATTCCTTCCATCAAGGGGCTTAAACACAAAAAACATATCGGAAAATGAATTTTGTTCTATGTCATGATAATGCATCATGGCACATTCTTTAGGACAAGTTCAAGAAATTTTTCAAGAACTTCGCTGTGAAATTTTAATTCACTCCTTTCCTTTATCCACTTCAGATCTAGCCTTGTGCGATTTTTGTTTTATTTCATAAATTAAAGGAGTTCTAAGTAACTGACATGTCTCTTGGTAAAGAAAAGTAGTTTGTTTTCTACAGAAAAACAACGCATGCAAATTTATCATGATGTAGAAAAAAAAACTTTGAAAATTGCATCGACTGGAATGGATCGGTTATAAACCTTCCATAATCAGACCTAGGTATACATACTCATCTCTGGTATCTTACAAACATACACGCTTCACTTAATTTTTAACCTATTTAAGTTAGATATTTTTTTTTACAGTTTGTTTTGTTCAGGTAATTTATAGACTCTAGTCGCGGTAATTAGGCACATATGGGTTTAAACAGGGCTGACAATAAATTAATTTTTCTGTTTCCCCTCTTATATAAATTCTTTTTGATTCAATCGACTATCGTAAAGTACCTACTGCTGCACATTAAGAATGTATTTTTTGGTAGCTTATCAATTGCCGCCAGGGAGTGAAAAAAAAAAAAGAAAATGTATAAAAGGGAATTAGAAAATTTATGATTTTAAGGGTGCGACTATGTACACGACTGAGTATCATTACAGCATGAAGGTTTTTTGTGTTGTTTATAAATAAAAATTTGGTTTGACAACTTTTCCTGTAACTAAGTATGTATGTAAAACAAAAGGGTTGTAATTGGTATTTCTAACGAGTATAAAAATTTGAAAATATCCAAGTTACTATCTAGATGTTTAGTTATTATCAATATCAGGATAATTAGATCGACATACGTGTGCCATCATACTTAGAAAAAAAGGTTGCAGGTTGGTTGAAAAACTTCATTAAATTTTAAATTTCTTGTTCAGTTACGTGTTTATTATAGAGAATGTGGTCTATAAATGTACTTGATTAGAGTAGATACCTACATTAGGTATGGAGCAGTCTCTAGATAGATTGACAAACAATTTTTACACTGTTTACGCGTTATTATATATATTGAAATTCGTAATCTGAAAATATTTAATCATTTCTAGTTACTACGGGTCAACTAGACCCATACTTTTTCACTTCACGATTTTTTTTGGAACAGTTATTTTATTTCTTACGTGTATGCAGAAGTTTTTACATGATTTACAATTTGTCGAAGTTTGAATACGTCATAACGTAATAGGGCCTGTATCAGTGAGACAACCGAGATGAATCACACAAAAGAAGCAAGTTAATGAGTTAAAATAATGAGATCCTACTTGCTGCTGGTGATGTTGATCTCTTGGTGATCTATGATGATCCCATATGTGAAATTTATGGAGAAAAGCTTATTTCCTGGCAAGCATCAGTTGATCAAACAGATGAATAAAAGCTAATAACTTCTTAACAAGACCTAAGGTGCTTTTCATGGCAGCACTGACGAAGTTATCACAGAACACATTTAGTGGCTGATTATTCACAGATGAGAACACAAGAACTGCTGTTTGCAAAAACCGAATCATGAAGTAAGCGCAAGAAAGTAATTTTTGGATAAGATAATGACCACAGTGACCATTTGTGCGTTCACTTATACCAACCTGAATCGAAGACAAGCTGGAAAGTGGAAAGGTCAACGCATTTTTTGACAACAAAACGATTGTGTATTCTAAATAAATGCAATTGCTTACATAGAAATTCTCAGGAGGTTGAAAAGACAATTGAAGATTGGCGACCTATAAAGTTGACAAATAGAGTTGCTTTTCATCATATGACAACACAACGCCACTAAGGACTGTCCCGAAAAATTCAAATGGGAAAATTAGCAATATACTTCCTACATCACTGATCTGTCGTGATTTTCATGACTTCAGGCCATTGTAAAATAAACTGGCAAAGGTGTTGTGAACAAGGAAACTATAAAATGCCCTGATTTCTCTATCAATTAAGTGAACAAATATTTGTTTGACCAAATACATACATATTTGCGCTTCACTGCTTAAATATAACGTAACCGAACTACTTTCTAGAACATAGTTGGAATTTTTTATAGACATGTCGAATGTAAAAATATCCTAGAACAAGCGTGATAAGTCCACATTACAATAATTCAAAGCCGATCTACATGCATTCACAGAAAGTAATGATCTAACCAGATTGATAACATTCCTTTAGTGATACGAACAATTTTCCCTGGGAATATCTTATTATAATACGTTTATCCTTGAACTTAACATCCATAATCTGGTTCACATTTAATTAGATTGGTTAAAAGTATCGATCGACAAATAATGTCCTGAATTGGTGAATCATAGAAGAGTTAGATTCAGCTAAAAAGCATGAAAATTCAACATTAAATGTGTTGATTTGTTAACAGCGCAACGCAACACAGTGTTTTTTTTTTTAATTGAGATATCTTACACTACACCTTCCAGCACATTCACCTAAAATTTCACCTTTCAATTATCATTTATTCCAATTGTTGCAAAACATTTTCGACTTCAATATCATTGGAAGCTATCAAAAACCACCTTCAGATGTTCTTCAACAAAGAGTTCTATACCGATGGAATAATGGAGGTTGAAATAAGATCCATTAAAGTGGTGCAATATAAAAAGCTGACAAATCTTTTAATGCAACTTTTACGAAAATCGAATACGTCGCCATTGAATTGTGGTACTTAACGGATAAGTATAAGAACACATAAATGACATTGTTATAACACCAAACAGAATAGAAACAAAAAGTTGTGGATTTAAATTTGAAAAATTGTCAGTCAACTAATTTTTTATTTTGACTTTTTGATTTTTTTAGTTATTTAAAACGTTTACACTCTCGATTCCATTTGAAATTTGACACGAACGAGTATTATGAAAATGTTTTTTTTTTGTAAAAAAAAAAAAAAAAAAAAATCAAAAATCAAAAACTTGATGGAATTTACCTGCTATTTGGTACTTTAGAAGATTTGGCCGATAGTGATGAATTAGAGCTTCTACTTCCGTCTTCTTGAAATTCTGAATTAGCTGGCATATTCCCCAGAATCGCAGGAAATGTTATTTAGATTAAATGTTCAGTTTCAAAACACACACGCACACGCACAAAAACACCCTTCGTCGATAGCAATTATATATGTTCTCTATTTTTGGCCATATACAAAAGTATAAAACAAAACAATTTTTAGTTAACTCTCTCCCAAAGTTAAAATTTAAATAAAAAAATAAAATTGAATAAATCACACAAGTTTAATTCAGTAAGGTCCTTTTCTTGACATGAAGCACTTTGAATTCATATGAGAATCTCTATACTGTCGTAATCCTAAGACTTCTATGTGATAGGAAAGCACTTTGTTGTAGTAGTTTTTTAGGTTCTTTTTTTTTTTACAAGAAAGACGGGCAGATTTTGTTTAATGCTTTTTTTTCTTCTTGTTTTTGTAACTCTTGTGATTTGTGATTGTCACTGAACCAAGAGATCGCGTTCCTCTTTTGACGAGGTTCACACCGCGTTACAAAACTAAAAAAACAAAACGGATTATCGGATGCCGACGGCACTGTACGACTGCTGCTTCCTAGTGAAGATGTTCTGTACGAAGTAAATTTAATTGTCACCTAATATATACCCCAAAAAATATGCTGCTGCTTTCTATACTGACTTAGCTGAATTTACTCAACAGTTTATTTATAATAATTAAGTAGTATATTTAAATTATTAAAAAATTAAATTTCTTCCTTTATTTAGGTTATACATAAAGATTGCGTATTTATATACGTTCGAAGGTTGATAACTTTTGCATTAGCGAATTTTCTCTTTTCTGGGGTATGACTACCAAAATTAAATAGAAAAAGATGAAATGCGTCTACTTCTTATCCATTTATTACGAACTTGTATGGAATTCAGATTTTGGGGGGTTACAGGAGAAAAAAAAAACGAAAAAATACGCAATGGGAAACCCAACAACAAACCGGCCTGAATAAAAACTGACGTTTTGAAAAAAATCGTTTGTTTTTTGGCTTGTTTTTTTGGTCGGTTGTTTTGTTGGCGTTTCCTAAAAAAAGTCCGAAAAGGGTCCGAAAGGATCACAGCACCATTGCACAATTTTTTTAATGTTAGCTTTTTCGCACCGAATTTTTTTTTATTTTTAGTGTAGGCTGGAGTGAGGGTAGATTGGAAAATTCTCTACATGCAGTGAAAGCACTTTAAATTGTGTAATGTGTAATTCCAAAATCAGACTTCTTTAGATGGACCAGTCTTTTCGGGCAACAAAAAAAAAAAATATAGGCACCGAGTAGGGCTTTTCACCTTTTTAACATATTCCAAAAAACGGGGCAAATGATTTAAAAAAAAAATATTAATAATAAGAATCGACTAAAGCTCGCTCTCACCTCCTTCGCACACACCTTGGTTATAGTTATATACTCGTTTCGATACTGTTTTTCCGTTTTGTTTTAAGTAAAAAGGAAACACGGGGCCGGGGGAGGGGGGAAACTTAATTAAAGATGGGAATAACTAAAGAATTTCAACTTAAAAAATTTTCTGGCTATTAAATTGGTATATGTAAAATGGTTTATAAGGGGGGCGGGGGCAGAGGAACTGTGTTAATTTTGGCGGCCGAAAAATTTTCAAGGATACGGATGCGATAAAAACCAGAAAAATTCTTATAAAAATCACAGCAGAAAACAACAACAACAATAAAAAACGATTGAATTGCGAGTGCGTTTTCTTCGTTTTGCTTAGATATTTGGTGATATTTGTATAGATTTATATAAACTCGCGACGCGATTTCGGTAAATAAACAAAAATTCGAGATTTGATATTCCAAAACACGCGTTATTGAAAAAACTAAAAAACAAATAACCGAAATTTTTAGTTAAAAAATTGTTTTGTTTATGAGAATTTTGATCCGAAAAAGGGAAACAAGATGGCTGGCTGGATATGCTGCCTTTTTACTGACGACGATGAAGAAAGCGCGGTGAAAATTCGCCTTATTTCTATGAGAGATATAATATAGTAGCTCTGGTGGAAGGGCTATAGAGAGAGAAAGAGAGAGAGCAGAGCGGAGAGATTTAAAAATATAAGGGAGCGATAACGTTTTGGGTAGGTAAAGTATACCGAAATAAGGTAGCCTTTTCAATATTTTGTTGTTAGAGCATCAAGGGAACGATAGAAAGTGTGTTGTATACATACATATACATCGTATGAATATGCCTAGATAGAAATGGAATTGGGGTGCGCTGCCATAGAGAGAAAGTTTCTTGCTATATGTACATGTACAGGGGGATATTATCGATCCTTTAATAATTTTTCTCATAGTGCATGGGGAAAATTCTCATGAACTTTTCACATTTCTTTCCTCATACCTAATTAAGAGTCATTGGGATTTATGAGAAATTCTCAGGGGGAGAACAGAACAATGACCGCTTAAATGGGGTTGCAAAAGCTACTAGAATATTGTAATAGGAAAAATGTATGTAGGTAAATATTCAAAATTGCATTCAAATTATTAATGTAAAGGAGTTCGATACTCGATTAAGACTGAACGTGTTACACATGAAAATTTTGAGTGTACAATTTTCAAAAAAGAAGAGGATAACGGCTAATAAATAAACTCTCACAATATTCTTGCGATAAGTACCTGGACATCAAGATATTATAATTTTTCTCGGAAATATAGATTGTCTGATATCATAGACAGATCTGTTTCTATTGCGTACCCCTTATATTGGAGATAGCCATAGTAGTCCTCATAACAGTAATAGCGTTTTCGATGGGACTTCTATGCAACACCAATGCTGCACTTTTCTAGCAGTGTAGTATTGAAAATTGTCTGACATCATAGCTAGCTCTGTTTCTATTATCTACCCCACTTCCCACATTAAATAAGTAGTCCTCATCACAGTAATAGCGTTTTCGATGCAACACTGAAAATGTTCGATGGGACCACTTTTCTAGCAGATGTTTGCACTAAGCTTCCCCTACTTTGCACTGTATTTTTCGTCGGTGTTACAAGTATACACATATTAAAGTTCAATTATCATGATTATTTGTGAAATTTTTGAATATTTAAATGAATTAAAAGATTTTATTTTGTAATTTTTGTAAACCACCTATAAGAAGGATTTTTTTTTTCTATATATAGCAATGAAGAGCATTGATCACGTTTGACGTGTACGTGTGTACACAAATACAGTGAATATGACAGAAATATGTTCAATGGGCTTCAGTGCTCCACTGCAGGAAAAAGTAGACCATTATCCGAAAAAACTCATCACTAATTTGGTCCCATTGAAATCGACATAAATCTTTAGAAATATTCTCTACATAAATATGGGAAGAACTCACACTGACCACTAAGGTGTCTTTTTCAGTGACATGATTTCAGGGATCCCAATTTTAATTTCTTGCAGTCTCATCGCAATCGCTTTGAATCGTTGTGAATTAAAGTGGTTTGGTTGTGGCGCGATCGGTTTATGTGTAATTTTGTAACATTTTAAATTAATCCAAAATTTTTTGGAGTACATATTATAATAAAGGAAAAATAGTTTTTTCTTTTTTTTTCAGAAATCATCAGTGGAAATAACAATTCACCAAGCGGATGAGGAAAACTGTTTCACTTTCACTCCCTCTACAATGGTTTGGTTTATTTATAATCGGGATGCTGCTGTAAAATACGGGAAATGATAGACAAAGACTCAGTGCAGAAGCATTATTATGAATGAAATGGAATGTCTTCTTTCTAAGTGGATACATAATCGAAGAAGGATGTCTTTAGGCAAATCGCTCACAAAATCTAAAGCAAAGAACTTGTTTGAAGTTTAAAAAAAATCAAAACCAGAATTTTCTCTAATAAAGATGGAACGTTTCAAGCTAGTAATGGCTAGTTTGAACATTTCAAAATCAGAGGCAACCTTCACAATATAACAATCAAAAGTGGGATCAGCGAGTGTGGACTTTGCATTGATCGAAGCATTTCTCATCGAACTTTGAACATCATTACAAAACGGGACTCCCTTCTGCAAATGTGAGTTGTGGATCGATGAAGCATCTTGTACCAGAACAGGCTGCACGGAATTTCCGAAATGTATACAGTTAGTCCGAAGATCTTCTAATAGGGCCTTATGAACTATCACCACGACTAATTAATGCAAACTTTTTGGAATAATTACAAGAAAAGGAGTAGTAAGTAAAACAGTTAAGTTAACTAATCATTAAAATTACTTTACTTTATTATTAATTGTCTACAGGAGCACCCTGCATACTTATGTCTCATATTAAATCTCATACATATAAGAAGACTTCTTAATGGGAATAGTTAGCTAGGTATATGACTGCTATCTAACTTTGATAAAAATTATCATCCATTTTGAAAAATCTCTTAATTTTGCAAGATACTGTTCAAAAAGAATTTTACAATTACAATCATATATGCCACAGCTGTAGATATCCCCATACATATCGTAATCTGTAATCCGGCATGACTGAAAGGCCGGTCCCCTAACAATTTTTACCAAAAATACTTTTCCTGCCTAAATTTTCCTGCGAAGAAGTGTTCTATAAAATTATAGGGGAAAACATACCTACTTACAACAAGGCATACTTGTGTATGCATATACACTCTATAGCTTAGATTTGTCTATTTCCATTTAATTTTTTTTCTCCATTCCTTTAAATTTTTTTCATGGATGGGTGAATGGCTTCTTGTGAATCTTGTGAATCAAAAATAACTTCTTGATTATATGTGGTTTAGTAAAAGGTTTAGTAAAAATTCAAGAAGAGCAACGAACATGCGTCCTCCTGATCCTTTTATGAGGGGGGGGGGGGGGGGCGAGAATACTCTTAAATCCTATGTTCCCCATTTCGTTAGGAGTTTAAGGGTTTAAGGGACCAAAATCGAGAGTTATAATTTTCTATATCAAAAATATAAAAGAAAAGTTTTGAGAGAAAATGATGTAAAACAACGCATGCGCTTCTATAATAGATTTTTCTCTTCTATTTCTCACCATTATATGGGGCAGATGAACATCATGGTTGAGGAGGACATGAAAGTCTTTATCATCATGTAAAGAGCATTTTTTAGAACATAGTTGAATTAATAATCGTCCACGCTTTATGTGGGTTTGATCCTATTTTTTTTCTATTCTTTTTGTTTTTTTTTCTTCTGTGGAGTACAGCTACCCTAAGTAGGGCACGTACCTTACCGATTTAAGATGTGAGTAGTATTACAGAGGGGATACTGCATCTTTATTTGAATGATCCTTTTTTTTTCTTCTTCTATGATTCCTGTAGAAATTATATTGTTTTAGACATAACGTTGATAAATCTGTAGTTGTGTGCACTTGTGTGAACTTATGTTTAAGAATGACGTAGGCTCTATGATATCAATAAACATTCATATGTATGTAGTATGTAGGAGGAATTTTAAGCAAAAAACGTTTTGCTTATATTACAAGATGTTTCCAAATATTTTCTTTCTCTGTTTGTTCAAAAACCATCATTCTCTTGAAAATTTTATTAAAAGTGTGTAGATGAGGGTATTTTTTTGTTTTTATATTTAAGGGTGGCTATATGTATTAAATCGATTTGTATGACAAGCGTCACTACTATTTTTAGGGATCTGACGCAATGACACCACCGTAGAGAGTAGAACAGATAATTTTTGTTCTTGTAAATTCAATGATTTTTTTTTATTATTTATTTTTTGTATTCCTACATATATTCAGGTGAACGCACATATTATGTATATATTCCACCTTGCAATTACTATGTTTTACCGGCTTACATCATCCGGGAGCATTCTCCGTATATTTAATGAGCTTTAACAGGAGCAGTAAACACTGTAATTACCCTGCCAGACTGCATGTATCCAACCCCCCAAACTGGATGATCGCTGAACGCAACAAGAAGGAATTTAGAGGAGAGACCCCGCGAACTTGCAATTTGTTGACCATGTATAATACCGGTGTTGTACGCACATACATATGTGCAAGGTGCATCATCACATCTCGCAATCTCGAATGCATTGAAAAGTACAGAGAGGTCCCTCTTTACGTTGTCATCTGCGCAGTACCAGTAAAATATCATGGATGCCTATATGCATTTATTCGCTCGCTTCTTGGGCAAAGGGCAAATCATATCCTGAAATCACCACACGCGAATGCACCGCCGATGATGGACGACAAGGACTGGAGCACGGCGAAATAATTCCAAATTGCAATCATTTTTGCACTCGCACTTGCAGTTATGTAGGTATCGCGTGCCAAACACAGCCGGTTGTCGAGTGTAGACGACAATTACCTTACCATGCCAGTGGTCGTAGTGCATTGTATGCGCCGATTCTGGCCGCAGGCTGAGCTCCTGTTTGTTGTTGTTGTTTTCCTTCATGTTCTTGACGCGTCGTCGCAATCAGTATTGTTGTTGCTGTTGTTGTTATTATTGTTGACTTCTTAAATAATCGAGTTCTCGTGCTATTTGTCACTTATGCAACTGGCGGCAGGACACAACATAGTATAAAGCAAAAGAGCATGGGCGCATGTGTAAGTGCAAGGGGTGCATATGAAAAGTGCATCAATTCTACCACCATCAATATTGTTGTAAAATGTTAAATCTCTATATCGTCGGATGTATTTTTCTTGTGGTAATCATATGGGCGGAGTGAGGAGGACGAGGATGAGTGGAGTATATTACACATGAAACCTCTTCCGTGATGACCATTACACTTCGTGTAGGTACTCTTTCTCACGCGATTTAAGTTGAAGAAGATTTTTCCGGTTTGAAAATTGATAAAGAGATTTTCTTGGTGTTTCTTCCTCAGTTATATGTACTTCCGAACGAAACAAGCTGCAATACCCTCGGGAGTAAACAGGTGTGGCTCAATAATTTTCGAATTAATCATTAATTTATGGTAATGTGTAAAAATGTCTTAAATTGTCCAAATAGTCGGCTAACACGTAATTTTTCAATTGGATATTTTTAGAATATACTAGTAGTGCTCTGCTACGTATTAAAATATTGTGCTATTTCTATTCTCTGCATTAGGTTAGATCGATAGGTCTTTGAATATGTGAACATATTAAAAAACCATGGAAAAAAGCCTAATATAAACTTTAGTTTGCACCTGGTGGAAAGGCAAGGGACAAAGTGAAGACAAAAATGACTCTTATCTAGATTGTATTACTTTTCCTATAGTATCGATCTTTAAAACGATCATAATCACTGAATTCTTTTCTGCGGTTCGGTGTTGACAATGCCACCGAATCTGTCATTCTCGTGCTCTTTTCTTCCCTTCTGGGCTGGTGGGAAGGAAAGAGTCGGGAAATGACAGATTTGGTGGCAATGTTTACACCGAGTCGCAGAAAAGAATTTACGAATGTCTAATTAAGGTTACTTTGTGGAAATCGTTGAGAGAAAGTAAAATTTAATTCTAGTTGAACAACCAAAATCTTAGAGATATTGATTGTCATAGTCTATTGGCTCATTGTCCAATGATTGTTTGCAGTATATGTTTGATTAATCTATGCACTCACGTCCTCGTCTGAATAATTTTTTCCACATATCTTCCTCTTATCATTTGGCCTTCTATTCTCAAGAAATTATTAGAGCTATTATCTTGCTAACCGAGTTTAGTAGTGTGATTTCGCGTCAGTTATAACATTCTCTGAAATCTCCTTTCCTTAGAATTTAAACAAAAGGCATTTTAAAAAGTTTTTAATTCTCTGGAGCTGGTAGTGACATCTTTGGTGGATAATATTAAAAAAAAAATGTGACAGATTGAACCTTGTGGCGGCCCAAGTAAGCTTGGTAGCTTAAAAATTCTAATAATTTAATGGAAATATACCTGTAAAAGGTTTTTGCATAAAATAATAAAATCGATCAAATCAAATGCATTATACAAATAAACCAGAACTAGCAATAATACCTCATGTCCTTAAAGAATAAAATAGAAACGGGTGGTCGATCAAGCTTAAAGATCTGAATTTTTGTTTTCGTATTATAAGCCATAAAAAAACTCTGTTATTCTTATGTAATACTATATAATTAGCTACAAGAATCCTGTCATTCAAAGTAATTTTAATATGCTTGAATTATCTAAAGTATAGCTATCTGAATTAGCATGTAATTGATTATTGGTACCTAAGCTTTCACCAATCCGACAGAGGCCTTACATCCTGATATATCTAGGTTAATTAATATTTTTCTTTTATCGAACTGTTAGCTGAAAAATTCCTAAATAATATAAAATTTTAGAAACTAGTCAACATTTATATCTACAAATTTACAAAAAATAATACAACATTCGAAACAATAAAATGAAAAAAAAAAACTCTTTGATTAGAATAGCAAAAAGTCGTAAAGAAATCGCATCTTTATGAAAATCGCAATGCGAAAGCTTTCGTTGGTGACTCCTCTTCTACATACATATAATATAATATGATGTACGCGGTGGATAAAGCAGTGCGCTCGCTGTTGCGCAGTTTTAATAAAGCGTTGTTGTCGAAAACACTAATGCCCAATCGCAACCGACCACAGTTGAGTCGGCGGCGCGACGTGCGGCCGTACAACATTATTATAACTGAAAATTGGCATTGAAAATGAGTGAACATTTTTGGTGTCCTTGAAGATGTCAACTACCCGCAGCAAAGCTTACTTTTATTTGCGTCGCATTTTCGCCGCTGCTGCCGTTGATCGACTTCAACGCGATAGTAGCAGCAATAGCAACAGCAGCAGTAGCAGCCACTTAGTTATATCGAGTGACGCATGCACTTTAAAAGCTCTTCTCTTTTTTCCGGGAAATGCCTGCCTGCCTGCCTGCCTACTATATTTATGTATTTGTAAGCGCGCTCTTATACCTCTTTATTGCAGCATGTGAGAAATTGTTGTAAAAGGCAACAATAAAAAAATAAAAAATTAATTATAAAAATAAATTAAAAAACCTCACACCGTTCAGGGTTAATTTATTCCAATTTTTGTGATAAATGGCGCAAATTTTATTTTATAATTCTTGTTTCTTATTGCTTGCTATCTAAGAAAGTTGAATTATTCTAACTGTACACGCGTGGATTATGTTATTAAAGAGAATAAAAGGAAAAAAATCTAGCGAGTCTCATATAGGAATGACGGTCGTAAAATATCACATAAATGATCACAATTTTTACTTGTATAGGTTAACAACACTTTTAAGTTATAGCAGGTCGTTCGATCCCTAAGATTGCTGATTCTGCACGTATAAGTATATAAAATTTACTAATGTATACATCAATATAGATCTTGTACAATCTATCGTAACATACAGGAAGGGGATCATCTCCTCTAGAAAGTACGTTAATAACTAATTTTCAACCTATTCAAAATTAAACTGCATTATGCTACGTTAAATTTTGCTTTTATACTGTAGTGAATCCTTTTTGGAAAACACACCATGCTCCTTGCGTTCCACTTCAGCGCAATATTCTTCTAACAACTTTGGGAGAAACATTGCAGTTTGCGTAGAAGTAACTATTGTGGGAATTTAAAATATAACTAAGTTTTGACAGTTAAGTCACGACCTTCCTGGCCTAAAGCTATTTTGAAAGCGGATAGGAATCTTCTTAATTCGAAGTTCAAGTACAAGTAAGATTATGTCTACACCATATATGTAGAGACCAGACTTTAATAAAGGTGCTGATGAAATACTCGATTACTATGATCGAGCAGGAACACGAATTTAGGAATGGATAGGATACCTAACATGTCAAAAAACACCCCACTTTCTATCTGTTTATCATCATAAAACATTCAAGATACAATTTATCGATAGTCTTAAAAGCAGCAGACGTCGCGAAAATAAAACCTACAGTCTTGCACATTTTCCTTTACATCGATATATCCCAAAGATAAAAATTTATTCGAACTATATTAGTAGGAGCAAATAAACTTGTATCTTTTGATTGGAGAACACAGCGAATTGCAAAGGGAGGGGGCCAGTTCTTAAATTCACCAAAGCAGCTGAAGAAAGGATCTAAAACACTATCCTAAGTTCGAAAGATTTCAAGGCTCAACTTCTCATCAATTCAATGAATGTTATAAAAAGCTGTGACTCTGACGGGAAAATGCGACAGTATCTTAACGCCTTTTAAGACCCAAAATTCTTTTTATCATTATCGTTTCCCAATAGAAACTTAGGCGACTTAGGCCAATCATGGGTAGGTTTTGACTTGCAAAAGGTCAAGTTCTAATTTATTAGATTGGTACAGTTCGGTGTCCTAATTAATATTCCGAGTTTACGACCTTGAGAACCGCCGCCCGGGCCCCATATTAGTAAAATGGTACCGAAAACCAATTCTTTAAGAATATCTTCTCTCCAGCCTAGGTGGCCAAAAATAGCTGTTACAAATATTATAGGGCATGAGATTTCCTACAAGTTTTTTAGGAAACATTTTCCAATCAGATGAATAGCACAAGACTTATTTATTATTTAATACATAGTACAGTTTTTTTTTTTTTAACTTATTTCCGCACCACCATGACGTAGAGTGAGTGACGCGTTTTTTTCATGTGGTATCCCCAGTAGGCCTAATCCACGATTATTATTGATATCTTTTCCTTCGTTTCGATGCTCTAGATGGTTCAGGCTGACTGATATCAACACCTTTGTCGTCTCCTTATTCTTCTTCAGACCCCGCAAGAATCTTCGCGCTGTTTTCACACGCGTTTCCATGGTAGCATGTGCCGATAACAGAACACTTCACGCCTGTTTTCTTACACCTACAGGCTCGACCGCACCCCTTCTTGCACTTGCACGAAATGAATTTCAGGAGTGCTTCGCGTACCGGATCTTTTTTTGTTTTCACTGGAGTAAGCCCAATCTTGCTTTTTTCATAACTCCATTGCTCTGAACTCTCGTGTATATCATATCAAGCCTGAAATTGGTTGATAGGTTCGAAGG
Organism: Dioctria rufipes; assembly: GCA_963924295.1. Taxonomy (NCBI): domain Eukaryota; kingdom Metazoa; phylum Arthropoda; class Insecta; order Diptera; family Asilidae; genus Dioctria; species Dioctria rufipes. Next base: position 195,251,544 of record OZ002742.1, read on the forward strand.
GAATTTGATCGTGCAGTTCAAAGTAAGTAAGTTTTCTTTGGAAACAGCAGATGTTCGTTTAGATTTGGGTCAGAGAGAGTGGTTAGCAGAGCCCTCCAAGCAGGGGCGGATTTCCCTATAGGCCGAGTAGGCCCGGGCCTAGGGCCGCAGATTTAGGGGGCGGCGATTTTTTCTTGTAGTTGTGGGTATTTCATTACATTTTTATACTTTTTCGTTTTTTTAAATAAAATAATTCGTTGGAAAGTGTTATTTTTAATTCTACTCCATTTTTTTCAAATCTACTCCGATTTATGAGGCAGCCTACTCCGCTAATTCTAGCCTGGGGTCCCTTCACTGGATATAGATCATTCAATTTTTCGTGTTTTACAGGGAGTAGGGGGCGGCAATCTTCCATAGGCCTAGGGCGGCCAAGTGATCAAATCCGCCCCGCCTCCAAGGGTCTTTTTATTGGCCCCAATCGAAAGAATCTTGAACTGTTCTGTTCTGAAGTCCTTTTCGCTAATATTCGCTTAGTACTAAAAGAAAATCATACAATGTAATCAATTTTTTGTGCTGGAAATGAGTATAAAACTTTAGTACGTATTAAGTATGTAGTGTATTTACTGAAATTTTGAGAAAAAATATATTGATTTTGTGAATTGTAGAAATTTTCTGAGTTTGACTCCCCTGTAAGTCGTATACTATTCATCTGATTGAAAAATGTTTGCTACAAAACTTGCAGGAAATTTCACGCTGTATAATTTTTGTACATAGCTATTTTTAACCTAGATGGCGCTCGAATAAACTGATTTTTGGTACCATTATTCAAATATGGCGGCGTGAGCGTCAGTCTCTCAAGTTCGCAAACTCGGAATATTAATTAGGACACCAAACTGTACAAATCTGTAGCAAATTAAAACTTTTCTTGACCTTTAGTAACGAAAGCTCCCTTTTATGTCTTGGAACATATAATGAACCCAAAATCTCCATCATTCTCAATCAATTCAAAGCACATCAAGCAAAGAGGTCCCGTTCAACTACGTATGTAGATCAAATTCCTACAGTTTTGAAGTAAAGTGAAATCCCATTTATATCGATTCCTTTATAGCTTAGTATCTACCCAGATAAGAGCGATAAATTTCATAAAATCCCGCCATACAGAACTCTGCTATATAAAAAATTTTGAAATAAGAATCGCGAAGGAGGGAATCCCATAAATTTTGTAATCAGAATTGTGCAATTCGAGATTTCGTAGCTAACCCAATTTCTTCGATTTGTGTTTAGTAAGAGATCTTGGTACACAAAAGCTTGGAATATAAGTTCCAGGAACCACAAAATACCGTATTTTAAAATCCTTTATACTACAGGATGTCGAACTTCAAAATTCTTCAAAAACAAACAGCAATGAAAAACTCTCAAAAAATCAAATAATTTCAATTCTTGGGCTTTTTGAAAATATTGTAACACTCATTTCGAGATTTTATATAGGTACTGCAAGATTTTCTATTCCGAGAATTTGATTACATAAAACATTCATGTTACGGCCTGGATTCTTGGGAAAGAAAAAAAAATTGTTGGCTATTTATTTATTTATTATTATTATTTTATATATTTATTTATTTTTGAACGGTAAATTCCGAAGCTTCAGTGAAGCTCAATCTTTTAGGATTTTATATTGAGGGACTCTTTCAAATTCATGATTTAGTTAAGTTTTACTTTTTTGTTTTCTCTTCTGCACTCTTTTGAAATCCTCTCTTATATTGAATCGTTTGCTATTTAGTAGTTCCCATCTATAGCTTATTACGAAAATCACAACATATTGGTTGTTGTCCTAGAATTAATTTGATTGACCAAGGTAAAAATAAAATCTTCAAATAAGTCACCAGCATTAAAAATGTTGGCTTAATAATTGTCCATGCCAATCCTTATATGGTATGAGGAGGATGCAAACAGCTGATTCAATTCATTATGGTGCATAGCTCTGGCCATTCTCCCACAAATATCCGATATTATGCTCCATAGATTTTAAGTGGGGAAGTTTGAACTTTGGGCTATCAATTGCTTTGTGCGAGAATCAAAGAACATTAAAAATTGACCTGTTTTCAAGAGTTGTACGAATTTATCAAAGATGTTCTAATAGAATACAGACCTTATCCATTACATGACCACGGTCATAGTGCATGCAAAAATATCGCTTCTGTGCACAAAGTCTTAAAGAAAAACACCTATTATATCACCGATTAATCATCCATAGTAAAATGCGGCATTCATAGTGAAAAGTAGTGAAAAATGTAAATATGTCTATTATTCGTTCGAAGTTCGACGCAGTTAGCTAAGTTTTGAAAATTATTCAAAAATCACATCACAACCTCCATGTCGTCCACACAAAAATAACACATCTTCAGCATTATAACTATCTTCCTATAATAGTTAAACTCACTATGTAAGCAAGAATTTGTCAATTTTCCTTAAGAAACCCTCGGCCCTTGGTGGAAGTCATTGCTCTTGAGTTTATCGATCGGGGATCAGAAACAGTTGTCCAATTACAAATTTTTATCCCTTGCACCTGTCTTTTTATATTTCGGACAGGCAAGAGCAATAGACGAAAATGTTTTTTGGGAAAAAAAAAATATCGAAACGAAACGATATAAGCAGAGCCAAAGTGTGTAGGTACGTACAGAAAACATGTTAAACATTACCATCGGGTGGACTAGGGGGCGCAGGGTGCTCTTCTGGTCGCCTGACTAATGCAGAAAAGTCAAGGTGTGTGCACCGAAGGTATAGAGGATATTGACCCAGTTGGACATGGACAGCAAAATTTTCGGCTGATGTTGTTAGTGCTGCTGCGCTTGATGTGATAGTGATGTTGCTGTTTCTGACTGTAAGACTCTTCAATTCTAACTGCCCTAAGTATGTAGTACCTATACCAAAAGTTAAGACAACTAAATTTTTGATGACAATAAGACATGGCTTGAGGTGTAGGTAGATGTTGTGGTCCGTTATACTTTAGTAATGATTAATTATTATTATTATTTTGACCCTACCATGCTAGGGTGTTTGCATAAATTTGATTTTGTAACAAATTTTTTTTTGTATGTAAAAAACTACACTTAAATTTGCATTAATTTTCGCGCAATGGTGTGCATGCACAATCTCCGTCGCATGCAATTATTGTTCAATTTATCGCACGCCGCCAGTTATGACCACCAAAGCAATGGGCAGACGCAAACGAATCGAGTGCAGCTTGAGTCCAAAAACTCCCGGTGAAAGATCTTTTGATCCCGAAAAGGCCCACGAGACAAGGTTTCTGGGAGAACGGGATCAAAATATGGTGGTGGTGGCGGCGAAGACGCCAAGAAGCGTCATCATCATCGTCGTCGTTGTCGTTGTTGTGTCAGTGCTATGCTTGGGATAGCCGTGTTGCCGTATTTTTTTCTCTGACCTCTTTTTGATTGTTTTCCTTTAATCTCATCGTTTTTGGGGCGCTTCGAATGCATCCTTTTGGCACGCGTCTTCATGCCAGTTGCCTTACGTGGTATTATATAGTCTTCTTTTATAGGAATTTTTTCTTATTTTTCGGGAAACTTTGGACATCTGCTCCTTTTTCATTGTGCCTACATACCGCGAACAAAAAATTCAATTACTCGCCCCTACCTCAGGCTCTTCTTCTTCTAGATGATGGTTGTAGTAAGTAACAAAAATTTTTAGGCAATGAGGACAGGCCAGACCAGCCGATCTGTGAGGGAAAGCACACATTTTTATCATACATTTATCTTCGATTTTTTTTAAAGGAACACGCTTCTTTCTATAATAAATTCTAATGGGAAAATGACAGCAACACTGGTGCGATGGAGATATTTTTTTTTAAATAGTGTGGGGGCTAGCAAACACCTGGAAATTTTTATTTTAGCGCTGATGGCAATTATTTTGATAGCAATTATCAATTTGTGATTAGAAAAGAATTATAGTATATACAAGAGGAGAAGATTTATTTTTTTATGAATTATGCTGTAATGTGTAGGTGTAGAAAGCTTGCAGAGAGTTAGACGTTATTAACATACTGGAAAAATTATGACCTCTTTCACTTCTTTCGATTGTTATATAATTTGGTGTATGTAGGCCGAATGTGGACCGAAAAAGTGTCTAAGGACAAGAAGTCAGTCCCTCTATGGTTGTAGCTTTTGAACATCATGATAGACTTATTTATTCTGAAGTTCTTACCCCTCAACTGCATATCTTGATTTGAATAGCTTTTCAGAAGATTCAAGGATAGCTCGTGTAATATATATATGGCTTTATCAAAATTTTTCAAATAGGAGAAAATTCGGTGTACAAAATCTGGTAATATTACACAGCAGATTAATTTATATAGAAATAAAATTGTAATATTACAACTGACTATTTTCCTCTTTAGTTTTTCAAATACATATAAAAATCATTTAAAAAAAAGTGCAGGAAATATGATTTGAAATTATATGAATATGAAATTTGGTATGTTTGCATTTCTGATAAGTAATTTTATTCGCTGTTGGTTTATACTATACAATCCTACAATATATTTACAAACCTCCTAGGCAATATTTACAAACTTGTATAGTAACCTTACACCCAAAATATATTGTTGCCACATAAGTAAATTTACCACGTCTAATGTTTCTTTTTTTGATTTTATTGGGTCGCAGTTCATATTTTTCTAGTACCTATCAAATAACATTTGCTCTTGACTACTTTAATAGCAAAATTCATTTTTTACCTTAGACTGATTCAGGACAATCCGCTAACACCGTCTGTTAATAATATTTCCTTCATTTTTAGTCAAAAATTGTAAAAATCTAATAAATCTAGTGAAAATGATTTTACGATTTTCACTGTGGTACAGTACTCACAATATGTTGGAATTCAAGTTTAGATCACCGTCGAACCGTGGAAAAACGATTTTTGGAAAATTCATCAGAATTCTGGTGGTACCGAGTAGTAATAACGTAGTTTTCTTTAGCGAGGTTATAAACACTTCATTTATTTGAAGCAATTGATTAAAGTTGGTTATATACTTTTCGATGTTGTTTTCTATCCCGTTCATAGTTCGTATTAAAAGTATATATGCAAAACTATTCATTTTTTAAGTGTTAACTGATTGAAATCAGCTCTAAACATGACTTTACTTAAACGGCCAGATTAATAATATCAAGTTTTACCTATGTAAATATTCTTTACTTTTTCTTAAGTTCTTAGAAAATTACCAATTGATGCAATACGTTGCATACATGGATCTACTGTTCCGTGGTAATCTAACTTTCATCCGATAATATGAAGCTGTACTAGTTATTTGCTCATACTTAAAAACAACGTAAGAATTATAATGAACTTTATACATGGTTTAAATTCTAGAACTTTTTGATAAAATAATCCAGTTTCTACCGGAAGTTATATGAGAATTTTAATTCGAAGCTATGGAGTTCCTCAAGGCTCTTTCCTATGACCTTCCTTTTTCCCTATATTGATTTTGTCGATTTACGAACAAGGCGTAAATTTTTAAATGTTCTCATATATGTAGATGATGTTTAGTCTTACCTATATCCAGAAATTCCTTGACAAATTCTCTTTACTTACTGATCGCAACTTTTTTATTTTTATTTTCAAGTTCATATATAGATACAGCGACTTGCAAAATTGTTCATAAAAATTAAAAATTACACGTTTTTTATGTGCCAGCAAAACAAGTGCGTTTACACTGTACACTCACATGTAACGCGATATTTCACGGAATTTTGTGCGAATAGTGTTGGAAAGAGTTTATTTTTTTACACTTGTTTTGTTGCAGTGGCGTGAACAGTTTTGCGTGCTTGACGAAATATTTTAAATAAAGAGAAAAAAAATAATTTTGAGTTGATATTTCGGTGAGTTAGTAAATTATTGTGTTTAGGAACGAAAGCTAACCTAAAGGAAAAATCCCAAAAACCATCCAAAAGAACGTGAAGGCAGCAATCGTTGGTGATCTTCAAAAGAAGTAGTCAATTCGAAAATTTGCTGAAAAGTACTCTATGTCAATAGGATTCGTAAGCAAAATAATGAAAACGGTAGAAGATTTACCCGAAACGAATGCTGGTGGGCGACCAAGTAAGCTATCTCCGGAGACAGAGTGTTGTATCAAAAGATTGATTATGACTGAAGCGGTAGATACAGCTGTTCAAGCCAACAAGGTATAATCTGCACCACTTTAAATGTTACAGTTTCCAATGATACTGTTCGAAGATGCCTTAAATCAAATTTTAAAGCAAAAGCAAAGGTAAAAAAACCACTTTTAACCGACCGCCATAAAAGGCGAGGCTTCAATTTGCCAGAAAATACAAAGACTGGACGCCAGAACAATGGAAGTTGGTTACATGGTCTGACGAGTCAAAAATAAACAGGTTATGTTCAGATGGGCGGCATTGGACGTGGGTGAACAAGTCCGTTGGGTTACAAGAACGTAATATTCAGAAAACCCTCAAATTTGGGGGGATGTTTTAAAGGTAGCCAAGTTGGAATTTTGAAACGTATAAGCGGAATTATGCGAGCAACTGACTATATAAATATCTTAGAGAATATATCTACCAAGTCTTGATAGATTTGGCTGCGAATCTGGAGACCGTTTATTTATGCAAGACAACGATTCCAAATACACAACTCGCATAACGGCCAAATGCCTTCAAGATCATAATATTGAGACTATGAAATGGCCCCACAATCGCCGGATCTCAATCCTATAGAGAATGTGTGGGGTTATTTGAAAAGAAGAGTAGTAGCAAGCAACAATGTTCCAAAAGACTGCGAAGAACTTTAGGTGTGCGCTCAACAAGCGTGGAATGAGATTGATCCACAATATTCGTGCCAAAGGCGGGCACACTAAATATTAAATAAATAAAAAAAAACCGGACTATTTAATTAGTCACAAGAGAGATGCAGAAGTGTTCACAAAACAATTTTTTTATTTTAATTTTAGAAAACAGGATGCAAAAATGCATTACAGCAAATGTCACCACTTTTATATTTTTCTCTCTTTTCCCGAGAGCATTATTTCCCACGAGAAGTTGCTTAAGGTTCAGCGGTATTTGCCGAATCGTAACTTGGTAATCAAACCCTTCCTTATAAAAAAGCACTTCCCTCGACACATAATTAAAATTTGAAAACTAAAATTGTCCCAAATACTTGGCGCCAGTTTACGGCAGTTGGTAGCATTTAAAGTGAAAGCATACTTCTGAAATCAAAATTGGTGCCACTGCCACACCCACTGGGAAAAACAGCGTTCTAAGAAACCTCCTGAAGCGCTTTCCTGGAAACTCGCAGCGCTTTTCCCTATCCCAGTTCATTGACTCTTAGCATAGAGGCATGTCCGCAAAGTAAACGCTTCACAACTGTCCTTAACAAGCACTGTAGGAGGTATGCTAAATGATGGGAGAAGAAATTTTTTTGAAGGTGTCTTTCAAAAGCTTTAACGACCTTTATGACTTCAAGACTTCTTTCTAAGAACATTAGTAAGGTGCTTGAGCTTTCTCATGATTATTTGTGGTATTAAATTTTATTAAGTTGATTAAATAAGCCAATGTTCTCAATTTTATTCTCATTTTATAACAAAAACTTCAGCAGATTACTTCTAATCACTCTGAACTGAACTACACATTGAAAATTTGAAATGAAGTGGAAAAATCCACAGTTTAGATTTATGAATAATTAGATGAAATGCACTTCTGATAGAGGTCATCAAAAAATCTTCTATGGAGCTTCCAAGTGATGGCTATAGAAGCTCTTGAGTTATTTGCCCCTCTACTTATTTTCCGGGCTAGATCAGTGAATATTCTTCTAAAGAGCTGCCAAATGTAGGTACGTAGGTAGTAGTAGGTAGGTACTTGAATTGGAGATCTTGTTCTAAGCCCATTTTAAACTTTAAAGGAGAGTGCTTGGATTTTATTCAAAAGTATGAGATTGAAGGAAAATTTACGGAGTCAAACAATTTTACAATTTCTTACAAATAAATTATTATATGTACACGTCATATAAGATTTTATCAAAAAAATTTCCTTAATAAAACTTCACCGTCTCTCCTTACTACGCCTCTGTATTACCCAACCCACTAAAATGTTCTTTAACGTCAGAAAATAAAGTTGGTCCATCCACATACGAATGCAGGAACGCAGCTATCTGGACGGCGGCTCACCATACACACACACACCGCTCGCTGCATAGAATTTTTTGGGGATGCCGCGATATCAGAGTATGTGTATGGGCCAAAATATCCAAAAATTTGCCGGCCGCTACAACACCACATCCACATCGCATATACGCTCTCTCTCTCTCATTCTTCGTGTTAAACTTGAAGGCCCACACCACCGACCAGCTAAGATCTCAGAGATCACGCACATTCATGTATCGGAATCGACAGCGTTGTTGGGTTGCGCGATGGAGCCCCGCATACACAACCATATCACAGGAATTACATCGATGACGGGGGTACTGAGGAGTTGTGCATACCTCCGTGAACTCCGCGAAAAAGGCTCAAAGTTCAGCGGAACTTTTCGCGCTTTATAAGGGAAAGTTAGGTCTATTTTAGGGCTGCACGACAAATGAATTTCGAGTTCTAAGAAATAATTTATTTCACTTGCTGCAAAAAACTATGCTCCTTCTTAGTATGTTCAATGTTGAGTCTTTTAACTGTGAAATTACCGTTTTTCACTTGTATGCGCACTTTAAATTGCATAATAGTCGCCAAGAAAGCCAGTAGGTCTGTAGTAATTAATTTGCCGGTGATTTGACCTTGAAAAAGTTTTCGCCATATTTGGTGGTAGAAGATTTCCCCTTCATTTACTTTTATTTATATAAAATTGAACGTGCATTTTTATAATATTCTTTTCTTCTTCCTAACATTTTAAATCAAACTGCCACTTCGTTCAAGCAAGGACATCACAAAAAGTTCAAGAAATAAATAAAAAAATAAAATAAATATAAAATTGAGAAAGGACATTTCACCGGCTGCCGGCTCTCAGCTAGACACCATTGTATGTATCAAAAACTGTCACTGCCATTTTTATTTTAAGTAGAACAAAAGAGGGCGATAGAAGCAAAAGCAGCCATTTTAAGGGTGGAACCCATTTATTAATAAGGGATTATCATAGAATCAATAGATTTAAAAAATGCATTTCCTTGCTGATCTATAAAGCAGTCAGCAACAATATATATATCCCGGCTGATTCCGGTGGTGAAATGTGTGTGGGCTTCGGTCGAGTTTCTATACATAATAAAAAAAAAAAAAAATCCCAAACACATTTATAAATTGCAGGGTACAAACACTACTTTGTCGACTTTAGCGCTGCTGTATTGAAAAGTTATAGCAGAGCAAAATCGACTCAGAGAAATTTCTCATGCTATCCAAAAAATGATGAAAACTAACATAATCTTAAGCGACATGGTATTATGGTACGTTGGTAGAGGTGAGAGAAATTCTCATACCGATGAATACAAATTTTTAGCTGTTAATTTAACCATATGTATCAGTGGCACGCAATAATGCCCAACAAATTATTAATACCCCACACCGGAAATATTTTAGCCCTGAAAGGGCCTTTACTTAGTGGCATTTTTGCTGCCTTTTGATTGTGCTTAATTCATTGTGCCCTTGGCCTTAAGTGTATAAGATTTTCCGATAGAAAGTAAGTAAAATATTCAACATTTTTCACGAATTACTGATTTTGAGGTTATGTTTATAATTGTCATTGAATTTTTGTAATTTTCACAGTATTTACGTTGATTTTCGTAACAACTATTGAATTTTTAAAAATTCCAAAGTCTACTGGACATTTGTATTAGCTTTTGTTAAGAATTTTTGCTTAATTTGGAAATTTCTGCAGAAATATAATTTTGAAAAAAAAATGAATTTTAAGATAATTTACGATAAATTTCAAGAGTTTCTTATAGTGTTAAGTAAAAATAGATAAAGAGGAATCGGTTTTTTATAAATTTGTTTCTTATTTACCGTTTTTAACTACTTAAAGTGGTTAGGAATATTGGAAGGTATGCTGTCACAAATATATTTTCCTTTAGTGTTAAAAGCATTTTAAAACAAATTAATTACAGAAAAGTTATCTTTACTGTTTCTCTTAAAGTTATTTTCACTTGATATCCAGAAATCTTATGGAAATAGGATTTTTGTTGTTGTAAAAAAAATAAGATAAAAGTAACCTGTTAGTAGCCATTTTGGTTTTCACTAAAAATGTAATCATTAAAAAATGTCTATTTCGTCTCAACCCTTTAAAACAAAACCACAAATGAAATGCTTGCAGTTTTAATTGAAGAGGCGAAAATTCGAGTGTCATAGAAGTCTTGCTCGAGGGATACCTAAAGAGAATGAAAGCAAAAAGGTTTATCACTACAGAAAAAAAGTATTGGAAATAGTTGTTAAAAATCAAATATAATTTCTAAGTACAATTCAAAGTCAAATACCTACAATTGCGAAATAGACTGAAATGTAGAAAGAAGAAGAATAGTATATCTAAGTAAAATGGCACTAAAGGGTAATTTATTGGATCATTACTCAAAATTAACCCTAAAAAACTAGATTCGCAACCAAAAGGACTAGTAATTCATTCTAGGGAACGGTTCCAAACTGAACCTTCTTGTAAAGAATCCTTGAAAGCAAATAAGAGAAGATGTTTTATGGTTTTAGAAAACTCCTCAATAACAATCTTTTCCTGTCTATTTAACCTTAACTTACAGTTGATGTCTACTTCCGCTGTTAAACCTACAAATATACATTATGTCCTCGAAATATATAATACCTATCTCATTTTGATTTATCAAAGCCTTTTGGTAGGTAATCTACATAAATCATCAAAAGCTTCTTAAAACTATGTGAGAAATTCAAACCTGCACATGTTAACAAAAAAATAGCATCCCCTGTGTCAGTCATTATGTCTGGCATCCCGCAAGGTTCAATCTTGTGACTAGACCTCTTTTTTTGTATATCAATGGCTTTCCAAATTCGGTTCGTAGCTTCGATGACGTACTGTTTAATGTAAACAGACGCATTAGCTATGTGTGCAATCAGAGACTGAATGAAAATCTGTACGGGCATATGACTGGTGTAAAAACAACAACTTCAAGTGGAATATGTACAACGAAATGGAACTACATTAGCAATTTAATATTAGCACAGACCAGAATCGTTTACTCTGACTACAATTAAAAATATGGTTCTTCATTTAATCAAAAAAATTTGCCATTGTCGACTTTTAGTCTTTGGTTGTTATTATCACCATCTGGAACTATCCACCTTTGATTCCAAATTTTCAATTTCCACTAAAAGCACATTCATAGGAATTAAAAGTTACTACGAACTATCCTGAGATTATTCTTTGTTTTTTGTACTTTACTGATACCCCCAATATTTTTTTATAACCAACTTATGAAATGAAGAAAATTAACTTTAAATAAATTTGTAGACAAAATAAATACGACCCTCACTTTTCCATTTTAGTGTAAAAAATAAATTAAATCTGGCTTTAACTACCTAAATCAAAAAAATCTAACAAAACCGTACGTCAACGCAACTTCATTGAAACAAGTGAAATACAAAAAATTAAAGTAAGAAATAGCGATCAGCGCTCACCAATTTTTTTTCTTTTTATTGACTTCTTGCCAGTAAGGCAGTCAAAAGCCACGCGCTCCTGTCTAAGCAAAACTAAAGAAGGAAACGCTTCGCAAAAATATATGTAAAGTAGAAAAATATAAATATTCTATTATTAAAGGAACAGAAATTATTCTGATTGATTCAGAGCGGAACGAAGGCATCATTATCAAAAATTTCTAATGAATTTTTCAGTTAAAATATGTAGGACTAAAAAAATAATCCTGTCAAAAAAACATAGGTGCATTGCATTGTATCCCTTACGACAAAAATATCGAAAATGTATCCAAACGTTAACTCTGCTTCAGCATCCATTCTATGAGAGTATTTAAAAAGGGCCAAGTACGTACGTACGGATTTTCCTTTTGTATTATTCCCTTCTTGGATCTGCATATATGTTTCGCAAAAATTTGTTACAGACAGTGTTTGCTCAAATGTGGAAAATATTATACTAAGAGGAGCAACTCCTATATCCTAAAGCTTGGGGCGTCACGCAGCACACCCACAGAAAAAACAGCCATCGTAGAGATTTTAAACTAAATACCAGTTCATTGTATAATTAATAACACAACGTCACATCAGAAAATCCTTCTTTGTGGAACATTAAGTATTTTAATGTGGTCTAATTGAAAAAATTATTTTAAAATCTCTAAATAAGTCCTTTAGACCCGTCACTGTTATATTTCAGAAATATTGTGCATGGAAAATAACAAAGTATCTAGAATTGATCCCCGTGAAATTCCACTTTTCCCGGTTAAAATTTCCAATGTAATATTGCCATTGCCATTGCCATATTGTATTCGACTTAGAATATATTCTAAGGTTACCAATTCATTGAAAAATCTGGATGAGTCTATGTAGGTTTTCACGAAAACTAGATTTGATTTGCAATCAAATATGTTCGTGAATTCGGAGTGCAGATTGCACAAAAACCATGTTATATATAGCTCTTTTCAACTTGGACCTTCGATAACGACCAACGTCCTAATCATTGGCCATACTCTTTAAACGTCGACTGACACTAAGGTTAGGTTAGGTTAGATAAGGGGGGTGTCGCTAGAATTGCTTAGCCTGCTTCACTTAGACCTCCAGTTGATCCAGTGTCTCCTGTTATATTCATCAAAGCGGGGCACTCGCAAAGTACATGTTGGACGGACTCGATTTCTTCCGACTCCTTACAGCTCATTCAGAAATCGTTCCCAGCTATTCTCAGTCTTCTAGCATACTCTCTGGATCAGTGACCCGTAATGACACCTACTAGATTCTTGGATTTGCTCTACTGCCATTAAGGACTTCGCTTGTCCTCTTCCTGTTGATCCACCGGAGGCTTGTCTTTAGATAGGCCCCCCTGATGATCTCCTCTTTTAAAGCTCCGATCGGGATCCTCACATAAGCTATCCATTTCAGAGCTCTTTTTGGCCAACTCATTAGTCATCTAGTTGCCTGGGATATCCTTATGGCCAAGTAGCCAGCATAGGGTCACTTTGTGCCGTGTAGTCAAATCCTCAAGGCTGGTTTTGCACAACTGCACCAATTTTATTTTATCAGCACAGTATCCAGCGACTTATTGGCTGCCTGGCTGTCAGTGTATATGCAGATGTGCCGTGTGAACTCTTTACACATAGATACCAATATTTAATGCCATCTTTACGCATGGGCCAGCTGGGATCGTGCCCAGGGCCCCATGATCAATGAGGACCCAGTTCCTGCTATAGTAGACCAACCGATGACCAATTTTTCAACCAGACAATACAAGTTAGTTTATCTGTTAGAGTTTGACTACTGAAAGTAGACCGTGCGATTTATTCTAACTTCTACACATGGCAACAAATTTTCATACAAATATACGTTTAGTTACTGTAAACACCCTAAATGTATTTAGTAATCAGCGATATTAATGGTTCATGTTAAGCCTCACGTCCACTGGAGACTTTTTGTCACACAATTGGCAGCTGTGATATATGTACAACATTTGTTACATATATATCGATATAGAAAATATCAACGAGACGCTATTGGGTCCTTTCAATTTGTACCGAAAGGCTGCATAAAGGAAAATTTCACTGAATGTTTGATGAACTACGATCCTATCCTGAAAAATTCCGTTGATATTTCCGTATGAGTATTGAAAGACTTGATTTTACTACTACAGATTTTGAGGCTTGCTATAACTTATTAAAATACCAATATGCGATCATCAATTGAACCCGAAGAGCGACATGTTGTTACTGTAAGGTCTATAAATACTTTAACGGATATTTCCCTCACATTTTTACCTTCAAATTAATATCAGAGAATTCCTTCAAATTTTTGTTGAGTGGTCTCATTTGTACTTATTGTATTAATGCTTCATTATTTATATTTTCCTCTCACTCTATCGTTGCGACAGCCATTTTTCAAAAAAGGATGTGTAAGTTTATTCCTTAAACCTCTCAAAACAATGGCAGTCAAGCGACGACAACAATTTTACCAGTGCGTGCACATTCATACAAACGTGAAGTCCTTAACATACTTTATGTTATTATTCGTGTTGATAACCCAAAGCATTTCAGAAAATAATTTCTCTCAGGCGGCCCTCATATCCTTAAGTGCCCAGGGCCCCCAATTAGTTAAAAACGGCCATGCCGGTATTGTCGCTTTTTAAATCGCTGCGAGCTCTGCCTGAAAGACACTACATTTGTCCGGCAGTCTATAAGACTCGTGCCACTGACAGTCTTTGGAGTATACTCCAGCTCCTGTGCCCGCACTCGTCTTAGATCCGTCCGTAAAATTTAAAATATCGGATGTTACGACCATCTCCTTCCCATCCCAAATAATCTGGTAGGTATAATGGCATTGACACCCCCACCAAAAGTTAGGAAATGTATTTTATAGTCTGTTTCTTCAATGCAATCATTGCAGTCTATCTTCTGGAGTATATTGGAATGCCCAAAACCCTTCTTCATCCACCAGCCCCCCCCCCCCCCCCCCCCCTCTAAGCCTGACAGCGCTAATTGCCGGTACACTTCTGCAGCAGAGATATAGCGGCAATAAATCAAGCATTACTTCCAGTGCTGGCGAGGGGCGTGGAGCGCAGACACTCAGTTATTCTCATGACTGACACTTAGTTCATTATTGGTTTTCAATTATTCCAAAATCTGCATATACGTTTCTTAGAATAAAAAAAATATTTAAGGGCCGAGCTGTTGGCTTCCTTCGAGGATAATTTTTTAGCCAAAAGGAACAAAAACTTAGCGAAAAAGAAACAAATACTTTCAACACACATTAGACCCTAGAAAAAAAAAATTCTCTATTAAAAAAAAAAAAAAAAAAAAAAACCAATCGATATTTTTTTCGAACTTAATTACTCAAAGCAATCAGTTCTGGATAAAATTATGGGAAGCCAATGAAGAACAACTCTCTCTCTTTTATATCAGACCGAATCTCTAAAAATTAGAAGAAATTATAGAATTTTTTTGAATTTATTGCATTCCAAGCGAACATAGACGTTTTATTTTTCAAGACATAACGAACTTTTCCACACCACGATGATCGGACGGTATACCTCAATTGTGCCACAAATTAATGAGACACATTAAGGTTGTAGTAACCAGCTTAAAGAAATTCTCACCATTGCAACCCGACGCATCATCGTTTTTCGGCTTTCTTTCAATCTATCCTCTAGTTCGAAAGAAGAATCTATATTCAAGAAAGAGTGTATGTAGCCACCAAAGTTAATTCTTCAAATATTTTCAAGTCTGGCCTTGGCATGATCTGATCAGAGAAGGAACCCAACAGAGTTGTAATAGCATTGTCGTCGGCATATATGGAAATCTTACTATCCGCAGCTATTAAATAGTTATCCATAATGTAACATGTCGCATGTATATTCATTTCTGGATGGTATGCAGCACACATGATGAGTTCGTTGGCACTTCTTCCAGGTATACAAAAAAGAAAAAAAAAAAAAAAAAAAAAAAAACAGAATGCACCCCGTTTTATCATTATCATCATCATCATTGTCGCGGAGTCCGTCTATTTCATATAGGTGGGTACGGTTGTTCGACGGTTTTCTGTCTTCTAATCTTAAGTAAATACAGCTTTTACAAGCCTGTGGACTGTAATATTTCGGGAGCAGAAAAGGGCATATGCAGAAGTCCTAACAACACATCTCATACACAAAATTGTTATGAATGAAAAAAATTTTATCAGAACTGAGAGTACACACATAATTTTATCTATATTAAACCGCTTGCCCCCGGCGGGACCAACCAACCAACCAGGCATTCATTGAGGAATTTTTCTAGTTTCACGTTTCGAAAATTGTTTTGGGTGTCTCCTCGATTCCTCGGTATCACAACGTTACACTGTTTGCAAGAGAGTAAATTCCACTTTTAATGAGTTTTTCATTTTTCATTCGATCTTGGACCCCCTCGTTAACCCTGGTGCGTCCCTTTGTCCGTTGTCCTACCGCTATGCTGCGCTGCGCTGCTTACCTGTACATACATAGTATACTCGTGCGTATGTTTACCTGGCGTCTGCTTTTATGACACCTCTTGGAATTTTCTTCATCAAATTCGTGTTGATGACTTCTGAGCCTGAGTGTCTTCTATATATACTATGTGGCTAGAAGGTATGTTGTAGTAATACACTGCCATCAAGTGAGGAATTTGGTTTTTGGAAATGGACGATGTACGTACGTAACGAACATACATATATTCGGCTAAAGAATTTACTACGTACTCAAAAAAAGAAAAAAAAAAAAGAAAACAAACATTAACGAAGAAGATGAAGAAACTTTTTCGTCGCTCATGTTATGATTCTTGGACGTGATATTTTGAACAAACTTAGATAGATACGAAAGTATATTTGAATTCCAAGCTATTTTTTCTGTTCCGTTCCGTTTACATTCACAACGTTTCGTTTTTGTACTATTTAAAGATATTTTTTTTTTGATTTTTTTAAACTGACTGAAGGAGTTTATCAAATCTACAATCGAAATTTGAAATACTTTTCTTTTGTATGCAGATGATGTGGAGTGGATGTATAAGTTCTCCTGCTTATCTCTATCTATCACTTATGTTTCTAACCGTATTATTTTTCTTTAGGTTAAATAGGAGACAATATTCCGAAATCGTTAATGAACTTTGAATGAATTACGCTTCTCTGCTGTAACTTAACTTTTCTTTAGGTATACATACACTCAGAATCACTTCAAGTTAAAAAAAATAACTGGTAAAAAAGTTAGAATTGGTCTAAGACTAATTCTTATGATACCCTACTAGATGAATGCTTGTATGCAATTTTGGTATGGTCAGCTCTCTGTGCAAGTTTGATTGTTGAAGTGATTTTTTGCATATATTTCTAGAACGGACAGTAAAAATGGTTATGACCAATTTAATAGAATTTTATATTCTGAAGAACCTTTCAGTACATTTAAAACGTCTAGGGCTGATCATTTTAGTAGTATATGTATATGTAAAAAAAACCCCAATATTTTTATGACAAAACCAAGAATGGGTTACCCGATTTAGTCCGTTTTTGAAATTTTATTTACTATTGTACCATGTACCAAACTTCAGCTCTCTAGGACGACGCTTTCTAAGGAACTGTCCAAATATTTATGTAATGAAAATCGAAATTTTTGTATGACAACCCTACAAGGAAGTTGCCCGATTGGTCCCATTTTCGAACTTAAAATTAGGTTTTTTTTTTTAAAAAGTCCATGTCCAAACTTTCAACACTCTTAAGTGAACGCGCTCTCGCCTATTATCAGATAGTTGTGGTGTAAAGTGATGGTGAAGAACATCGCTCTTCTACACCCCTAAAAGAGAGCAAGAGAGCAAACCCTCGCCCTTGCCTTAAAGTAAAAAAAAAAAATACAAGTAAAAAGCTAGAATTGGTCTAAGACCAATTTTTATGATACCCTCTGTGCTTCGTTTTTTGAAGTGGTTTTTCGCATATATTTCTAGAACAGTTCGTCGGACAGAAAAAATGATTATAATCAATTTTATGGGATTTCATATTCTGAAGAATTTTTTACTATAATAAAAATGTTTAGGACTGATCGTTTTCACAGTATACGTAAAAATTATAAATTTTCATATGGCAACACCAAGAACGGGTTGCCCGATTTAATCCATTTTTTAAATTTTATTTATTATTGCTATGAAAACACTGTGTACCAAATTACAGCTCTCTTCGTTGACGCATTCTCAGGCAGTGTCCAATATCCGATTTGTCCCATTTTTGAATTTGAATTTACTCTTATTTAAAAAAAAAAAAGCCTATATGCAAAATTTCAGTTCTCTAAATACACGCGTTCTCGAATTATCACACGGACAGACAGACGGACGGACATGCAAAAATCAAAATAACTTTTAATATTATGCGTGTCAATCCTTTTTGCTATACCATAATTATTTCTATTTAATATATCCTATAGATTTCATCTAAGGTATAAAAGGACACTCGCATCTGAAGCACAAAGTTTGTCACAAAAATTTCTCCTCTGGAGTCTTCACAAGACCCCAAAATATGTAAGGTACATATACATATACATATGTACAGAAAATGACACACACTGAAAGATATTTCGCCTTATATAGTAGTTCAAGCAGTGCGTGAATATCAGTTTTTATAATAAATTTTAAATTTTTTAAATTAGTGTTTGCAATTTTTGCAATGCTTCGCCAGGTTTACGGTGAGTAAACCATGAATCGCACCCAATTTTTAAAATGGCCGTAGTCACTTGAAAAGGACGGACTATGAGAAACTAGGACGTCTCTGTATAAGCCCAACTGTCGAAAATGTTTCAAATTATTCATGAAAGGCGACGATTAATAGTCAGAAAAGCTTCTGACATGATTGGTACCTATATCATTTGGAACAATTCAATAAATTTTAGCGGAAAATTTCGGATATGCATCACATTGCGGCCAAATTTGTTCTCCGGTTGCTGATAGTCCATCAGAAGGTGCATAGGATCAATATCATCTACCAAGATCTTTGCCAACAGGTCACAGTGTCTATTCAAATTACTCGAGGATAATCACAAGTGATGAGACTTGGGGGTTTATGGGTATATGATCCTGAAAGAATGCAACTATCTTCTCAATGGAAAATTTCAAGCTCATCACATAAAATTAAGACAAGTCAAGAAGGTGCAACAAGATCAAAGTTGATTGTTTTCTTTGATATTTGGTATCGTAAACCGTGAGTTTTCTTTCTCTGGACAAACGGTTAATGCTAATTCCTATTGCTATTTATGTTTTGAGGCATTTGAGAAAGAATGTTCATCGTAAAAGGCGAGAATTAAGGCAACAATTAAAACTGGCTTCTGCATCAGTACAAAGCACCTAGACTAACTTATCGATTAAAATTTGATACATTTTTGATAGCCAACACTATGATTGCCATTACCATATCATTCCTATTCGCCGGAATTAACTCTGCGTGACTTTTTCTCTTATTTCCAAAATTTAAGTTGAAGCTCAGGGACGACTCGACGTTTAGAGACACTCTTGAAGAGGTTAAAGCTTGATTAGCATAAAAAATGGAATATACAACATATGTATGTCTATAGAAATTTTACAAAGAGAAGGTTGGTCTACATAGATGATGCGACTATTCTTATAAAGTAATATTCCTGAACTAAATTCAGTAAATTAGCTGTTATTCTGCCTGCTGAATGTTCCAGTGGATCTGATGTTATGAGGAAGAAGGATCTTAAGTTATTATTGCTGATATATATTTATACACAAATTCGTGTACAGGCTTATCAACATAAAAAACTCGTATAGGAGGTCATAAATTCGGATACTTTGGCAGCACAAAGTCCATAGACATCACATTATCTACTTTCGATTTAGTTTTAGTCTCAATTGAATTTGTTATCTGAAATATGTGCTTAGTGTGCAATTGAATAAGATCACTTTTGTGATTGTATCTGATGAGCAAATCTTTGTTCAGTTGTCTAACATATTTCGGATAGCACTTATTCTTACTACTATTATTATTCTTTACTAATTCTGGAAAACGACTTCAGTGGCATTAACGTTCAGTGTTTTTTTTTTCAATTCTATAATTCCATGCAATTAATATTATTATTATTTGATGTTCTGATAGGATCTTCTGTATTATGGCAATGCTGGATTACCTAATTTTTACTTTCAATATGTTTTCTTAGCTTTTCTAACAGAAAGAAGTTTTTGTTTAAACATCCTCCAAGACATTCGGTTGCAATGTTTCCTTATGTTTACTCTCAGTTCTCTATGTTCTTCCATTAGAATACCTTTTTGTAACTGATCTGATTTTTTCAAATATCTGTTTCTCTTTTTGAATCACTATGTTTTCTATGATAACATAGAACTATACTCATTTATTCTAGCAATAAAGCTCAACTGATATATTTTAGTAGCCTACATTTCCTCGTAATTATTCTTATATTGATTATGTTTATTTTAAAGCCGCGCACGATATCCACATAAGATTTGAACATGCTCAAACTACAATCAAATTCAAAATAAAATGACAAATATCATAAAACTAATAAATAATGATTCAATAAAATAATGTCATCAATCCTACAAAAAAAAAAGTACAAATACTCTACTTACTTAACTTCCCATATATAAAATTGGCAACGCCTAATAAACAAGGATCAATTGTCCTGAGGTTGCATAACCACAAAAATTCCTCTGCACTGACGCAAAATCATTGATCATAACAGATCTAACCTTGTTGGCCCTTATTTTTTCCCTTTTTTTTTTTTTTTTTTTTTAATTGTCGAATTCCTTTCTTTGCTTCTCTGCAAATATTTAGGTACCATCAAAAGAAAACCAGGAAACTAGCCTGCTGAGAATCACAAGATCCTCCGTAATAGTTGTCGTGTCGTAAGTTCATCAAAGCATCTCAGAAACGATGTCATTCTAGATTTTAAGATCGGGCCCGAACCTATCCAATATAAACCAGCCGTTAATGTATTCTAAGAATTTAGAGAAGATATCTACGTATGCATGCATACATATATACACAAAATATATGACACAAATTACACACATCCTTCCTTATCATCTTGAGAATCCCACGTTCTGTCCTTCTCCGTTCTCTTCTCGTGGTGTTTTAAGATAAAACTCTTAGTAGGAAAAAAAGACAAAAAACCAAATTTTACAATTAGAAACGAAATTCAGTTTTTTCTCTTTCCTTTTGAATTTTTGTTGCTGCTCGCTCCATTATTCTTTGTGTGTGCATACGATCTATTTACAACAAGACCTTGGTAAAATTTTCTTGCAAAATAAAAGAAGGAGAAAAAAACTGAATAAGAAAAAAAAATTGGAAAAAAAAAATCGAAACGAACATCAGCTCAGCTCCTAGAAATTGAGGAAGCGACAAAAGCCGATAACGCAGCCGAGAATGCGCAGTATACTTTTCATAAGTATCGAGACGAGATCCTTTAATACCTATAACAAAGCAGATCGAACGCGCTGAGCATAGGAAGAGTACTACAACAGCACACAGTGCCCATATGAGTGAATGAATAAGAACGAGGAAAAGGATTTAAATTTTGTGACCAGGAAACAAAAATTGAGTTCGGTTCAGTTATCCATCATATCCCTTCAGGGGGTTTTTAGTATAGTTTTTTTTTTTTTTTTTCAATCTGGATTTTTACACACACCTGAAAGTTGATGATACTAGTTTTAAGGAAAAACTCTTCCCTCCTTTACCCGGCCTGCAGCACAAGTTCGTTCGTCAATTCATCTTATCGGAATCCTTTGAAATTTTTGGTACAGAATGCTTACACGCGATGTTGTACATGGTTTGCATGAGTTTTTCTTCGATTTTTGTATCTTTTATAGGAAACCGGAAATAAATTTGATGGTTCTTCCCTTTGTTTTCATCAAGATAATACTAAAGATATTTGCGGGGATAAGTGCCATCAGCAATCACAGGGTTATGTCATATAAGGGGTTAGAAAGAAAATTACAATTGAAATAGGCGCACTAAAAGTACATAAAAGTAAGTAGAGAAAGGGAGGAAGTTTTTTTTTGGTTTTGTGACGAATTCTAAAGAATTTCAACTTTACCAACAAGACATCGCGGAAGAGTTCTCAGCTGGAATCATGTAATACACTTAGATGGACATTAGCTTGCGGTAAAATTGCGTAAATTAAATTTCCTTAGCAACCTATCTAACTCTCCCTCGGATGAGATATACCTATTTATACATGCGATCAGTAACCATATCAAAGTCGCCTATTGTGATGAAATTTATAGTGTTTTTTTTTTTGTATGTGGTTCGTTTGTGTTAATTATCGAAGTACGGTAAAAAAAAAAACAAAAAAGTCAAAAGGTCATTTAAGAATTGTTGGGTTGGGTTTAATATCTATGGCGTCTTATTATCACCAAACAAATGTATGCATTCAACTGTAGTTAGAAATTCGTTTTACCTACTTATTTTTGTAAGTTCACAGTTGAAATGATGTCAGGGGTCTTATTAGTACAGGTATAACGGTTCTTTTTGTAGGGAGCCTTTATAGAGACAACAGCCCAATTAGTTGTCCAACTCCCCACATGTGCTATTAATAAATCCCAATAAATAAGTCTTATTATACTTCTTTCAATAAAAAAGCTAATCCAGCACACGATATACATAGGTACAGACTAACAAGATATGCCTGTCCCGCACCATAGATTGGCTATTTTGTGTGTGACCATCCATTTAAAATGTTGAAATAAGTACAATTTTACTTTATAAACATAAAAATAAATTGACTTTGTCGGTATTAAAACGAAGTGCCTGAAAGTTTTGTCGGTAAAAAACGTAAAATAAGAATGGAATACCTATAGCTATGCTAGTGGAAAAAAATCACATCAAATAAGAAGGTTATCGTTGCGAAGAACGTCTTGGTTTATAGAAATTGAAAAACTATTTTGCTAAATTCATCCAACTAAAAGGAGACAATGTCTTTTCTTGAACCTGACATTGAGTTGGTGTACTCAATTGGAAGGCACACCACTGTTTTCCAGGCTAAAGTCTTCGCCAACGCAATGGCAGCGAAAATAGCCCTTGATATGGTAATCGAGATAAAGGTCCTCTCGGATA
This sequence comes from Dioctria rufipes, assembly GCA_963924295.1. NCBI lineage: Eukaryota > Metazoa > Arthropoda > Insecta > Diptera > Asilidae > Dioctria > Dioctria rufipes. Next base: position 195,274,261 of record OZ002742.1, read on the forward strand.
GTCAGGCATCCTTGATGGCTCTGAGTGGCCCTCGGATAACATTTAAGTTACTGGAGGACTGGAGGGGGGCGTCTGTAGATAAGCTGTGTATCCATAACAACGTGTCCCTTCAGTAGATTCTTGGGCATATTGGGAAGATAGGGAATAAAAGGGCTGATCTTTTAGCCAGGTCTGGCTCTGATTATTATCCTTTCCTTGAATCGGAACCCATACTGTAGGCGTTGCTGCCTCGGCGATCAGGTCTCTCATCAAAGCGGATGTTCGCATGAAACATCATCAGTGATGGGCCAAACTGAGCCCTTGCAGGTGTACAAAACTTCCTTGATGGGCCTAATAGGAATTTCTCTGACTTTGGATGGGAGTTGTTGACAGTCCTGAATATCTGTCCTGCCTGGGAGACAGCCTGAGACAACCGAACACTTTCTGTGTGCTTGTCCGGCCTTAACCCGGAGTTGGCTGTATATGCCTGGGTCTGCCCTCCTAATTGTGGATGAGCTGAAAAATTTACCTTACCTAGACCTGATGTGCTTCATTAAGAGGACTGGAAGGTTTTTTTTAAGCATATTTGTACAATGGGGCCCTTACCCATCCTGCTTGGGATCTCTCGTCCACCTGTCTATAAGAAAAAATAATAATAATAATATTCCAAATTAGTTGATTTCAAGTCGTTCGCAAGAACTGGGCATTCCAATGACTACCATATATTGAAAATTCAGCTCACACAAAAATTATAGCTACGTCGGTATTAAAACGAAGTGCGTGAAAGTTTTGTCGGTAAAAAACGCAAAATAAGAATAGAATACCTAGAATACCTAGAATGAAATAAGATCTTGACAATGGTACTTTCTCAAACAAAAGACAAATTGGTAATCATCTAATCTTCGCACATAATACATCGCTGTTAAACATTTTATATTACTTAAATCGTATCGGTTGTGCTCAAAGTGCACGTAAATATATCTTATGCATCTTTATTTCTTTCATATTAATTAAGTAGAGGGAAGGGAATGGATTCATTGTAATACCATTTTCAATGTTATTAGAAAAAGTGGGATCAAGTGATATGAACTTTCACTGGAAGTTTTCTCAGAAATATTTTATTTGATTTTTTTTGAAGTTATTACATTCCCATATGAAATATAAATTGAAGGAAGATTATTAGAATTGTATTCTACAATTTAATTTGCCAATAACTCCCCCGATAGAACTCAATCTCTCAACCATACCATATGTACAGAAAGTGAAAAACTTAGGCATTGTACTCAATACTCAAAAATTGATTGCTGTGACCATATTAATAAAATGTATGCTGTATGCTGATCTGCTTCCCACCAACTGGCGCATAAGGCTGGTCAGGGTACTGGTATTGTCGGATCTAATGCATGGTCCCATCAACTTCCCCAGACTCGATTCACGCTGTAAGCGTAAGTTTGAAGTAGACTACAACGATTCCATTAGGTTCGCGTTTGGGCTACGTATACATGATTACATCTTTCCTTTTCGCCATATAATTTTGAATTGGTCCTTGGAAACGCATTCGCAATGCATTTCCTGCATAACAAAATAAACACGCGTAAACTGGCTTATCTGTATGAATTTTTAAACTTCTTGCGTAATGACAGACGTTGCGATTTGCTAAAGGGTTTTCCAATAAGAGGTGTTATTTTGATATTCAAAGAAAAATGCCATTTTTGAGATAAATGATCGGATCTTTATTTCATTATAAAGAGGAAGGTATGTCGTTAATAATGGAAAATAACATCAGTCAAATGACCACCACGACCACGCCTACAGGACCATATCCTTTTCATGAAATTTTCCATAACCAAATCGCAAAGTGGCTGCCCTATGTCCTCGATAGCCTCACGAATTCCATCTTTGAGGTCTTGAATCGACGCTGGGCTGTTGGCGTAGACCTTCTCTTTCACGTGGCCCCAAAGGAAGAAGTCGCAAGGTGTTAAGTCACAAGATCTCGGTGGCCAATTGTGATCACCTCTTCGAGAGATAACACGGTCCGGAAACTTTTCCCGTAAAAGATCAATGGTTTCGTTGCTTGTATGGCACGTAGCGCCGTCTTGTTGAAAGTAAACGTTGTCCAGATCAATACCATCCAATTCCGGCCATAAAAAATCATTAATCATCTGTCGATAGCGCAATCTATTCACCGTAACTGTTGCTCCAGCCTCATTTTCGAAAAAGTAAGGTCCAATGACCCCGCGGGACCATAAACCGCACCAAACAGTCACACGTTGAGAATAGAGAGGCTTTTCAACAATAACTCTTGGGTTTTCCGAGCCCCAGATGCGACAATTTTGCTTGTTGACGAAGCCATCGAGGTGGAAATGGGCCTCATCACTCAAGATGAGTTTTCGATAGAATTCCGGATCATTTTCATACATTTCAAGGACCCAATCAGCAAAGACGCGACGTTGTTGATGATCGGCCGGCTTGAGTTCTTGTGTTAACTGAACTTTATAAGCCTTAAGACCCAAATCAATCTTTATACAAAATACGGTGTAATGACGTTTGTGGAATGCCTAATTCCAAAGAACGACGAGGAATGGACAAACCTGGGTTTTCTTCAACACTTTCGGCTAAAGCAGCAATATTCTCGGCTGTTCTTGAGCGACGTGCACGGGTTTTATTCTTTACATCACTAACTTGTCCCGACAGCTCGAATTTTTCTACCAATTTCTGTATTGCGGTCCGACAAGGTGCTTCACGACGACCCAAAAATGTTCGAGTTTTACGAACCGTCTCTGCCACATTTTCAGCATTTTTATAGTGAATTTTAATAATTTGAATGCGTTGTTGAATCGTGTATCGTTCCATTTTTATTAATGGCGTAGTTTCTACTTGTCAAATGTCAAAAAATGACAGCTCTAAAAGTGACATCTACCGAAATAGCGGGCTAATTAAAATAACACCTCTTATTGGAAAACCCTTTATTACCTCGTTTTAAAATATTATGTTTTGAATGCCTCTTACTTTGTTAAAATTATTCGCATTTGGAACGCTCTTCCATCCAGCGCGAGAGTTCGGCCTCTACACGGTTACTCTGGCAGCACACGTCATATGGATAACGATATTCTGATCAATTGCAATCAATTGACTGCACCTTCACTAGGATCTTTCTTCTTTTTTTCTTCTTTTCTACTCAATTTACGTATTTGGTTATCCTTATTTTCATTTTTTATTTTTTTATTTTCTCTTTTGTTTTCCTATTCTTGTTTGTTATTTTCTCTTATCTCTACTTTTTATGTAGTTATAGAATAATGAATTTATTTTTTCTTTTTACCACTACTTATCCTATATCGATAGAAATTTTCATCGCTTTGATTAAGTTTAGTAGTACTAATAAAAGGCTTTTGTCTTATTGTACTTATGATGAATAAATGCTTACTTACTTAAAAAAAAAGTCCACTTTTCACTCTATTAGAGAAGATGACCATTGCCATTAACTAATTTCACTATAGTAATAATAAAAAGATCTCAAATAATCAATTAAGAGTGCAAATTATATAGGTATTTCAGTATTATTTTGCTTATTTTATCGATACAACTTTCGTGACAGTTTGTTTTAATCCGAACTGATTTCCCTGAATGAGCTTTAAACTCAATATATAATTATGTTTAGAAAGGAAAATTGTACTTATTTTAACATTTTCAAAGGATCCAGTGGAAAAAATTTACAAAAAATATTAATACTTTATTTTTCCTTTTTAAGCATTGATTCGCGTGACGTTACACACATTTGACAGTACGCACGATCATACCTTGTTATTCTGTATATCATGTGTCCATCATACACCTGGTGCAAATTAGACACTCTGAGTAGAATGTTTAGCCAGAGAAATTACGGAACAAACCGGGTTCATTGAGGTTTGTTGATAAACGGGTATCAGGCGAGTTTTTACTACAGAGTATGAGCTCGTTATTGTCTTCTACGGGCTCCGAAAATAAATTAGATCTAATGGTTTGCTTGATCTTCAGTGAAAGATTTACATAGTGTATACATGCTTTCCAACCCTGTTAATTGGATGGCAAGACTTTGGACAATGTCGAAAATGGATATCATGGTGTTGCCATATTTCAGCATCTACGTTAACTTTTTATGGCTCTGCTTCAAACATTTATTTGAAGTCATCTGTTACATATCTGTAAACTTTAGTTTTGCACAAGAAAAAACAGAGTTCGTCTATAGATAGAGATTGCTTCAACAGAACTTAATGACTATTTATAACCGTAGAAGGCATGAAGATCTGGCCAAGCTGGCCTTATTTGGAAAGCCCGCAATTGATGGTAAGCTATACCTTTAAAGTTTATGCAATTGTATGCTGGCCATCCTTTATTAACCTTTATTTGCAAGGCGAACAACTTTTGCAAACTTGCCAATCTTCATAATTTTGTCAACCTTTGAAAGTCCGTAAACTTTTGTAGTCCCAGTAGTTGTTTTGATAGGAGGCGGAGCTAAGAGTGGGAGGGAGGGGGGGGGGTTATTAGAGGGAGTTGTTCTCAGTGCTATGTGTATAGGAAAAGAACAAGAGGTGGCGAGAGTTTTATGGTTTAAGTTATCAAAGAAGATGGTAGAAGACCTAGAAAACTGTTACATTGGAAATTACATAATGTACGGTACACAGAATAAAAGGCACACAAATGCCAAGTAGAAGAAGAGAAGTAAGTGATTCCCATGATTTTTGCGATTTTTTTTTTTTTTTTTTTTTTGTAAATTTTTTCCCCCATAATCCGCCGTGTAAAGTTAGCCGCAGTGACGGCACGATTTAAATGTCAAAAGCTTATTAGGCTTATCTGTATACCATACACATAATCAGTCTGTCAAAGTATACAATCCAAGCTCGAAAACAAATATAACTCCATTAACTGCATGAAGACGACAATTATATTTTATATATTGACTTTAACACGAGGAATTTACCTAATTATTATTTAATTGTTTTCTTTTTGACGTTTGTAATGATAGCGCATGAGCTGATTCTATATAAGCTTGGATTCGAGACCGGTCAGTGGAGTGCCCATAAAATATTCTGCTGTAATGTGCTGGTGTGATGGTGGTGGTGGTGTGATGGTGGTGGTGGTGTGATGGTGGTGGTGGTGTGATGGTGGCTCGAAGGCCTCTTGAATTGTATGTCTAATTAAATTTATATGTAGCATTTGAATGGAATCAGATGAATATCCCAGTTGGAGGAAGAAGAAGATGTTTTTTTTAAATCATCGTTTCAGTTCGGTCACGGGTGATGAGAGTAGTTACGCTAATTTTTAATTTCTTTAGAAATGTGGATGAGATTATGAGATTCATTCGATTATAGCAGCAATAATTGGGCATAAGACAATTGTTATTGATTGATTTCGCCATGCTGAAAAAGAGACTGATTTTGTGTTATTACCTGTTCTTCTCTCACTCCCTCAACCTACTTCCTTCCTATTAAAATTGAGTTATATCATAGATGGCACAAGAAATAGATGTCGCATGCAGTACCAAAAAAGTATATAAATTTTATATGGTTGGGTGGTCCATTCCGGAATGGACCACTACATTTGAAGTGATGTATACGTCGAGTGATTAATATTTTTTCGTATCTGAAGTTTGAAGGAAGTCGATCAAATGTGTTCAAAACTGCTATTATTAAAACATTTGCTTTCGGCACGCTCTAAAACATGTTATGGTCCATTCCAGAATGCACTACCAATTTCACAATCTGTATACTCTGTTCTAGTATAGCATGCGACATCTATTTCTTGTGCCATCTATGGTTATATATTTATTATATTTAAGAGAGAGATGAATTCAAGCTCTCGAAGGATCTTTTATAAGTCTAAAATTCTTTAATTGGAGTCTTGAGCCCAAGATCTTTTGCTCTTGAGCCATATCCATCAATCAAGTTTATTATCTCAAAATATGATTGGCTTCCATTTTTATTTGTTTATTTTTCGATTTATTTATATTCCGAATTTATGGGACATAAAAAAAAACAAATAAACCAAACGTTGGCAAAAGGACCCTAAAAATTATGGAACAATTTGAAATATGGCACTCGAACTAAGGCTATATAAAGAGTTTGGGGGAGGGTGGCACTGACAGCCCTTTCAAAACTGGTGACGCTTGACATCTTTATTAATTCCTAGATCTAAATAAAAATTTATAGACCTTTCGGGTAGCTTCTGTTACCATTGTTTGTTTTTTCTCACAAATCACTCGCTCACTCCCACTAAATTGCCTTAAACCAAATATTTAGTATGGCGCAACTATTCTGATCAAGCCTCAACTAGTACCTATCTATAAGGGAGTTAGATATTGTTCAGCCTGTTGTGTTGCAAGCAACATTTACAATTTCACATATGTATTTACGTATGTGACTACAGGTAGAATAAAAGTAGATCTAAACTGGACCATTGTGGAATACATATCAGGGCTAAGTGTAGCAGGATCTTATTCAAGTTAAGCTAATTACTAAAGTTCGAGCTAATTTATGTATTCTCATTTAAAAAAACATGAAGTAAATTTACATACGTAGGTTACCTTCACATTGAAAGTGTTCAACGTGGAATATTGATCGGTAGATGGTGGCACCATCTCCAGTTATGTGACTAGTTTTAATTACAAAAAAAAAAATCAGACGTGATTATAAAAACCAGGTTTGTCTAAAATGGAACTCATATAGGAACACTACTATAATGATTTATTATGAGTATATAAATTCGTTGATTCAACAATGAAATTCCATTCTATGCAACTGTAAAATGCTTGTATAATAAATTTGACCGTATGATGGTATTTTTCTTAGTATCGTATTGTTTGAAGGTCTTTCATCAAAAGGTGTTACCGCAGAAAATATTAATGTTATGTTGCTGAATATTTTGTGATAACACCATAACCAATTATGATAACATTAAGATTATCTTTATGAATAGACATGCATAAACTATAAAATAGTTCGTGAATGAATAATGGACGTCAACAAATTATGAAATTTGTTAATTGGTGAACAATGGGTCTTTCCAATTGGTGGAAAACCAACGAAGGTGAAACGACATCACAATATTGGCAAAAAATTAATCGCCACATTTTTCGTCAAATTTAGCCATTTTGACACAGTTGCGTTTAGAACATATCACCAACACCAAACGATATTCCACCATTTCTTTATTAACAGATTTCGCTAAAAAACGACCGAAGTAACCATGGAGGCACATCATGCTTCATCATGAATACGTAGTCAACGGAAGCTGTGCTATTTTGTGTCCGCAGAGCAGGGCAGAGCAAAAGATACACAAAAGAACGCCTCATACATTTTCATAGAAGACTTATAAATGAAGCGAACAGTACAAATAGTCCGCTTCAATCGACAGAACAATTTGTTCTCTCCAGTATATGAGAGCTCTAGAACAAGGTATACAAAAGAACACAGCTTGATGAGTTATTAAGTCCACCTCACTATTAAAACTAATGAAACACCCACCTAATAGTCCTGACTTGGCAGTATGTGACTTCTTCCTATTTTCAACTGCCAAGAAGAGAGCACGTGGATTGATCTTTAGGATCGCTCTCTCAGTTTTCTATATAAGATCTTATTTAATCCCTCTAAACTGTAGCTGGGGCAGAGTCAGTATCATATTTGGGCCATGTAATGTTATCTGGCTATTCCATAATAGGGGTAATGCAAAAAGCTTAAACACAACGATTGTGATTGCGACTGATCCATAAAAACCATGAAATAAAGCGTTTCCAGAACTAATTGTTCCTATGACTGCAATAAAGTGTCGGGTAGATGTCACCACTGCGTACGGTTAGAATAATAAAAAAAAAATGGCAAAAAGGAACAGTATTTTCCTTTTTTGTTGGAGGATTGATTTCACACTAAATTATAATGTTAATGCGGCCCATTTAGTAAAGAAAAAAAATCTCTCGCACCACGTCTGCAATTTGCATGAACAAATTGTCGAATTGCGCTAAGAACTCTTCCGTTATTCGCTCTACTCTTCATATTTCGCTTTTACGACTTCTTTCTCATTCTAAACATGAAGAAATTTTGGTTGCTGGTCGGTGGAAAAAAATCGCATCAAACAAGAAGAAGAAAAACTATTTCGCTAAATACATTCAGCTAAAAAGAGACAATGTCGAAAATTTGTAGATTTTGTGGAAACGGTTAGAAGAATTCGTTTATAATCTTCAAGCATAATTTCGAACTGTAATTACTAAATTGATTAACAAATTTTAAGCGGATCAGTTAACTTACAGTCAGAGATAAAAAAGTAGTGGACTGGCAAATCTCTTCAATGCTAGTGCTGATGTTTATTTTCTTGAACCTGACATTGAGTTGGAGTACTCAATTGGAAAGCCCAAGTTTTTGCCATAGCAATGGCAGCGAAGATAGCCCTTGATATGGTAATAGAGGTAAAGGTCCTCTCGGATAGTCAGGCAGCCTTGATGGCTCTGAGTGGCCCTCGGAAAACATCTAAATTACTGGGGGACTGCAGTGCGTGTATAGATAAGCTGTTTAACCACAACAACGTGTCGCTTCAGTGGGTTCCTGGGCATATGGGGATGATAGGGAATGATAGTCAGGTCTGGCTCTGATTCTCCGGTCCTTGAAACGGAACCCATACTGTAGTCGTTGCCACCTCGATGATTAGGTCTCTCATCAAAGCGGATGTTCACATGAAACATCAGCAGTAATGGGCGAACCTGAGCACTTGCAGGTGTACAAAACTTTTTCTTGATGGGCCTAATAGGAATTTCTTTGGCTTTCTCTTGGGGGCTTAGAAGAATACAGAACTTGGCCTCATTACTGGCCATAGCTCGCTTCACGTTCATCTAACAAGGATGGGAGTTGTTGATAAACCTGAATGTTTGTTGTGCCTGAAAGGAAAGCTTCAGACAACCGAACACTTTGTGTGCTTGTCCGGCCTTTTCCCGGAGTTGGCTGGATATGCTTGGGTCTGCCCTCCTAATTGTAGGAGCTGAAAAACTTACCTCACCTAAACCTGATGTGCTTCATTAAGAGGACAGGAAGGTAATTTTAGCAGATTAGTACAATGGGGCGCCTTGACCATTCTGTTTGGGAACTCTCGTCCACCTGCCAATAAGAAAAAAATAATAATCATAATAATCCAAATTAGTTGATTTCAAGTCGTTCACAACAACGGGGCATTCCAATGACTACCATGTATTGAAAATTCAGCTCACGTAAAAATTATACCTATGGCGGACCACTCAAAATATCGTGAGTTTATTAATTGGTTCTTAGAAAAACATTCTAAACGATAAAAGTCATTCAGCGAGTACGTCGACAAGCAAAACCGTTGAATTCGAAACGAATCGAAAATTCAAAAATGATACAGGCACGACTGGTGAAATTTTTGTGTTGAAGAATGCATTTTTTGAAGCTGTTGAACCTAGTATATAGTGCGGTGGACCGATTCGAAGAATCCAAGACCAAGCGCTTTATGTCATGGGGATTATAAACTTAGATGTTTTTATTAAGATGGTGATACAGGCGTTCTCGCCTAAAATCCGACATTAATAACTGCTTACTTATTATTTTGTAGGAAATTCCTTAATTATAAGCTTACCCGGAAGAAATTTATAACCGAATTAAAGTGATTGAAAAACCTAAGAGATGAATTGGGATATCTTAAGGAAATATTTGACAGCTCTTCTAAGGTAAATATAGATTCAGAGCAGTTAGCTTCACGTAAAAAGGCCGTGAAATGAAAAATTTTTGGATCCAATTGTTTTTATGTATGACTGTATAAAAATCAGTTGTCGAAATGCAAATACGCATTGTGCATGCTAATAATATTGTGCGTTTTTTTTTTGTTTTTTAATTTAAGCCGTACAGGATCATAAATCTCTTAAGTTGTTATAAAGGAATATCTCAAAATAAATTTCCAGTCAAGAATACCCATAAAGGTTTAGGAACCAGAAAAAAAAACACTTATCTCAATTTCTTAATTTAATTCTCAGCAGAGAAACTAAAGGGCTTGAGGTTTGGTACTTGTTTCTTTTCTTTTTATTTTGTATCTATGTAATAATACACCAAATAAATCATTGGAAAAAGGGTTACCACTTACAAAAAAAAAAAAAAAAAACAACTAACTGCCATGTCGTTATATACAAAATTTTCTTCCCAAACGGGACACACAATGAATTATTAAAAATTTGCATATAAGTGTAATAAATTCTCTGGTAAAAGATAAGTGTTGGAAAATCTATGACCAACCGGAAAAAAATTCTAAAAGATTTGACAAACAAAAGGTTCGTATCCGTGCCAAATTTTATCGAGGGAAACTGCAACTTTTCTATAAAGGATAATTGTTGATTTCTTAACGGACAACAATAAGTTGCATGATGGGAAAAATTTGCCAAAACAGAAAATGTAAAAAAAAACCTTGAATTTTGTGCTTTTCGTCTTGTTACCTACCTTGGTAGGTATATCTAGCTATAACAAAGCTGATTAAACACTAAAATAACATTAGTTCCAATTATTAAAATTAATAAAAACTTCATCTCTCGCTTTCTAATAATATTTTTGAAACAATTTCTATCCAAAATGAACGCATTTTCTCCCTGCAAAAAAGGATTGAAATGGCGGCCTACCACGTGTTTCTATAAATTTCACCCTTAACTGGTGAAAATAATATCGAAATTTATTTAAATCAATAAAATCGTTTTCATCTTAATATTACTAAAACAAAATATTCAGTCTTACACAGAAATTTATTTTAATTTTTTCTCTTTCTTCATATCCATCGCGTAATAATGGCGGACATTACGTTTGCTCACCACTTAATCCCACCCGGTTTGAAAAACGCGTCATCATTTCTACCATTACTATACTACCCGCGAACTCACACTACTACAATGAAGAGAAAACCAATTCGCGAAAATGTGCGAAAAAAGCTTTTTGCACTGCTGAAAAATCCTCCTCCCCTCTCACTAATACATTCATAAATTGACGTCATTCGCATTTAAGCTCTCTTTGGATTATTTAATATTCAATGTAGTGTTGATGCACTTACATTTGCGCAAAGATTGCGAAAGCTTTTCGCGATTCGACGAAACCTTAAAAACGGAAATCGCAACGATTGTACAAAACGAGTGAAAGATATTTATTTTGCATGTATACATGATGTATGTATGCATATTGCACATGTATGATGTTGCAAAAATTTTTGCATGGGAGAAAATTTTCCGGAGATGGTTGTTATAAAGTGGAAATGAGAGGAACGATAGATAAAGAGAACAGCGTGCGCTTGATTTGTTGTTCCCTTGTCGATTGTTCTAGTGCCTTCCGGTTCCAAGATGTCTGCTAGCAGCGCTTATTTGTCTTTGCCGTTTTCTTTGTTTCATTCTTATAAAATGAAATAAAAGTGTTAAAAATTGAATTTTCAATAAAATTAAATTGAATCCGTTTGAGTTTGCTCTTTTGAAATATTTCCTATGGGTACGCTGAAATTTTCTTTAAGTATTTTTTCAATACACAGAGAAGATTCTGTAACACAAAATGGCAACTAAGAAGCCATTTTGATACAACTGGTATTGGTGAGTGTACGATTTTATATAAATATAATTTGAAATTTAGAATAGTATAAACATCTGTAAAAGTAAAAAAATACAAAATATGATTAAATCCAAACGACTTGCGACAAAATTGAATTAATCTTCATTCAATATTCGAAATATTAGATAATTTTGACGTAGTTTTGACCAACAAAATTAGGGAAAATGTGTGATAAAATCAGCAACGCAATATGTTTCGATGATGCAATTTTGTATAGGGCAATATTATAAATTTTGTCGCTCAAAGTTTGAAATACAAAATGGACCGGAAATTTGGTTGCCATTACTTTTTCTCAAATATCTCTGTTCTCTTAGTCACTCTAGTCACTGAATGCTCCACACATTCTGAAGCAATTTCAGATTTTCCTTCTTTTTTCGTAAACTGACTATGCTAAATAAAAATACTAAATTACAAGAGTTCATTTTCGAAAGTAATAAAATCACTGATGTTCCTCAGGGCACTCATATCGGTCCCACTATTTTCAAATACATATTTACATAAACCAAGTTAATTCGAAAACTCGTTGTTATGCTGTTAGCGTTAAGTTATTTCATGATATATAACAAATTTAGGACAATTATATAATGTATAGTCCCCTATCTAAAGGATTTAATTTAATTACACGCATGTTCCCAAGTTTCTCTATTGTACATTGATTAGACCACAATTTTGGAAATTGAATGTTTTCTATCTGGTCTCCTTTCGAATCTATTCACATTGTTAACTGAATTGAGGCTACACAAAGTATCTAAAATTTTATTTTTCTGAAACGATACTATAACTTTCGTATGTCGTATATGTCAAAAGGTTTAACAAATCTTCAGGAAATCTCGTTAAATCGTTAGTGGCTAAGGTAAGAAAATTCTGAAGAAAAGCTTAAGATAAGTAAAGCAATTAAACTAGAAATCTAATGTCCATAAACTATCTTCACAAAAGAATTTAAAATCATACGAAGAAACATTTAAAATCATACGAAGAAATATCTCGTTATGACTGACGTTAGTAGATACTTAAACTTCCTAGTTATCCTAGCCTCAGAAAGTTTTTGAACATTTTGGATTTTTTCCATTATTATTTTTTTTTCCGAGATTGAGCTAAGAAACAGATCTAGGTCATTCCCTGCATCTTTAAAAAGGTTTTCACTTTGATGCTTGATTAATTGCGAAGGCTGAGTTCATAAATTCAAAATGTTCAAGTAGGTATCTAACGCCTTAGTCCATAAGATAATTTCTGACGAAAGTAGGCACACACTCTAAATAGAAAAGTAGAAATATAATATTCGATTATATATGCTAAACGTAAAGCAGTTCTAAGACAGAGAGAGTTCTTCATTCTTTTCAACAATCATTTAATTCCTGACCGTCTAGATCTAGAGGTTTCGAATTCGATAGTAGAAATGCAGGCAATAGCTTCCTTTTAGTTATAATAAGAGAGAGAGAGAGAGAGAGCGATCTGTCATTCTTTTAATACCAATGTAGTGTGAATGTGGAGTAACAGCAGTAAGACGGTATAGATCTTTGTAATGTATACTAGAAAATTTTCTGCAAAACTCTGCACCATGTTCCGTTTCAGTTAGCCAAAATAGTTTTAATGTGTGTCGAATCCATCAACAATTGGATACCAAACTACTACTATTATTTTGGTTGGAAATGATCTCCTCCATCACCTCATTTTGTTTGATTGTTCACTTTTGAGACACCCTGTATATTACCACGTGCCAAATGAGAGTTATCAGTATTCTTCTCATCCCATGTTCTATTTACAGAATTCAGATTTTATCTTCTTTGAATTCAAGTTACAGTCGAAACTTCACCCTCCCGATATGTAATATTAGTAGGGAAACATGCGTACTTCTATATGAAATACTCTGCCAACTAATATTTAATCAACATACGAAATCGGCTGATATGTTCAAATATTGCTTCAATATATTGCATGTATTTAAAAATACTCTATTCTACTTACTCATTTAATATTAGGAGTTATATTTTCTAGTAATTAGGGTTCATCAACACATTTCGGTTAAAATTACCTACAATTGATCCTTATTAGGAAAATCAATAAGAAAACATTAAGTAAATAATCATTCCTTAAATATGTTCTTCAAATCGCCTTAACTTTGACTAAAAATTTCGTAATTTTCCTTATTAATATCCTTAAAAATACGGTTGGGAGTAATAAATAAGAAAAAATTCCCTTTTTGTTTGTTTATAAGAAAAAATATATTTTAATTTACTGAACAACTTTAAGAATTGAGTGGGATTGGGATATAGAGGAAGTTGAGAGACTATGTCCAAAATTAAGGTAACATTTACACTTCACATGAGCTCAAGTTTTAAATTCCGGAAAAATAATTTGAATTTAATATGTTTATTTAATAAATTGTCTCATAGTTGTAATTGCATATTTCAGCCAAGTTAATCATCAGCATAAATGTCCCATTCATCATTGATGAATATAACTAATATATGAAATGCATTTTGATTATCATTTGTTCATATCAGTTGTACCCAGTATATCGTATTTATACTTGGAAAACACAAGTACAGGATACTTAGTACTTGCAAATTACCAAATAACATTACTGGCTACTGTAATACTGTGCAGTTCTTTTTCAAGTCCTTTTACAAGTATTTGAGTTGCGTTAAAAATTATTGCAGAACAGTTTTAAATTGGTTTTAAGAAGTAAACTAAAATTCATTTAAATTGACGTAGTTTAGTTAATTGTAGTTAATTAAAATTTAATCTATAAAAATTTCAACCTTACGTACTATTTTACTGTATGATCACACATGATTATTTAATTCTTTTATCTGGGTTTATATTCTGTTCGTTTTAAATTGATAAAAATTTAAAGAAAACATGACAAATGTTAAAAAAATTTCATCGACTTTAAAGCTAAATATTTCGTAAATATTAATTTTAGCATTAAAAGTCAAGACATATTTCTATTTCGCCTTATCGCCAAGGGAAAATATGTTTTCAGTATTAAAATCTTAATTAGAAATACCGTTGACACTCGGCAATGTAATATGCGCCACATTTTCTTCGAACAAGTAGTAATTATAAGGTTCACCATCACATTTTAAAAAAGTTAATCGAAAAATTTCGTGATAACCTACTAATTATTATAGCTTAATTACTGCAAAAAAGGTTAATTTCAAAATATTACACATTTGTTCTCAAATTAAAAACTAATAATAGAGAGGCAAAATAAACTAGCCTTCTAAATTAAGTTTATCAAAAAATTAGCTATCAGACACTTCAATTCGATTTGAAATAGATACATATGAGCTTGTGAGAATCGGAGTGGCGTATGTCAAGTTTCCATAGTTTAGAATAAATTAATGTTTCGCACCACCGTCCATAAAATATTCAGCTTAACAGTTATAAAGAAATCATTTCCTTATTCCAGTCCAAATTTCTTTAAAGTTTTATAATATAAACTTTACTGTGTTTATCAATCATAAGGATCACTTTCAGGAGGATCCAACTTAACTTACGCCTCTATTATCCTCAGTCAAGACCAAATTTATGAAATTTAAAAACTTAATATCGCACAGTTTTCAAATTTTATTTCCAACAATTCTTATTCCAAAGTTTATTATTGCAATTAAACAATAAAATACACATCCTTGTGAGTTAGAAAAAAAAACAAAAAAAAATAGTAAAATTTTATAAAACCGACAGACAGTTAAGTTCATAATAAAAAATGTAATTAAATAAAAATCTGTTAAAAAATTATTCTCCATCACTATACATCTCTTCACTAAAAGACGGGAAAGGCTCCAACATTCTCCTGAATACCAGTAGTAATCAAGTTTTATAAAAATCCCTAGTGTATTGGTGGTATAAACGGTGGAAGATCAATAATGTCCTGTTTCGTCAGCTGGCTAACAGGTCTTTTTCTTGGATATAATAATTCCCTGGCAATGTTTTGAAGAAGTACTGGTCTTACCTTTTCTTCCTGCAGGTCTAATATTTCGAATTTTGAAAATCATAGATTCCTGTAATGACTCATTGAAAAGAATTTCATATGGGCGGCATTTTTCGTAACATAACCATTGCATTTTCAGTCAGTCAACTTTTTCCTGGGTCATATCCGTTTTGTTATATTTTTTCCAATGTTGCAGTAGAAAAAAAACTATCAGAATTAATTTCACAGGCACCAATTTTTCTTTTTGTCTTGAAGATCTCATGATATCATACCACTGTTCGGGATCATAGATAACTTTTGCTTTAGCTTGTACCAAAATCAAAATCATCGGGCACACACGTTTCAGGATTATTTTGTGCATATTCGGAATCTTCTTTCATACAACTCCTTGCTAATTCTGCTTTTTAAAAATGCATTTCGTGTTCATTTTCAAGTTGTATAGTATTTTTGCTTGAGCGCTTTTGTCAGAATTATTTACTTTAATTTTGTAAATGCCGCAGTATCCTTTTTGGGTACGTCGAAGTGTAAATTAAATTTCGCGTTGAAAATATCCTACAGTAATGCTCTTTCACTGCAGTTTTCTTTTCTTTTGTACCTACATTTTTCTACGTAATGAACCGCTCAAATATCTTCTGTTTTCATTATGGTTTCTTGTGCAATGGCTCTGATAATATGGAAATGATAAAATACACTGACAAACATCATTCTCACGATCTTCTTTCTAGATGGACAAACCTTATTACACGGTAAAAAATGTGCACAATTGTTGCCGCAGAGCTTAGGTATTTTTCCCTAAAATGTAGTGAATATTCCCTACATTTTAGGGAAAAATACCTAAGCTTTGTGCCAACAATTGTGCATATTTTTTACAGTGTTCCTCTAAGAACTTCACCTGGCTAATGGTAGGATTGAGAAGTTGTAATTCGGGCCTAAGCAAGTTATCAGTTGACTTACGCCACTTTCATTCTCAATGAAAATGGCTCACTGCAGTCAGTACCAGTAAATGTAACTTTTGACATACTTAATTATGTGCTTAGAAGAGTGCTGGTTAAGAAGTAAGAATTTGATCTTAACTCAATTTTGGAAATTATTGACTTACGCCACTATGGTTCTTACCGGCTCATATTGGTCAAGATTAGGGAAAATTTATATGAGTTATTTATGACTTGACGTTAAATTTACCTAATCAGAGAAACATGCGTTCAGACCTATAGGAAAGTATTCCATAATTTCTTTAAGTAAGTCCTTCTCTAAAGCTTTGTACGTAAATTCGAAGTAAATATTAAGTAATTGTGACTTAAACCAAAAGAACGTCGATTAACTCAAAACATTGAATATATAACTAATAAGGAAGCGGGGTATCGTGCGAATACAGTGTACGTGTTTAATCAATTCAATGACAGTATGATCTATGGTCGGGAGGAAGAAATGACAAGAGGGCCTACTGCCTATTTTGCGTCAGTTCAACATTTCTGACATTTCATATTTTTCGAAAAGAAGAAGTTCGGATTTGAATTAGAGATATTGTGATAAATAAATAATTTAACAGGATTTTTACTTAATAGTAGTGTGAAATAAGTGTGAAATATTCTTTTGTGAACGATATTTTATGTAATTTTATGTAAATAACTGTAATGAAGTGCGCTGTGCTGCAGGAACAACGGCGTTATTGTCGTGGGAAATCATTCTTCAAATAAGCTTAATAGCTTTACTAATTAATTATAATGTTTTAAACAAAATAAAAGTGAAATGTTAGTAAAAATAAATAGCCATGGCAAAAAATTTTACATTTTCCAATGCTGGTTTTTAGGGTTCCGTACCCAAAGGGTAACAACGGGAGCCCTATTACTAAGACTTCGCTGTCCGTCCGTCACCAGGTTGTATCTCATGAACCGTAATAGGTAGACATTTGAAATTTTCACAGACTGTATATTTCTATTATTATTTGTTGTTTACAATTGATTTGTAATTGCTACCTAAATTATGTCAGTCATACAAAAGCAACGCTAAGAAATATTATCTGAAAATAAGAAGGCGCTAAAAATTTGTTTATTTTACATAGCAATTTAGATTATAAAAAATGTCCCCCTTCAAAATGTCACGATTTCATTACTGCCATGACGAAACGAATACAGACTCAGCACACTAATACATTTCGCCAAGTGACTTAGGTTTTCGTCCGATATGCCGTTTCCTTATTAGTTATTTATTCAATGACTCAAAACTCTAACCACATTATGTTCTTTTGTGAGGAATAAATTTTAGAAGTAATTTTTTAGTTAATAAAAATATCACAATGGACCACAAATGATCTAAGTGAGGCTGATCGCAGGGGTTCGCGCTATGGCCACCACTCCTAGGTAATAGAAAATATTCTATCTAATAAGTATAGATCTAAGAATTAAAAATTAAGAATGCCCTAATAATGTAATGAACATCGAATTAACGTAGATTTTACGTCTATTAGACCAATCGAAAAAAAGTAGAAAAAAAAACTGGAAATAATACAAAAAATTTCCTCAGAAATGGAATTAATAAAATATGTTTTAAATAGTGGAAAACTTTCAGACATTTTATGTGTAAATTCCCTGTTACGGTATTTTGTAGCCATTATGTCTACAAATGGTCCTATTGTCCATTATTTTGTCGTGTCGTAATAGGGCATCTGTCAAAAGTAAAAGAGAAAACTTGACTTTGAAGTTTATTGATAATTAAAGGGAATTTCGTCTTTGAGATCTAAGCAAAATACAAAAAAAAACCTCAAATCCTCACTTAGTTTACCTATAAGATAAACGAATTTTGAAGACATATACATACATGAAATGCAATTATAAATCTAATCTCTAAAATATCCGTTCCATGCAAATTTTAGGTAAAACGTAAGTTAAATGTCCCAAAATATTTCCCTAATTTCAAATTGAAATTTAATGAATTTTGAAGACTTTAGACTGAGCAAAACTATTACAAATCGAATTGCCAAAATTTTTCTGAAAGTCTCTTAATGGCTCTTAGGTAAAAACTTTATATTTAAAGATCTTATTTAAACATTAAGACTTTACCAAATTATATCTATTTTCATATAAGTTAAATTAGGATATTATATAAATCCAGCCTCAATAACCAAAAATTTATTTTCACGACCAAGAAATATGTAATGTGTACAATTTTGGACTTAATTAGGTAAATCTGATAGTAAAATTGTCAAATTTAATCTATCTTGCTAGCTGGGTAGTAAAGTTACATAGTCGTAATATTTTCAACAACAACAAAAAAAGGGGGATATTTTTTTTGGCCTTTTTTATCAGAATTTACATTTACTTTGTTTTATAGAAATTTTTTATCTATTTATTGTATTACTAAAAAGGTAATGTAGAAAAAAAAAACTGGGTAAAAATTCTACAATACCTTCCACATGGAAGATTCCCTTTCGACTTTCCATATCCAATTTGTTTTTTTTTAACAACACTATCGCTACCACCGCCAATCACTACGAAACACCACCACAATTATTTATTTTATTATCAACACTACTGTATAACACCCAGTATTTTGCACACTAATCCATAAAAACAAAATTACAGAACACTCACTTCATATCGCACAATAAATTTTCCACTACAAATATACTCAAGCACTCGTACGTTTATTATTAACGAAAACTATTTTAAAGAAAAAAAAAACTTCGTCATTATCACCTCGCAGTCGCACTATTATTCTATACAAAATTAATTTAGTACTCGCACTCGACTGGGATCCGATACGACATATATTTTATCCCTTCAAGTTATGTAATTTTCTGAAAGAGATCCAAAAAAGACTGTCGACTTTCTGTTTCCATACCCAAAGTGCACCGAACGACCGAACAATCGGCTTACATCAAAGTAAGTAAATAAAATGAAGGAAGAAAAAACTTTTCGGAAGTTGAATATATGAAGTGAGTTCTGTCTGCCTTTGCCCTTGTATTATTATTTTATAGAAGTTCCTTTGACTATTATATATAGTATAATTCCTCTAACTGTACCTATAAATGCACGAGAGGAATGAAAGTAATTTTTTTAATTCTTAAAAGGAAGAAGAAGAAGAAAATAAAACTCTTACCAACTCCATTTTATCATCAGCTCCAAATTTAACGATTCCTAATTAAGATTTGTTATTTTCGTTTTCAGGCCATTTTACTATAACGGGTTCGTTCCCCCGCCTAAATACCTATCAAGTTGAAAAAAAAACTAAATTAATAAAATAGCTCTAAGATGTTCTTACCTCACGTCAAACAATAATCTTCTGCTGATGGTATAGCAGTTTTTAACTTCGTCCATTTTTGAAATTTCATCAACTAACTATTAAAAAAACAATAAAACACAAGCAGAATCCAGTAAAAAACTTTCAAAACACTCAACGGGGCGACGAAATTTAAACCGGAAATGCTTTACTTCTTGAGTTGCGTCATATCATCAAATTCCGAAGTGATGACGTCGAACTCTGGTTGAATAGAATTTGTTCATCATAGCCAGGCCAGCCAACAACAGCATGGCGGTTTTTTTTTTTTTCTTCTTTTTTGTAAGGGCTGATCTCCAACCGAAGTTCTAAATACTACCAGAAAAACCATCGGTGCCAGGACGTACTTAGTTGATACCTAAAATTGAACTATGAAAGGGAAGTAGAAGAACAGCGGCAGACTCATGTAAGGAACACAAACAAACCCAAATAAAAAATTGATATACCCACGTACATCCATACACACTTACTCTAGAATAAAACCAACCCATATAAGAATACAGCACATGTGTTCAGCTGCATCTGCACTGCATTTGCACGCAAAGTGTGTGGCATTCCTAGAAGAAATAATTTATTATCGACGAGGTTATACACCACCAATTTCAACATCATATATGATGCCAAGTCGGAACGAAGCAATATTTCACTTCACTTCATCTACCGCGTAAACGGTCGTACCTATACATATATGCGCACTGACACCAATTGCTTTGTGGCGTATACTCAGAAGAGTACACTATACTTGCATACTCAAAAGTGCATGCAAAAGCGCAGTTGAATATAAACGACATAAAAATGAATGAGACGAAATAACAGCGCATATATTTACACACAGAGAAGAATGAATGAGCGAACACCTTCAACTTTCCTCAGCTCTGCATTCGTTGGACGAAACTTGCGTATGCGTTCAGTCAGCGGAATCTGAGAGTATTCTGCCCGCACTCACTCCTTGGTGGGCTATAGATATAGTGGCGTATCGTATGAATGTATTGAATGTGGATGCATCTATAATAATGCCCTCGAAATAATTATTTCGCTGACTTCAACCCTTTGTTTGATGTTCGCGAATGAGAGATCGAGTAATAAAAAAAAATGGCGGCTTTCTGCGGTTAGCCATTGTATACACCATTGGCAGCAATTGGATGATCTGTTACTGCCAATTGTGACAAGGATGAGTGATGGCTCCATATAATAAGCATAACTGTTGTTTCTGCTTATGCTAATGCATAGATATAATGTAAATCTGGTAGGCTGGATTAGAGCTCCCCGTCCGTGTGTATTTATAAGAATTCAAAAAAAAAAAAAAAAAACATTTTTGAGTTTTTTATTTCCGTCTGTTCGAACCTGACAGCTCTGATGTTGACCGGTAAAAAGTTGGACACGCACGGCAATCTAAATTTGAAAATTAGAAAAGTTGGAAAATTCTTTTGAACATAAGTAAGTCCATGTTATCGGAAAAATTACTGAAAATGTATTGCTTTATAGCAAGCTGAAATTATGGTGACAAAAAGTTTATAAATTTGGCAACACTTTTGTATTGGTGCCATAGAAAAATCGGGGATTTTCACATCTATACTGGGAAAGATAGGAATATTTGAGTTTAAGGCTTTGAGCTGAATGTATTGAAGTAAGTACCTACGCTATAACCGCCATTAGTAACGAAATATCGTGAAAATGTAAAGGAAAGCACGATACAGAGAATACCATACTTTCTGCGCTCTCTCTCTCTCTTTCCTATAGAAATGATTATACATTAGTCACGAAATTACGTCACAGAACATGTGCCAGAGTTTTAATGGGAATACCTTGTATTCTATATGCCTTGATTAGTCTGGAAATATTGTTAAAATATAAGTAATATTTATCCCGAAGATTAGTAAACATGGTCACGAGCTTCCAAAGGATTTTAGATCATTTACATTAACCTGATTTATGTTACAAATTTTAGAACGATTGCTAAACATAAAAACAAACCCTAGAAACTAAGAGCTGGCGACCAAAATACTTACGTCATTTAACAAACAAAATTTTCCATCTTATCATACTCTCTTAACTTCGTTGATAACTTATTAAAAAGTCTGCCTGGCTTCCAGTAATGGAGAGCGCTACGGAACGGCCGCGAAGGCTTAAAAAACACCCTTATTATAGTTGTCGACTCACCGAAAACACAAGCTCCGCAGTCATTCTCACTTCATTTCACTTTTCGTATTGTCGTTGTCGACCGGTGTGATGTGAAATTTTTCTTCGAAACCTTATTATCGTTGTCACTTAAAGTGACAGATAGCGTCAGAGTATGCATTACATTTGTAGACAAAAGTCAGGTTTGTCTCATTTCGTAGTATTGTTGTTATTTTTGAAAATGTTTAAAAGAAAAAAAATTATAAACGCGATGTATTCTGCGTATTTCAGCCGTTTAGCTATAAAGGGATGTTTCACCATAAAATCTATCATGACTCCAAATTGTTTTGTTGTTGTAATTTTTACACTAAAAATTCAAAAAAAAAATTCATTTAATATATTAATTTTATGTTTTAATGAACAATTTAAAAAGCCACCCTAAAAATTATCTTTTTTCGCTTGCATCTTCCTTTTCCTTACACACATCGAACATCTTTCCTTTACAAAAAGCAAGTGAGTGAAATTTCACTTAATTATCACTTCATCGACATTTGTCTACTTAATACGACAACAGCAATACGTCTAAAGTCGTATATTTTCGACAAATGTCTCTATAACGACAATCATAATACCATTTATGTGTCGTAACGGCATTTCTCACTTAAAGTGACAACGATAATAAAGGTGCATATCAGTTGAAAAGAACATATAACTGAACAAAAAGATTCATCTGGCCTCTAAAAATGCACAAGCTGTAGTATGCTTAATTGTGGAAGCGGTCGGGAGTTAACAGACGGGAAGAAGCAAAGATTTGAGACAGAGAGAATATTGCTCTGTTTTGTCTGTTCTCCGCCACCCAACACCCACAGCTGTACCCACACGAATCAATGCAATTGACTATGAGTGTGACTAGACTGCAATTCTTATTCTCATCCGCTCATCTTACTATTCTTCCTCTGTTCTACAGTAATGCAATGCACTGACATTTAATAAGAATGGACTGAGCCATCCTATCTAATTCCTATAGTCAAAAGTGTCACAAATTTTGGTTAAAATCTGTTTGTCTCCTGCAAGCTCAAAATGTACATTGAACTGTAACCAATTTTGTCAACGGTACGCTTATATTAAATGGAATGCATTGGAATTGACATAAAAATTGAGACAAATATATTGCTTATATACGTCTATCTCTTACAAGCTCAGTAATATTTAACATCAAATCTGCAGTGGAGCACAATTTTCAGTAATATTTAAAGTTAATTTTTGGGTTAATTAAAACAAGATTAACTTCCTAAATAATTTTAATTTAATGCAATACTATTTTATAACATCTTTAGTGTTTCCAATCGACAAATAATAATAAATTATGAATCGATGTGCAATTGTACGAAATAAAGGGTTTTCACAGCCTGTTCAATATGTGTGCCATTTTTGAAGCAAGAACGCTCAGTCCATTCTTATTATATGTCAGTGAATTCAATGTAAATGAAAATTCTCTCAAACAAAATGTTATTGCAAATGGGCCATCCCACACGCGTATTCTTGATGCAAAATACGGTTTTCTGGGGGAGAGGTAAAGGCTTAAACATAATTGCGACGACCGAGGACTATTGCTGTAATAGGAACAATTTTCTCCAGGGACGTTTTATGGAGCGTGTATTACAAAGGAATCTGCAGTTTCGTTGTCGTCGACGACTTTACTGAATTAATTCAATTACGATGACCACAGAGGCCGACGAGCGACAAATATTGCAGTCATAGGAATAATTTTCTATAGGAACGTTTTATGGAGCATATTGCATAGGAATTCGTCGGTCGCTCTATCGTGGCAATTGTGTTTAAGCCTTAAAAGAAGCAAAGAAAAGACGCAATGCAATGTATGAAGATGATGCGGATCGTAGGCGACTGCTCTCTCAAATTTCACGAAAACTCTCTGCTTTGCCAACCCGCCACTCACCAGTAGTGAGCCATGGGTCATCATCGCCGAAGCACCAGCACCAGAGCCAACGCATAGGCGTACACCACACTGGTGCACTGGTGAGTGGCGGGTCGTCATCATCAAAGCGCTGGCTCTGTTGTGCTGGTGCTTTGACGATGACGACCCACGGCTCACTACTGGTGTGGTGAGTGGCGGGCTGTCAAAGCAGAGAGTTTTCGTGAAATTTGTGAGAGCGAGTCGAAATATCACGACACGCCCTATAAAACCCTTCAATATACGAGATGCACAGGCTTTCTGTTATATGTTCTTGGGTTATACACATTTTCGCGCATCTGTATTGTCGTCTGCTACCACCTTCTCGAAAGCCAAATTGTCTGCCATTTTTACCATTGCACATGAAAAATCATTCTGCGGCCACATCAAAAAGTAGCCTTTACTATATCACGTTTTTCAACTGATTTTTTCAAGCTTTCGCGGCCGTTCCGTAGCGCCCGCCATTACTGGAATCCAGTCAGGTTTCCGAATAAGTTTCAACGTAAGTATTTTGGTCGCCAGCTCCCCTGTCTATAGAGGAGATAGTTAAACCACAACCTACCTACTAATGCAGTTTTCATTGTCGTCGACCACTTTAAGCCTTAAACACAATTGCGACTATAGAGCGACCGATGAATTCCTATGCAATATACGCTCCATAAAATGTTTCTAGAGAAAATTGTTCCTGTCACTGCAATAGTCGTCACTCGTCGGCCTCTCTTCGTCGTAATTGAATTAATTCAATAAAGTGGTCAACGACAGCGAAAACTGCAGATTCCTATGTAATACACGCTCCATAAAACGTTCCTTGAGAAAATTGTTCCTATGACTGCAATACACGTTGGTCGTCGCAATTCTGTTTAAGCCTTTACTGAATTAATTCAATTACGACGACCAGAGAGGCCGACGGGTGACGACTATTGCAGTCATAGGAACAATTTTCTGTAGGAACGTTTTATCACATATTGCATAGGAATTCCTCGGCTGCTCTATCGTCGCAATTGTGTTTAAGCCTTAAGTTCTTATAATTCTTATCCGTTTTTATAGACAAACATACAAAGGTTTGCTCAGTCCGAACTGTGTATAAAATTCAGAATACTCGTCTCGCAGGGTTCACATCTGCTTTTTAGGATAAGCCAAATGCAGTAGTTGCGGAGTGGTGACTGAAACAATAACCCACCATTTTCTTTGTAATTTCCTAGCCCTCTGTAAAGAGGTAGACTTTTTTGTTTATTCTTATTTCTTCACCGAACGGCAATATGATAAGATGCGAGCCTATACGTAAATTCGCAGCAGCATATGGATATAGATTAACTCATGTAGAGCTCAGAAGGCCACAGGGACATACCAGAAAACGAGGCAGCTAATTCTCTAGCCAGAAAGGTTTGCGCTATGAATATATGCCTAGCGAAGGTCGGCCCCTAGAATCAGCGAAGTGTATCCTAAATTTACAGGCTGTAAGTTGCCAAATCGCAGATGGTGAGAACTGACCATATGCGCCATTTTAAGACAGCTATAGCCCAAAATATATCCTGGGAATCCTAAAGAGGAATCATAATGATGTGCGATTCTTATTGCAGTTATTACGGGACACTGCTTCTTTGGCAAACATGCAGGGCTCGTGCAAGCCCCATACAATGACTTCTGCAGAAGCTGTATGGCCGAGGAGAAAGTTGAGCGCATTCAGCATCTGCTGTGTGAATGCTCTAAACTTGTTAAGTGTAGGAGGAATATGCTTGGGAGCTACTTTATCTATGAATTGGGCGAAGTTGAGAGCTGATAAGGTTCATTGCCTCTTGTGGCTATTTTCAACGTACCCCCTAAATTTAAGGAATATTTGCCAGGTAGGTTCCTAATAAGGGGGAATCACAAACTCAAAAGGATCCAATCCATGATGGGATGGATTAAAGAGAAGCATCCATCGCAACTGTCTGACAACCCGAACCTTAAAAAAAAAAAAAAAGCAGCACCATTTCAAGCACATCTTCAACACTTAAGTGAAATTTGGACTATTAAAACAAAAAAAAAAAAAAAAACAAAAAAAAACACTTCAAAATTTTCATATCTTTATCCAATAATAAACAAGATAAATATGATAAAGTAGAACAGATAATGTAGAACATATCTAAACTATAAACTAAACTGTAAAAGTTCATCGGAATTAGTGTAACCGCGGACTTCCCCCACTTATGTGCAGTGCAGTATCACTTCAGCACTCTATATTTAAATATCTTTTTTAAGCATGCACATTCAAGTAATTAATGCTGGAAAACTTTTAAAAACAAATTTCGGCTAAATTTTATTGCTCGTAAAAGACAAAACGGATTTTGTCTTTGAAGGGTCGTGCGTGCCGCTTATGTTATTCATTCAAACTCATGGATGATAACCAAGTGTACCATCATCTGGAATCCAATTAATATCTACTAGTATAGTGTTAGAGTAAAATAGCCAGCTATAAAAGCGAGCCGAACATACGTTTTTTTCATGTATAAATCGCTTAGCTTAAAATATGTTCTACCGGCGTGACTCATGCCAATGGAATTTTGAATAATGCAAAATGCTCTTAGTGCGCATAGAAGCACTCCTGAAAGAATCATCGAAATAAGCATTCATTTTTTTGTTTTCTGTGATTTCAATTAAATTTTTTTTACCTTGCATATACATTCTCAGCTATTAAAATCAATTTTGTATTATTAGAATGCAATGAGCTTAAGACCGTGTCCACCCTGGAAAGGTTTGAAGCAGTGCGGTTACGCGTGCAACCGTATGGAAAATCACCGATATGGCAAACAATGCGAGTGTTCATGTTGGCGCGGTTAAAGCCGATGCGTTACGACTCGTTCCAGAGCGTTTAGTTAGAGGCGGGTTAATGAGACATCAATATTTTTTTTTATTTCAATTGCGTAAAATCGCTTGTGCAGTGTGGTTTAGTGACACTTTGTGAATTCTGATTTATGTAAATATTCGACGCGATAGATATTGGTAAACTGATTGAGGGTATTCGTAACCGGCCGCCTCTATGGGATATGAGAATTTGTAATTATTCCAACTGAGATTCAACAAGGAAATTATGGGATGAAGTTGGGAATACTGCATTCTTGAATGCTTGTCTTGTTTTACTTTCAATATTATATAAAATGTACTCAAAAGTAGCACTTGTCATCCGAAAATATGCATAAAACCTCTCAGGGTGTTGTTTGAGTTCAATGAACAAGTGATCAAATTCACCGAAAACTTCCCTTCTCTGTAATTCTCTTTTTCCATTTTAAAAAATTTTTGAATTTAAAATATGAATAATCATATAGAAAAACCTGCATTGAACTGTTTAACGCTCAAATATCAACCTCTCGAAGTAACTTCGAATTGAACACAAATCAGCGTATTATCGCTTCTATGTTTTCACGCTTTCTGTTTCTAGAGTTTTGAAGCGGTTACGCGCGCAACCGCACCGCTTCAATCCTCTGCAGGGTGAACATAGCCTAAGAATTAGTGTAGTTGTAGTATACTGTCGTTATTTGACAGATCGAAAATGTATAGAAGTCATTTCATAATATGAGGCATAAGCTTAGTTTTAGTATCTCAGCTGCCATATTTTTTTACTACGATTGCTTTTTTTTGTTCTTTTTTTTTATTAAGCCAATCTCAGGGAATATCCTATGAGGCAAAGTACAGCACGGTAGGAAGGAGATAGGAAAAGGATTAAGACACATTAGGAAAGTGGTGGAGTGGCTGATGTATGTCACTCTTGAATCTTCGCCATTTGTAAGCCTGAAGAAAAACAGAAGATGGTAAACTCTTCCATATCCGCACAGTTCGTAATAAGAAAGCAGCACAGAATTTTAGTGTACGACTGAAAGTATTTTGAAGGATGGAAGGATGAGCTCGGCTTGCTACAACAACTACAAGCGATCAGACCTTAGATTATATAGCAAAAAGGATAGGCTATGATATGTAAAATTCGTATACGTGTGATAAGCATTTTTTTTGCAGATACGGGGAAGAAATGACAAGCGAGCTGGGTTATTTATTTGTTGTCAGTTCGAAATTTCTGACATTTCTCAATTTATTTGAATTTACGGAAAATAGTTCGTTGGTTTTTTGGTGATTTATCTTAAGAAGTGATAAAAAGGGATTTATACATACTCAGTAATAGTTAGAAACAGTAGTGAACTATCTCAATAATAAGAGTAGTCTTGAATTATGGTAAAAAACTGTGCTGTGCTGTGATGCAGAAAGAACTGAACTTATTGCCATAGGAAATCATTTTTCGGGCAAATTTAATTGTTTCATTAATAAATTATAGTGTTTCAAATAAATTGAACTGAAATTGTTATAAAAATAAACAGCCGTGGCAATAAAATTGAACATTTTCCAATGCCAGTTTATTCATTTACAATTGAATTGTCATTGTTAGTTGACAGAAAGTTTAGAGTTATTTATATGATGTCAGCCATACAAAGGCAACAACAAGAAATATTATCAGAAAACAAATAGGGTAATAGGAAAATTCTTTAAAATTCCAAAAATTATGAAAAAGTTATAATATTATTAATTTAAAATTTTTTCGATATAATAGGATCTCTTCTATTGAATTTATTCAACACTTAATAAAGTTTCCACCACTAAATTATGTGCCCACTCTGAAAATATCGTAGTTTACTACTTTCATGACTAAAACGAACAAATCGATGCGATTCTACTACATGAAGAAAAATGCTTAAGTTCTTCTTCCTCATAGCCTATCCTTTTTGCTATGTAATCTAAGGATCAGACTAGATATTTCATGGGAACATTGGCCATCCATGTAGAGATAAAGGCGCGAAAAGCATCCAACAATTCGGCGGTGCTCGAGTGTCGATATGAGAAGTAATTGTCGAACCGCCAATGACCTAGAAGGCTCTATTTTAGACAATATCCAATGAATCAGAGGATGTGCGACCATCCTCCTCGGTCCAGATATAGGAATTGTATTCCATTCTAGGTCTGATGTAGGACTTGTGGAGGAGTGCTAGATTCGATCGGCTGAAATATTTCTTACACCTTTTCAGAAATCCAAGACATTTCGATGCTTCTTTGGCAATAGAAAAGATGTGATCTATCCAGCTTAATTTATTGGAAATATTAATGCCAAGAGTGCATAATGACGGTGTACCGTAAATCAGTGCTCCATCAGAATGATATTTGATGCTAAGCTTGGTTGGGCCAGACACATATGTAAATTCGGTAGTTAGTGAGGTTTAAAATGGATTGAGAGGCTTATGGGCTCATTCGACTTATAGGCTTATACTTCCTATGCGAACTTTAGTAGTAGTTGTTGTTAATATAGCCTATAATTCATGCGCAAGATATATCTATGGATTGCGACGCCTTGACCCTGTTTCAGAATTTTCAAGATATACTTTTGGTCTCACTTTTAATAATTGTCTTAAATTCTGAACTGTAATGATGTTTAGAATCAGAAATAATTTAAGTTCTAATTGCTTAGGTAATTGTATAAGTTGTTTGTAAGTTGTTTGTCTTCCAATCGTCATGTAAGTGGTCTATTTCATACCTTGGCATCAAATTAATTTTATCACGAAATGCTTCTTCGTCTACGGCACGCAGGTATAGAATGCCTTGCTAATTGATATTCGAGGTTTGCGATCTGCCGGCAATTTCAGAAGGATGCTGGTTGCCCATTTTATATTATTCTCAACATTCAGTGTAATTAAGTTTACGATTCCATGTTCATCAGGATCGATAAGTTCATTCAATCAAGCAAAATTGTTCAACCAATTTTAGTACACTTTATTGGTTGAACTTAGTTTGTCTTGTAGTTACTACAAGTACGGTAATACAGTCATTGGCTTATAAATAAATGCCAAAATCAACGTATTTTAGAAGCATTCAAACAAATGGCACACATTTTCTTCTTTTCTTGCTCTTCTCCCTCCCTATTGCTCCGTTCATGGCTGGCAACCAAAAGTAATCAAAATGAATTTTCAATTTATTGACGTTGACGGTTTCATAATTCTTCACAGATTTTGTAATTTTTTATCTCTCTTTTTCTTCAGGTAGAACAACTCCAAGAAAAACATGTGCCATATAGAGAAAGAAAATAAGCAGTCCATGTATACTATACATACACACGCGTCAATGGTAATACGGGAACAGTGAAAACATTAGAAGAAAGGAAGTATTGTTTTAAAATAATTTTATTTTTATTCCAGTAATGTCGCCGATATTCAACAAACCCACCAATTAAAGCGTCAAAAACTTTTTGCGATCACCATTTTAGAAACGAGCTAAATTTATTTAGAAGGCTGAACTAGACCTTCTTACGGTGCCAGAAACAAGATGACTCAATAAAGGTATAATTGAAGTCCATGACTTCAAAATATTCTATTTGTGTATAGAGAATTAAGGCATGAATTCGGCATAATTTTCTTTTTAAGTTTTAGATTTAAGTATTTAGTCGTACCTTGCTGTTAACAAGAAATTGTGTGATAATTTAAAAAAATTAGTTTTATGAGGAACTCTAAAAAAGAATTGTACGAAACTGTCCTAAAATCATTCTAGATAGATTTTAATGCTCACAGATTGACTATGAACAGCATCAATGTCCAAAAGACAACTGTGACACATACAGTTCCTTGTTTAAATAAAAAAAGAACAGAAAAGAGCTGTGATTTGTAGTGTAGTGCATTGGAAAAGAGAAAAGAAGTTCGTCCGTATTAAATATTTACATAAATTTCAACATTCATCCGGCTGCTCGCATACCAAAAGACAAAATAATCTTAGAGCATAGCATGAATCGAAAAAATCTAAGTCGCGATTTAATGGAGGCTAAATATAATACACTTTCAATCAGTTGCAAATATACCATAGGGATTTCACTCCGCTTATTACATCCAACGCATCCTACAAATAGCGATCAGAACAGACACAGTACGTGAAATTTTCATTTAGCTCGGAGTACATTTTAAAACTCTGCCAAGTCATATAATACCGATGCGTATCACAGAGGATTATAAAATTTATACTTGGTTAGCGACCGAAACTCGTATGTTGAGCCCATCCACTAGGCCACCAGGATCCTCTCGGATTCTTCGCTTAACTTCATTTGTCATTCATTCCTCGATTGGTCCTTGCGAAGGGCACCATTGAAGAATGTTGATCGTTTTCTAGAGGAGATAATAGCTGTGTTCTTTTGTGTACCTTGTTCTAGAACTCCATATACTGGAGAGAATAAATTGTTATGCCGATTGAAGCGAACTATTTGTACTGTTCGCTTCATTTATTAATCTTCTATGAAAATGTATGATGCAATCTTTTGTGATTCTTTTGTTCTGCCCTATTCTGCGGACACAAAAGAACACAGCTTTAATGGAGTATAATATGATGGAGTCTAATATGATGGAGTCGAAAAGAGAGGTGATAATAATTATTGGCAAAGAATTAACAAAAAACTTTTTGTGATCTTCGAGGTTCCTAATATCACCTAATTAATGCTATCTTCTAATCTGATTGATCGGCTGGAGCTCTAATTCATTCCAGAATTGTCCTCACCGTATGAAGTAAACGTATAGATTAGTCTCCAGAGCTGAAAAAATTACTGTAACTCATGCCTCTTTTCAGGACTAGTATGTTATCAAGACCGATATAAGAATTCTATAAAAGTCTTCTTAGAAGCTTCTTCATATCATGTGCTTCCATCTAGTATGCAGGCGCGTAATAATAATCTTTTCCGAAACTGATGATCAGTACCAACAACTGAGAATAATATTTTACTGGATTTTTTGATATACCAACAATATGTTGTTCACTTTGTTTTTTTTTTTTATAACTAAAATAAAAATAACTTTTCTCACCTCTGATAAAGAGCTCAGGTGCATGGCATTATTTTCACGGTTCGTACTTAGCTCTGAATTCGAACATGTTTGGCCGAGGCGGGTGTATATGTACATAGTTTTTAGTAAATAAAAAACAAAACACTAAAACATCTATGGGAGCTTTACATAATCACTGAAAAACTATTAACAAAAAGCTGGTAATATTATCCTCTAAAAATATTAATTTATGCAATGTTTAATTTTAAATTCTAAAACCAATTTGATTTTCAAAAAACCAACCGTTAAACTACATATCTCATCATCCCAAGCATCGCGATAACCATATTCTTTCATAGGCTTATTTTCCCACAGCATCTTTAAGAAATGTTCTACATAAAGAAAACAAAATTTTTTTATCCAGTTTAAATTACATTTGTCCAACAAAAGCGCATCTCTTTTTATCGAAAAACCGGACAACAGCATTCTATAGGATATAAAATTCTAGAAAAACTAGATTACAAACAATTGATTTAATTTAAACGAACATCCTATTCGAGGCTACTATATTTTTCTTATACAAAAGAAATCAAAAATCTGGATTTTTACTTCTGTCCTGCTAGATCCAGTTCTCATCCAATCCAGTTAACAAAATGGCTGAAGAATATCGGTTACCTATAATGCGAGAAACCATGCAAATACCATTATGTATAATAATATAATACAAAACATTATTCCACATGAAATGAAAATCTTCAAAAAAAAAAAAAACTGTGGGTCTCGAAAGACCCCACCGAGAGACTACTTATATATAAAAAAAAACAAAAACGTTAACATCTGGGGTAATATCACCAGTACAAATGCGGTCGGTTTCCCGCTTTGGGATATACAGCGATGTGTAAGGAAATCATACAACAATGGACACTGGACTGTTATGCGTGATCAATTGTTATTTTAATTTTTTATTCCATTCACTCTTGTTTGATCTTAAAATATAAAGGACATCTGTTATTCGGACAATATTATGTATGTACCCGGGAGATTCAAGAAATTATCACCTTTTCTATTCAAACTAACTAAAATTTGGTTATATTATGCAATTTATATTATTTGACTTCTACTATTATTAATTTCGTTTGTTTTGAAACATAGTAGATCTATTAAGAACATAAATTATAAATTGTCTAAATATTTTACACGAAACGATTTAGTTACGCAGACAATATTTACACATTTCACAATAATACAACAATTCAGTGTAAAATTTCGCTGATCCTCATGCACCATTAGGTCGTGCCAAGTTATTATTACATTTTAATTGTACGTTATCCAGTATGTCAAAATTGAATTAAGACAAAAAAATATCTGAATGAGCTACACACATGCCTTGTTTCCAAAATAACGTAAAGAACTTAAAACTAAAATTATCAAAAATTACTAGAAATTAAAAACTGTACAATTTCTTGCATTATTTAATTTGCAAATGATAATGCAGATTACTATATGTGTGCCCTCATTTTTTCTTTTTTTAATTCTGTAACCTAAACACAGTCATATATACGAATAAGGCGCTTATTATGTATATTAACAAAAGCATCGTTAAAAAAGGAAAAAGTACAAAAACAAAAACTTGTATCGGCCTTAAATCGCACCCTTGAGAACTATATATCAAAATATGTATGTATATAATCACACGCTTTGGTAACGATCGTTAGATTGAATTTAAACAATTCGAGCAAACCACCTCCCATCATCCTGATCCTGGCCAGATCATACATACTATTATGAAAAGTACCAGATGTTTTTCAATCTGCTAATGCCTTCTATCTACATACATTTATATAGTGTACGAATGCATGCCTATTGTATTCCCTAAGTTTTTGCAAGTATTTTTCTTTCAACCCGTAATTATATATTGTTGTCTGGGGTGAGTATGACCCAGAGAATTTTTTTTGCCATCTCTTAAACTGGTATAGTATGGGTACATATTCAGCCACACATTTCTATTCAACCCTCGTTCAGGGGTAAAATAAAGGAACAAGAACGGCAAAAAATTCAGTCTTTCGAATGCTCTTATGTAGGTTTCTATGTATAGTTAATGTATATACGTGAAATTCAAACATACATAAATCCATGACCAACGATAAATCTATTGTCCTATGTCCCGGCCTATCCATCTTGATCCCGTGTGATCTAAATATTCGAATCAGACAGCTTTGCGCTAAATGCAGCTGCCAATTTTTTTTTATTTTTTTTATTTTTGTAGGAGGGAGACGAGACTAAGCAGTTTTTCAAATTTTAATATATGTTGTTAATAGGATAAATCCTTTTTATTTGCATAAATGTGTAATGATTGTACGAGGATTTCGTTTTAAATAATTTTTTTTTATATCAAAAATTTCAAATTTTCAAATTTAAGTATACTACCTTACCATAGTGCGATAATGCATGGGGAGATCGATAGAACAGAGTTGATGTATATCCGTCAGTTTAAAATTGTAATTACCAATTGAATTGAAAACAAATTTACCTCATGATGATTCTTCGTTAATAATTCTTTCAAGCTAAAAGCTAGTAATGCTAGTATGCAATCGAATTTTGTTTATGATTTTTTTTTAATAATTAACTCGCCACGAAAAAAATTACTCGATAGATAGATAGATAGATAGATAGTCAAGGTTTACAGAATAACAAGGTCTGTGCAGTACGAAATGTCAAATAAATGTCAAATGTTGATTTATGAAAAATTCATTTTTTGACTGAAATCAAGCATAGTATCGTTTATTTCTTTGTTATACGCGTAAATATTAAAGAAAATTCAATTTTAAATGGAGAACCCATTATGAAATAAGTTTATTGGTATTAAAGTCAGTAAACTAGAATTAGCTGTATAAGTTACAAATGTATTTTTGCACTCTTGCTTATTTTTTAGGAAATATGACGTATTAAAGAATGAAACCAATTTCAATATATTTTTGTTTATTACGTCAAATAGACAAGTAAAAACGACGTGAAACGGTATATATATATGTATTTTATAACAGCACTTGGTAGTTGTCAAATATTATATTAAATATCTACAGCTTGAGTAATTTTTTATGATGATAAAGCATACTTATTTTATTGCAAAACGATTGAAAGTATCTTTTCACCCTCTTTGTGGTCTTATACTAATTTAAAATTGTTTTCTTTCGGAAATGGAAAAAATTCCAAGTTCTGAACACATTTTTTTATGGCTATAAATTCTGTGCAGTTTTATGTTACATATTCGTCGGTGATACTGCATAACCGCGCGATATAATTTTGTCATTATAATAAAAAAAAAGTTTAGTGTCTGCTGAAAGACA
This sequence comes from Dioctria rufipes, assembly GCA_963924295.1. NCBI lineage: Eukaryota > Metazoa > Arthropoda > Insecta > Diptera > Asilidae > Dioctria > Dioctria rufipes. The sequence goes on from OZ002742.1 coordinate 195,309,300, forward strand.
CGGTAGTGACGTTAGTTATGCGCGTTTTAAAGCCGTGCGTTCAGGTGTGAACACACGGATTAACTTTCAAAAGTGACATTTTGAATTGAAGTGCACATCAACCGTTCAGTTGCTATCCCTACTTTTTCAATAATGACATATCTAATATGGACTGCTTAATTTTCTATTTCATGTGGGCACAATTTCTTGTGTCAAAAAAACTTCTTACGTGGTGTCAACATTGAAAAAATCATTGGCGAGAAGTTGAAAAAGTGAGCACGCAACTCGAAAAATGATTTAAAACCTGTGGAATTTATTCTGTGTTTCTAATGAATATATTTCTTTGGTAAAATACTTATTATCACAAATCAACCCAAAAAATTAATTTAAAAACATTTATTTCGACGAACCCACTTATTTATTTATTGTTTTCAGTTCTCTCTCTCTGTTGGTACTTGGTGCTTAGACCGAAAGAGTCAGCAAAACATAAATGAGCCCACTATCTGTAGTGCATTTCTATGAACGTAGTCAGTCTATATTATATATGTCAGTGGCACACCGATGAACGCACAGATGGTAGCCCTAGTGTAATCTTACATTTCTCTGACAGCTCTTGAAAAGTTGTTTATAAAATGGGTTAAGACAAATTTATTTTCTTCAAATTTTTACTTCAGAAGTAATTTATATGCCCCAATCAGCAACAAATTTCAAGTAATAGCTCTCTAGTGACAAATGTTAAACCTAAGAATTTTTAGTGTAAGTTCGGGGTAGCCTCGATAGTGTAGCACTAGGGTTCCCTAGGATTACCCGATTTTTTCGTCGAACAGACTTACTAATTTTGAATATTCTGTAAAATATCGTGATTCCTTTCTAATCCAAACTGCCCACATGTGGAATAGTTTATCATCCGATATATGCCCACCTACAGCTTGTACAAAGAAGGGCTGGAGGTGGGCATATATCGGCACCTCTCCACTCCCCTTTTAAACCCAACTCTGTCATTTTACATCCTTTCCTTTATTCAAAGCTATGTCGTTGAGCCTTGGCTGGCATAACTAAAAAAAAAATGGCCACAAATTGTAGATTATATAGAAATAAAAATATATTAAAATATGCACAGATTATAAATTAAATAGCAAAGTAAAAATTATAAAAATTTAAACGAACCCAATTGTAGGTAATTTAGAACTCAGTCTAATTCCAACAGCAATCCAAATCGATACGATGATAAGACGAAAGAAAAAATTCATTGAGAGACTGTAATGGGTGAAATGTGTGTTTTAGAGTTACTTAAATTTTTATTTGTCGGTTTCAATCGGAAAATTTCAACCGTTTTTGCTTTGAATTATGTTTGTTTACAACAAAAATTCAGTTGAATTGAAAAAAAAAATAGAAATAGTCATCTCGAATAAAAATGTGTGCAGAAAGAATTTCAGTGTGAAAATATCAATTCGTTCTTGAATTCCATGCCTTGTCTCCTATTTTATCTCTGTATATAAACAAGTTAAAAAGCTAGAATTGGTCTACGGCCAATTCTTATGATACCCTACATGAATGCCCGTATAAAATTTCGTATGGTCACCGATCTATGCAAGTTTGCATATATTTCTAAACGGTTCGTCGAACAGAAAAAATTATTATAACATTATAATATAGGATTTTGTATTCTGAAGAAGTTTTTAGTACAATAAAAATGGCTAGGACTGATGTTTTCACAGTATATGTAAAAAACCTAAATTTTTATATGGCAACACCACGAAGGGGCTGCCCGATTTAGTTCATTTTTGAAATTTTATTATTATTATTACTACAAAAACAAATTTCATCTCTATGTCGACGCGTTCTCAGGCAGTGTCCAAATATATAGTGGAAAACGAAAGTTTTGTACGGCAACCCCATGAAGGAGTTACCCGATTTGTCCCATTTTCGAACTTAATTATATATATATATATATATATTTGAAAAGGCCATATGCAAAATTTCAGCTTTCTAACTGAACGCGTTCTCGAGTTATCGTGCGCGCGGACGGTCATGCAAAAATCAAAATAATTTTTAATATTATACGTGGGAGTCCAATCCATTTTGCTCTACCATCATTATTTCTGTGCGTTACAAACTGATAACAAACTTGAATACCCTATAGATTTCATGTAGAGTATAAAAAGAAAGAAATTTAATCTGCTGTATATTTTGACTATGACTTTAAGTTACGCGGTAGAGACATTAGTAATTATGCAGGATATACCGACGATCTGAATAACTTCGCTAAATGAAAGGAAAATTACTATAAAAAATAAATAATCTTCAATTCCTTCATAAATGAAGTGTTGCCGTGATTTTAAACTTATTATAGCGTTATTTATTAAATAAATTCAAATATTAATTGCGATTGAAAAATTAGAAAAAAATCCTATGAAATGCGCAGATGTCGAATTGCGTTTCCGGTGTGTGAATTGGCTTGCTTTCTGTTTCGAGTTTCCTGAGTCTTAACCCATGGCTTGAATATCGAATATTATACACCACTCACGCCGCGGAAGACGAAGAAAACACAGTTACTTCTATGAATATATAGATGGAGCAGAATTTTCAATTTCTTCCGCGGCGCTGGCGGCGTAAATTTATACACCAATGATTATTTTTATACAACAAGGTACCCTATTATCTCTTCATGTACATTACGGAATAAAGGTACTATAGTCAACCTCTTCTTTTTTCCATTTAATTATTGCGAATGAATGAAATAGATCTATTTGTATGTAATAAATTTGGGCAAATACGGGGCATTTTATAAGGTCGCAGCAATATACTCTTTGAAATACCTATCCAACCGTTGATAGAATCGAAATTTTCCTCTTACCGAGTGGGTTGATTTTACCGCGCGCGGTCTTGTGAGAATCTGTCAAATCGTAAAGGCAGAGTGCCAGCGAGCGACAGCAAGTCTTTGGCTTGTGGCGTGTGAACAACTACTGTGAAGTTGAAGTTAAAAAGGGTCAGTTCTCTTCCTCCTCCAGTTGATTTCGGTTTTCTTATTTATTTTTAAGGCATAAAGTGTTCGCGGCGGCACAGTAACTTTATTTGCCAAGTGAATTGATTTTCTCTATCGATTTGTTGTAAAGTAAGAAAATAACGAGGTGAAAAGGAACTAACGATGGCGCTTTTTCGCATCACTGGAAGTAAAGTCTCTGAATCACAGGTTTGTGAGCATTTTCTACACATTTTTTTCTGTAGGTTACTAGCGTTTAAGGAAGCAGCAAAAGCAAAATGTGCTAGCTAACTCAAGAAATAATAAGTGACTCGCTGTGCAAAAATTATTATTGTGTGGCTGTTGCAAACGTGGTAATTTTTTTTTTTTTAGTTTTTATCTAAATGATTAGACGTGTGAATAGTTTAACGAAAATTTATTCATAAATATATATATATTTTTAATTATATCGTATGCATAACATTTTTGTGCGGTTGAAAATAATCGGAGCGAAGATTTGCCTGATTGCATAATGAGGGAAGACGACTTTCTTCTGTGTGATTACATAAAAGTGGAAAATAAAAAAGCAACAAATGAAAGCAAGCAGAAGACACGTCTTCCTAGAAGAGACCTTAGTGGCTGGTTTGGTTTCTCTCACCTGCCCTGCATGGCTTATTGTATATTAATTTTTTTCGTCTGTAGTAATTTTGTGTGAATTTGACCTGACATGATAGCCCATCGTAACAAACAGTTATAGTTACCAAGGACACTTAGGAAGAATTAATTATGGCCCGATTAAAATAATTTGTATTAATTCCACTTGGGATTCGGTTCTGTTCTAATCACGCCACATGCCATATATGACAGCAATATATTCGCGCAATTTTAACTCTGATGTTTCTTGTTTCCTTGTCGTTATCAGAATTTCAGCAAAGAAGGAAGAAAGTGATAATGGCTGCATTTTCTTGAAATCAGTAATAAATCTGAAGAAGCGAAAAATTAGGAATATCGAATCAAGTTGGTTTTATTGATTTTTTTTCAGTTACGTAATGCACTTGAATTGAATTAATTGCTACTATCCTTACGATGTTCTTGATTTTCAATATTTTGTAGTCTCCTAATTTCTTAAATAATAATATACAATTTTTTTTCTCTGACCTCCGTCAGTGCTAATTGAATCCAAAGTTATGTAACACAGGTTACTTCCTCCACGTTGATTTTTTAAATCTGGTTGTGTGTGTTTGTGTGTGTGTGTAATTTAAATTTTGTGAAAAACCACCTTACCTGTATCGTCTACCTGTTGACCTTGTATAGTATAAATCGGTAAATACCCGGCTTTTTATGGCTGGAAATTGTTCAAATAAGAAGATTCAATTAATTGATATCGTCATTAGTTTGGAATAAGAGTAAAGGGGTAACGTTAATGAAGACATCGGGTGACCTATCATTTATATAGATAATAATATTCTTGCATGTACGTATCTGCCTATCTTCTTCTTATCAAAAATATTAAACTCTTATTTAAATACCTATTGTCCGTTACTATTTCCCTATTTCTCTTATAAAGTGAAAATATATTTTTTGTGGAATTTATCATAATTTTTTAAAAAGATTTAATTTTGATTATTTCTGCTAAATAATAGTAAATCATTCCAGCGGCTTTCTTTAATAAATATAAAAAAAAAAGCAATTTAAAAGTTAATTTGGAACTTAATTGTGAATATAAATAAATTTACTAAAGATTATACTGTTCCTAATGTCTCTCGGTAAATTGCTCCAAATAGTGGTATCAGCACTTAGGAAAAACTGAATAAAAACCGTATAAAAAACAGTTTTTAGAGGTTGTACAACATTCTGCTACCCATGTAAAGCGCTTCTAAACATAACTGAGTATATGCCTATTATTATTATAATTATTGTAGTGAATATGGCAGAATTATGTCAAGAAATGGTGTAATATGCGCGGTATGTTTAATAGACGGAAAACATTTCTCTGACACATGCCTTAAAAGCAGTCAAGAATTTAGGATGATCAGAACGATGGCACAAGAAGTAAATGTCGTATGCAATACTAGAGCATAGTATAGAGGAGGTCTATCAAATGTATACAAAACATTTGCTCTCGGCATAGTCTTAAGCATGTTTTGGTCCATTCCGGAATGATCTACCCATTTCACATACTGTATACTCTGCTCTGGAATACAATGCGATATTTACTTCTTGTGTCATCTATTCCAGAACATAAGATAAGGAATAACAACAACCCTACATCAGAAATAAATGAAAGTGGGTAGAATTCAGGCAGAGAACAATCTCAAGCAGAGGTTTGAACAAGATGATGTGAGGCTAAATATGTAGAGTGTAGAACGTAGTCTATAGTAGGTATACTCATGAGCAGATTAGGTTTATGTGAGACTCTCAGGTAAGACCAGCAAAATATTGTGCACACTTTGCCTTAGTTAGTTCTAAGTTTACCACAGGTTGCACAATAGTGATAGCAATGATGTACAGCGAGAATAGAATCGACTCCAGATGTCTATAGTAATGCTCTAAAAGTGCATCCCTTTTTAGTTAAATGTATACAGTGTAATTATGTAGGACAAAAAATATAACCCCCCTTGTCATAAAGAAATTCAAATCATTCTAACTGCAAGCGTCACGATATATTCTTTTTTTGTAATCTTTAAGTATAGTACTACGATTTTTACTGTCAAAATCAATCAATTTTTATGAATTATTCTCTAGATAGAAGCACAAAAAGTTCACCTTGAGTTAACATTTAGCTCTCTGAATCAATAACTATCTTCTTTTCTACTTTTCCCTCTATTTTCTTATCGCATTTCCTGTGAATTTCAGTGCCTTCTCTTATTCTGAATATTATAGTTATAATAAATTAAATAATTCCCCGTGATAAGGCTGCATTTATCCAACTGTTCTAAAAATGGACAATAATAGCATTTACCTTACCTTCTTAGAATAAACTCACCGAGTCTTATGCACAGATATTGATAACCGCATTTATTACTTCAGAGGAGTGGTCTTACCTGTAATATTTTTTTTTTTGTTATTATCTATTTAACGACATGCCGTTGGAATATTTTCAGAAAAAATTGGCGCGATATTATTTTTGTTGCCTGACTTGAAGTCATAATGCATGATTGACATTCTCTCAGCTTTTGTGTCGGGTGAAAAAATTTATTAGATATTCAAAGTATAACAGAGATAATAAAAATCAATATTTGTTATGAACATGCAGAAGTTTTTCGGTCTGTCTGTTTGTTTTTATGGAAGTGGATCATTCTTGGCTCTAGCCTATACGGTCATTACTGAATGCTTGAAAACTTTTAAGAATCGAATGATAGATATAAGGCTACACAGAATAAATCAACGGTTGCTATTGGAATTATTCATCATTTCCAAGTTGACAATTTAATTAAACCCAAAGTTCTTTGAAGAAACTTACACCAGAAGCAGGAGTCTATGAAGCTGATAGAGCACCTTGTTGTACCTTAAGCCCAAATGCTCTGAAGTCAAAATTTCTACATAAATTTTTTACGAATAAGCCCATTTACTAATTAATTGTTTGATGAAGAATTGATAATATTGATCTACTTATGTGAAATCTGTTGTTATGGTTCTGATCTGACTCCTTATCCCCTCCCCCTGTCTTAATTTTTGTAGTATGTAACAGTTAATTATACCATACTCAACACTATTCTAACAGTTAATTAATTTTTTATATCAGAAGTCAAGTCAACTATTAGCTTAACTTCATAAGGTACGGTTACACATTGCAGGTTTTAGGTTGCAGCTGCAAAAGTTGCAGTGGTGTTTACACGTATGGAATAAAGTCGCACGCAGCCTGCAGGTTTTGCTGCATTCTTTCGAAAAAAGTTGCACAACCTGTAGGTTTTGCTGCGCGAGGGTTTTATTGCCAATAGTTTCCAGTTAAACTCTGAAGCGTTTTGTAGACAAAATTCTGCGAGTGAAAATAAAAAAAAAAAAAATAGCATAATGTATTGCATTGATTCAGAAGTGCAAGCTTCCAATTGTTTGTCATTAATTTTGTTAAAAAATAGCAATAAAAAGCTGAAAAAGGATTGGTGTTGAGTGAATTATTAGTTAGCTAATTGAGCCGCTCACTGCACAAATCGATTAACTCCTTCTTGTAAAAAAAAAAATATATATACATATATATATATTTTATTCATTGGGCATAAAAATGTTGTCATGTAGTATCTCATAACAACAGTTTTGATGGTCATTAAATAATAAATATGTTTTTCTCACAAGTAATGTATCAATTTTTCCTACCTTTTCTTTTATGGAGTTAATCGATTTGTGCAGTGGGCGGCTCAATTACAGAAAGAAAAAAATTATTTACGTATACTTGATATGAAGTTTTTTTTTAAAATTTCTTGTCGTTATCACCTGAAGGTTATGCAAAAATTCTAATTCAAGTGACTTTTTATAAAATTAAAAGATGACTATATGAGGAAAGCAATATCTCCCACTGAACGGTTAGATATAACTTTGAATTTTTAGCAACATGTAAATTTATGTAAGCAAATATTTATGGAGTTTTTTTTTACATAAGTTATTATTTTAAAGGTAAAATAATAATAAAAAAAGCAACTATGAATTTTGCAAGCGCAACCGCAACAAAAGTTTCAATCAAACTAAAATTTTTATGCTGCGCATGCAACCTTCTGTTTAGATGTTTACACATTTGTAACTTTCAAGACTGCGACAACACGAAAAAGCTGCAAGCAATCGAGCTGCAGGCGCAACTTATTGGGTTTCAGAGGTGTTTACACATTTTTTTTTATTATTGCTGTGTGATTTCATGAACTGTTACATATAAAAATTTGTATCGCAATAGCACCAATGATTTTTTTTTTTATAATTTTTATCCATTAAGCTTGTCTGCATGATAGGAGTATGTGCCCCAACCTCCCTCCCTCGATGGATTTTGAACTCTTGTCTTATGCAAATTTTAATTTTCTTTCATGCTCGTTAAGTTTTGTTTAAACTTTAAAAATTATTTCGATTAGATCAGAATCGATGATGTTTCTGTAAATAAAATGTGACGATTATCAATCACACTTCTATTCCAATTTCAATCTTATTTGTTGTCATATAATAGACACAGTGAAATAATCAAATACTTGAAAAAAAAAGAACTATTTCCTGACACAGTCTGCAATAAATTACCAAAAATTATCATTTCAATGGAACTGCTACTGTAATTGTTGTATGTGTGGATAATTTCTACATTTGTAATAATAAAACGGACTATGGACTTAAATCCTCGATTAACTAATACATGAGCTTTCATCTGATTTCACTGCGGGGTAGAGAGCATAAAACTATAAGCTACAATATAATTAAATAACGATGGGGTAGATAACGATGATGACACTGCAAAAGTGATTGATTGATGATTTGATTATCAACAATTAACTTCCTGTCAATATGAAGAGGGAAGTGTGGTTTATGTAATTTATATTGTTACCGAAGACTGCTCAAATCTATCTTAGGATGGCTTTAGTTACAGCTTACAACACAAATAGTTAAGAAAAAACTACTGTAAAAATCAATAATGTAGGCAATTTTATATAACATCCTTCACCTTTTTTTTTCTGTTCGTTTTTTCAACTTTTTAAATAATTGATGCTCTTGAATAATAATATTCTTGCTAATAAGTAGCGGGCATTATCAACAGTTTTAGAAAAATCAGGGTCAAGTTTATCGTAAATAATAACCCAGTTCGAGTATCTTAAGGAGTATGAGCAATCATTGGCATTCGTTCATGTGTATATATATATATAGTTCATGACCCTCTTTGCGGCTTACTATAGAAACTACCCATGAGACAACCGATTTATAAACTGCATACCTTTGACAAACGTTCACGGTCTGTAAGTTGCTAGAAAATAGCGCCAGTTCGATGACGATTGACGATAGACAATCTAATCAAAGTTTGTATTAATTACTCAAACATATCTGGTTTCTGTGGCTTTTCCCTTCATTTATTTCAAAAGTGATACAAAAAATGGATTATCCACACGATAAATAGTATTTCATAATATCACGAGACTTCATCTGTGGTTTCGAACAAGTGTAACGATTTGTAGGCAGTCTATTGTCGGAGATCGCTTCATAGCAAGATTTTATTTCAGATATATGATAGAACAATGAAATCTAAGGTTTCCGTATTTTCTTTTCTTTTTATCAGCGGAAAAATAATTTTAGTGGTGGAAACACCCATTTAAACTTTTTGACCAATGTTAGTTTGTCAATATATCGATTTTGATAACGGTGGAAAATCATTATGACGGAATCGTCTTATAGTAAAGGTGTAGGCCAAACGTAGAAATTGAAGGTTTTTTATGGATGGGAACAGTGTGCTCGTAGTGTCCATATTTCCTCTATATTTCATATTTTTCTTTTGTACCATCATTGGTTCATATTTTGCTCACTGCAGATACAGACTTGTTTGTTTTGTTTTTGTACAGAACTCTCTTTTATTGAATAGAACATTTATTTTATCACCAGAGAACATCTCATAAGAGAGCCAGGTCATATTTTAAAGTCGTTCACAGGGAATTAGCTATATTTATCAGGTCATAAATTCGTGGAATTGTGACCATGCAACTTAATTGTTAGTGCAGGAAGAGTCAAGGAGGATAGATAATCAAGCTGTTCGTAACTGAGTTTTGGAATTTTATTTAATTGTCCTGACCACTCTAAGATAATACTTTTGATGCTTGCAATAAGTTTCCCGACTTAGTTTTTGATTCATTATTAGATTTTAGATAATTTTGTGGTCTTAAGTTTTTGTGACTTAGTTAGTTTAAGGTTACTGATTATGATGATGCTAGTAAACATAAACCGGATAAGAATAGGTCCTTAAGGCATTAAAAAGATCATTTTCTTACAGAATTATTTCGTTTGATGGTCTTTCAGTTATAAGAAGATCTTAATTCTTATATGAGAGCATAAAAAATTTAAAATTTAATGAAGTTAACTAAGAAAAAACTTTCATCGGTATTTATATTATTTTATTTAAATCTATGTCAAAATTTAATCCAAGTTACAATCAGTTTCCCTGCAAAATTTTATATTCATATCGTCGATTAATTTTTGTAAACCCTCTCAAGTGGCTCCTATTTCTCAAATAACCAAATTAAGGTTCACATCAAGTTTGAAATGCGCGATTTCTTCGACACACAATGCTGACTTAACACATTCCTGGTTCCATAAAGTGGGAAGTTAGAAATCTTGTCCCTTTTTTTATTTATCAGACTTACAGCAATTTAAAATTTAAAATTTTACGTCTTTAATTAATCCAAAAATTATTTATTAACAATTTGACAAAATATAAATACTTTTAACTTTTAATCGAGATAAGCTTAATCAAAAAGACTCACGCACCAAGTTAAGTTACTTGAGTCATCTTTTTTTTTTTTTTTTTAATTTACTTAATTTGAGTAAACTCTTATTACTATCTGAGCATGAATAAATAAATAAATGGAATTGACTGATTTTGACGGACTTTAATAGCCATAAAACCGTAATTTGTCTCCACTGTTCTCTGCTTCTCACATTCACAGATCTACACTTTTGCGCGCATTATCAGAATGTGAAGCAGACGCAATCTTTGCCCCCCCCCCCCCCTTCTCGTTGTGGTAATGAAATATTATCCTCTAAGATTACAGTCTCGCTCAGTTCAACCTAACCAAGGATTGTAAACGACAACACTTAATTTGCTATTTTCAATCTCAATGAGGCGGGGCGACATATACATAGAATTAAAAAAAAAATCAAGTCATTCACGCTTGCGCAATATAACCCTTTTTCGTTGAGTGTTAATTGAATATCTTAAGAATTATTACAATAATTAATGTATGCCAACGTAAAAGCTTTTCAGGGTGTTCAATTTTATGTAATTATGCTTGCCTACTACTTTCACCAGTTTCTTCTATACCTATTCACCATTTTCTGTGACTAAGAATAATTAAGTAGCAAGGCAGAACTGAATAGCTTAGAATTTCCGCTTAAAAGTAATGAACGCTTTAATTGTCTTAAAAAAAAAAAAGTATATTGTCAACTGTAAACAATCTTGATCATTGCGCTCTACTGACACTCATTGACCGTGCGCAATGCAAATGCGCAAAATTTGATTATAATAATTATAGTGGAGAAGGAAACATATCAGTTTTAGCTCAGGAATTTTCATGCCTGATATATCACAGTTTTACGGTTTGTCGGCAAGTTTTATTGAATTAATTAATAATGATGTGTTTGATTGGAATTAATTTTTGTTTTTTTTTTTGTAATGTGCGTTTTCTTTTTACTCAATTTTATCGAGTTTTATGAAGTGTGGTGATGGTTGTAGCGTTAAATTTTTTGATAAAAGTATTATCGGTAAAAATTATGATTTTAGTGAGCAGTAATTTAAGAATACATACTATAAAAAGAAACAATAGAAAATTTATGCATATACTTCTTGTCGTCACATACTTATACTCAATAATTATAGCGTTTCTGTTAGCGATCTTCTCCTGGAAATATTTAAACAGTTGTTCGGAAAGTAATTTGTTTTTTGTGTGAAAATGAAAGACGATTTTCTTATATTTTATTGAATTATATATTCTCCCTTTTGGTCCAATACATTATGTCATCTTTCTGGCAGTAGCATTATTCCGCGCTCACAAAACTGATCTTCTAAGCCATTTTTGGCGTCCTCATTTGAAGTAAAGGTTTTGGGGTCTAAAAAATTTTGTAGAGACCAGAACAAGTAATAATCCGTTTGTGCCCAATCTTGAGAGTGTTGTAGTAATTTTCATCCAAGTTGTTTGAGAAGTAAATAACAGACGTCAATGCGACAGAGCAGATTTCTTTCTATAAGAAACTGTGGGACCCTTATATATGTCGAGTTTTGAAATTAAACTAAGGCATTTTACGTGATCATGAACGATCAAATTGAATAAATTTACATCAATCAATGCCTTCATTTTATTTTTATCAGCTTCAACTGACCTTCCAGAACGTGGTGCATCTTAAATATCAATTTTGAAAAACAGCTTTGGAACTGGCGTTCTGTGAATACATCTTCTACATATACATTGAATAACGTTTTCTTGCTTTAACAGCATATTTATCTTTTCGATAGTATAAAAGCAAAATATGCCGAAAATGCTGCTTTTGATTATCCATATTTGATAATGCACCAAAGAAATACTATTGCACAGAATCAAACAAAACTTGCTCGCCTTGCTATATTAGCTGACAAAATATATAATGACAATGCGGCTTAAGTGTGAAGTTGGCTGTGAAAAAAACAACAATACAATTAAGTCCTTTTTTGGGAATAACCCAAATTACTCTTCGAACAACCACTAGGAGCCGGCAAACGGATCATCGGAATAAGATTGATTTAACGTTTGCGACCCCCTAACTTTTCGATCGTGGACAGGAATTGGATGGTTGAATGTTACAACACCTAAAGATGAGTGATAAAATTTAATATTTGATGTAGTCCTAATTGAAATTAGTCGATACAATATCACAGAACTCAGCTAAACTAGTTGGAATAATGCAGTAGGAGAACATATTTGTTTAAATGGAGAGTATTTTTTTTTACTCCTATAGGGATCTAACGGAACAGCATAATTAGGTCAAGTCTGCCTTATTATCTTGTCATTAGAGTCTAAGCGAATTGTTACTCTCTGCTTGCGCAGTAGACTTACAAAACATGACGATCGTGGAAAGGAAACTTTTAGCAGTTTCGAAGATACAGTGTGAAAAAGTTTTTTTTTTTTTACCAATTTTATTGAACACCTTGTAATTTTCAAAGAATAGATCACCCACGACCGCGGATTGTGTACATTACACGAGTTGGGATAAAAAAAAAACTCACGAACGATTAAAAGCTAAAAAAAAAAAATGAAGGAGTTAAGGAGGGTTGGGAGCCGTGGTTTATAAGAGCGTCTGGTTGGGACCTATGAACTTATTCAGGGGTCCTGATGGTGAACAATGGGCTTTGTAGTGACCCAAAAGTTAATGAAATGTAAAATATATATTACATATTATAAAAAAAATCTAACACAACCTAAGACAAATGAAAGGCAGCAGCATGGAAATGATAATAAATGCCTCAGTGTAGGCAATTTTCTTCTGTTAATGGGTGTTTCGGCTCACACTGCAAACTTCCTATCTAAAATAATAAAACCTTTCGATCCCACGTTCTATCACATACTATTTTATGTCAATGAAATAAAATTTTGTAGTCGCGAGGAAATTGAACAAAAAACGAATTTCGATATAAATTTTTACCTTAAATTATTAAAAATAAAAATGTACGTCGGCAATGGTACAGTGTTCCAGGTAAACAGATTGATTTATAACTACCGAGTTGCCAGAGTAACTCAAATATCGATTTTTGTTTTTTTTTTTTTATTTAAGCTTACTTTTCATTTCAATCAATTAAATTTTTAGTGTTCTGCTACCCGAAAATTACTGTTTACATGTGAAATCTCGTTTACCATGATGGTTTTCGTAGCTCTCCAATTATTATTTTTTTTTTCAATATTGATAAAAAAACATACAAAAAAAAACGTCTGCACTGTTACGTCTTATTCATGCATACAGCTGTGTGAGAATAAGAAAACCTTTGGATCTAGATTTATATTCCTAACATCAAATATAACTTAGAAATACCACAATTTGCATAAAACGCGGTTTTAGAGTTGTAGATGACTATAAAGAAATTTTGACTGAGGGTTTCAATTTGGATGTCTTAAGCAATAGAATTCGCATTCCACGTGGATTAATACCTTTTTCGGTTGACACAATAAAACTGGCTTCATAATTCAGAGCCACTGTCATTACTCCTACACTGACCTCACTGAAGGGGTAGAAATCTAATTAAGGTAGTGAAGATATCTAGAGCTTTAGCTGATGTCTTTCCATGGCATATGGGAATATCATGACTAATCAGTTAACATCTCAGAGGTTATTGCTATTTGGGATTCAGTTTTCTCATGATATCATCCGTCAAGAGTCTCCCGTTTTAAACCACTTTGGAAAACTGAGTTCGTTAAGCATGTGTTAGAAATAGTGACATTTTTCACCAGAAATATTATTCCTACCACACAACTGACGTCCAAAATTTTGATTACAACAATTTTCTAGTTATTGTCGTCACTAAATTAAAAAACTTTTCAGATTGAAGTGAAATTATAAAAACAAGCAATGAAACTTATACCGACGATATACCTAATTTTGTTTTTTCCTGAGGTTATTGTAAATTTATATTAAATTAAAAGTATATAGACCATAAGAAATACTGCATTACTCTGTACCATTAACATTACAATAGAATAATAGAGGTTTGTTCAATATCAATATTTACTCATTGCAAATTCACAAGAAATTATTACACTTACGTGTAAATTACTCAAAAATTTACAAAATATTGTAATTATTGATTTGCAAAAATTGTGCTAATTTTCACACACACACAAACTGAGTAAAATTTTACATTTTTTTTTTCTTAGGGCGCGTGTAAGCTTGTGCTGCTTCCTATAATTACAGCAAATTGAAACGAACCGAAAAAAAAGTGCAAAATTTATTTAAAATTTGCTTATCTTGCACTCTTCTTTCGAAAGCACGTGCAAAAAAAAAAAAAATTCACGATCACATTTCTTCTTTACTTTAGTGATTAATTTTGAAGGTTGAGCATTGTTGTATTGTACACGCAACAAAAAAAAATTGCTTAATCTAGGTATTTTCCCCTTCAACAAAATTTTTTTGAATTTGTTTTTGATAAAATTTACAATATAATTCTAGCACAATCTCCGAGGCGTCGTTGTCGTCTGTTTTATCAAATTAGGTAAACACTCGTAAAATTCAAGTCAATTATGAATTTCTTCATTGTAATATTTACACAGAACACAGATAATGAAAGTTTATAAATGTTGCGAGATAGCTGCACGATCATTGCCGTAGACATATGTGTAATCAAATGATGACGTCCATTGTACGCTAAAGTTTCACTACTATACTTATCAATTAAATTCTCGAGTAGGCGTAAGTAAAATCGTGTAGAATTTACATGTTTCCGATATGCGCATATTTATAATAATTTCAATCCGTAAAGTATACGGGGTTTAGTTATTTTTATGCAAATCATTATTCGTGATAGTTTTAATAATTTTATAATTTATCTGTTTTTCATAATATAGTAGATATTTTTAAACCAAAGGTGCAATGCACTACAGCGCCAATAATAAACTTCTTTTGACAAGATTAACATTTACAGCTAAGTTTGATCGAAAAAATTAAACTAATTTTAGAATTGAGAGAGAAATATATTTGTCGTTAATGTTATTCTTAAAGTTTTCTTACATTACGCTCGGCACTGGCATTTTGTCTTTATTGCAACTTATTTATTTTTATTCTTTTAATTCTATTTTCATTTAAAATGTTTTTCTGTTTTAAAAAAGAACTATGTCCTTGTATGCGTTCAGAGTTTTCTATAGTTACACTTAGCTTATCCAACTTTTCTTGACGTTCAAATCGCATCTCCCTCAAGCTTTTTTTTTTTTTGTTTTTGGCATCCACACAAATTTTGATTGTTGTGTTGTGCGTTTTCTATAAGAATTCATTTGCCCATTCGATATTTATAGATAACATCTGACTAGAAGTATTCAGCATAGAAGTTGAACTCGTGATAGAATAAGGAAAAAAAAAAGATTTGTTTTAATAATTTTGTTTTGCCATGAAATTGAATTTTTACGTAATAAATCCCATGGTCTTATGTAAGCAGACAATTTTTTATGTAGTTAATCGCTAATGCTGTACGCGCTTTAAAACATCTGATGACTTTGAAATGTATTTGGGTCATTGAGATTAAATAAATAATTTTCATTTTCTTAAGCTGTCCAATCAATTAATCAAATAATCATAGACTAGTTTTTATAAATCCAATACTGTGCTTCATTACATATTTAATTTGAAATTTTTTACATTACAGCTCTTTGGTGAAATTGATAAAAATATTGTATATGAAAAATTAAAAACTGTTAACTGAGGAATGGCAAGATTACAAGAAGCATTCAACATAAAAAATCCTTTCTGAGCTAGTTATTAGATATTCCTTTCAATTATCAGAGATAACATTTTTATCTCATGCATGTAATATTTTAGTTCATTCATACCCCATTCTCAAAGGGGTGAACCTCCTTGTTTCTTTATTTAGTAGCTATACACTAGGAATACTTATATCATACATACACACATTTACACATTTATTTAGAACCTCATCAAAGATCTGATTACTGAGTTTAGAAAAGTATACATAACAAAAATAATGAAAAAGAAAAGTAACTTAATCTGATCTTTTCTTTGACTTTTTGAAAGATGAAAGTCAATGCAATCAAACTGGTGATTAATTTATACTATGTTGAGGAACAACGAAGAAGTCGTGGTTCCTCAAGTTGCATACAGGAAAAGATATATTGAAAGTACTTAGTATCTCAGAGGAATTGATCACCACTCCTTGTATACAGTTAAATGAAAAAAAAAACTCTGGAAGCTGTTTGTCTATCCAATGTAAAGAGCTTAAGCCTATCTTGAGTCGGTGAGAGCCACAGTGGCGTAAGTCAATTTTGCATAGTTTAGAGTAAATTGATGTTTCGCACCTCGGTCCATAAAAAATATGGATATCTTTTGTTGAAAATGACAATGAAACAATGCCATTAGTAAAAGTAAGATTTTGGTCTTGAAAGTGAGTAGCAACAATTTGTGCCACAAAGGTTAGGTATTTGTCGATAAGATTAGGGAAAGCTCTACCTGGGAAAACGTAGATTAGGTTTTTATCCTCAAAATGTAGGTAGGGTTTTCTCCCTCAAATTTAGGGAATTTTTGTTTTTTCTTAAAATGTATGGAATTTTCAAATTTCCTTTTTTATTTTTATTTTTCCTAAAATGTAGGGAATTTTAAAATATTTGTATGTTTTTCCCTAAAATGTAGAGACTATTGACTATTCCCTCCCTAAAATGTAGGGAATAGGTGATAGAACACCACCCCATTTAAGGGAGCCACCCAAATCTTTGGTTTTGTCAAGTCTAGTTAATAATCATCCATCTAAAATATACCTGAAGTCCAAAGTCCTACTTTTACGAGAAAAGTACATTTGATGATATTGAGTGAAAGTCAGTTAATAGCACACCATTTATGAAAGGTGTCATCAGGATAGTAGTAGTATTAATACAAATGAAACCAATCTACTAGAACTGACAAAAAAAAACAAGATCTGTTCGTACTGATAAACAACGCAAGAGGTGATAGTACTTACCTAGGCAAACAAAAAATTGTAGGGGAGGCGGATATCTTTACAGTTTCGGGATTACAAGGTGATTAAGAATACATAGTTTTGCGCAAAACACCCTGTATCTTAAAAAGTACAGGCTATACGATCACTGTTAATGATTTGTATGAAGAACCTCAACGACTGCTCAACCAGCTTCCATACTTTGGATGGGTAAAATAAAAAAAACAACCTCCTTCAGACATAAACGTTTAATTTGTCATATGTCTATTACGAGTACACCCTTCAAGCCTCTAAATTGCAATACGATCATGGAAATGTATAGCCAGATTTTCAGAATCAATTTCAAAATGTTTGAAATATTTCTAGCCAGAACAACAAAGTTTGTTAGTGTTTCAAATTGTACAATGATTTTTAATTTTTTGAGAGCATATGTACAGGCAGATTATTTCATTAAAAAATGCTTCTACCTTAAAATCGTAAAGGGCTACAAAGTCTGCAATTCGGCAACACTGTTCACTGCAACTGTTCTGAAAAGGCGACAGATGAAACCTATGCAATTATCCTAAGCTTCAAAGAAAGCAGTAAATAGGAAAGTCATTAAAAGCTTCACTACGCTTAAATAATTTGACTATAATTTTCGGTTATGTATGAATGATCTGATTATTTTGAGTGAACCAAATGACTCATAATATGATTCGAGTATAACCAAAATGCTATTTTGCTCATCATTAGAATTACTCGTGTTAGTTAACCTTGATACTATGTGTAAATGACCTGTATTCACAAAACTCATTATATGTACTTTGTTATCAAAATCAGCCAGTTACTCACTTACATTTTATATATAAGTTTTTCCGATTAGCCGCGTATTAAATAAATTTATTTATTGAGTGCTAAATAAAGTACTCATCCCGAACGTTTCGCTTCAAGTTACATTGAGCGTAGAAAAGGCCTTATTATACTCCTCGTCTCTTTTGTCAGGCTATTGAAATAAAACGTCGACATAATTTCAATCGCGACAACAATTTCTAGCTTTCACAAACATGGAATCCCATCTTTAACACCTCTTCACGGTTGATCCGAAATAAACTTTCTTTAAGAAGTGACGTGGTGAGTTATGTTTGTTCACAACAACAACTACAACAACAGCAGATGCACCGGTACAATCTCCGTAGTTTAAATCGTCAGTAACAACTTCAGGCCAGTTACACGGTGACCACGCTCAATGTAACTTGAAGCGAAACGTTCGGGGTAAGTACTTGACCTAGCACTGAATAAATAAATTTATTTAATATGCGGCTAATCCGAAAAACTTATATAAAATATCAGTAAGCAACCGCAAAAGCCTTAAAAGTTATATAGTGACTAACTCTTTTAAGACAAGATCAAGTTAAACTAAGAAGGATATTAACAATTATTTTTGTATGATGCAATCAAAAATCCTCTTTAATGAGAGAATTAAAAATCTTTCGATCGCAACAAAATATACATTTTTTTTCTGTTCAATCAAATCTCTATTAGCTGATTAGAATAGATAAATCCTATATGAATTTTCTGATCTAACTCACCTTTAATCTGAGAGACTTATAAAGCTATCTCTGGCTCATGGTTTATAAACAATATTAATGTATTTACAAAAAAACAAATCCAATTTGTTATAAATGTACACGACCGCTACCTACATATAATGTATAAGTTGTAACCTCTGAGATATAAATTAATGACCGAGACCTGCCTCTGTTCAGGGACCAATCAGAGTATTTGCATTGTGATAAAAGCTTCTTGTCTCGTCGACTTTTGTTTTTCTCACGTTTTCTTATATTTAATCTAGGTCTACATTTGCATACACTTATATTATTATAAGTCGGTTTACATTTTATACAATTGCATGTAGAAGAATTACAACACATTTGCCACTTCTGGGAAAGTTAGTATGTAATGTATGTATGTACATACATAAATTGATCACATGATTGTCATCAGGCAAAAAAAAAATCAAATCAAATTGATAGTAAAACTGTATTTGAAATTGTCTCTTTACTTTTATTTTATTATCAATCACGGTAGCATCACGCAACACACATTATGTCTGTATCATGTGATCAGTCCATTTTTCATCTTGCATTTTCTAGCTAGTAATAATATGGATTTTTTGTGATAACACTAAATACATTGAGGCTACCATGTGCTCCATTGAATTCGCTTCTCAATTAATCCCCTAGTATTTATTATCACTGGTGTTAATGTATTAATATGAAATACGTCTGCTGTTGCAATGTTATAATATTGTTATCAGTGTGTATACGACCGATGTCCAGCCAGAAATTCTTTCTTTCTACAAATTCTAAGATGAGTGTACGAGATCAGTTCGGTGATTCTGAGTAATGTCCAAAGTGCGTGGGATTGATAAGGCCTTCATTGATTTTCATTACAATAATTCATACAACAGATATAACAGCACTTAACTTTTCCCCATGTTGTAATAATGTCTGGTTATTCCGCCATATTTTTGCAAGGCAGACATATGAAATTTAAGATCACACTTTTAAGATGTTAAGTCCATCCTGCTTGCGTGCTGCAATTCATTATTATTGCTAATGCTGTAGAATGATGGAGAATTGCCTTGAATTATACTTAAGTTTATGACACGGATATGTGTGTTTGCATTGAAACTTTAAATTAACTCTGATTGAATTGTATTATATATTTTTTTTTCTTGTTTTTTTTTTACAGAAATTGAGCTCTCTCTTGGCATCTTATGTACGTTTCATATCAGCCGAATCAACAAATCTTCGTGATGTTCTCACTTCAAAGGTACCAAAGGAACAAGAACGTGTTAAAAATTTCCGAAAAGAGTTCGGATCGGTTAAAGTTGGAGAAGTTACTGTCGACATGGTATGTATAAAATATTTGTAGTCATTCTTAATTATAATAATAATTAATTTAATTCAAGCATCATAAACCGTAAGGTCTTCAAGTATATTAATAATATTTTATTAATAACAATATGAAAGTCTTCCAATATACATATATATGTATCTTTAGCACATCCCCTCACTTTGTATTTATGATATTAAGTCATCGTCGTTGTCGTCGTTGTAATTTAATTAAATTGTTGCTGGCAAATCAATTGCGGTAATCAATGTGATAAAAATCAAACAATTCACAGCAGAGGAGAGAGAATATTGTTGATCGTAAGTGAACACCTTGTTAATTGAATTACTTAACCGACTCGATGACCTCTTCAAGCTATTTTTTATTTTGTTCAACAGTGGTGGTGCACTATACCGTCTCAGTACAATGCATTATAAGACTATGCGTGTTGTTATTGTTGTAATGAATATAAAATGCCCGTCCAATTCAAGCAAGCGATTAAATGACACGATTCGAATGAAACGAGTCGCAGTTGTAATATGCGCTATGCACTTTAAGAAGATGGAAGCTATTTTTGCTTGAAGCAGTAGCGCATAGTGTACATATGTGTGTACACATATATATATGTAGCGTAGCTATTTGGAGATTTTTTTCATTTTGAAGGACAATCTTTTGAAATAATCGTGGAAAAATACACGTCAGACGTCACAGAGATGTTTGTTAATTCTAGAGATAGGCTTGATCTAATGAGCTAAAGATGAATAGAAATGATTTTATCATAGAGAAATCTTAATAATATTGGAAATTATATAGAGTAGTTGTTCTGTTATAAAATTGATAGCAAATTAAATTTTTCTCTGGTTATTTTAAGGAAAAAAAGGAGAGTCTTTCGTTAATCGGAATTTGAGCTTAATTTTGTTTCCATATTCTTTACTAATAATGATAGAAATATGAGTAGTAGTTGTTTTCAATTTTCAACAATTTTTTATTATTGAATTAACACGCGAACTTGAATTTGATAGAATGTTTTAATTTCTTATTAGAAATTTAGTAGTACAGCAGACTAGTCAAATACTTTTGCTGGGAGTTAGACAGAAAGATTATTAGAATTCTTGCAATATTGAAATGTGATAAAAATTGCAGTTAGTCATACTCAAATTAAGTCTAACTAACAGGACCCGTTTGCAGAAAAGGAGTTGATCCGGCATTGAACCTTGCGGTACGCCACATATAGATTAAAGCTAGGTGACTCACTGATTTCTAATTGACAACAAATCAAACATTATAAAGGTAAAACTGAAGTTGAATTAATCTCTTAAATGGATTACGGAGTCGACGGAAAATCAATGCAAGCTGGAAGGTTATCCTCAATTGAATAATCATAATGATCACATAATCCTGCCGAAACGGTTATTGGTGCAATACTTTTTAAGTGCCGTGTCCATATGAAAAAATGAAGAAGTTAAATGATTGTTCAAAATGTTTGTAAGTATAAAAGACTCTTAAAGTTAATGAGCCAAAGAGGTGGTTCAATAATCCCTCGAAAGGAAGCAATATAGAGCTGTGATTGGCGTTCTTATTTCTCAAATCTGGCTTTACGCCCACCTTTTGAGAAATAAGAGATAACACGGAATACCGTTTCTCTATCTTGAGACGATTGAAAACTTCTTCTTTGCCTTTGCCAAATATAGCATTGACATTTTGGGTTGTGTTCTTGTGCAGAAGATCAGTTGTGAAGCAAATCGTGCTATTCAGAATCTGCTGTGATTTGTCAAGAAGACACGAATGCTTCAATACATGCAGGAAAGAAGATATTAAATTGGTTTCTGTTCTATAAAATCCCATGCCATTAAAGAAACCTGTTCGTCATAAAAATGTACAGGGACAATAAAAGGTCTCCTAGCGTATTTTGTTCGCTTCTCCGCCTAAGTTCACTTTTCATTCATTCCACGTTATATATGATTGGTTAAGAATATTGGAAAGACAACTAACTCCTTAAAAATTGTTCAATTATGGAATTTAAAAATAACTTTTGAAACAGAAATATCTCATACACATTTTTTTTTTATATAAATTTTCAGATGTACGGTGGCATGAGAGGTATTAAAGGCCTCGTTTGTGAAACATCCGTTCTAGATCCTGAAGAAGGTATCCGCTTTCGTGGTCTTTCAATTCCTGAATGCCAGAAAGTTTTACCAAAAGCCAAAGGCGGAGATGAACCATTACCTGAAGGTCTTTTTTGGCTTCTACTAACTGGAGATGTACCTACAGATGCCCAAGTTAAAGCCCTCTCAAAGGAATGGGCTGAACGTGCTGCTCTACCTCAACATGTTGTTACAATGCTTAATAATATGCCATCGACACTACATCCAATGTCTCAATTTTCATGTGCCATTACAGCATTAAATCACGATAGTAGATTTGCCAAGGCATATTCAGAGGTAAGAAGAGAACAGTCAGAAAATATTTGAATATGTGTATTTTTTAATTGTTAAAAATTATTATTTTAATTGTAATTATGAAGAAAACCTACGCATGCTTAGCTGATTGTCTGAAATATTTTTTCTTCCATTTTAGATATAAAACTTTCGCGATTTATGTTTTGTTTCCATGTACATGTCACTGATGTACAAACAGTCGAAAAGCTAGCGTAACTTTAGTTTAAATAAATCGACTTGAATTTAATAATCAGGGCGTTAATTTAATTTATCTTAATTTTATACATGCAAATGGATTTCATGGTTACGCTTTTAAGCACGTTCACTCCAAAGAAGCAACACTTCATAAAATCCATAACTTTTACTGGAAGATTAGTTGAAAATTATTTGGATTTTCCATGTTTACTTGGAAATCTTTATCATGTTTTTCTGTTGATCAGTAGACCTCATTTAATTTCTTGGATATTATATTAAACTTTGTTGCTTATAAATCATTTAATAGTTGAAGTCAAGTTAATTGAGAGAAATTTGTATAATAAAAGTGGTAGGTACATAGAGTTACATGTTTATTGGAATCAGCTATACCAGAATTATTTTTATCTTATCCCTCCCTGCATCCCCAATTATAGATGATTCGGCTGTAATCCTGTTTGTAACAAAATATTTATAAAAAAACTCGAAAGATAATCATATTCAGTGCAATTTCAATAAAATGCATTTGAAAGGTGCACAACTGCAACTTTCGAGAGCATGTCGTATTATAGGACTATTTCATAAGACATAAGAAAGATCGGATCTAGTGAGAAACATTCCACAAATTGCTTTAAAAAATTGCCATACTACTATACCTTTTGTTGGTAAGAGGTAAGAGCGTAATGAAGAGTAACGAAATGAAACGATATTCCTGTAACATCAGTGATTAAAAGATTAACTAGTAATGAAGCAATTGGTGGTCCACACCGAGATAGGTAGGTTAATTATTTACATTATCTAGATGAAGGATTTGTTCTTGATAGATATAAGTCAAGCTCTTGGAGTCATCTACTTGGGATTTTAATATTAAGAAATTCCACCTATTATAATGGGTTGGTACAGATCTATGTATGTGTGAGAAATGTAAGAAACTACGAATTCAAAATGGTGTTATCAAGGAAAGCACCTAATGCTCTCTTCCGTTAGCTCGATCTTATGAGAGGCCTCACCGAAGGAAGTGCTGTAGTTGGTACCCCTGTGAGAATGGATTCCGTATACCAAACTTCATTTCGTTGGTAATATCACCAAAGTCTATTTTAATTCATCAAGTATTTCCACTTTTTTTTTCGTTGATTTTGTAATTTCATAGTAGGTATGGGCAAAATCGATATGCTGTACAATGATTTCTATGACATCAGTTAAACTTTTACCTAAGATGTTTAAATTGCCAGCTTATTCAAGTACTCCAGTACTCTCCCATGCATCCCAGCATTATTTGTAAGCCACAGTGAAAATCTGTTCGGTTGTTAATCTTCCATCCCTGAAGCTGTATTGTCACGATACTCGTCTAGGATTACTACAAATAGACAACAGATATTACGATTAGTTGTTAGCTTGTAGCCCTTTTTTAAATAATATTCGAATACAAAATTTTTCCCTTCAAAGAAATGCAAAAAACAAGTGAAAACTAATCAAATTTCTTCAAATTGTTTTTTAGGGTGTTCACAAATCCAAGTACTGGGAATATGTCTACGAGGATAGTATGGACCTTATTGCGAAATTGCCAGTCGTTGCTGCTATGATTTATCGTAATACATACAAAGGCGGAAAAGCTTCTGCCGCAATAGATCCAAAACAAGATTGGGCAGCAAATTTCACCAAAATGTTAGGTTATGATAATCATCAATTTATTGAACTGATGAGGTTATACTTAACTATTCACAGGTAGGCGAGAGCAAAAAAAAAAAAAAAAAATTACTTCAAAGTAATAATAATTTTATTTTATCTTTATTACTACTATAGTGATCATGAAGGTGGTAATGTATCTGCGCACACAGTTCATTTGGTTGGCTCAGCACTAAGTGATCCGTATTTATCATTTGCTGCCGGTATGAATGGATTGGCTGGACCACTCCATGGATTAGCTAATCAAGAGGTGCTTGTTTGGTTAATGAAATTACAACAACAAGTTGGAAAAACACCATCAGAACAAGAATTAAAGGACTTCATATGGAAAACATTGAAATCTGGACAGGTATGAATAATAAATTTTGCATTTTTGCATTTTTTTTTCTTGTAATAATAAAATTCTTTTCTATATAGGTCGTTCCCGGTTATGGTCATGCTGTACTTCGTAAAACAGATCCTCGTTACACATGTCAACGTGAATTTGCTCTTAAACATCTACCAAACGATGATTTGTTCCAATTAGTATCAAAAATTTACAAAGTTGTTCCACCAATTCTAACTGAAACTGGGAAAGTTAAGAATCCATGGCCCAATGTAGACGCACATTCTGGTGTTTTATTACAATATTTCGGTATGAAGGAGATGAACTATTATACAGTTCTATTCGGTGTATCACGTGCACTAGGCGTTTTAGCATCATTAATTTGGGATCGTGCTCTTGGTTTACCAATTGAAAGACCGAAATCTCTATCAACTGATATTCTAGTTAAGGCTGTCAAGAAGTAAAAGGTTATCTATCCATCAATTCACACTGTGTACTTCAAGCATTTTCTCTTAAGGAAGTAAATTAAAGAAACAAACAAACAAATAAAAAACGAACGATTTCGGTTGACTACTATAATATGTACGTCGTCATCATATATATTATGTAAAATGTTACCAGTTGTGTGTGTGTGTATGTTGTTCATTCACTGTACCAGGACTTAGGAGAAACCTACTACAAGTGGAACATCGAAGCTTTAATAAGTTTTACTTAATTATACTTAATTTATTTTAAATTTTAACTTAATTAGTTGCAAAGAAAAGAAATATTTAACAATAAAACAAAAATACATAGTTGAAGCAAAAAGTTAGTAGAGAAGACAAAGAAAAAAAAACAACCCGGATACACTTATTCGTTCGGTTACTATTTTTTGACTAAATCTATAAATTAAATTCAATAAAGGCGCATTAACACTGTGGCTAATCTGGTCGAAATCCCTACTACAGATGATATTACGATTTTATACTGTGTAAGGTTATTTATGTAGTTTTTACGGTATTATTATTATGTTTTTTTTTTTTTTCTAATCTTAAACTCAACTTACATAGCTTTTCTAAAACTTGTATAACTATGCGCGGATAAATTCGAATTGAACCAAATTCCTCGAGAATACTTTCCAAGCCATGAAACAGAAATCTATGTGTGCGTGTGAGTCTGTTCTCTAAAATGTTCTATATTGATACTTATAGAAAAGTGCCAGACATTGACTTTATATATGCTGTGGAGCCTAAGCTACTCTCCATACAGGAAAATTGTCTTCCAGTAGTTGAAAGCTTAGTTCCTTACCTTCCCAAAGGCTACACTTACTACTTATTTAACAATATAATAAAATAGTTTTGATTTAAAAGTAACTTTACCATTTTACGTTCAATAACTCTCAGCTGAGTAATAGTTGTAATAGAGTATGTGTGGCCGGAGTCCGAATCTGTATCAGATCACGGCATGCCACGACGGCACAGCATCATATCCAATGATTACTCAGCTGATAGTTTTTATTTTTGGGGAATCGTAGTCATTTGGTTAAAATAAATTTTTTTAAATAATTTTGTTGGGAAAGGTATAACAATTTTATTTCGGTTCAGAAGATAAGAAAGCAAGCTTAAGATTATCAGAACACCATTTTTCTCTATGAATAGCAGTTTAGGGCGGAGGAGCTTTTCGTCATTTTTACTTTAGAACAGTGCAAATATTTTAGAATGTTAAGACTCCGTTGGGGCTCTCTTGTGGTAGTGAGTGAGTCTGTTTCATGGCTTGCGAAGTATTCTCGAGGGTTTTTGATTGAACCCGTATAGATTAGTAAGTGAATTATGTACCTTAGTTGTGTTGTTACCTATCAAATGACTCTGTGCATTTTTCTCTTTAGAGCACCACCTCTAGACACACCACACCCGATTCGATTTGTATTATAATGATTTATTTTTCTTTTCTATTTAAGATGTCCTCTCCGTCGTATTAAGTTTAAAACATTATCTCTTATCTCCTTGGAGTCCTTATATATATTTTTGTGATTGTTATTTGATGTTGTTTTTCATTACGATCGAGATATGATTTCTTTTTTCTTTTTACGATTTCATTCATGAAATTATATTATTGTTCAATTTATTATTTACATTTGTAATAATGGAGTCAGACTTACATCTATTAATCTACTTACTAGGTCTAGGATAATAAATATTAATAATAATAAAACAAAAATCAAAATTTAAAAAAAAAAGTAGATAAACTCGTGTTACGTTAAGACGAAAATGCACCGCGCTTATCGCAAAATTATAAACAAATTAATTAACGCTCTGTAAAAAATAAAACTTAGAAATTAGTAAAAGAAGAAAAAAGAAACGACTACGTGCCGCCGCCGTCGGCTATATTTTAGTTGTTAAGTTCAAAGCGATGCAATTGTACGAATGTGTGTCATGCCATGAAATATAAAAACACTTGAAACATTTTTTTTCCTTTTGATTTCGAATTTCAATGTTTTGACGTAAAAATTCTCTTTCTACATAAAACTAAGCTCATTTTTATGTTGTGTTGTAACCGAAAAAAAAAAACAAAATTGTATAAGACAATAAAATTTATAATCATGTGTCTCCACGTTTTGGATGGAATAAAATCGAAATCAAAAAACGAATTTGAGAAAAGATTAATTGAAATTATTTTAAGGATTGAATGCTATTATTTCTTTATTATTAATTTTTGAATTTTGTTTAAAAGAAATCAAATAATTTGAAGATTTTAGTGAACCGTTGCTTTTGTAATGAAATTGCATTCAATTTGATTACTTGCACGAAATAATACGCAGACTTCATTCATATTTAATAGTGGGAGTGAAAAAAGACTAAGTATAAACTTTTCAATAAAAGTTTGTATAATTTGTTTTTTTTTTAACTGCCACCAGCAAACGGCATTAACTTAGTTGTCGGCGAAAAGCAAACTGACCTTGAAATTGTATACGAAATTTTTCTTATTTTCAGTTTAACCTTATTTACAGTTTCCCACCAAAATTTGCCTTCTGGTTTGTGAATGTAGTTGAAAAATCCATTTTTAATGCATTCAATCCTGGACACCGTTACTAATAAAAATGCTGGAAATATTCATTTTGCTCCATTTATATACATGTCAGTGACCTACATAGATCCCATAAATTTGCTCCTTTTCACGCGAAAACTGACAAATTTGCATTCAAATTGGAGGCAGGGGAAATTTCTTTTGTTTTAACGCACAAATTCTTTTTTTTTATCCATTAGGTACATCACACCTTTACTATGGCCGCAGTATAACGAAAACTACTAAATCTGTTGTCACCAGAAAAACCAACATGGCGCCTTGATGTCCAACAGATGCAGAAATGCAGAACATAAAAAAATGGTTTGAATTGTCCACGAAATAGAAGAAAAATAACGCGTTCCCTGATGTTACTCGACAATTTTATATACGTGCATCTACCTATACACCTGTCTTCACGCCAGGTTCTTCAAAACTCCAACGAGACTCCAACACCTAATTAACATTTATATTATATATGTGATTACGAAATGGCTTTAAAGTAAATTGTATGAATATGTGTTTATTATTCAATAAAAAAAAATAGAAAAGTTCTGTTTCATTTTATATTTCCAAATCCATCTCCATCCCTTGATATTTAATTTAAAATGGCGTCCAATTTCAAAATGTCTATATAAAAAAACTTCGATGAAAATCCACAAAAACTCAACTAACCTGGATCCACTTCCTTCTTACTCTCTGATTTCGGTTTCATACCTACCACGCCCTTTTTCATATGATTATAATCTCTAAAATTAGAAAATGGCGTCCCTAGTTCAAAATGTTCATATAAAAAAAACTTCGATAAAAATCCACAAAAACTCAACTAACCTTGATCCACTTACTTCTTATTCTCTGATTTCGCTTTCATACCACGCCCCTTTTCATACTATTATGATCTGTAAAATTAGAAAATGGCGTCCCTAGTTCAAAATATCCATATAAAAAAACTTCCATATAAATTCATAGAAATCGAACTTTTGTACTGACTACTGGGAGCAGTAAATCTGAATGATTTGCTTCCTACTGATTATGGGTGCCTGGTAGAAATCTGAAAAATTTGGTTGAATCTGGCCTGTTTTTGGATGTTTTCCATATCGAAAATTTTTTGAAGCCTACAAGTATGTAATCCTGAAAAATTTTATGATTAGTAGGGGCCATTGTCTCTGATAAAATCGTTCCACAAACTTTTCTGGGTTGGTGCTTTCGATTTGTCGATGTGGAAAACATCCAAATCCAGGCCAGATTCAACCAAATTTTTCAGATTTCTACCAGGCACCCATAATCAGTAGGAAGCAAATCAATCAGATTTTCTGCTCCCAGTAGTCAGGACAAAAGTTCGATTTCTATGAATTTATATGGAAGTTTTTTTTTATATGGACATTTTGAACTAGGGACGCCATTTTCTAATTTTACAATTATAATCGTATGAAAAAGGGCGTGGTATGAAAGCGAAATTAGAGAATAAGAAGAAAGTGGATCAAGGTTAGTTAAGTTTTTGTGGATTTTTATCGAAGTTTTTTTTATATGGACATTTTGAACTACGGAAGCCATTTTCTATTTTTGCGGATTATATGCTGCAGTATATCAAAAGGGTGGGGAATGACAGCGGAATTAGAAAACAAGTAAAATTAAGTGGGTGAGTGTTTGTAGATTTTTAACGAAAGAGAGAAATAAGTTTGTAGTTTTTTTTTATTTTGAAATTATTTTGAACTATACGCCATTTTAGAGGAAATGTACACAGGCAAGCAGTGTTGTTGTGAGTATAAGAAGGCGGTTAAGATCAGAAAAGAAACAACAATTTAACCTGTAGGGGAGGTAGAAGCGATTTTCATAAATTTTATTTTTGATTTTTTTTTTCATGAGTGGAAAAAGAACATCCTTATACAATTTTTATGAAATTTTTTTTTATTTTTCTAAGAGTAGGTAAATGGCAATTACATTTTCATTATTTATCTATCTTCAATTTTTCTTTTTACAGAATTATGACAAAATAACAATAAAAACTAAGATATCCGATCAAACGAATATTTTTATTCTACATAGAAAATTAAATAACATTCACTCTTGGTTTTTTTTCTAATTTAGATCATTTGTCTTTTTTTTTAAAAATTTTATTTTACATAGATTTTTGACAGGACATTAAGAATTATGGCTATCTCTTATATGCTAAATAATTTATAATTTCAGTAATTGTAAAAAATTTTAAAAATTTGTTTTGGTCGGATACACACATGACATACTAAAATGGCTTTTTTTTTCGAAAGATAAACAATTTGAAGAATAATTCTTAGTTTAATTTTAATAATGCAAATTCTTTTAAATCCCAAGAATATATCAAAAAAATATTTAAAATCAAAAGCGACTTTTAAAATAAATTAGTATAATCTCCAACATTATAGAGAAGAAGAGCTACGTAGGTATCTTAATCAGAACACGTTGAAATTTTTGTTGAATTCTATTGAATTTCCTTCCGTAGATGCGCTTTTTACATGGTAGACTCAATGTATTTGCAAATAGTTCACGAGAGGAGAAAGGTGGCTGATTCTGTCTTAAAAACGTTGCAAATCCTGGATTTTTTCACATGTCCATTTTTTTAAACATCCTTCATTGAAAATATTCTGTCTCATCCTCCTGGGTGAGAAAAAAAGAATTAAGTGAAAAAAGAGGTAAGAATATGAAAATTAAAAAAAAATTAAGGTAAAATTTTTTGTTATGGATTTTGAACAGCGAGATGTGTACAAACAAAGCAACACAGATATACATACATATATGCATGCTATAAAAAAATGGAATAAATAAGTTTTTTTTTTAAGAAATATTTTGAATCAATTTATTGTTTTTTTTTCTTTTTCTTGAGAAACAGGTACTTAGTACTTTTTCGTTGAATTTTTCACGTAACCTTTTCTTTGAACATACTTCGTCAATATATTATTTCCTGGCTTTTGTCCTATTTCGTGACAAAAGCTAATTTTACTGGAGAAAAAAGTACAAAATCTCAACCTTACTTATACAGACTTAAAAATATATGGTTCAATATTTTATTTCTGCACAATCAAGGGTGTATACCCCCCCTAATGCAATTGTGTACGGGATTGTATCCGACAACGCTGAAGCAGCTATGGTTAAAAGGAAGAAAAGAATGTTGATTTGCAGCATAGTATACCCTGTAAAATCCATACAGGAAATATATTACTAGAATATATTTTAAATATACGTAGTAGTAGCAGCGAAGATGAAATGACAACATATAATTAAGGAAATTTAAGCAAACCGATTTTGAAGCAGATCTAATTGAACTATAAGGCACTCCTATCAAAATACAATGTGATATGAAATGGTATTCGTTTCGTGATATTTTTTTCTGCTTTACATGTTAAAAAAAAAATCGATATAATGAAACAAATAGAAGCTGATACTAATTTAAAAACAAAACAATCAAGCAAAGGATCTCTTTATTGTTGTTCGACGATGAGCACCTTTCTAGAGTAGGTTGAAGATTTTTAATTAAACTTTTCGATCCGGTAATGTGAACTTATTAATTTTTCCCAGAGCTAGTATATGTTTCTATTTCGAACTTCGTAAAATTGTAATAAAAATTCGAATTACCCAAAAGATTTAAATATGATCTGGAAAAACGAAGGCAAATGATCCCTAATGACATTGAAGACTGGCAACTTTGTCGAAAAAACTCCAAGCCTATCTTTCCTAAATTAGTAGATACAGAAAAAATGTTGAAAAAGTAAATTTGTATTTTGAAGCATGGCTGAACTTAAGCATCCAGAATTAGCTAAATTATCCATTAAATTTCTTTTAAATTCTAGTTTCATTCAACTTTAAAAAATAGATTGTCATTTGAATATTCCAAAAGGCTTCCACCCACACAGCACAAAAGTGTCCGAGGGATGTTAATGAAAAATCCTGTTGGAATATATAAATTGTCCTTAGGATATCCCTGGAAGTGACGAATGTCCCTTCCCACAGGATCTTGTGTATTTGTACGTAGGCGTATTTATCGTATTCAATAATCTAAAATTGCCGCTTCAAGCGTACCTTCTGGGACATCTTATGGATATCCTATATTGTATTCAGGAATATTATTTGAGATTTTCTAGAAATACAGAAATTTTGTTGATGGGTAGGTATTACAAAAAATATTAATGGCTGGAAAGTACATGCAGAGGTGTATGCACTTGCACAAAACATAAACACCAAATTAAATGTACCAAAGTCTGCTATAAGAAGAGTTATAGAAGCGAAAAGCATTCTATTATAGCTACACGCATGTAACTGGCTTAAGAAACGGAGGTATCATATGGCTTCTTTCAACATATATTTTATTATTCTGTTTTTAGTCTCCAAAAACGACGCAAGGAAGCACACCAAGTGACAAATTAGCGCGTTCACCAGAGAACAAGGCGAATACCGAGAGCATACCGAAATAAATCGACTTTCCCATGATTGCCTCAAAATTTTCTTGCACATCCCATATGTATTTTTCTGTACAATATAAAGAATGTTCCTATATAGAGTAGTTGTGGGATATCCCAGGGAATAAGTTATGGGAAATTTCTATAATAACTCCTACAAATAAAGTCCCAAGTACATAGAGATCTTTTCCTGTTTATCTGGGGAAGTTATAGGATCTGTAGGAAAAGAATGGGATGTCCCTGGGTAGTTTTGTGCTGTATGGGTACTTGTTTATTTTTCCTTAAAACTAGCAGCTCAAATGTTACTGATAAATACTAAAATAATAAAAATACTGCTACAATTTTCTGTCTGAGTTTCATTTCATTCTAATATTCCTAACATCTTGTAGATAGCTGAGTAATTTAGGTAGGTACATACATGGTAGAATAAAGAAATTAGAATAGGATAAAAAAATATTTATTAAGGGACCCCAGCATTCGTTATATTACAACGAATGTTAATTATTCAGATGATTGGTATTTAACGAATTCATGTAGATTATATATAAATTATTTGTATAATTACACCTTAATCTACACACACATCACTGGCTTGAATTGCGAAAAAGAACATTTTTAATTCATCCAAAATATCTAGTTGCAGAAATAAGGCAATGCAAAATAAACTATTGAGAAAAAAAAAATGATTGGAAAAATAGCATATATTAAACTAACATCTGAAAAAGTGGGGTAAAAACTTAAAAAGGCATATTTTGATTTTAATAGAAATTTATAAATTACTCATCCAAAGAACAAAACACCACATACCTCCAGCATTCAATAAGGATTGATTTAGAAAAAAAAACCTATCCCCTCCTATTACTCTTCATCAGCTAAACAAAATTAGGGAATGGTGATAAGGTTGCATCTATAAAAAGGGTGTGCACTTATATGTAGTTGCAAGTTATTAAATGCAAAGTTCTTATGCAGTAAAAATGGAAATCAGCCAAGAAGAACGATGCAAATTAATTCTTTCCACGCATTTGGAAAATCTCAAAAAAATCTACGTCCAAAAAAGGCTTAGCTAAAAAGCTGAAAATTTCGAAAGATGACCATTCAAAATGTTCTCAGTAAATTTCGAGAAGCTTGTGATGTCCAGAGAAAGTTTAGGTCAGGAAGGAAATCAGGTTCGGTAAACAAAAAAATTGGCCAAAGAAGTGGTAGACAACTTTTAACGAAATCCCAATATGTTGTTAAGAGATATGACTGATAAAGCTGGAGCGTCATCTCCTATGGCTCATCGAATTAAAAGAAGAGAAAGCCTACGAAATTTTCATGTTCAGAAAACACAACATCAGAAAAGAGCCAAGTTGCAAAATCCAGCAGCCGGATTTTCTATAAAAATTTCCGAACGAAATTTGATTGCTACCATTACGTGAAAGCGCACTTCAACCTGATTTCAGGACAGGAAGTTTATGTGGCGAAAAAGTGGGGCGACGCAGATCCCAATCCTCGGTATACCAAAATTCCTGTTAAATTATTAATTTGGCAAGCAATATGTTCATATGGCCAGAAATCATTACTTTTCGTGCAACAGGCACAATCAACACGGTTGTATACGTTAAGGAGTGTGTTCAGAAGCGTCTTCCTCCATTATTTAGAAAGCATGATGTATCAGCTTCCTTTTTTGGTCGGATTCAGCAACTTACCACCACGACAGAAAAGCGAGAGATTTCTACGATGCTCAAACGTATCCGTACTAACCAAGGAAGGGAATCTTCAAAATTGTCCGGACCTAAGGCCAATTGAAATACGTTGGGCTAATATTAAAATAAAATAATAAGAAAAAACCAAAAAAGAAAACACTCCTCTAAAATAGACACTTTTGAGAAGCAGTATAAAAGGGCGCATAAAGAAGTAGTTGGTCGGTTTTTTTCTGAATCAGTCCGTAGAATCGAAATTCTTGAAATTAATAAACATTCAAAAAGAAAAGATGGTGAATGTTCTAAATAAATGACCAGATCACAAAATTTTTCATTGCTTCTAAAATCACAGCAGACCCATTAGAATTGAGAACAGATTTATCTGATACTCCGGAGATAGGAAAACCGATAGCGGCACCAACATAAATATCTAACTAAAAATTTTAAAATTTTCTAATATTTAATGTAAGAAAATTTTTAGATAAGTATAATCACCCAAAAAAATTTATTGTTCTGCTAAGAAGAGGATTAACATCAAGAAGTAAGAAAGAAAGTTTTCGTTTCTAGTTGTAAAATTCGAAATATTTTTTGATGTTTTTGAAAAAAAAAAAAAATAACTTATTTGACCATGATAGCAATATTCAAATGTGCCACGGTCAAAGGAGAAGATATTCAATATTCGATTTAATAAGAGAACGACCAAACATGTCGGTCCAATTTACAGAATCGCCAACTGAATTTCTATATTGCTACAATAACTGACGGTTAGTATAGCATTAGTAAGATGGGCTATAATCAACCGATTAGATTCTATATAGAGTGCATCTCCAGCGCATAATCTGAAGATCCCATCTACAACATACAGCCGCCAGCCACATAATTAATTTTGACCTTTAATCATTTCTTGCATTTTTCGAGATTTCCTTCGAGAACTACTTTTGAGGAATTTTAGAGTACCAATTGAAATTATTTTAGTTAAAAAATAAAAACTAAGAAACAAGCTGTTAAAAATTGTCACGATGGATACCTTGATTCAGGATCCCTTTCGTAGTATGTATAGATGGTTTCGATGTCCTAGAGATGAATTAGACAATGGGACTGATTGATAATCGAGAATGCAGAGGATACGAGAAGGATACCGATAAGCACATGCACATACAATTTCTTTATCATGTCTTCTTTATAATGTCTTTTAAAAGATATAATCGCCTTGACTCCCACTTTGCATGAAGCAGGCACAGTAAGTTAGGAGGGAGCCCATTTTCAATATCATTGTCCAGCTGCGAGGAGCTATAAACTTGTAAATCTTCTAAAATTAGTAAGTACGTAGGGTAAATGCATCAATTCGCGTCCACTTCATTTTATAACATGCCATAAATCCACGTATTTTCTTTAAAATGCAGATATTTCTATCCTCATGTTCATGTGGGGTAGCAGACATACCCCTAAAGTGAGCAATTGGATAGTCGAGTTAAATCTGAGTCGTCAGAGCTCAGTTCATTAGGAGTCGGCATGTCAATAATGCGAAAATGCAAGAAAACATAGTTTTTTTGTAACGTATTGCAATGAGTTTAAAATGTAAGAGACTGCGTTTTTTATGCCATTTTTAGGGTTCTATACCCAAAGGGTACCAACGGGAACCTTATTACTAAGACTTCGCTGTCCGTCCATCATTAGGTTGTATCTCATGAACTAATAGGTAGACAGTTGAAATTTTCACAGACTGTTTATTTCTATTGGCGATATAACAAATAATAAAAATAAAAATAAAAATTAAAGGAGGCCCCCATATAAGAAAAGTGATTTTTTCGGCGTTTTTTCCTCTTTTAATTCTTATTCATTATTATTATCATAAGTAGGCATTTTTTTTTTCAAATTACAGCCTGCTTTCACATGACGCCTACTCTCGTTTGAAAAAATAAATCAAAAGTACATAGTGTTAAATTTTGTATGATGGTACGGAAACCTTCGTGCGCGAGTCCGACTCGCACTTGACCGGTTATTATTTCATGAGAAAGTTTTTTAAGTATTTATATTTCCAATAAATATAATATTGTTCGAATTTTAAGTTAATTTTGTGCCTCGATTACTATCCTGAGCCAGTTCGCATGTATTGGTGGCCGCAAATTAGAACTGCATTTTTTTACCTTGCCCCGAATTGAGGCCTGCAAGCAGCTCTTCATTAATTAGTCTGATTTAATACTTTACATATGTATAAGGAAATATGGAAGGATATACTGCTACAAACTAAATGAAGTATTGCCGGACATTTTACAAGGAAAATTTGATATTACAACCGCTAGATCAAATAAAATATTCCAAAAAAATATCATTACAGGATAAATTGCCTGAAAGATATCCTGAAGGCGTAGAAAAATTTGGACCATGAAGTTTTTTAACGGAAACCGAAGAAAAAACTAGTTAAGTGTTGTGAATCGTTAACCACGTTTGCATTAAGTCCTGATAGTCTTTAAACACAGTTCAAAACAACCGGCCAAGTGCGAGTCGGACTCGAACACGAAGAGTTCCGTACCATCGTACAAAATTTAACACTATGTACTTTTTTTTTTATTTTTTTTTTTTTTCATTATTTATTGATATAGCAGCTAGGTATAGTAATATTCAATCTTTGAAAATTTCATGTGTCTACCTATTACGGTTCAAGAGATACAGTGATTGTTAAGGTCGAGCAAAAAACTCCAAAAAAATCACTGTTCTTGTATGGGGCTCCCTTTTAATTTTTAATTTAATTTAATTTTTATTATTTTTTATTATACCGGTAATAGAAATACACACTTTGTAAAATTTTCAACTGTCTATCTATTACGGTTCATAAGATACAGCCCGCTGACAGACTGACGGACATCGGAGGCTTAGTACGGGTTCGGAACCCAAAAATGGCACGAATACATCCTTCAAAAATGAGCGACCAGGGCGAAACTGGAATGACCTTTTCCTGAAATGCAATCCAGAGGTAGCACATCGAATTCCCGAAGGCCTAACCGAAGCCAGAGATCCGTTTTCTGAAGAGGATATTCGAAAATAGTTAGATGAGCTGCAAAATTATATAAAGGAGATAAATGCAGGAGACAATTTTGATGAAACAGTTGTTTTCCCTTAACCGTTTGAGTGCTGAGAAGCGCAATCGCGCTCCTCTCGATTTATGCTAAAAATGCGAGGAGCGCGATTGCGCTCCTATTTATTAGTAAAACTCTGGAATTCATTATACATAGTTGGTTGTGAGCACAACAAGTGTGATTCGGTTTATTTGATTTTTGCATATTGATAATATAAGATTTAAAAATAATATTTTTAAGTTAACTGTTTCAAATAACGATTGGTAAAATGTCAAGTACCGTTTGAGTGCTGAACAATTTTCTTCGCTTTATACTAAAAATGCGGAGTACTTTATATTTCTGATTTGGATGAAACTTTCACAGTTTGTATGAAATGCAAAAATAGCTCACTCGTATTTTTTTGTTTTCCCCTATCACGTCCCAACCCCGCTAGAGGGGTTACAAGTTGCGTGATTTTACGGTGTAACGAAATTTTCAAAAAATTATATCTCGAGAACAGTTCAACCGATTTTTCTGATTCAAACGCCAAATGAAGCCTAATGCTTTACGTTTTTCATAAAAAAATATACCAGTACCAAACGAAGAAAATGTTTGTTAATAATAGCATATTTTTCAAAAAATTAAATTTTTAGCTATTGAAGTCTTCTAGCAGCTTTTTTTTT
Organism: Dioctria rufipes; assembly: GCA_963924295.1. NCBI lineage: Eukaryota > Metazoa > Arthropoda > Insecta > Diptera > Asilidae > Dioctria > Dioctria rufipes. The sequence goes on from OZ002742.1 coordinate 195,346,987, forward strand.
TGTATTTTTCTTTTGAAGCTAGAAATCTTTTCTATCTACATATGTGCAGGTAATGGCGCTTGGCTTCGTTTTGAAGACATAAATTTTTAAAGTCGCCATGTATACACAACCATTTCACACGAAAACGATACCTTTGAACTAATTTTGTACCAGACCATTTGCGATTTGGATGTAATTTGCTGAATTTATATGGAATACAAAAATAACTCAAGCATATTTGTTGTTTCCACGTACGACGGCCCCGCTAAGGGCGTTAGATATTTCGTGATTTTACGGTGGAATAAATAGCATTTTCAAAAAATCGTATCTCTCGATTTTTCTGATTCAAATGTTTAATATTTTTTATAAAAAAGACGACAACAGCAAAAGAAATCTTTCTTGCTAATAAGAGTATTTTTTTGTTAATAATAGTATTATTCACTATTGTAATTGGGGATTTGTAAAACTCTTTTTTTTTGTATTTCTATTCTGGAGACAGAAGCCTGTTCAATCCCTGTTCCAAAATTGTGCTGGTGCTCGGCCTCGTTTCGACGATATAAATTTTTAAAGTGACCTAAAGTAGTGCTCCCATTTTTTTTTTTTTTTTAATTATTTAGCTCAGGAGCTCACAGGATGGCAGGAATGAGATAGGCAAGGGATTAGGGGATTTAAGAAGAGTGACAGAAATGCTGATATATGTTACTCTTTAACCCTAGCAAATTGTGAAATCAACACGTAATTTTACTGTACAGCCGAAAGTATTTTGTAGAGTGAAATGATGAGCGTGGCTTGCAGCGCAAGTATTTCGTGCAGGAATTAATTTACAAGGGATCAGACTAGATACTAGTTAAGGACATTGACCCAAACATGTGATGATAAACGAGTGAAAAGTATTCGACTTTACGGCGGTGCTCGTGTGAGTAGGTATAACAAGTTATTGCCGCATCACTAATGAGCTCGAAGGCTCTGAAACGGTTGTGGTCAAATTATGATCTTGTTGTAAGAGACCAGATTTACAATATTAGATGCATTGAATTCCACGCGATTCGCTTAGTTCTAATTAGCATTCGCTCGGAAGTCCGTAAGGAGTAAGTGAAATCAAGGGTACTGTCATCAGCGAAGCTAAGAATAGGGATTGAAAGTAAGGAAAAGCAGATCAGTAATGAAAATCAAAAAGGTGGACTGAGAGATAACAGATTCAAATATATATACATATAAAAAAAAAGTTCCTAAAATTCATCTATTCTCCATAAAATATAACGCCATCTAATACAACCAGTCTAATACCCTAGGCAAATGGGAAAAATCAATGATCAGTCGTTCGTAATTGAATTTTTCCAAAATCGCTTTACCTTTGAATTTTAATTTTAATTATTGAAAATGTGCTGTTAATTACGTATAAAAATTGACAGGACTTTCGTTTTAATTCACAAAATCTTGGATAACTTGATTTTTGAAAAAATAAATTACGAACGAATGGTCATTGATTTTGTCCGTCTGCCTAGGATCTTAAGCGATCAAATATAAAACTTTCAATTCTTTTCTTTTTTTCTAAAATGGCAGGATTCCATACTCTATTAAATGTCTTTGAAATATCTATATGTAGGTAAAAATTTTGAATTTTATGGTTACAAAGAACTGCAAGAAAAGTCAGCAAGTCTTCCGATGAGCGTCTAGTCCGGAAGCAACATTGGCATAATTGATGAGCTGAATGTTTTCTGGATACTTCATCAACTTAGAGTTAATGACAAATTTAAAAACCTTCGAAAGAATCAAAGTGATTGCAATTGGTCGATTATATCAGAAATCTCTACTCTCTCCTTTTTGGGAACAGGCTAAAGGCTAAAGGCTAGTTTCCAAATAATTGGAGAGTTACTAGTTGAAAAAGATAAATAAAATATTGCATTACTTTGTCCATACGGTCACTTTAAAATTTAATATCGCCAAAACGAGGCTGAGCACCAGCACTATTCTTGGAACAGGGATAAACAAGGCTTCTGGCTTCAAAATGGTTTTACAGATCCCCAATTACAATAGTAAATAATACAATTTTTTTTTAAATACTATTGCTAACAAGAATTCGTTCGCTGTTGCCGTCTTTTTTTAAGAAAAATATAAAGCATTTGAATCAGAAAAATTGAGAAATATAATTTTTTGAAAATGCTATTCCACCGTAAAATCACGAAATATCTAATGCCCCTAACAAGGCCGTCGTACGGAGAAACAACAAATATGCTTGAGTTATTTTTGTATTCCATATAAATTCTGCAAATTGCATCCAAATTGCAAATGGTCTGGTACAAAATTAATCCAAAAGTATACTTTTCGTGTAGAATGTAAGTTAATTCTACTGAAAACCGTTCTTGTAAGGATGGCATTTCCTTAAATGGACACGATTTGGTGCATTTACCCTACCTACTAGATAAATATTACCTTCTTCTTGCGATTTGATCCGGTTCAATATTGTCGCGATATTCACCTCTACTAAGTCGGAGATTCGTTTTTATAATTCTGTGAAGCTTATTCCGGCTATAGGTACACTACCAACCAACAAAGGTGTACCTACTTAAATCTCTTCATTTATTCGTAAAGTAAAATTTATCAAAACTGTTTATTCTTTTATAAAAGAATTTCCCTATATAAAAATATAAATCTCTCTTGCAGACGGAACAGTCGAAGAGAAAGTTAAGAGGAATAGAAAGTCATTTTATTGCTAATTTGTGAATTTTATATTTTCTAGATTTTGACTGGTGTTTCTTATTGTGAAGACTCTGAAGTACTTAAATCCAATTTAAAAGAAATTTTCAAGCTGAATTGAACGCAGATATGAAAGGGAAAAATCATAAAATTTATTCAATGTTTTATTTTTTTATAGAGTAAAGAAATATATATTTTCGAAACCTCCTTCTGTATATTTTTAACTGTTATAAAAAAATAAAACAGATCTTATGCCGTTATCTGCTTTCAATGGCATATATACTTATTTAAGAATGTTATATTTGAGATTCAAAATGAGTCCATCCGGATCCTTCCAAGTTAAATATATTAAATTGTTCGTAGATTACTATTCCTTCAGGAGTCAGCAAGAATTTTTCCACATTTTTCCCCCTTTTCAGAAAAACGATGTTGAGGCAACAGGGTACATGTACCTGGAGTCAGGTTTTTAAGGAATTAATGCAAAAAAGAAGTAAAATAAAAATAGAGATTACTCAAGAAGGAATTTACCAAAAATATAATGGGCTGTGTGATGAAATAACAAATTAAAAAAAAATATTTTAGCTTTTGCTATCTACCGGAGAATCCAAATAAATTCTCTATTTTAATTTCTTCCTCCTTGGTGTAATATAGGAGTTTTTGCATCATTTAATTCACACCCAGAATTTATTCTGAGTTTATATGAGAGGAGATCGATTTGATCTGTTTGAAGCGTCTGCAGCAGGCAGAAAGTGTAAGGTTTTCTGCTAACAAGAAACGCTTCTTCTTCTTCCTTTTCTTTTTTCAGCCCATTTTTTAAAAATTTTTTCAATAAATTTTTTTTTCTATTTTTCTCATTTTTTTTCATTCTATCATTTCTTTTCTTTGCTCTATTTTTTCATTTGTTTTTCAAGTCACTCAATTTCGCTATTTGGTGAGTCAAAACCAAGACTTGAAACTTGTGTGATGAAATAACAAATTAAAAACTTTTTTTTTAGCTTTTGTATACCGGAGAATCCAAATAAATTCCTTTGAACAAATACAAAAATGAATGTGCTATCAAGTGAAGGCGAAGTTTTAATGCTTTAATTCTCTCGTGCTCCGAACAAAAGGCCGTGCTACCTATTATTTCTGGTAATGTTACCCAGATTGCTACCTTTGTTATTATTATAATCCGGAGATATTCGACTACCACATGTTTCTGTGATTGTCATTTATGCCTATTTCGAAAGAATTGGTAAATTTACATTTACATTTTTCTTGTCAGGAATATTGAAATTCGCCTATAGTTAACTAATTTTGCCCTAAAATGAGGTTTTAACAAACACGGTTTGTTAAAAGATGTTATAAGAGCGTTTTGTCCTATTGAAAGAAATTTAAGTGTTATGAAAAGTTTAAGGGTCGGATTATTTCTAAATTTCTAAATTTAGATCTAATAACTAACTTTATTATTAAAGACAATTAAAGCGAAAAAAAAAACTGTGCAGAATTTATTTTATCCGAATATGACGGAATGCATTTCTATAACTTTATTAGTGAGGGACAAAAGCATCTTGCTAAAAGTGTTAAGAAATTTAAATCAAAATTTAGTACTTCGTTAAAAAAAAAAAAAAAAACTCATATTGAAACTATTAGTGCGGAAGCACGAAAAAGGGGTGCATTCATATTTTAAGGTACCCAATGAAATTGTGGAATTCATGCAACCAACAACTTCTACACGTGAACAGAATTTAGGCGACCTGTATAACTAAAGCATTTATACGACTTAGTTGCAGTAATCCAATAATTTAGTTTCTTCTAACAATAAGCCATCTGCGACTAAGATTAATAACGAAAAATAATCTCGTGAAAAAGAAAACTGCTGAAGAGGTACTGATAGTGGATAAACTCTCTATTGAAGTGATAATACTTGAATATATCACAATTCTTTAAAGTTTCCAACTATGACATAATCTCTTATTATCAATATATTCTTAAATCGAAAGCTATTTGTAGACCGAAAAACGAAATATTTGTGGACACTTGCGCTGAAGTATCGATAATAATACAGCTAAAAGAATCTTGACTTATCAAAACGAAATAATTGATCAATTTTATGAAAGCAACAAAGACGTAAAACTAACTTTAGTTAGTTCATGGAGATCTTCGGGATTTTCCAATTATATTCAAAATTGGACAAATGATGTTGAAGGTGACGATTCCATCTTGTTTATAACAACCCTAAATCACTGTCGTAATTAATGGCCACGAAGTCCACGAAACGCGGATCTAGAGGGGGGGGGGGAACAGTTTCTAGTTGCCCACAAAGGTCTACAAAATTATTATTTTCATATGAAGTGATGAAACTTGAAACCACATAAAATAACAACGCTGAATTAAAAAGAAAAGCTCAATTAAAATTCGGTTGTTTCTAATAAATATTTATAAGACTCAGCCATTGATATATTGAAAGCCACCTCAATGCTGCAGCAAACTCAGAGAAACATGATGGAGCTCAGACAGGGACAGGATTTCCCGACAATTTTAAAAGAAGCTAAAGAAACCGTCAGATCTTGGAAAATAAATCCAACTTTAAAAAAAAAAAAAGAAAAAAAAACGCCAGCCAGCCAGTCAAGAAGTTTTTTAATGGTTGCCTATAGATAAACGTACATATACAGAATCCTGGAGAAAAATGCCGAAATTTTATTTTTAACCGTTGTCTGAATATCATAATTCAAAAATTTACAGTACGCTACGAAAGTATGAATAGCTTGACGGAAAGATTTTCGCTGTTTCAGCCGCAATTTCTCAGTATGGCTTAATGAATGAAATTGTTGAAAAAGCGAGTATTATGCAGAAGATTAATCGCCTACTTTTCCTCAACAACTTTTAAGTTTTCGATCCGTGATGCTGGAAAGAATTCGAGAAATTTCAACTATTAGAGAACTAGCTGAACTCTTAATTGTAAATAGCTCTGCTATAACAAGCCGTGTCCCGGATCTATGTACAGCTCTCCAGCTCTATCTCCAGTCACTACAGCAACGTCTGAACGTTCATTCAGTAAGCTAAAACTTATAAAGACTTACCTAGTAGATGCGGCTGAATTCTCTGGCGAATCTGAGCATCGAAAATGAAGAAAGTCGGAATATTAATATTGACAAAGTCATGGATGAATTCTTGCCATCAAAAGATCGGCGCTTCGGATAGTTGTGTAGAAGGTAAGTTTTACTCGCATTAGTGATAAACTTATCAATGTAGAAAAAAACAATAAAAAACATGATCCGCGAGGCTAGTAGCATTTGTTTGCAGGAGAGGGAGGCGTACATCCTTAATTACGTCAATGCCCTAAATCCTTTACGAATTTATGTATGATAAAGGTGACCCAAATTATTTGGAATAATAACACTCCACAGTCTATTCACTTCTATAGACCTTTGTATGTATGAAATTTCAAAAGGAAACCATCCAATTTATAAAAGCTGAGAAAAAGACCATATTAGAAATTAGAAGCTCGCAATAAATATTATAAAATCGATGGAATTGACCATGCTAGGAAATATAATCGGATTGTTAATCTTTAATATGTGTTTTATACAGCCATGGATCTCAGATCCTATAATTTCTTCTTTAGGACACGGTTAGATAACAAAAGCGAAAAAGAGAAGCTCTACCGGAGGAAGTTTTACAATTATTAGGTAACCAGAATGCTTCACTTTTAGAAGAAGATGACGACGACGACAACGTCGATGATACCCCACATATAGAGCTTGGGAAACTAATTAGGCAACAAAATATCTATCAAAAATTTTCTTTTTTTCGCGCTCGAATTTTTTGAAATTAATAAACATTCAAAAAGAAAAAATGGTGAATATTCTAAATAAATGACCATATCACTTGAGCGGCTTCTGAATCACTAGATCCATCAGAATTGAAAGCAAATTTATCTGATACCAGTCGTGACACCAATACAAAAATCTCGCAAGAGTTTAGATAGTCTTCACAAATCTCGATTAAATTATATGAAAAGCTTGACAATCTGCATAAAAGATTTCGAATGACTGGTATCCCCCAGGTGGAACTAATCCTTGAATAAGAATTATTTTCTCGTTATATTCTGGCATTTTGGAGCACACTACAAAGAATATAGTTATACCCTACAAAAAAAAAAAAAAAACAATAAAAACCGCTGCGAAATTCCAATTGAGAAATTTAAAATTTTTACTTGTGAATGCCCGGGATATAATGAAGTCGATCAAATTCTGTCACATTGAGAATGTAATCGATGGATACTGATGGTCATATAATTCCATTTCATGCCAACTAAATTCCCAGAATTCTGGATTTTGAGGAGTTAATATAATGTAATTTTTGGAATAATGATTACCTCTAGAGTTAACCAAATCGAATACATTGTCTGAAAGGAAGTCTCCTACAGAAATGTGAAGAAAAGACAAATGGAAAATTTTTTATTAATTCTTTATAACTAGGTACCTGAAAATATTTTAAGAAGGTGAAAGGAAATATCGTGGGTACCTGGACACACGGGAATTAGGAGGAATGAACGGAGGGATGACTCTATAGCAAAGTTCGACTCAGGTACTTCCTTTTTCTGATCAGAAACTGCTGTTAACATTACCAGGTCTCTCATCAAAGCAGATATGTTCGTGCAAAGCATCAGTACCGACAGACGAAGCTTAGTGCTTGTAGGTGTACAAAATAAGAAGTTCATGGACTTTCTCTTGGGTCGTTCGGAAGAAAACAATATGGAACCATGAAAGGTATGGTAACTGGCTTCACGATTACCTATCAAAAATTGGAGTCATTGGCAAACCCTTCCGATTATCTGGAAGGAGAGCTTAAGCCAATCGAAGATTTCCTGTGCGCTTATACCTGGTCTCTACCATGTACTGGATGGGTACTTTTACCTCTTCTATCTGTATAGGATACTTAGGATAGCATTCTCCATACTTCTGTAGGATATTTAGGATAGCATACTTCACCTTAGACATGTTGTGCTTCATTATTAAAATTTTCTTGCATAAGATCCACATGAAAAAAAAATCCATAATCACAAACTCAATACCGTCCGAACGACGCATATTGCATCCTTACCTCACCTTCGATACAATTTTTTGTACATCTCAACCCGATGTGGGAAAGAAAGAAGAGAAAATAAAATGTTAAAATTTTTTTATTCAAAATGAAATCATCCAAAATGAGAAATTATGTTAAGGTTAAAAGTAGGGGCACACCGTGACAAGAGTTAATTCATTGTGCCTTCCCCTAAGTTGACAAATTATTGTTTTTTACTAAAAACTTGGTTAGTGAATATCTAGAAGTGGAAACTAAAGGTTTTTAATTAAAGGATGTGCTTTACACTTTGGTTTTGAGTAAAGAACTACAGGTCAGATACAAATCCAAAGTGGCATCCCTATTTTAAAGTTATATTAACTCAAAATTAATAAAAATAAAATGGCAGTAAATTTTTTTTTAATTTGAATTAAACAGATTTAAAACGAGAAATTCAAAGGCAGAATTTTTTGCGCTGATACATTTCGTTATTTAAATACATTTTAAATAAAAAAACAAAAAAAAAAAATAAGATAATTTTCTTTATAAATCACAATACGATTGCAAGCAGAAGATTTCCAATAATATTTTAAAGAATATCGCAATGTTTTTGGATTTAAGTAATTAATTTATTCACAAAAATCAAAAAAAAATGTTAAATGTGTCGTTTGGAGAATAAAGAACAATGCAAATTTAATAAATCCAGAGGAATTCATCACACAGAGTTGGAAAAGGAAAATAAAAACAAAACTTGTTCATCTTATGCTTACGTAGACTGCTGAGGTCTTGCGCGATGTTTCCTCACCTTTTAGTTCTCAAAGTAGAAAGCTACCGATTTTTAGAGATATTATTATTTATTTTTACAAATTTATATTAGCAGTAAAAATAGGCAATTTAATTCAAGCTTATGATAGTACGAAAATTTCAGACCCAGACATGAAATAGGACCGCTGATCCCTTTAAAAATAACACCCGGAATTGCAGTACGAAATAAGACTGGTGTGTAAATTGATGAAATTACAATTTTGTCCTTTATAAATCCTTAGTTCGTATTAATGCAAAAATATATATCCCGGAAGAAAAACGATCAAAGAGCATGTGAGTCACATTTCCAATTTTTACTAATTCATTTATGGGCACGCACAAGCTCAAATTCATCTCATTAGGAAAAGATTAAAGAATCCTCGTTATTTTAACATTTAGTTTTGCGGATCACGTACAATAAAATTAGGTTTTTTTGGAGTTTTAATATGACCATAAGGGTGGTATACGGGAAACGTAAAAATATGGCTTATTTTAGCTAACCACACAGTGCGATATTTGTTTACATCGCTTCCTAGTTACTTGCGATATGTAGGTACGCATGTAGGTACATCACCACACACAATAAATGATGATGATAAAGAGAATATACTGTGCAACCTAGAAATTTTCGATTTATTTATTCTGACTCTGGCATTAATATGGTTTCTGATAGCAAAGCCCGAAGAAGAATGCTTCTCACTGACAATCCTCCCTCCAATCCTAATGAAAGAATTTATTGATCCTCCTGAAATATACCTATGTTGACAATGTTCCAGAGACTGTAAGCGACATAATAATCACAGAGATGACAGTTCTATTATTTTGTGCAGAAATAGCAGAAGCTAATAGTTTAGACACCTATGCAGGTAGTAATGAAATAGAATTTAGTTTTAGTTAATTTTACTAAATCTTTCATTATTTGCCTACACTTTTAAAGTTGTAGTAAGTTTTATGAATAATTATTATTTTCTCGCATATTTTTTATAAAATTGATTGCTTCAATATTTTTTTCGTGCAGCGAAGCAAGGTACTCGATTACAATACGTTTAAAATGTAGGCACAAGTATATAACTCTCAGTGGAGTAGTAAGTCTTCTAGGATTTTCTCATTTGAATTTAAAATGAAATGTTACCTACCTACATAAATTCCTAGATGTTTACTTTTATAATTACACCCTACCTATAGAAATTTTGGAATCAATTTTCAATGGCCTCCTCCATGCGATAATATTACAAAAACAAAACATGGAAAAATTCATTAGCCCATTTGCCACCGATGAGTAAAAAATGCTTTTCAACTAAAATAATTACTGATTTTAATACTCCTAGAGTCATCTACTGACAGAAATGGCAGAACTGAAAGAATGCATGCTGGCTGTATTCGTGTTTGTGTGTGAACACAATTTAAAATCCTTAAAGCAAAAAATATATATTTTGGTCTTCTTATTTTAAATGTGTGATGTGAACTGAACCAATCAAAAATAATACGCCATCTTGAACTTGTTATAAGAAGGGATAAAGTTTCAAGGTGATATTGCATTTGCATTGTTCAAACGCATTATCATTGTCCAGCTCTCACTCTTCTATCCGAAATTATTAATGGCTGACAATGAATCATGTTCTATCCTAGTCATGCCATGCTGGTCGGACGGATTATCTATAACCCCCACCACCCAAATAAAAACTTTGCTGTTTATAAATTTCGTTCAAATTTGCCGTGTTGCCTAATTTCATCAATCAGTTCCACAAACTCTTTTGTATAGGTTGGAAGAATAGAATGCAATTCTGGCTTAATACCTACATACTCTTCACTCATTCACTGCTCTATGAAACAGACGAAACTTTTTCCACATAAAAGCATTTTCGTCAAGTTTGCCTTGTTGCCTATTTTAACACAATTCTGCAAACTGAATTGCAAAATTTGTATGGGCCACTTGATGCGCCTGGTAGAAAAGAAATCAAACCTGGTCAGGAGAATTAAAGTATAGATATACTTTTTTTTTTTTTTTTAATGCAAATGGCGGAACTTTTGTAATTTTGGGAAACTGATATCTCTCTACATGAAAAAATTATAAAATTCTTGTTAGGTGCTATTTGGACAGGATAGAAATTAACTTCAATTGAAAATGCAATCTATTGACTTGTACCTATAGCAAAATTAAATAAACGCAAAATATTTATCGTTCTGGTCTGGATAACCAAATATATTTAATTTCCGTGTTTCCTTGAGGGATAAAAATGTGTTGTAAGAATACGTAAGTCGATGAAATCATGAATAAAATGGACGAAAAATTCACTGTTTTGGTTTGCTTTCGAGTTCATACTCTAAGGATAGACATTAAGGCTGGCATTGAATGGCGATAAAATTTATATAATATGGATGCAATTGTGGTGTCCGAATGAAAGCACTTTATGCAAAACTATTTTATATAATATATACTATTTATATAAGGAAATTAATATGGTATGAAATTGAAGTGGTTAAAAAGAGCAAAGGAGCTGGCCACTTTAACCACGCAACCATACTTTCGCTTATAGCAATTTTCTTCAAGATTGATTATGATGTCCGCTTCCGATATTTGGGATTTACTCTTTCTAATATTGGTTAACATGAATTAAGTTCCATCGCTGTTAGACTATAAGGCCTTTGGCAGCTATAGCTTCTCTCACTTTATAATGATAATTTTATATTCTTGAACGTGATCATGAGCAGGCAATTCTCCACATAATTAATTTAACAAGGAGTCTATATTATCACCAATCAGATCATCTGGCGACTAGATCATTGAATAAATGCCTGCTGCTAACACGTTCGCGGACGGTCTAAATTCGCACGGATTGTTAATATGAACACTCTCCAGAAGCTTTATTTCAACGTTTGTTGACTCAAGTCAGACAATAGAACGACTGCAGTCGGATTTTTGTATTATTGATGAATGTATATTACACTGCCAATTTTACCTATAAGTTTTCCATTATTTTGAATATTGGAAACCCGAAAATATTTCAAGAAGGTGAAGAGAAATACCGTGGGTATCTGGCATATCGGAATTATGGGGAATAAAAGAAGAGGTGACTCTCAAACAAAGCCGGTTTTAACACTTCCTTTTCCGGATCACAGCCTACTGTTACCATTACCAGGTCTCTGAGCAAAACATATTCGTATAAATGATTATGAGCGATAGACGAATCTAAGGGCTTGCGTACAAAATTGTTTCTTGATGGGCCAAATAAGAAGTTGTGATGGACTTTCTCTTGGGCTGTTAGGAGTACAAAAATATAGAACCATGGTCGGTATGGTAACTGGAGACAATTCGCTTCACGCTCGCCTATCAAAAATGGGTTTCATGGATGAATCCTCCCGAATAGCCAAATTAACACAATGGCACCGACATTCTTATGTTTGTTGACATATCAAGATATGTAGGTGGTAAAATTATTTGTTGAAATTTATTAGTAATATGGGAAAGATGTAAACAAAAAAGTTGTGAAAGTGTAATCAGCAATGAGTTTCTGTGGGTTACAAAATATCACCTACCATTTATTTTTATTGAGGATTTCTTTTGGCATAAAAATATTTCATTTCCCTCACTAAATTAATTAATTGCTCCTCGAAATGATTTTTTGCTCATTGCTCTGAGCTAGCAAAATCAAATTACGACGACGACGACAACAAAAGATCAATTATTCCCAACTTTGGTTACGGCGACAAATTCGGTCGGCGCCATTGGGTACAGCAACATAAGTATTGCCATTAGGTCAACACTTAATTTGTCGTCGTAAATGTCGTATCCGCATCATTGTATTTCGGCCTTATCTGTCCTACCTGAAGGGGAGAACAATCGAACATTTCCTGTACCAGTTACTGGATGGGTACTACTGGCTCTCCTATCTGTAGGATACTTAGGATAGCATACTTCACCTTACATAAACTGTGCTTCATTATTAAATTTACAGGAAGGTTTTTGTGAGCGATTTTGTTAAACGGGACAACACCACCTTGCTTTGTTTTTTTGCGTTCCTTCTGCCTTCTAGCAAAAAAAAAAAACAAAGTAGATAATAAAGAATGGATCTTTTCTTGACTGATGTAAGAAATATTCACACACAAAAAATATATCCAAGATGATAAATTATTTGTCAGTTGCAATGTAATGAATAAAACACAGCCGCTGGGCTTGGTTAAATCAATAAAGGCAATCTAAATTTAGTATTGCAGGGGGTGTCTTAAGAACGAAAATGTACACTCCTGGTAATCGGGTACACATCTCTCTTTCTACAGATCAGTGATGAGTGCTTAGAGGTTCTAAAGAAGGTGGACAATAATGAAATATTTGACAAAATGCAAATATGCCAATCCTGGAATAGACACCAATATAGAAGAGGTAGTAGACGAAGACGAAATACCCACCACTACCAACACCAAAACAAATCTGAAATGGGTCTGGATTAGCTTTCAGCACTATAGGAGTACCTACTTCGAAGAATCTACTTGTTTTCCTATGAGAGGAAATAAACGAAGTTGCCATAATTCAAGAGCCATGACTTGTCCGTAAAAGATATTCAGGTCCAAATAAGGGTGTAAGTCTGGAGCCTAGAATATAGAGGAACCTTTAATATTTAAAAAAACATATCCTAGATTTGACAGACATCAAATTAGAGAATGCACAGGCAAGGTGTTCTATGTATTTCCTTTGTATATAAATGGACTGCTTGTTGAACCAAAAATGCATGTAAGCAAATGGCATCACTTTCATATTCTTGTCTCTTTCCGTTAGAGCATGCCTACTTTCCCACTGAACTGTAACGATTGGGAACGAGAAATTGCTTGAGGCTCAGCGGTATTTCCAACCAAAATAGCCTTGTAAAAGCAATTCCTTCGGCTCATAATTAAAATTTAACAATAAAAATAATCCCAAATACTTTTGTGGTAAATTCGGCAAATCCAATTGACATGCATATAAGTAAATTCGCAAATAATTTAAATATAGCGCCAGTTTACGACATTTGGTAGCATTGACAGTGAGAGCATATTTTCTGAAATCAAGACTGGTGCCACATGAAACAGGAGATCAGTCAGTCTATTTATATACATGTCAGTAGTATAAATATGTAGCTCATGGCAGAAAACTCACACCACCATAAAAGTTTCAGGACCTATAATATCTACTATAAAGTTGAAATTTGGACTGCACATTACTGGTTAGTTGAGAAAATATCAAGGAGAACACGGGAGGTGATGAGTCTTACATGTATGTTACCAAGGTAACTGGAAAATTACAAGGGTAGGGAAGAGGTTTTAAATATTATCACTCTCAGCTCATCACTCACTGACAACAGTATGTACCTTTAAGGTTGAAAACTACAGAATATAAAACTTAAGATCGTTTTCAATTCATCATAATCATTGGAAAATATTCAAATAGAGTTAAGATCAAGACTCTACAACTATGTAGGTATCCTAAAAGCTGATAGACTATGGAAGTAATCCACCCAAGCGATTTAAGTTACACTTTCAGACATAGAATTTTTGCAGGCAATTAATATCGCTTACAAATTATATTGTCGATTCTACCATGGTGGAATGTAAGTTCGACGGTTCCGGAGGATGTTCTTAAGATATGCTATAAAAATATAAGTATTGGCATTCTACAAGAATGGCTTCAAAAGTTCACAGAAGCCGAAATAGATAAATTCGTACAAAGGACTTTTCAACATCGTCAAAAAAAGACGTCAATTTTCGAAGAATTCAAATGGGACTTGGACGCAATCTTCTGCTGAATCCTTTGGAATTTTGATAATCACTATTTGTCTAGGATATAAAGACACCATTATAGTATGGAGTTCGGAACAAGCAACGCATAGGTTGAAATCAGCTCTATAAATACAGAGACAAAAAAAATATCTCTTGGGTAGTAAACACCTTTATCCCCTCCTAATTCTTACAGACATTGATGACATACTGTCTACTATGTTTCAGAGATTACAAACAAGAGTAATTCCATGACCAGTAGTAGACTTCAAAACGAATTAAGGTACCGACAAAACATTGGCATGACCAAGGGAAATACTTCAAAAAAAGCTAGACTGAGACATAGGCTGAACAGTTCCGTACGCAGACGATATAGCGATAGTGATATTATGAACGTTTCCTGTCGTTAAGGAATATGCCTCGAAATAATTAAGCTCAGACGTCCAGGACTTACGTGCTAAATCTGAATTCAGGTAAGAATGAAAAAATACTTTTCATTACAAATACAAAACTGTATTGGACGAACAAAAATACCCTCATTACACAACGGTTCAAAGTACTTAAGTATAATTCTGGACTTAAAATTGTGTTGGAAATAAAATATCGAAGAAAATATGAAGAAGCCATTAGTTGCATATAAAATAATATTTAGCCAAAAATATACAATTCAAATGAAGTTGGTTTGTGGGATGTACGCCACCGTAGTAGTACATCTACTATTAAATTAAAATTGACAGGATTAAAAAAAAAATGCATGGACGCTGCGTAAGGCTTTGTGGTTGGGCTATTTACCAGCATTTTCAGACTATTTTCCATTCGTTACCAGTTTTTTTTTACAGTTTACATAAATCAACAAAATTTGTTGTTGTCATCGTTTTCATTCAGACCGACAAAAAAAGGGCATTAGTACGTTAAAAAAGTAGAACTAACAAGGGAAAATTTTCAAGCCATAACCTTTTATGGGTATTACAAACTGATTACCTCACCAACAATGCTCCCAAAAATGGTTATTACATAATGAAGCATAAGCTTTTACCGCACTGTATAGAATAAATAATAAAGAATAATAAATTTCAACGTGGGAGTAATTCGCTTAAGAACAAGCCATGCCGAGGATTATACAATTATTTTAGTCGTCCAAGAAAATATTGACGGCGCATGCTTCGTATGCTGCTTAAACCTATATACTTACTTGGATATCGATTCATCCCTATAAATATCCATAATCTGATTAAAAGACAATCCTGCATGAACTTCTGACCATCAGGAAGATTTGTTTCATCGAGTGGTGCTCAAAAGAAGAATCGAGGTGACTAGAGATAACAAATGCTCAAAAGATTCAAATCAAATGGAGCAATGTTCGACCTTATGACAGATGACGACACTTGAATTTACTACTATGTGCCACAAGCCAAGTTTCAATCACAGCAGCGGATCTTCACAAGCGACGATAAATCAATCAAGGCTAAGCGTCCATGGAGCATTGATACAAAAAACCATGATTCCCTTATTGTTTGCACCAAGGCTTGAAATTTCGCTTCTACCCTTACAGGTTCCTGAAGAAGGCTAAAATTTTACCTGATTTAATTATTCACACCGGAACTTTACTCTGCCTTAGGTTTTTAGAAATGCGTCAACAAAGTATAATTTGGAGCTAAATTTTTTATTCACATATAATATATCTCCTTAGAAAGGCAATTAAAATAAGTAGTTACGCAGACGTAGTGGAAATTAAGGGGAGATGGCTCTGATTCTCCGTTCCTCGGACCGAAACCCATCAAAGGCGTTGCCACCTCGACTATGGGGTCTCTCATCAAACCGACTATGGGGTCTCTCATCATAGGAAGCATCAGCAGAGATGGGCGAACCTGAGTACCTACTTCAACAAAACTTTTTTTTTATGGGCTCAATAGGAATATCTCTGATTTTTTCATGGTGTTCGGAAGGAAACAATATAGAACTGTGGTTGGCATCATCACCGGCCACAGATCGCTTCACGCTTAACTAACAAGGATGAGAGTTGTTGACAGTCCTGAATCCGTGAGTGTGTCCTGCCTATTAGGGGAGCTTGAGTAAATGGAACAACACTTTATGGCTGAATACTCTAGGCACAGTTCTTATATCTGTAGATGAGCTGAAAATCCTTCCTCATCAAGACCTAATGCACTTCATTAAGAAGACAGGGAGGTTTTGGGGCGCTGTGGCCTCCGTACTTGAGATCTCTTGTCCCTCTACCTTAAAAACAAGGGGGAGATGTATATTGACGCAAGAAATTATTGCCGAGATATTTTTTTTCTGGATAAATCGTAAAGCTTTGAATTAAAAATTTATTTAAATCCTTAAATTTCACGTATTTCTGACTTAGGGTGCTTTATATTTTTTCCCGTATATCTGGATGCCCCAGAGTGGAGCTAAAAAATATTTTGCTCTTCAAAAAGGTCCGCTCTATAGATTTTCCTTTAACTGGCAAGAGTTTTTGCTCCAGATAGTGCATATAAATTTGTTTGTTTTTTTCTTTTTCGGCTCTTACTCGGAACAGAGCTCAATGTATCACTAGTTTTGGAGGAATATTTCAAACCATACTTTGCGTATTGCAACATGTCCACTACATGGTCCACCATCATTTTTCGCCGGATGTTTTTCAAAATTTTGTGCAAAACGATCAAGATGGTGAGCTCTTCTCCATCACAGAAATGCATGCACCATTACAAACAGGATCTTGGACTTTCGAGCTCCTGACCATTTTTAAGAATGAAAAAATGAGAATAAGCACTCCATAAAAGAAAAAGTAGAAAAATCAATAAATTTTTATACATTTGTTGTGAAAAAAAAAATACTTTTATTCAACGGCCATCAAAATTGTTGTCATGAGAAACTATAAATTAACAGACAGAACGATTAGGAGTCGAATCTTTCAGATTAAACTGCCAAGTAGATGACAAATAAAGTAACCAACAGGAAAGAATAATATTTGTGGAAATTATATGGGTAATGTACTGAGCATTGAGTAATAATGGCCAAACGTGTGATATTCTCTAACGAATTCCAAACAAAGCATGGAGAAGAAGCTTCCTTTGGTATGGAGTGTACTTCTTCTGGTCAGGACCCAGCCCCATTATGAACATCCAAATGGATAGGTTTTAATGCAAAAATAAACCTAGAAAATAATAGATATGATTCCATAAGAAGATAGAAGCTTTTAACAGAACCGAACTCTCAGACGTTCCTCAAAAATTGAGACTAATTACAGCTTGAATAGAATCACAATGAAATGTTCGATTAGGCTGTGTATAATCATCGGATTTAAATCCGATTGAAATATTGTGGGGAAATAGATAAAAGATAGTTAAAAAGAACATAGCTTTTCCAACTAAACGCAGCTCTATGAAAAATCAAAATTGAGTGGTTGAAGATCCAAAAGGAAACAATGATCACATCGATGCCCGAAAACGGTCGTGCGGAGATCTAAATTGAAGTTTGCTGCAGCCTCAACGTTGACCGTCATCTTGAAAAAAGGCTGTTTCTTTTTTAAGTTTAGAATAAAATCTAAAGAAGACCAAATGTGGAAAAATGTGCGGTTGTTTGCTGAAAATTAGGAATGCAGTGTGGAAGCATTGCGTTACCGTCACCGACATCAATACCCTACTTGAAAATGACGAAATTTCCAACGACTGTAACAACCAAAAAGAATAAACATAAAGAAGTTATAAAATCGAATTATAACATTCCCCACGACCACTCACAAAATTGCCAACTCTGGATCCTTTACATGGTCTCAGTAGGTACTAAAAATCCCCTACAGACTAGACTATATTGAAAATAATTTCCTATTGAGTGGTTCCTTCCTGGTTTGAGTTAAATTTTAGTAAGTGAAGTGTATGTTATCACAAAGTGAGGATTATTATATTTTCTGGAGTTTATTGACCCACAACAATAGCTTTCTGCAAAAAATCAAGTGGTGTCCATACAAGCAAAAAAAAAAAAATCCTAAAGAAAAACTCGAATAAATTTAATTCTGTAGAAAAAAATCCCAAAAGTAAAATATCTTGGGTCTTTGAAAATATCTTTCTTTCGAAAGGAGGAAAACTAATTTTTCATAAATATATGGATTCCATCTAATTTTCATTTGTTTTCATTTTTTTTATTAGTGCTAACTTTTATAATTCTTATAACTTCGTTTCCGTTTCATATATAAAATGACGATGGAACTCAAATCCTAGTTCAGAAATACTAATGCTCTCTCACCCTCTATCAATGAAACAAAAAAAAAAATAAATAAATAAATGAATTCAATAAAAATTACAAACAATCGAAAAAGATTATTATTTTTTGTGTTTTGAGTGTGTTGGTGTTATTCAATTGACATTAATAATTTTTAAGTCAGCTTCGAAAAATACTGGTAAAATTTATCAAAGGATTCATATACTTACTAATACATTATACGTCAGCATAAATTCATAAAACAAGGAAGATTAGGATCATATGGGCGAAATATCAGCGAGAAGATCTTAAGTAGCAGCAAATTCGACGATATTGCTCAGGTCTATACCATATATGCTCGCTCTATGGATGCAATCTTCTATTACATAAATTTGTCTGGATAAATAAATTTCAACATTGTCTCGGCATAAAGATAGAAATACGTACATGTCTTTGAGAATGAATACCAGGAAGACCATTAATAAGAAAGCAAAATAATAAAGGCCCCAAAAAAGATTCTTGAGACATGCTACTACTAATGTTTAACTACATCAAGTGTTGTCAACATTAGATCTGCTGAGTATAGGCGTATAGGCTTGGTTAAGAAATTCCTTATAAATTCAATGGATGATTTAGAAAAACAAAAATTCATTTTCAAGTAGTTCAGTCAGAAGCGTTTGTAAGATCGAACAGAACACTAAGGGCCGTTAAAATGTTATTGTCCGGATTTTGGCAAATATCGGTAGAGTCATGGATAGCGAGATCGAAACACAAGTACGACCGCAACATATTGCAGTAATTCTAAGATTTCTTACTGTTAGATACTCAGAACCACTTGAAAAAATCCAGAAGAAAGATGCACACAAACTGATTATGCTATTATCAAGCGACGAAGTTTTTAAAATTTTATCATCAACAATGTTGTAGATGAGAGAACTATACCTAATTCTGTGCCTTCAATACAAGGAACAGTAAGCCTATACGACATCTGATATTAAATATATTGCGGCTCGAATAGTATTTAAAATGCAATATACGAAGGTATGCACTTCTTATATGTGTAATTCTATCTAAAATAGCTTAAAAGCGACAGCATTCTCAGTGATTATAACTGAAGACAAACACATGGCTCCGCATGAAGCTTTAAACCATAGGTAAGCGGAAAAAATCTTGATAAAACTTAATGCGTCCTTAGCAGTGGAAGATCTATAACCGACAGGTGTTCTTCGACATACACTAAGTAATTCAGAAATTTCGGAAGTAGGTACTAAATCCAATAACCATTAGAGCTTCTACAAAATTTTAAAAATAGTATCCACGATAATATGTACATCCGCGAACTTTAAAACCACAAAAAGATCTTAGGTAGGAAAAATGTTATAATGATGTGACTGTAATAGTATACGCGATAATAATGAAAACTTGGACGTTGTAATAAAGTTGAATGATAGAGCTCTAAATAAAAATTGCAAAATACCTGAATCTGGCTCGAATGAACCAATGCCGATTCCAAAATAATTGAAAATTCGATGATTGCAAAAAAGAAAATTTTTTACATGTAGACTGTTAAATGTTGACGGAGACCTATGTATATAAGGAAGTGTGTATAATGATTGAAAATGATTGAAAATCCCATCCAATCATAGTGATGATGATGATGCTAGATACTAAGTAGCTATTGAGATGGGTATTGAAAGTATTTTTAAATTTTGCCAATTGGTAACATTTTATAGATATTTATGATTCATATCCTTTTGGAGTCATTTTTGTTCGTAATCTGTAATATGACACAAGACGACAATTACCTACATACATATATACGAATACTGTATCGTGAATAGAATAGAATTTTTTTTAAATGAAACTTCATGAGGGACCGTAATGTACCTATGTAGATATACATAGCGCGTGTATTTAAAACTCTATTTTTAAAATAAATAATTATGTTTTCATAAATGATTAGGTATTAAAGTCTTCTTATTTTCAGGGCTCTGGATAAAAAGGAGATCCAACTATTTAGTGGCACCAAAATTTACAATGATTCATTTTATACTGAAAATTTCATTTTTATGTACAAATGTCTCCCTACCTGCCGATTAAGTTCAGCCTATTCGTTAATGTTGTTAAAATCTGGATTTTGTAAAAATATTTCCACCTTGCGAGAATCTGAATTATGATAATTGCCGATAAGTAAATTTATACCTATGAGCAATTTTGAAGGATGCTTTTATGATTGATTTATAAATCAAACTTGCATTAGTAACTATTTGAAATTCAGGCGTTAATATGTATATTGATTTGTTGGCAATTACGCTCCACCTTAAATTAATCAATCTCTCCACGAGCAAAAGCTTAAAAAATTAAAAATAATTTAAATTTTAACTAAAGTACTGAGAGTTTTGAAAATAACTTAAGAAAAACAGAAAAAAAAGCAAGCAACAATTTTTCACTTGCAAAGCAATTCAATAAAATATATTCGTTCAGAGCAGATAATTTTCTAATTTTGATACTCTTGGCGCCATCTATTGTTCAACATGACGATATAATTCGAGAATGCTTGCTGCCTGGTACTCCACGTGGAGCAGTCACTCAATAGCCGCATGTGTTTGGTAAAAATGTATTGAGAGAGAGAGACAGAGAACAAATACGATCGTTTGTTTGGTTTTTTTAAAATTGCATCTCATTCCCTCTTCTATATTTGAAAGAAACAGCAATTACCAGGCGATCAGCAAATTTCAGATTATTTCTAATCGAAATATAAAATCAAGTTCTACTGCGCATGACCGAAATATTCGTTAAGTTATGTAGTTAAGTTCGGGTATTTTATTAACCAATGAGAAATTTTAACTTTTGGAAGAGGAGAAGGCAAATGTGATGATTATCATTATTTTCATCGTTTCTCTCTTTGCCAGTGCAGACAGCTCTACTAGGCCCATTGTCATGGTGACAGGCAGAATTTTAATGGCTATTTTAAAGGGGGGAAATACATTTTCATGATGATCTCTCTATTTTTTTTTTCTCATATGATTTAAAGAATTTAATTTTCTTGTCATTTTAGCTTATAGCAACAAAATTCAATTGGGAACTAGCAGAATTTATTTTATTTTTATTTTATATTAAAGCAAGAAAAATTAGATCACAAACTAGACATAAATGTGAAAAAAAAATAAGCTTAGAAAAACAAAAGCCCCATTGAATTATTTGTTCTCATTGTATTGATTCGATAAAAGTACTGAATTTTCTATACATTAAATAAGTATATATTTCAGTACTTGGTCAGCACAGTTTATGATTTCAAGTTTCTATCTATAACCAAACAAACCCAAAAACATATGCTTTGAATTTTATAACACATTTGCATTTGAACAGAACTTTTCATCTGCTTTTTTCGTGGCAGATAAATATACCAATAAAATTTGTCTTCTTATTATAATATACGGAATAAGTAAATGTATCTTATACCGGACGGAAGAAAACCTAAAGATTTTTGCCTACATATTTCTGTCAATATTTTTAATCAAAAACTTTTTTAATTATATTTAATTCTTAGAGAGCGAGAGAGAAAAATAAATACAGAATCACAAGCATGGAAAATTTTAAAGTAAAAAGTTTTACTTTGAATTATTGGGACTTAGAATAGGATTTATTGAAAAAGAAACAAAATATGTAATATTTTTACAGGAGGGATATCCATGCAGAAGAATTGTGTGTTTTATGATTTCTAAACTTTAACTTCTTTTCAACTTTCTGGATTCAATAACCAGCAGCCATATACTATTTATCAGTATGACTCTTTCCGGTTATATACGTGCTACATACATCCTAATTGTTTTCAATTTACTTAAGGAACTGTCATTTATCCTCACAAAAATTAAATGGGAAATCAGAAATTAAATTAGTACACAAAAAGAAGGCTTATACTTAAAACAACAATTAGTTAATACTTTTGACTTACCACGTTCAAAATTGTTTATAGCTAAGACGCATTATAGCATACAAATCGATTCTACGCGAATCATTTCAACTCGTTGACCATAAAAGCAAATATAAACTTGAAAAATGCATTTCTGGGCAGCAGTTCATCATAAATTGACTATAAGAAAAAAACTACACTAAATATAATAGCTCAAAAATAGATTCGAATTTACATTTTTAACAAAAAATCCAGTGGCTGAATCACGAATCATCTAGACCCATTACATGACAGCTTAAGTTCCAAAAATTTTTCGTCCTCGGATCAAATTTTAGATGTTTTCGAGAATATTTATTTCGTCTGTCATTTCCTAGCCAAACATCGTATCCTTAGTACCAGAAAAAATATTCTTAAAGAGATACGAAAAAATAATTTATTTTAAATTTTAACTTATAGAGTTGATTTTATCCTAAATATTTTTAAATAGAAAATTCTTCCCTAATTATGGGGTAGAATATCCTTGTGAATGGCCTGTGCAAAAGCTCTCTAACAGATTAACTTGAAAAATACCATTAAAATGAAATGTCGATAATGGAAGATCTCAATGACTGGTCAACGGTTAACAGAATAAAATTTTTTCCGGGAATAAAAAGAAAAAGAAGAGCATCACAGGTGACGTTACTCAGGATCAATTTATTTTCTTTTTTTACATACAGCGGGTTTTATGCCTACATATGAATTAATTTTCAAAGTTATACCTATCCCGTATGAAATTTTGATAAATCAATTAAATAACCACAAAGATCTTCCATAAATATAATCTTTAATTACCTAATCCTGATGATGGTCCCATTATGATATTTGTATGTTGCAGAGGTATCCAGAATAGCATGAACTAAAAGAAATGGTATAGGTACTCGTCCTGGCCTAGCTATTCGATGCATGCCAAGAATGTAGCCATCTTCAGTTGTTAAAAATGTTTTTCAGCCGGGTAATTATATTTCGTAATGAGTTTAACCTGAAAAGTAAACGAGAAATTTTTTATCGATTGTTTGGAATTATTCTTTATTTTGAAAATGATTTTTGTAAGAAAGATGACTGCGTACACATTTACTACAGAGATAATGGGAGAAATTTTAGATATAAGATAAGGAAACTCAATATTGCGTTATATATCACAAAAAGTATCAATCATGACGTTTTAAGAGATCAAATTTCTACTACGACGTTTTGTGCAATGAGTATTTAATGATCCATGGAAAAGTAAAAGAATTTCTTGCTACGTCAAAGTATTACATATGACGATTATATCTAAGAAAGCATCGACTAAAACGATGTAAAAAGGAATTCTGATAAATAAATAATTAGTTTTTAAAATAGATCAAAAAAACTACATAGGAAGGGCCACCTGAAATCAAGTCAGACACGAAGGATTTTTATGGCTTATTTTAGAAACTAGCGAAACACGAATGGTTTTTGTGGCATATTTCTGAAACTAGCAAGTTCCGGTCAGAAATATTTTACAGTTATATTCCTCTCACTCTTCCGCGTCCAACGAGTGCTCATTCGTCAAAATCGGTGACAAAAAATTTTAATTGAAATTTCGCGAAAAAAGCATGGACTATAAGCCTTGGCACTTTTTTCATTCAAAAAATAAGTTCTCACCGATTTTAACGATAGAGGGCTTATTTTAACGGGGAAAGGAATACAAAACGATATAAAAAGGAATTTTGCTAAAAAAATGTCTAGTTTTTAAAATAGAGCAAAAAGACTGCATAGGAAAGGCCACCTGAAATCAGGCCGCACACGAATGGTTTTTGTGGCATATTTCTGAAACTAGCAAGTTCCGGTCAGAAATATTTTACAGTTATATTCCTCTCACTCTTCCGCGTCCAACGAGTGCTCATTCGTCAAAATCGGTGACAAAAAATTTTAATTGAAATTTCGCGAAAAAAGCATGGACTATAGCCTTGGCACTTTTTTCATTCAAAAAATAAGTTCTCACCGATTTTAACGATAGAGGGCTTATTTTAACGGGGAAAGGAATACAAAACGATATAAAAAGGAATTTTGCTAAAAAAATGTCTAGTTTTTAAAATAGAGCAAAAAGACTGCATAGGAAAGGCCACCTGAAATCAGGCCGCACACGAATTGTTTTTGTGGCATATTTCTGAAACTAGCAAGTTCCGGTCAGAAATATTTTACAGTTATATTCCTCTCACTCTTCCGCGGCCAACGAGTGCTCATTCGTCAAAATCGGTGACAAAAAATTTTAATTGAAATTTCGCGAAAAAAGCATGGACTATAGCCTTGGCACTTTTTTCATTCAAAAAATAAGTTCTCACTGATTTTAACGATAGAGGGCTTATTTTAACGGGGAAAGGAATACAAAACGATATAAAAAGGAATTTTGCTAAAAAAATTTCTAGTTTTTAAAATAGAGCAAAAAGACTGCATAGGAAAGGCCACCTGAAATCAGGCCGCACACGAATGGTTTTTGTGGCATATTTCTGAAACTAGCAAGTTCCGGTCAGAAATATTTTACAGTTATATTCCTCTCACTCTCCCGCGTCCAACGAGTGTCCATTCGTCAAAATCGGTGACAAAAAATTTTAATTGAAATTTCGCGAAAAAAGCATGGACTATAGCCTTGGCACTTTTTTCATTCAAAAAATAAGTTCTCACTGATTTTAACGATAGAGGGCTTATTTTAACGGGGAAAGGAATACAAAACGATATAAAAAGGAATTTTGCTAAAAAAATTTCTAGTTTTTAAAATAGAGCAAAAAGACTGCATAGGAAAGGCCACCTGAAATCAGGCCGCACACGAATGGTTTTTGTGGCATATTTCTGAAACTAGCAAGTTCCGGTCAGAAATATTGTACAGTTATATTCCTCTCACTCTCCCGCGTCCAACGAGTGTCCATTCGTCAAAATCGGTGACAAAAAATTTTAATTGAAATTTCGCGAAAAAAGCATGGACTATATATAGCCTTGGCACTTTTTTCATTCAAAAAATAAGTTCTCACCGATTTTAACGATAGAGGGCTTATTTTAACGGGGAAAGGAATACAAAACGATATGAAAAGGAATTTTGCTAAAAAAATGTCTAGTTTTTAAAATAGAGCAAAAAGACTGCATAGGAAAGGCCACCTGAAATCAGGCCGCACACGAATGGTTTTTGTGGCATATTTCTGAAACTAGCAAGTTCTGGTCAGAAATATTTTACAGTTATATTCCTCTCACTCTTCCGCGTCCAACGAGTGCTCATTCGTCAAAATCGGTGACAAAAAATTTTAATTGAAATTTCGCGAAAAAAGCATGGCACTTTTTTCATTCAAAAAATAAGTTCTCACCGATTTTAACGATAGAGGGCTTATTTTAACGGGGAAAGGAATACAAAACGATATAAAAAGGAATTTTGCTAAAAAAATGTCTAGTTTTTAAAATAGAGCAAAAAGACTGCATAGGAAAGGCCACCTGAAATCAGGCCGCACACGAATGGTTTTTGTGGCATATTTCTGAAACTAGCAAGTTCCGGTCAGAAATATTTTACAGTTATATTCCTCTCACTCTCCCGCGTCCAACGAGTGTCCATTCGTCAAAATCGGTGACAAAAAATTTTAATTGAAATTTCGCGAAAAAAGCATGGCACTTTTTTCATTCAAAAAATAAGTTCTCACTGATTTTAACGATAGAGGGCTTATTTTAACGGGGAAAGGAATACAAAACGATATGAAAAGGAATTTTGCTAAAAAAATGTCTAGTTTTTAAAATAGAGCAAAAAGACTGCATAGGAAAGGCCACCTGAAATCAGGCCGCACACGAATGGTTTTTGTGGCATATTTCTGAAACTAGCAAGTTCTGGTCAGAAATATTTTACAGTTATATTCCTCTCACTCTTCCGCGTCCAACGAGTGCTCATTCGTCAAAATCGGTGACAAAAAATTTTAATTGAAATTTCGCGAAAAAAGCATGGACTATATGTATATAGCCTTGGCACTTTTTTCATTCAAAAAATAAGTTCTCACCGATTTTAACGATAGAGGGCTTATTTTAACGGGGAAAGGAATACAAAACGATATAAAAAGGAATTTTGCTAAAAAAATGTCTAGTTTTTAAAATAGAGCAAAAAGACTGCATAGGAAAGGCCACCTGAAATCAGGCCGCACACGAATGGTTTTTGTGGCATATTTCTGAAACTAGCAAGTTCTGGTCAGAAATATTTTACAGTTATATTCCTCTCACTCTTCCGCGTCCAACGAGTGCTCATTCGTCAAAATCGGTGACAAAAAATTTTAATTGAAATTTCGCGAAAAAAGCATGGACTATAGCCTTGGCACTTTTTTCATTCAAAAAATAAGTTCTCACCGATTTTAACGATAGAGGGCTTATTTTAACGGGGAAAGGAATACAAAACGATATAAAAAGGAATTTTGCTAAAAAAATGTCTAGTTTTTAAAATAGAGCAAAAAGACTGCATAGGAAAGGCCACCTGAAATAAGGCCGCACACGAATGGTTTTTGTGGCATATTTCTGAAACTAGCAAGTTCTGGTCAGAAATATTTTACAGTTATATTCCTCTCACTCTTCCGCGTCCAACGAGTGCTCATTCGTCAAAATCGGTGACAAAAAATTTTAATTGAAATTTCGCGAAAAAAGCATGGACTATATGTATATAGCCTTGGCACTTTTTTCATTCAAAAAATAAGTTCTCACCGATTTTAACGATAGAGGGCTTATTTTAACGGGGAAAGGAATACAAAACGATATAAAAAGGAATTTTGCTAAAAAAATGTCTAGTTTTTAAAATAGAGCAAAAAGACTGCATAGGAAAGGCCACCTGAAATCAGGCCGCACACGAATGGTTTTTGTGGCATATTTCTGAAACTAGCAAGTTCTGGTCAGAAATATTTTACAGTTATATTCCTCTCACTCTTCCGCGTCCAACGAGTGCTCATTCGTCAAAATCGGTGACAAAAAATTTTAATTGAAATTTCGCGAAAAAAGCATGGACTATAGCCTTGGCACTTTTTTCATTCAAAAAATAAGTTCTCACCGATTTTAACGATAGAGGGCTTATTTTAACGGGGAAAGGAATACAAAACGATATAAAAAGGAATTTTGCTAAAAAAATGTCTAGTTTTTAAAATAGAGCAAAAAGACTGCATAGGAAAGGCCACCTGAAATCAGGCCGCACACGAATGGTTTTTGTGGCATATTTCTGAAACTAGCAAGTTCTGGTCAGAAATATTTTACAGTTATATTCCTCTCACTCTTCCGCGTCCAACGAGTGCTCATTCGTCAAAATCGGTGACAAAAAATTTTAATTGAAATTTCGCGAAAAAAGCATGGACTATAGCCTTGGCACTTTTTTCATTCAAAAAATAAGTTCTCACCGATTTTAACGATAGAGGGCTTATTTTAACGGGGAAAGGAGTACAAAACGATATAAAAAGGAATTTTGCTAAAAAAATGTCTAGTTTTTAAAATAGAGCAAAAAGACTGCATAGGAAAGGCCCCTGAAATCAGGCCGCACACGAATGGTTTTTGTGGCATATTTCTGAAACTAGCAAGTTCCGGTCAGAAATATTTTACAGTTATATTCCTCTCACTCTTCCGCGTCCAACGAGTGCTCATTCGTCAAAATCGGTGACAAAAAATTTTAATTGAAATTTCGCGAAAAAAGCATGGACTATAGCCTTGGAACTTTTTTCATTCAAAAAATAAGTTCTCACCGATTTTAACGATAGAGGGCTTATTTTAACGGGGAAAGGAATACAAAACGATATAAAAAGGAATTTTGCTAAAAAAATGTTTAGTTTTTAAAATAGAGCAAAAAGACTGCATAGGAAAGGCCACCTGAAATCAGGCCGCACACGAATGGTTTTTGTGGCATATTTCTGAAACTAGCAAGTTCCGGTCAGAAATATTTTACAGTTATATTCCTCTCACTCTTCCGCGTCCAACGAGTGCTCATTCGTCAAAATCGGTGACAAAAAATTTTAATTGAAATTTCGCGAAAAAAGCATGGACTATAGCCTTGGCACTTTTTTCATTCAAAAAATAAGTTCTCACCGATTTTAACGATAGAGGGCTTATTTTAACGGGGAAAGGAATTCAAAACGATATAAAAAGGAATTTTGCTAAAAAAATGTCTAGTTTTTAAAATAGAGCAAAAAGACTGCATAGGAAAGGCCACCTGAAATCAGGCCGCACACGAATGGTTTTTGTGGCATATTTCTGAAACTAGCAAGTTCCGGTCAGAAATATTTTACAGTTATATTCCTCTCACTCTTCCGCGTCCAACGAGTGCTCATTCGTCAAAATCGGTGACAAAAAATTTTAATTGAAATTTCGCGAAAAAAGCATGGACTATAGCCTTGGCACTTTTTTCATTCAAAAAATAAGTTCTCACCGATTTTAACGATAGAGGGCTTATTTTAACGGGGAAAGGAATACAAAACGATATAAAAAGGAATTTTGCTAAAAAAATGTCTAGTTTTTAAAATAGAGCAAAAAGACTGCATAGGAAAGGCCACCTGAAATCAGGCCGCACACGAATGGTTTTTGTGGCATATTTCTGAAAATAGCAAGTTCCGGTCAGAAATATTTTACAGTTATATTCCTCTCACTCTTCCGCGTCCAACGAGTGCTCATTCGTCAAAATCGGTGACAAAAAATTTTAATTGAAATTTCGCGAAAAAAGAATGGACTATGCCTTGGCACTTTTTTTATTCAAAAAATAAGTTCTCACCGATTTTAACGATAGAGGGCTTATTTTAACGGGGAAAGGAATACAAAACGATATAAAAAGGAATTTTGCTAAAAAAATGTCTAGTTTTTAAAATAGAGCAAAAAGACTGCATAGGAAAGGCCACCTGAAATCAGGCCGCACACGAATGGTTTTTGTGGCATATTTCTGAAACTAGCAAGTTCCGGTCAGAAATATTTTACAGTTATATTCCTCTCACTCTTCCGCGTCCAACGAGTGCTCATTCGTCAAAATCGGTGACAAAAAATTTTAATTGAAATTTCGCGAAAAAAGCATGGACTATAGCCTTGGCACTTTTTTCATTCAAAAAATAAGTTCTCACCGATTTTAACGATAGAGGGCTTATTTTAACGGGGAAAGGAATACAAAACGATATAAAAAGGAATTTTGCTAAAAAAATGTCTAGTTTTTAAAATAGAGCAAAAAGACTGCATAGGAAAGGCCACCTGAAATCAGGCCGCACACGAATGGTTTTTGTGGCATATTTCTGAAACTAGCAAGTTCCGGTCAGAAATATTTTACAGTTATATTCCTCTTACTCTTCCGCGTCCAACGAGTGCTCATTCGTCAAAATCGGTGACAAAAAATTTTAATTGAAATTTCGCGAAAAAAGCATGGACTATAGCCTTGGCACTTTTTTCATTCAAAAAATAAGTTCTCACCGATTTTAACGATAGAGGGCTTATTTTAACGGGGAAAGGAATACAAAACGATATAAAAAGGAATTTTGCTAAAAAAATGTCTAGTTTTTAAAATAGAGCAAAAAGACTGCATAGGAAAGGCCACCTGAAATCAGGCCGCACACGAATGGTTTTTGTGGCATATTTCTGAAACTAGCAAGTTCCGGTCAGAAATATTTTACAGTTATATTCCTCTCACTCTTCCGCGTCCAACGAGTGCTCATTCGTCAAAATCGGTGACAAAAAATTTTAATTGAAATTTCGCGAAAAAAGCATGGACTATAGCCTTGGCACTTTTTTCATTCAAAAAATAAGTTCTCACCGATTTTAACGATAGAGGGCTTATTTTAACGGGGAAAGGAATACAAAACGATATAAAAAGGAATTTTGCTAAAAAAATGTCTAGTTTTTAAAATAGAGCAAAAAGACTGCATAGGAAAGGCCACCTGAAATCAGGCCGCACACGAATGGTTTTTGTGGCATATTTCTGAAACTAGCAAGTTCCGGTCAGAAATATTTTACAGTTATATTCCTCTCACTCTTCCGCGTCCAACGAGTGCTCATTCGTCAAAATCGGTGACAAAAAATTTTAATTGAAATTTCGCGAAAAAAGCATGGACTATAGCCTTGGCACTTTTTTCATTCAAAAAATAAGTTCTCACCGATTTTAACGATAGAGGGCTTATTTTAACGGGGAAAGGAATACAAAACGATATAAAAAGGAATTTTGCTAAAAAAATGTCTAGTTTTTAAAATAGAGCAAAAAGACTGCATACGAAAGGCCACCTGAAATCAGGCCGCACACGAATGGTTTTTGTGGCATATTTCTGAAACTAGCAAGTTCTGGTCAGAAATATTTTACAGTTATATTCCTCTTACTCTTCCGCGTCCAACGAGTGCTCATTCGTCAAAATCGGTGACAAAAAATTTTAATTGAAATTTCGCGAAAAAAGCATGGACTATAGCCTTGGCACTTTTTTCATTCAAAAAATAAGTTCTCACCGATTTTAACGATAGAGGGCTTATTTTAACGGGGAAAGGAATACAAAACGATATAAAAAGGAATTTTGCTAAAAAAATGTCTAGTTTTTAAAATAGAGCAAAAAGACTGCATAGGAAAGGCCACCTGAAATCAGGCCGCACACGAATGGTTTTTGTGGCATATTTCTGAAACTAGCAAGTTCCGGTCAGAAATATTTTACAGTTATATTCCTCTCACTCTTCCGCGTCCAACGAGTGCTCATTCGTCAAAATCGGTGACAAAAAATTTTAATTGAAATTTCGCGAAAAAAGCATGGACTATAGCCTTGGCACTTTTTTCATTCAAAAAATAAGTTCTCACCGATTTTAACGATAGAGGGCTTATTTTAACGGGGAAAGGAATACAAAACGATATAAAAAGGAATTTTGCTAAAAAAATGTCTAGTTTTTAAAATAGAGCAAAAAGACTGCATAGGAAAGGCCACCTGAAATCAGGCCGCACACGAATGGTTTTTGTGGCATATTTCTGAAACTAGGAAGTTCCGGTCAGAAATATTTTACAGTTATATTCCTCTCACTCTTCCGCGTCCAACGAGTGCTCATTCGTCAAAATCGGTGACAAAAAATTTTAATTGAAATTTCGCGAAAAAAGCATGGACTATAGCCTTGGCACTTTTTTCATTCAAAAAATAAGTTCTCACCCATTTTAACGATAGAGGGCTTATTTTAACGGGGAAAGGAATACAAAACGATATAAAAAGGAATTTTGCTAAAAAAATGTCTAGTTTTTAAAATAGAGCAAAAAGACTGCATAGGAAAGGCCACCTGAAATCAGGCCGCACACGAATGGTTTTTGTGGCATATTTCTGAAACTAGCAAGTTCCGGTCAGAAATATTTTACAGTTATATTCCTCTCACTCTTCCGCGTCCAACAAGTGCTCATTCGTCAAAATCGGTGACAAAAAATTTTAATTGAAATTTCGCGAAAAAAGCATGGACTATATGTATATAGCCTTGGCACTTTTTTCATTCAAAAAATAAGTTCTCACCGATTTTAACGATAGAGGGCTTATTTTAACGGGGAAAGGAATACAAAACGATATAAAAAGGAATTTTGCTAAAAAAATGTCTAGTTTTTAAAATAGAGCAAAAAGACTGCATACGAAAGGCCACCTGAAATCAGGCCGCACACGAATGGTTTTTGTGGCATATTTCTGAAACTAGCAAGTTCTGGTCAGAAATATTTTGCAGTTATATTCCTCTTACTCTTCCGCGTCCAACGAGTGCTCATTCGTCAAAATCGGTGACAAAAAATTTTAATTGAAATTTCGCGAAAAAAGCATGGACTATAGCCTTGGCACTTTTTTCATTCAAAAAATAAGTTCTCACCGATTTTAACGATAGAGGGCTTATTTTAACGGGGAAAGGAATACAAAACGATATAAAAAGGAATTTTGCTAAAAAAATGTCTAGTTTTTAAAATAGAGCAAAAAGACTGCATACGAAAGGCCACCTGAAATCAGGCCGCACACGAATGGTTTTTGTGGCATATTTCTGAAACTAGCAAGTTCTGGTCAGAAATATTTTACAGTTATATTCCTCTTACTCTTCCGCGTCCAACGAGTGCTCATTCGTCAAAATCGGTGACAAAAAATTTTAATTGAAATTTCGCGAAAAAAGCATGGACTATAGCCTTGGCACTTTTTTCATTCAAAAAATAAGTTCTCACCGATTTTAACGATAGAGGGCTTATTTTAACGGGGAAAGGAATACAAAACGATATAAAAAGGAATTTTGCTAAAAAAATGTCTAGTTTTTAAAATAGAGCAAAAAGACTGCATAGGAAAGGCCACCTGAAATCAGGCCGCACACGAATGGTTTTTGTGGCATATTTCTGAAACTAGCAAGTTCCGGTCAGAAATATTTTACAGTTATATTCCTCTCACTCTTCCGCGTCCAACGAGTGCTCATTCGTCAAAATCGGTGACAAAAAATTTTAATTGAAATTTCGCGAAAAAAGCATGGACTATAGCCTTGGCACTTTTTTCATTCAAAAAATAAGTTCTCACCGATTTTAACGATAGAGGGCTTATTTTAACGGGGAAAGGAATACAAAACGATATAAAAAGGAATTTTGCTAAAAAAATGTCTAGTTTTTAAAATAGAGCAAAAAGACTGCATAGGAAAGGCCACCTGAAATCAGGCCGCACACGAATGGTTTTTGTGGCATATTTATGAAACTAGCAAGTTCCGGTCAGAAATATTTTACAGTTATATTCCTCTCACTCTTCCGCGTCCAACGAGTGCTCATTCGTCAAAATCGGTGACAAAAAATTTTAAATGAAATTTCGCGAAAAAAGCATGGACTATAGCCTTGGCACTTTTTTCATTCAAAAAATAAGTTCTCACCGATTTTAACGATAGAGGGCTTATTTTAACGGGGAAAGGAATACAAAACGATATAAAAAGGAATTTTGCTAAAAAAATGTCTAGTTTTTAAAATAGAGCAAAAAGACTGCATAGGAAAGGCCACCTGAAATCAGGCCGCACACGAATGGTTTTTGTGGCATATTTCTGAAACTAGCAAGTTCCGGTCAGAAATATTTTACAGTTATATTCCTCTCACTCTTCCGCGTCCAACGAGTGCTCATTCGTCAAAATCGGTGACAAAAAATTTTAATTGAAATTTCGCGAAAAAAGCATGGACTATACCTTGGCACTTTTTTCATTCAAAAAATAAGTTCTCACCGATTTTAACGATAGAGGGCTTATTTTAACGGGGAAAGGAATACAAAACGATATAAAAAGGAATTTTGCTAAAAAAATGTCTAGTTTTTAAAATAGAGCAAAAAGACTGCATAGGAAAGGCCACCTGAAATCAGGCCGCACACGAATGGTTTTTGTGGCATATTTCTGAAACTAGCAAGTTCCGGTCAGAAATATTTTACAGTTATATTCCTCTCACTCTTCCGCGTCCAACGAGTGCTCATTCGTCAAAATCGGTGACAAAAAATTTTAATTGAAATTTCGCGAAAAAAGCATGGACTATAGCCTTGGCACTTTTTTCATTCAAAAAATAAGTTCTCACCGATTTTAACGATAGAGGGCTTATTTTAACGGGGAAAGGAATACAAAACGATATAAAAAGGAATTTTGCTAAAAAAATGTCTAGTTTTTAAAATAGAGCAAAAAGACTGCATAGGAAAGGCCACCTGAAATCAGGCCGCACACGAATGGTTTTTGTGGCATATTTCTGAAACTAGCAAGTTCCGGTCAGAAATATTTTACAGTTATATTCCTCTCACTCTTCCGCGTCCAACGAGTGCTCATTCGTCAAAATCGGTGACAAAAAATTTTAATTGAAATTTCGCGAAAAAAGCATGGACTATAGCCTTGGCACTTTTTTCATTCAAAAAATAAGTTCTCACCGATTTTAACGATAGAGGGCTTATTTTAACGGGGAAAGGAATACAAAACGATATAAAAAGGAATTTTGCTAAAAAAATGTCTAGTTTTTAAAATAGAGCAAAAAGACTGCATAGGAAAGGCCACCTGAAATCAGGCCGCACACGAATGGTTTTTGTGGCATATTTCTGAAACTAGCAAGTTCCGGTCAGAAATATTTTACAGTTATATTCCTCTCACTCTTCCGCGTCCAACGAGTGCTCATTCGTCAAAATCGGTGACAAAAAATTTTAATTGAAATTTCGCGAAAAAAGCATGGACTATATGTATATAGCCTTGGCACTTTTTTCATTCAAAAAATAAGTTCTCACCGATTTTAACGATAGAGGGCTTATTTTAACGGGGAAAGGAATACAAAACGATATAAAAAGGAATTTTGCTAAAAAAATGTCTAGTTTTTAAAATAGAGCAAAAAGACTGCATACGAAAGGCCACCTGAAATCAGGCCGCACACGAATGGTTTTTGTGGCATATTTCTGAAACTAGCAAGTTCTGGTCAGAAATATTTTGCAGTTATATTCCTCTTACTCTTCCGCGTCCAACGAGTGCTCATTCGTCAAAATCGGTGACAAAAAATTTTAATTGAAATTTCGCGAAAAAAGCATGGACTATAGCCTTGGCACTTTTTTCATTCAAAAAATAAGTTCTCACCGATTTTAACGATAGAGGGCTTATTTTAACGGGGAAAGGAATACAAAACGATATAAAAAGGAATTTTGCTAAAAAAATGTCTAGTTTTTAAAATAGAGCAAAAAGACTGCATACGAAAGGCCACCTGAAATCAGGCCGCACACGAATGGTTTTTGTGGCATATTTCTGAAACTAGCAAGTTCTGGTCAGAAATATTTTACAGTTATATTCCTCTTACTCTTCCGCGTCCAACGAGTGCTCATTCGTCAAAATCGGTGACAAAAAATTTTAATTGAAATTTCGCGAAAAAAGCATGGACTATAGCCTTGGCACTTTTTTCATTCAAAAAATAAGTTCTCACCGATTTTAACGATAGAGGGCTTATTTTAACGGGGAAAGGAATACAAAACGATATAAAAAGGAATTTTGCTAAAAAAATGTCTAGTTTTTAAAATAGAGCAAAAAGACTGCATAGGAAAGGCCACCTGAAATCAGGCCGCACACGAATGGTTTTTGTGGCATATTTCTGAAACTAGCAAGTTCCGGTCAGAAATATTTTACAGTTATATTCCTCTTACTCTTCCGCGTCCAACGAGTGCTCATTCGTCAAAATCGGTGACAAAAAATTTTAATTGAAATTTCGCGAAAAAAGCATGGACTATAGCCTTGGCACTTTTTTCATTCAAAAAATAAGTTCTCACCGATTTTAACGATAGAGGGCTTATTTTAACGGGGAAAGGAATACAAAACGATATAAAAAGGAATTTTGCTAAAAAAATGTCTAGTTTTTAAAATAGAGCAAAAAGACTGCATAGGAAAGGCCACCTGAAATCAGGCCGCACACGAATGGTTTTTGTGGCATATTTCTGAAACTAGCAAGTTCCGGTCAGAAATATTTTACAGTTATATTCCTCTTACTCTTCCGCGTCCAACGAGTGCTCATTCGTCAAAATCGGTGACAAAAAATTTTAATTGAAATTTCGCGAAAAAAGCATGGACTATAGCCTTGGCACTTTTTTCATTCAAAAAATAAGTTCTCACCGATTTTAACGATAGAGGGCTTATTTTAACGGGGAAAGGAATACAAAACGATATAAAAAGGAATTTTGCTAAAAAAATGTCTAGTTTTTAAAATAGAGCAAAAAGACTGCATACGAAAGGCCACCTGAAATCAGGCCGCACACGAATGGTTTTTGTGGCATATTTCTGAAACTAGCAAGTTCTGGTCAGAAATATTTTGCAGTTATATTCCTCTTACTCTTCCGCGTCCAACGAGTGCTCATTCGTCAAAATCGGTGACAAAAAATTTTAATTGAAATTTCGCGAAAAAAGCATGGACTATAGCCTTGGCACTTTTTTCATTCAAAAAATAAGTTCTCACCGATTTTAACGATAGAGGGCTTATTTTAACGGGGAAAGGAATACAAAACGATATAAAAAGGAATTTTGCTAAAAAAATGTCTAGTTTTTAAAATAGAGCAAAAAGACTGCATAGGAAAGGCCACCTGAAATCAGGCCGCACACGAATGGTTTTTGTGGCATATTTCTGAAACTAGCAAGTTCCGGTCAGAAATATTTTACAGTTATATTCCTCTCACTCTTCCGCGTCCAACGAGTGCTCATTCGTCAAAATCGGTGACAAAAAATTTTAATTGAAATTTCGCGAAAAAAGCATGGACTATAGCCTTGGCACTTTTTTCATTCAAAAAATAAGTTCTCACCGATTTTAACGATAGAGGGCTTATTTTAACGGGGAAAGGAATACAAAACGATATAAAAAGGAATTTTGCTAAAAAAATGTCTAGTTTTTAAAATAGAGCAAAAAGACTGCATAGGAAAGGCCACCTGAAATCAGGCCGCACACGAATGGTTTTTGTGGCATATTTCTGAAACTAGCAAGTTCTGGTCAGAAATATTTTACAGTTATATTCCTCTCACTCTTCCGCGTCCAACGAGTGCTCATTCGTCAAAATCGGTGACAAAAAATTTTAATTGAAATTTCGCGAAAAAAGCATGGACTATAGCCTTGGCACTTTTTTCATTCAAAAAATAAGTTCTCACCGATTTTAACGATAGAGGGCTTATTTTAACGGGGAAAGGAATACAAAACGATATAAAAAGGAATTTTGCTAAAAAAATGTCTAGTTTTTAAAATAGAGCAAAAAGACTGCATACGAAAGGCCACCTGAAATCAGGCCGCACACGAATGGTTTTTGTGGCATATTTCTGAAACTAGCAAGTTCTGGTCAGAAATATTTTGCAGTTATATTCCTCTTACTCTTCCGCGTCCAACGAGTGCTCATTCGTCAAAATCGGTGACAAAAAATTTTAATTGAAATTTCGCGAAAAAAGCATGGACTATAGCCTTGGCACTTTTTTCATTCAAAAAATAAGTTCTCACCGATTTTAACGATAGAGGGCTTATTTTAACGGGGAAAGGAATACAAAACGATATAAAAAGGAATTTTGCTAAAAAAATGTCTAGTTTTTAAAATAGAGCAAAAAGACTGCATAGGAAAGGCCACCTGAAATCAGGCCGCACACGAATGGTTTTTGTGGCATATTTCTGAAACTAGCAAGTTCCGGTCAGAAATATTTTACAGTTATATTCCTCTCACTCTTCCGCGTCCAACGAGTGCTCATTCGTCAAAATCGGTGACAAAAAATTTTAATTGAAATTTCGCGAAAAAAGCATGGACTATAGCCTTGGCACTTTTTTCATTCAAAAAATAAGTTCTCACCGATTTTAACGATAGAGGGCTTATTTTAACGGGGAAAGGAATACAAAACGATATAAAAAGGAATTTTGCTAAAAAAATGTCTAGTTTTTAAAATAGAGCAAAAAGACTGCATACGAAAGGCCACCTGAAATCAGGCCGCACACGAATGGTTTTTGTGGCATATTTCTGAAACTAGCAAGTTCTGGTCAGAAATATTTTACAGTTATATTCCTCTTACTCTTCCGCGTCCAACGAGTGCTCATTCGTCAAAATCGGTGACAAAAAATTTTAATTGAAATTTCGCGAAAAAAGCATGGACTATAGCCTTGGCACTTTTTTCATTCAAAAAATAAGTTCTCACCGATTTTAACGATAGAGGGCTTATTTTAACGGGGAAAGGAATACAAAACGATATAAAAAGGAATTTTGCTAAAAAAATGTCTAGTTTTTAAAATAGAGCAAAAAGACTGCATAGGAAAGGCCACCTGAAATCAGGCCGCACACGAATGGTTTTTGTGGCATATTTCTGAAACTAGCAAGTTCCGGTCAGAAATATTTTACAGTTATATTCCTCTTACTCTTCCGCGTCCAACGAGTGCTCATTCGTCAAAATCGGTGACAAAAAATTTTAATTGAAATTTCGCGAAAAAAGCATGGACTATAGCCTTGGCACTTTTTTCATTCAAAAAATAAGTTCTCACCGATTTTAACGATAGAGGGCTTATTTTAACGGGGAAAGGAATACAAAACGATATAAAAAGGAATTTTGCTAAAAAAATGTCTAGTTTTTAAAATAGAGCAAAAAGACTGCATACGAAAGGCCACCTGAAATCAGGCCGCACACGAATGGTTTTTGTGGCATATTTCTGAAACTAGCAAGTTCTGGTCAGAAATATTTTGCAGTTATATTCCTCTTACTCTTCCGCGTCCAACGAGTGCTCATTCGTCAAAATCGGTGACAAAAAATTTTAATTGAAATTTCGCGAAAAAAGCATGGACTATAGCCTTGGCACTTTTTTCATTCAAAAAATAAGTTCTCACCGATTTTAACGATAGAGGGCTTATTTTAACGGGGAAAGGAATACAAAACGATATAAAAAGGAATTTTGCTAAAAAAATGTCTAGTTTTTAAAATAGAGCAAAAAGACTGCATACGAAAGGCCACCTGAAATCAGGCCGCACACGAATGGTTTTTGTGGCATATTTCTGAAACTAGCAAGTTCTGGTCAGAAATATTTTACAGTTATATTCCTCTTACTCTTCCGCGTCCAACGAGTGCTCATTCGTCAAAATCGGTGACAAAAAATTTTAATTGAAATTTCGCGAAAAAAGCATGGACTATAGCCTTGGCACTTTTTTCATTCAAAAAATAAGTTCTCACCGATTTTAACGATAGAGGGCTTATTTTAACGGGGAAAGGAATACAAAACGATATAAAAAGGAATTTTGCTAAAAAAATGTCTAGTTTTTAAAATAGAGCAAAAAGACTGCATAGGAAAGGCCACCTGAAATCAGGCCGCACACGAATGGTTTTTGTGGCATATTTCTGAAACTAGCAAGTTCCGGTCAGAAATATTTTACAGTTATATTCCTCTCACTCTTCCGCGTCCAACGAGTGCTCATTCGTCAAAATCGGTGACAAAAAATTTTAATTGAAATTTCGCGAAAAAAGCATGGACTATAGCCTTGGCACTTTTTTCATTCAAAAAATAAGTTCTCACCGATTTTAACGATAGAGGGCTTATTTTAACGGGGAAAGGAATACAAAACGATATAAAAAGGAATTTTGCTAAAAAAATGTCTAGTTTTTAAAATAGAGCAAAAAGACTGCATACGAAAGGCCACCTGAAATCAGGCCGCACACGAATGGTTTTTGTGGCATATTTCTGAAACTAGCAAGTTCTGGTCAGAAATATTTTACAGTTATATTCCTCTTACTCTTCCGCGTCCAACGAGTGCTCATTCGTCAAAATCGGTGACAAAAAATTTTAATTGAAATTTCGCGAAAAAAGCATGGACTATAGCCTTGGCACTTTTTTCATTCAAAAAATAAGTTCTCACCGATTTTAACGATAGAGGGCTTATTTTAACGGGGAAAGGAATACAAAACGATATAAAAAGGAATTTTGCTAAAAAAATGTCTAGTTTTTAAAATAGAGCAAAAAGACTGCATAGGAAAGGCCACCTGAAATCAGGCCGCACACGAATGGTTTTTGTGGCATATTTCTGAAACTAGCAAGTTCCGGTCAGAAATATTTTACAGTTATATTCCTCTCACTCTTCCGCGTCCAACGAGTGCTCATTCGTCAAAATCGGTGACAAAAAATTTTAATTGAAATTTCGCGAAAAAAGCATGGACTATAGCCTTGGCACTTTTTTCATTCAAAAAATAAGTTCTCACCGATTTTAACGATAGAGGGCTTATTTTAACGGGGAAAGGAATACAAAACGATATAAAAAGGAATTTTGCTAAAAAAATGTCTAGTTTTTAAAATAGAGCAAAAAGACTGCATAGGAAAGGCCACCTGAAATCAGGCCGCACACGAATGGTTTTTGTGGCATATTTCTGAAACTAGCAAGTTCCGGTCAGAAATATTTTACAGTTATATTCCTCTCACTCTTCCGCGTCCAACGAGTGCTCATTCGTCAAAATCGGTGACAAAAAATTTTAATTGAAATTTCGCGAAAAAAGCATGGACTATAGCCTTGGCACTTTTTTCATTCAAAAAATAAGTTCTCACCGATTTTAACGATAGAGGGCTTATTTTAACGGGGAAAGGAATACAAAACGATATAAAAAGGAATTTTGCTAAAAAAATGTCTAGTTTTTAAAATAGAGCAAAAAGACTGCATACGAAAGGCCACCTGAAATCAGGCCGCACACGAATGGTTTTTGTGGCATATTTCTGAAACTAGCAAGTTCTGGTCAGAAATATTTTGCAGTTATATTCCTCTTACTCTTCCGCGTCCAACGAGTGCTCATTCGTCAAAATCGGTGACAAAAAATTTTAATTGAAATTTCGCGAAAAAAGCATGGACTATAGCCTTGGCACTTTTTTCATTCAAAAAATAAGTTCTCACCGATTTTAACGATAGAGGGCTTATTTTAACGGGGAAAGGAATACAAAACGATATAAAAAGGAATTTTGCTAAAAAAATGTCTAGTTTTTAAAATAGAGCAAAAAGACTGCATACGAAAGGCCACCTGAAATCAGGCCGCACACGAATGGTTTTTGTGGCATATTTCTGAAACTAGCAAGTTCTGGTCAGAAATATTTTACAGTTATATTCCTCTTACTCTTCCGCGTCCAACGAGTGCTCATTCGTCAAAATCGGTGACAAAAAATTTTAATTGAAATTTCGCGAAAAAAGCATGGACTATAGCCTTGGCACTTTTTTCATTCAAAAAATAAGTTCTCACCGATTTTAACGATAGAGGGCTTATTTTAACGGGGAAAGGAATACAAAACGATATAAAAAGGAATTTTGCTAAAAAAATGTCTAGTTTTTAAAATAGAGCAAAAAGACTGCATAGGAAAGGCCACCTGAAATCAGGCCGCACACGAATGGTTTTTGTGGCATATTTCTGAAACTAGCAAGTTCCGGTCAGAAATATTTTACAGTTATATTCCTCTCACTCTTCCGCGTCCAACGAGTGCTCATTCGTCAAAATCGGTGACAAAAAATTTTAATTGAAATTTCGCG
The DNA here is from genome assembly GCA_963924295.1 of Dioctria rufipes. Classification (NCBI taxonomy): domain Eukaryota; kingdom Metazoa; phylum Arthropoda; class Insecta; order Diptera; family Asilidae; genus Dioctria; species Dioctria rufipes. The sequence continues at coordinate 195,388,330 of OZ002742.1, forward strand.
AAAAAAGCATGGACTATAGCCTTGGCACTTTTTTCATTCAAAAAATAAGTTCTCACCGATTTTAACGATAGAGGGCTTATTTTAACGGGGAAAGGAATACAAAACGATATGAAAAGGAATTTTGCTAAAAAAATGTCTAGTTTTTAAAATAGAGCAAAAAGACTGCATACGAAAGGCCACCTGAAATCAGGCCGCACACGAATGGTTTTTGTGGCATATTTCTGAAACTAGCAAGTTCTGGTCAGAAATATTTTACAGTTATATTCCTCTTACTCTTCCGCGTCCAACGAGTGCTCATTCGTCAAAATCGGTGACAAAAAATTTTAATTGAAATTTCGCGAAAAAAGCATGGACTATAGCCTTGGCACTTTTTTCATTCAAAAAATAAGTTCTCACCGATTTTAACGATAGAGGGCTTATTTTAACGGGGAAAGGAATACAAAACGATATAAAAAGGAATTTTGCTAAAAAAATGTCTAGTTTTTAAAATAGAGCAAAAAGACTGCATAGGAAAGGCCACCTGAAATCAGGCCGCACACGAATGGTTTTTGTGGCATATTTCTGAAACTAGCAAGTTCCGGTCAGAAATATTTTACAGTTATATTCCTCTCACTCTTCCGCGTCCAACGAGTGCTCATTCGTCAAAATCGGTGACAAAAAATTTTAATTGAAATTTCGCGAAAAAAGCATGGACTATAGCCTTGGCACTTTTTTCATTCAAAAAATAAGTTCTCACCGATTTTAACGATAGAGGGCTTATTTTAACGGGGAAAGGAATACAAAACGATATAAAAAGGAATTTTGCTAAAAAAATGTCTAGTTTTTAAAATAGAGCAAAAAGACTGCATACGAAAGGCCACCTGAAATCAGGCCGCACACGAATGGTTTTTGTGGCATATTTCTGAAACTAGCAAGTTCTGGTCAGAAATATTTTACAGTTATATTCCTCTTACTCTTCCGCGTCCAACGAGTGCTCATTCGTCAAAATCGGTGACAAAAAATTTTAATTGAAATTTCGCGAAAAAAGCATGGACTATAGCCTTGGCACTTTTTTCATTCAAAAAATAAGTTCTCACCGATTTTAACGATAGAGGGCTTATTTTAACGGGGAAAGGAATACAAAACGATATAAAAAGGAATTTTGCTAAAAAAATGTCTAGTTTTTAAAATAGAGCAAAAAGACTGCATACGAAAGGCCACCTGAAATCAGGCCGCACACGAATGGTTTTTGTGGCATATTTCTGAAACTAGCAAGTTCTGGTCAGAAATATTTTACAGTTATATTCCTCTTACTCTTCCGCGTCCAACGAGTGCTCATTCGTCAAAATCGGTGACAAAAAATTTTAAATGAAATTTCGCGAAAAAAGCATGGACTATAGCCTTGGCACTTTTTTCATTCAAAAAATAAGTTCTCACCGATTTTAACGATAGAGGGCTTATTTTAACGGGGAAAGGAATACAAAACGATATAAAAAGGAATTTTGCTAAAAAAATGTCTAGTTTTTAAAATAGAGCAAAAAGACTGCATAGGAAAGGCCACCTGAAATCAGGCCGCACACGAATGGTTTTTGTGGCATATTTCTGAAACTAGCAAGTTCCGGTCAGAAATATTTTACAGTTATATTCCTCTTACTCTTCCGCGTCCAACGAGTGCTCATTCGTCAAAATCGGTGACAAAAAATTTTAATTGAAATTTCGCGAAAAAAGCATGGACTATAGCCTTGGCACTTTTTTCATTCAAAAAATAAGTTCTCACCGATTTTAACGATAGAGGGCTTATTTTAACGGGGAAAGGAATACAAAACGATATAAAAAGGAATTTTGCTAAAAAAATGTCTAGTTTTTAAAATAGAGCAAAAAGACTGCATAGGAAAGGCCACCTGAAATCAGGCCGCACACGAATGGTTTTTGTGGCATATTTCTGAAACTAGCAAGTTCCGGTCAGAAATATTTTACAGTTATATTCCTCTCACTCTTCCGCGTCCAACGAGTGCTCATTCGTCAAAATCGGTGACAAAAAATTTTAATTGAAATTTCGCGAAAAAAGCATGGACTATAGCCTTGGCACTTTTTTCATTCAAAAAATAAGTTCTCACCGATTTTAACGATAGAGGGCTTATTTTAACGGGGAAAGGAATACAAAACGATATAAAAAGGAATTTTGCTAAAAAAATGTCTAGTTTTTAAAATAGAGCAAAAAGACTGCATAGGAAAGGCCACCTGAAATCAGGCCGCACACGAATGGTTTTTGTGGCATATTTCTGAAACTAGCAAGTTCCGGTCAGAAATATTTTACAGTTATATTCCTCTTACTCTTCCGCGTCCAACGAGTGCTCATTCGTCAAAATCGGTGACAAAAAATTTTAATTGAAATTTCGCGAAAAAAGCATGGACTATAGCCTTGGCACTTTTTTCATTCAAAAAATAAGTTCTCACCGATTTTAACGATAGAGGGCTTATTTTAACGGGGAAAGGAATACAAAACGATATAAAAAGGAATTTTGCTAAAAAAATGTCTAGTTTTTAAAATAGAGCAAAAAGACTGCATAGGAAAGGCCACCTGAAATCAGGCCGCACACGAATGGTTTTTGTGGCATATTTCTGAAACTAGCAAGTTCCGGTCAGAAATATTTTACAGTTATATTCCTCTCACTCTTCCGCGTCCAACGAGTGCTCATTCGTCAAAATCGGTGACAAAAAATTTTAATTGAAATTTCGCGAAAAAAGCATGGACTATAGCCTTGGCACTTTTTTCATTCAAAAAATAAGTTCTCACCGATTTTAACGATAGAGGGCTTATTTTAACGGGGAAAGGAATACAAAACGATATAAAAAGGAATTTTGCTAAAAAAATGTCTAGTTTTTAAAATAGAGCAAAAAGACTGCATAGGAAAGGCCACCTGAAATCAGGCCGCACACGAATGGTTTTTGTGGCATATTTCTGAAACTAGCAAGTTCCGGTCAGAAATATTTTACAGTTATATTCCTCTCACTCTTCCGCGTCCAACGAGTGCTCATTCGTCAAAATCGGTGACAAAAAATTTTAATTGAAATTTCGCGAAAAATCATGGACTATAGCCTTGGCACTTTTTTCATTCAAAAAATAAGTTCTCACCGATTTTAACGATAGAGGGCTTATTTTAACGGGGAAAGGAATACAAAACGATATAAAAAGGAATTTTGCTAAAAAAATGTCTAGTTTTTAAAATAGAGCAAAAAGACTGCATAGGAAAGGCCACCTGAAATCAGGCCGCACACGAATGGTTTTTGTGGCATATTTCTGAAACTAGCAAGTTCCGGTCAGAAATATTTTACAGTTATATTCCTCTCACTCTTCCGCGTCCAACGAGTGCTCATTCGTCAAAATCGGTGACAAAAAATTTTAATTGAAATTTCGCGAAAAAAGCATGGACTATAGCCTTGGCACTTTTTTCATTCAAAAAATAAGTTCTCACCCATTTTAACGATAGAGGGCTTATTTTAACGGGGAAAGGAATACAAAACGATATAAAAAGGAATTTTGCTAAAAAAATGTCTAGTTTTTAAAATAGAGCAAAAAGACTGCATACGAAAGGCCACCTGAAATCAGGCCGCACACGAATAGTTTTTGTAGCATATTTCTGAAACTAGCAAGTTCTGGTCAGAAATATTTTACAGTTATATTCCTCTTACTCTTCCGCGTCCAACGAGTGCTCATTCGTCAAAATCGGTGACAAAAAATTTTAATTGAAATTTCGCGAAAAAAGCATGGACTATAGCCTTGGCACTTTTTTCATTCAAAAAATAAGTTCTCACCGATTTTAACGATAGAGGGCTTATTTTAACGGGGAAAGGAATACAAAACGATATGAAAAGGAATTTTGCTAAAAAAATGTCTAGTTTTTAAAATAGAGCAAAAAGACTGCATACGAAAGGCCACCTGAAATCAGGCCGCACACGAATGGTTTTTGTGGCATATTTCTGAAACTAGCAAGTTCTGGTCAGAAATATTTTACAGTTATATTCCTCTTACTCTTCCGCGTCCAACGAGTGCTCATTCGTCAAAATCGGTGACAAAAAATTTTAATTGAAATTTCGCGAAAAAAGCATGGACAAGGAATTTTGCTAAAAAAATGTCTAGTTTTTAAAATAGAGCAAAAAGACTGCATAGGAAAGGCCACCTGAAATCAGGCCGCACACGAATGGTTTTTGTGGCATATTTCTGAAACTAGCAAGTTCCGGTCAGAAATATTTTACAGTTATATTCCTCTCACTCTTCCGCGTCCAACGAGTGCTCATTCGTCAAAATCGGTGACAAAAAATTTTAATTGAAATTTCGCGAAAAAAGCATGGACTATAGCCTTGGCACTTTTTTCATTAAAAAAATAAGTTCTCACCGATTTTAACGATAGAGGGCTTATTTTAACGGGGAAAGGAATACAAAACGATATAAAAAGGAATTTTGCTAAAAAAATGTCTAGTTTTTAAAATAGAGCAAAAAGACTGCATACGAAAGACCACCTGAAATCAGGCCGCACACGAATGGTTTTTGTGGCATATTTCTGAAACTAGCAAGTTCTGGTCAGAAATATTTTACAGTTATATTCCTCTTACTCTTCCGCGTCCAACGAGTGCTCATTCGTCAAAATCGGTGACAAAAAATTTTAATTGAAATTTCGCGAAAAAAGCATGGACTATAGCCTTGGCACTTTTTTCATTCAAAAAATAAGTTCTCACCGATTTTAACGATAGAGGGCTTATTTTAACGGGGAAAGGAATACAAAACGATATAAAAAGGAATTTTGCTAAAAAAATGTCTAGTTTTTAAAATAGAGCAAAAAGACTGCATAGGAAAGGCCACCTGAAATCAGGCCGCACACGAATGGTTTTTGTGGCATATTTCTGAAACTAGCAAGTTCCGGTCAGAAATATTTTACAGTTATATTCCTCTCACTCTTCCGCGTCCAACGAGTGCTCATTCGTCAAAATCGGTGACAAAAAATTTTAATTGAAATTTCGCGAAAAAAGCATGGACTATAGCCTTGGCACTTTTTTCATTCAAAAAATAAGTTCTCACCGATTTTAACGATAGAGGGCTTATTTTAACGGGGAAAGGAATACAAAACGATATAAAAAGGAATTTTGCTAAAAAAATGTCTAGTTTTTAAAATAGAGCAAAAAGACTGCATAGGAAAGGCCACCTGAAATCAGGCCGCACACGAATGGTTTTTGTGGCATATTTCTGAAACTAGCAAGTTCCGGTCAGAAATATTTTACAGTTATATTCCTCTCACTCTTCCGCGTCCAACGAGTGCTCATTCGTCAAAATCGGTGACAAAAAATTTTAATTGAAATTTCGCGAAAAATCATGGACTATAGCCTTGGCACTTTTTTCATTCAAAAAATAAGTTCTCACCGATTTTAACGATAGAGGGCTTATTTTAACGGGGAAAGGAATACAAAACGATATAAAAAGGAATTTTGCTAAAAAAATGTCTAGTTTTTAAAATAGAGCAAAAAGACTGCATAGGAAAGGCCACCTGAAATCAGGCCGCACACGAATGGTTTTTGTGGCATATTTCTGAAACTAGCAAGTTCCGGTCAGAAATATTTTACAGTTATATTCCTCTCACTCTTCCGCGTCCAACGAGTGCTCATTCGTCAAAATCGGTGACAAAAAATTTTAATTGAAATTTCGCGAAAAATCATGGACTATAGCCTTGGCACTTTTTTCATTCAAAAAATAAGTTCTCACCGATTTTAACGATAGAGGGCTTATTTTAACGGGGAAAGGAATACAAAACGATATAAAAAGGAATTTTGCTAAAAAAATGTCTAGTTTTTAAAATAGAGCAAAAAGACTGCATAGGAAAGGCCACCTGAAATCAGGCCGCACACGAATGGTTTTTGTGGCATATTTCTGAAACTAGCAAGTTCCGGTCAGAAATATTTTACAGTTATATTCCTCTCACTCTTCCGCGTCCAACGAGTGCTCATTCGTCAAAATCGGTGACAAAAAATTTTAATTGAAATTTCGCGAAAAAAGCATGGACTATAGCCTTGGCACTTTTTTCATTCAAAAAATAAGTTCTCACCGATTTTAACGATAGAGGGCTTATTTTAACGGGGAAAGGAATACAAAACGATATAAAAAGGAATTTTGCTAAAAAAATGTCTAGTTTTTAAAATAGAGCAAAAAGACTGCATAGGAAAGGCCACCTGAAATCAGGCCGCACACGAATGGTTTTTGTGGCATATTTCTGAAACTAGGAAGTTCCGGTCAGAAATATTTTACAGTTATATTCCTCTCACTCTTCCGCGTCCAACGAGTGCTCATTCGTCAAAATCGGTGACAAAAAATTTTAATTGAAATTTCGCGAAAAAAGCATGGACTATAGCCTTGGCACTTTTTTCATTCAAAAAATAAGTTCTCACCGATTTTAACGATAGAGGGCTTATTTTAACGGGGAAAGGAATACAAAACGATATAAAAAGGAATTTTGCTAAAAAAATGTCTAGTTTTTAAAATAGAGCAAAAAGACTGCATAGGAAAGGCCACCTGAAATCAGGCCGCACACGAATGGTTTTTGTGGCATATTTCTGAAACTAGCAAGTTCTGGTCAGAAATATTTTACAGTTATATTCCTCTCACTCTTCCGCGTCCAACGAGTGCTCATTCGTCAAAATCGGTGACAAAAAATTTTAATTGAAATTTCGCGAAAAAAGCATGGACTATATATAGCCTTGGCACTTTCTTCATTCAAAAAATAAGTTCTCACCGATTTTAACGATAGAGGGCTTATTTTAACGGGGAAAGGAATACAAAACGATATAAAAAGGAATTTTGCTAAAAAATGTCTAGTTTTTAAAATAGAGCAAAAAGACTGCATAGGAAAGGCCACCTGAAATCAGGCCGCACACGAATGGTTTTTGTGGCATATTTCTGAAACTAGCAAGTTCTGGTCAGAAATATTTTACAGTTATATTCCTCTCACTCTTCCGCGTCCAACGAGTGCTCATTCGTCAAAATCGGTGACAAAAAATTTTAATTGAAATTTCGCGAAAAAGCATGGACTATATATAGCCTTGGCACTTTTTTCATTCAAAAATTAAGTTCTCACCGATTTTAACGATAGAGGGCTTATTTTAACGGGGAAAGGAATACAAAACGATATAAAAAGGAATTTTGCTAAAAAATGTCTAGTTTTTAAAATAGAGCAAAAAGACTGCATAGGAAAGGCCACCTGAAATCAGGCCGCACACGAATGGTTTTTGTGGCATATTTCTGAAACTAGGAAGTTCCGGTCAGAAATATTTTACAGTTATATTCCTCTCACTCTTCCGCGTCCAACGAGTGCTCATTCGTCAAAATCGGTGACAAAAAATTTTAATTGAAATTTCGCGAAAAAAGCATGGACTATAGCCTTGGCACTTTTTTCATTCAAAAAATAAGTTCTCACCGATTTTAACGATAGAGGGCTTATTTTAACGGGGAAAGGAATACAAAACGATATAAAAAGGAATTTTGCTAAAAAATGTCTAGTTTTTAAAATAGAGCAAAAAGACTGCATAGGAAAGGCCACCTGAAATCAGGCCGCACACGAATGGTTTTTGTGGCATATTTCTGAAACTAGCAAGTTCCGGTCAGAAATATTTTACAGTTATATTCCTCTCACTCTTCCGCGTCCAACGAGTGCTCATTCGTCAAAATCGGTGACAAAAAATTTTAATTGAAATTTCGCGAAAAAAGGCCTTGGCACTTTTTTCATTCAAAAAATAAGTTCTCACCGATTTTAACGATAGAGGGCTTATTTTAACGGGGAAAGGAATACAAAACGATATAAAAAGGAATTTTGCTAAAAAAATGTCTAGTTTTTAAAATAGAGCAAAAAGACTGCATAGGAAAGGCCACCTGAAATCAGGCCGCACACGAATGGTTTTTGTGGCATATTTCTGAAACTAGCAAGTTCCGGTCAGAAATATTTTACAGTTATATTCCTCTTACTCTTCCGCGTCCAACGAGTGCTCATTCGTCAAAATCGGTGACAAAAAATTTTAATTGAAATTTCGCGAAAAAAGCATGGACTATAGCCTTGGCACTTTTTTCATTCAAAAAATAAGTTCTCACCGATTTTAACGATAGAGGGCTTATTTTAACGGGGAAAGGAATACAAAACGATATAAAAAGGAATTTTGCTAAAAAAATGTCTAGTTTTTAAAATAGAGCAAAAAGACTGCATAGGAAAGGCCACCTGAAATCAGGCCGCACACGAATGGTTTTTGTGGCATATTTCTGAAACTAGCAAGTTCCGGTCAGAAATATTTTACAGTTATATTCCTCTCACTCTTCCGCGTCCAACGAGTGCTCATTCGTCAAAATCGGTGACAAAAAATTTTAATTGAAATTTCGCGAAAAAAGCATGGACTATAGCCTTGGCACTTTTTTCATTCAAAAAATAAGTTCTCACCGATTTTAACGATAGAGGGCTTATTTTAACGGGGAAAGGAATACAAAACGATATAAAAAGGAATTTTGCTAAAAAAATGTCTAGTTTTTAAAATAGAGCAAAAAGACTGCATAGGAAAGGCCACCTGAAATCAGGCCGCACACGAATGGTTTTTGTGGCATATTTCTGAAACTAGCAAGTTCCGGTCAGAAATATTTTACAGTTATATTCCTCTCACTCTTCCGCGTCCAACGAGTGCTCATTCGTCAAAATCGGTGACAAAAAATTTTAATTGAAATTTCGCGAAAAAAGCATGGACTATAGCCTTGGCACTTTTTTCATTCAAAAAATAAGTTCTCACCGATTTTAACGATAGAGGGCTTATTTTAACGGGGAAAGGAATACAAAACGATATAAAAAGGAATTTTGCTAAAAAAATGTCTAGTTTTTAAAATAGAGCAAAAAGACTGCATAGGAAAGGCCACCTGAAATCAGGCCGCACACGAATGGTTTTTGTGGCATATTTCTGAAACTAGCAAGTTCCGGTCAGAAATATTTTACAGTTATATTCCTCTCACTCTTCCGCGTCCAACGAGTGCTCATTCGTCAAAATCGGTGACAAAAAATTTTAATTGAAATTTCGCGAAAAATCATGGACTATAGCCTTGGCACTTTTTTCATTCAAAAAATAAGTTCTCACCGATTTTAACGATAGAGGGCTTATTTTAACGGGGAAAGGAATACAAAACGATATAAAAAGGAATTTTGCTAAAAAAATGTCTAGTTTTTAAAATAGAGCAAAAAGACTGCATAGGAAAGGCCACCTGAAATCAGGCCGCACACGAATGGTTTTTGTGGCATATTTCTGAAACTAGCAAGTTCCGGTCAGAAATATTTTACAGTTATATTCCTCTCACTCTTCCGCGTCCAACGAGTGCTCATTCGTCAAAATCGGTGACAAAAAATTTTAATTGAAATTTCGCGAAAAAAGCATGGACTATAGCCTTGGCACTTTTTTCATTCAAAAAATAAGTTCTCACCCATTTTAACGATAGAGGGCTTATTTTAACGGGGAAAGGAATACAAAACGATATAAAAAGGAATTTTGCTAAAAAAATGTCTAGTTTTTAAAATAGAGCAAAAAGACTGCATACGAAAGGCCACCTGAAATCAGGCCGCACACGAATAGTTTTTGTAGCATATTTCTGAAACTAGCAAGTTCTGGTCAGAAATATTTTACAGTTATATTCCTCTTACTCTTCCGCGTCCAACGAGTGCTCATTCGTCAAAATCGGTGACAAAAAATTTTAATTGAAATTTCGCGAAAAAAGCATGGACTATAGCCTTGGCACTTTTTTCATTCAAAAAATAAGTTCTCACCGATTTTAACGATAGAGGGCTTATTTTAACGGGGAAAGGAATACAAAACGATATGAAAAGGAATTTTGCTAAAAAAATGTCTAGTTTTTAAAATAGAGCAAAAAGACTGCATACGAAAGGCCACCTGAAATCAGGCCGCACACGAATGGTTTTTGTGGCATATTTCTGAAACTAGCAAGTTCTGGTCAGAAATATTTTACAGTTATATTCCTCTTACTCTTCCGCGTCCAACGAGTGCTCATTCGTCAAAATCGGTGACAAAAAATTTTAATTGAAATTTCGCGAAAAAAGCATGGACTATAGCCTTGGCACTTTTTTCATTCAAAAAATAAGTTCTCACCGATTTTAACGATAGAGGGCTTATTTTAACGGGGAAAGGAATACAAAACGATATAAAAAGGAATTTTGCTAAAAAAATGTCTAGTTTTTAAAATAGAGCAAAAAGACTGCATAGGAAAGGCCACCTGAAATCAGGCCGCACACGAATGGTTTTTGTGGCATATTTCTGAAACTAGCAAGTTCCGGTCAGAAATATTTTACAGTTATATTCCTCTCACTCTTCCGCGTCCAACGAGTGCTCATTCGTCAAAATCGGTGACAAAAAATTTTAATTGAAATTTCGCGAAAAAAGCATGGACTATAGCCTTGGCACTTTTTTCATTCAAAAAATAAGTTCTCACCGATTTTAACGATAGAGGGCTTATTTTAACGGGGAAAGGAATACAAAACGATATAAAAAGGAATTTTGCTAAAAAAATGTCTAGTTTTTAAAATAGAGCAAAAAGACTGCATAGGAAAGGCCACCTGAAATCAGGCCGCACACGAATGGTTTTTGTGGCATATTTCTGAAACTAGCAAGTTCCGGTCAGAAATATTTTACAGTTATATTCCTCTCACTCTTCCGCGTCCAACGAGTGCTCATTCGTCAAAATCGGTGACAAAAAATTTTAATTGAAATTTCGCGAAAAAAGCATGGACTATAGCCTTGGCACTTTTTTCATTCAAAAAATAAGTTCTCACCGATTTTAACGATAGAGGGCTTATTTTAACGGGGAAAGGAATACAAAACGATATAAAAAGGAATTTTGCTAAAAAAATGTCTAGTTTTTAAAATAGAGCAAAAAGACTGCATAGGAAAGGCCACCTGAAATCAGGCCGCACACGAATGGTTTTTGTGGCATATTTCTGAAACTAGCAAGTTCCGGTCAGAAATATTTTACAGTTATATTCCTCTCACTCTTCCGCGTCCAACGAGTGCTCATTCGTCAAAATCGGTGACAAAAAATTTTAATTGAAATTTCGCGAAAAATCATGGACTATAGCCTTGGCACTTTTTTCATTCAAAAAATAAGTTCTCACCGATTTTAACGATAGAGGGCTTATTTTAACGGGGAAAGGAATACAAAACGATATAAAAAGGAATTTTGCTAAAAAAATGTCTAGTTTTTAAAATAGAGCAAAAAGACTGCATAGGAAAGGCCACCTGAAATCAGGCCGCACACGAATGGTTTTTGTGGCATATTTCTGAAACTAGCAAGTTCCGGTCAGAAATATTTTACAGTTATATTCCTCTCACTCTTCCGCGTCCAACGAGTGCTCATTCGTCAAAATCGGTGACAAAAAATTTTAATTGAAATTTCGCGAAAAATCATGGACTATAGCCTTGGCACTTTTTTCATTCAAAAAATAAGTTCTCACCGATTTTAACGATAGAGGGCTTATTTTAACGGGGAAAGGAATACAAAACGATATAAAAGGAATTTTGCTAAAAAAATGTCTAGTTTTTAAAATAGAGCAAAAAGACTGCATAGGAAAGGCCACCTGAAATCAGGCCGCACACGAATGGTTTTTGTGGCATATTTCTGAAACTAGCAAGTTCCGGTCAGAAATATTTTACAGTTATATTCCTCTCACTCTTCCGCGTCCAACGAGTGCTCATTCGTCAAAATCGGTGACAAAAAATTTTAATTGAAATTTCGCGAAAAAAGCATGGACTATAGCCTTGGCACTTTTTTCATTCAAAAAATAAGTTCTCACCGATTTTAACGATAGAGGGCTTATTTTAACGGGGAAAGGAATACAAAACGATATAAAAAGGAATTTTGCTAAAAAAATGTCTAGTTTTTAAAATAGAGCAAAAAGACTGCATAGGAAAGGCCACCTGAAATCAGGCCGCACACGAATGGTTTTTGTGGCATATTTCTGAAACTAGGAAGTTCCGGTCAGAAATATTTTACAGTTATATTCCTCTCACTCTTCCGCGTCCAACGAGTGCTCATTCGTCAAAATCGGTGACAAAAAATTTTAATTGAAATTTCGCGAAAAATCATGGACTATAGCCTTGGCACTTTTTTCATTCAAAAAATAAGTTCTCACCGATTTTAACGATAGAGGGCTTATTTTAACGGGGAAAGGAATACAAAACGATATAAAAAGGAATTTTGCTAAAAAAATGTCTAGTTTTTAAAATAGAGCAAAAAGACTGCATAGGAAAGGCCACCTGAAATCAGGCCGCACACGAATGGTTTTTGTGGCATATTTCTGAAACTAGCAAGTTCCGGTCAGAAATATTTTACAGTTATATTCCTCTCACTCAACCGCGTCCAACGAGTGCTCATTCGTCAAAATCGGTGACAAAAAATTTTAATTGAAATTTCGCGAAAAAAGCATGGACTATAGCCTTGGCACTTTTTTCATTCAAAAAATAAGTTCTCACCGATTTTAACGATAGAGGGCTTATTTTAACGGGGAAAGGAATACAAAACGATATAAAAAGGAATTTTGCTAAAAAAATGTCTAGTTTTTAAAATAGAGCAAAAAGACTGCATAGGAAAGGCCACCTGAAATCAGGCCGCACACGAATGGTTTTTGTGGCATATTTCTGAAACTAGCAAGTTCCGGTCAGAAATATTTTACAGTTATATTCCTCTCACTCTTCCGCGTCCAACGAGTGCTCATTCGTCAAAATCGGTGACAAAAAATTTTAATTGAAATTTCGCGAAAAAAGCATGGACTATAGCCTTGGCACTTTTTTCATTCAAAAAATAAGTTCTCACCGATTTTAACGATAGAGGGCTTATTTTAACGGGGAAAGGAATACAAAACGATATAAAAAGGAATTTTGCTAAAAAAATGTCTAGTTTTTAAAATAGAGCAAAAAGACTGCATAGGAAAGGCCACCTGAAATCAGGCCGCACACGAATGGTTTTTGTGGCTGGCATATTTCTGAAACTAGCAAGTTCCGGTCAGAAATATTGTACAGTTATATTCCTCTCACTCTTCCGCGTCCAACGAGTGCTCATTCGTCAAAATCGGTAACAAAAAATTTTAATTGAAATTTCGCGAAAAAAGCATGGACTATATAGCCTTGGCACTTTTTTCATTCAAAAAATAAGTTCTCACCGATTTTAACGATAGAGGGCTTATTTTAACGGGGAAAGGAATACAAAACGATATGAAAAGGAATTTTGCTAAAAAAATGTTTAGTTTTTAAAATAGAGCAAAAAGACTGCATAGGAAAGGCCACCTGAAATCAGGCCGCACACGAATGGTTTTTGTGGCATATTTCTGAAACTAGCAAGTTCCGGTCAGAAATATTTTACAGTTATATTCCTCTCACTCTTCCGCGTCCAACGAGTGCTCATTCGTCAAAATCGGTGACAAAAAATTTTAATTGAAATTTCGCGAAAAAAGCATGGACTATAGCCTTGGCACTTTTTTCATTCAAAAAATAAGTTCTCACCGATTTTAACGATAGAGGGCTTATTTTAACGGGGAAAGGAATACAAAACGATATAAAAAGGAATTTTGCTAAAAAAATGTCTAGTTTTTAAAATAGAGCAAAAAGACTGCATAGGAAAGGCCACCTGAAATCAGGCCGCACACGAATGGTTTTTGTGGCATATTTCTGAAACTAGCAAGTTCCGGTCAGAAATATTTTACAGTTATATTCCTCTCACTCTTCCGCGTCCAACGAGTGCTCATTCGTCAAAATCGGTGACAAAAAATTTTAATTGAAATTTCGCGAAAAAAGCATGGACTATAGCCTTGGCACTTTTTTCATTCAAAAAATAAGTTCTCACCGATTTTAACGATAGAGGGCTTATTTTAACGGGGAAAGGAATACAAAACGATATAAAAAGGAATTTTGCTAAAAAAATGTCTAGTTTTTAAAATAGAGCAAAAAGACTGCATAGGAAAGGCCACCTGAAATCAGGCCGCACACGAATGGTTTTTGTGGCATATTTCTGAAACTAGCAAGTTCCGGTCAGAAATATTTTACAGTTATATTCCTCTCACTCTTCCGCGTCCAACGAGTGCTCATTCGTCAAAATCGGTGACAAAAAATTTTAATTGAAATTTCGCGAAAAATCATGGACTATAGCCTTGGCACTTTTTTCATTCAAAAAATAAGTTCTCACCGATTTTAACGATAGAGGGCTTATTTTAACGGGGAAAGGAATACAAAACGATATAAAAAGGAATTTTGCTAAAAAAATGTCTAGTTTTTAAAATAGAGCAAAAAGACTGCATAGGAAAGGCCACCTGAAATCAGGCCGCACACGAATGGTTTTTGTGGCATATTTCTGAAACTAGCAAGTTCCGGTCAGAAATATTTTACAGTTATATTCCTCTCACTCAACCGCGTCCAACGAGTGCTCATTCGTCAAAATCGGTGACAAAAAATTTTAATTGAAATTTCGCGAAAAAAGCATGGACTATAGCCTTGGCACTTTTTTCATTCAAAAAATAAGTTCTCACCGATTTTAACGATAGAGGGCTTATTTTAACGGGGAAAGGAATACAAAACGATATAAAAAGGAATTTTGCTAAAAAAATGTCTAGTTTTTAAAATAGAGCAAAAAGACTGCATAGGAAAGGCCACCTGAAATCAGGCCGCACACGAATGGTTTTTGTGGCATATTTCTGAAACTAGGAAGTTCCGGTCAGAAATATTTTACAGTTATATTCCTCTCACTCTTCCGCGTCCAACGAGTGCTCATTCGTCAAAATCGGTGACAAAAAATTTTAATTGAAATTTCGCGAAAAAAGCATGGACTATAGCCTTGGCACTTTTTTCATTCAAAAAATAAGTTCTCACCGATTTTAACGATAGAGGGCTTATTTTAACGGGGAAAGGAATACAAAACGATATAAAAAGGAATTTTGCTAAAAAAATGTCTAGTTTTTAAAATAGAGCAAAAAGACTGCATACGAAAGGCCACCTGAAATCAGGCCGCACACGAATGGTTTTTGTGGCATATTTCTGAAACTAGCAAGTTCTGGTCAGAAATATTTTACAGTTATATTCCTCTTACTCTTCCGCGTCCAACGAGTGCTCATTCGTCAAAATCGGTGACAAAAAATTTTAATTGAAATTTCGCGAAAAAAGCATGGACTATAGCCTTGGCACTTTTTTCATTCAAAAAATAAGTTCTCACCGATTTTAACGATAGAGGGCTTATTTTAACGGGGAAAGGAATACAAAACGATATAAAAAGGAATTTTGCTAAAAAAATGTCTAGTTTTTAAAATAGAGCAAAAAGACTGCATAGGAAAGGCCACCTGAAATCAGGCCGCACACGAATGGTTTTTGTGGCATATTTCTGAAACTAGCAAGTTCCGGTCAGAAATATTTTACAGTTATATTCCTCTCACTCTTCCGCGTCCAACGAGTGCTCATTCGTCAAAATCGGTGACAAAAAATTTTAATTGAAATTTCGCGAAAAAAGCATGGACTATAGCCTTGGCACTTTTTTCATTCAAAAAATAAGTTCTCACCGATTTTAACGATAGAGGGCTTATTTTAACGGGGAAAGGAATACAAAACGATATAAAAAGGAATTTTGCTAAAAAAATGTCTAGTTTTTAAAATAGAGCAAAAAGACTGCATACGAAAGGCCACCTGAAATCAGGCCGCACACGAATGGTTTTTGTGGCATATTTCTGAAACTAGCAAGTTCTGGTCAGAAATATTTTACAGTTATATTCCTCTTACTCTTCCGCGTCCAACGAGTGCTCATTCGTCAAAATCGGTGACAAAAAATTTTAATTGAAATTTCGCGAAAAAAGCATGGACTATAGCCTTGGCACTTTTTTCATTCAAAAAATAAGTTCTCACCGATTTTAACGATAGAGGGCTTATTTTAACGGGGAAAGGAATACAAAACGATATAAAAAGGAATTTTGCTAAAAAAATGTCTAGTTTTTAAAATAGAGCAAAAAGACTGCATAGGAAAGGCCACCTGAAATCAGGCCGCACACGAATGGTTTTTGTGGCATATTTCTGAAACTAGCAAGTTCCGGTCAGAAATATTTTACAGTTATATTCCTCTCACTCTTCCGCGTCCAACGAGTGCTCATTCGTCAAAATCGGTGACAAAAAATTTTAATTGAAATTTCGCGAAAAATCATGGACTATAGCCTTGGCACTTTTTTCATTCAAAAAATAAGTTCTCACCGATTTTAACGATAGAGGGCTTATTTTAACGGGGAAAGGAATACAAAACGATATAAAAAGGAATTTTGCTAAAAAAATGTCTAGTTTTTAAAATAGAGCAAAAAGACTGCATAGGAAAGGCCACCTGAAATCAGGCCGCACACGAATGGTTTTTGTGGCATATTTCTGAAACTAGCAAGTTCCGGTCAGAAATATTTTACAGTTATATTCCTCTCACTCATCCGCGTCCAACGAGTGCTCATTCGTCAAAATCGGTGACAAAAAATTTTAATTGAAATTTCGCGAAAAAAGCATGGACTATAGCCTTGGCACTTTTTTCATTCAAAAAATAAGTTCTCACCGATTTTAACGATAGAGGGCTTATTTTAACGGGGAAAGGAATACAAAACGATATAAAAAGGAATTTTGCTAAAAAAATGTCTAGTTTTTAAAATAGAGCAAAAAGACTGCATAGGAAAGGCCACCTGAAATCAGGCCGCACACGAATGGTTTTTGTGGCATATTTCTGAAACTAGCAAGTTCCGGTCAGAAATATTTTACAGTTATATTCCTCTCACTCTTCCGCGTCCAACGAGTGCTCATTCGTCAAAATCGGTGACAAAAAATTTTAATTGAAATTTCGCGAAAAATCATGGACTATAGCCTTGGCACTTTTTTCATTCAAAAAATAAGTTCTCACCGATTTTAACGATAGAGGGCTTATTTTAACGGGGAAAGGAATACAAAACGATATAAAAAGGAATTTTGCTAAAAAAATGTCTAGTTTTTAAAATAGAGCAAAAAGACTGCATAGGAAAGGCCACCTGAAATCAGGCCGCACACGAATGGTTTTTGTGGCATATTTCTGAAACTAGCAAGTTCCGGTCAGAAATATTTTACAGTTATATTCCTCTCACTCTTCCGCGTCCAACGAGTGCTCATTCGTCAAAATCGGTGACAAAAAATTTTAATTGAAATTTCGCGAAAAAAGCATGGACTATAATAGCTTTGGCACTTTTTTCATTCAAAAAATAAGTTCTCACCGATTTTAACGATAGAGGGCTTATTTTAACGGGAAAAGGAATACAAAACGATATAAAAAGGAATTTTGCTAAAAAAATGTCTAGTTTTTAAAATAGAGCAAAAAGACTGCATACGAAAGGCCACCTGAAATCAGGCCGCACACGAATAGTTTTTGTGGAATATTTCTGAAACTAGCAAGTTCTGGTCAGAAATATTTTACAGTTATATTCCTCTTACTCTTCCGCGTCCAACGAGTGCTCATTCGTCAAAATCGGTGACAAAAAATTTTAATTGAAATTTCGCGAAAAAAGCATGGATATAGCCTTGGCACTTTTTTCATTCAAAAAATAAGTTCTCACCGATTTTAACGATAGAGGGCTTATTTTAACGGGGAAAGGAATACAAAACGATATGAAAAGGAATTTTGCTAAAAAAATGTCTAGTTTTTAAAATAGAGCAAAAAGACTGCATAGGAAAGGCCACCTGAAATCAGGCCGCACACGAATGGTTTTTGTGGCATATTTCTGAAACTAGCAAGTTCCGGTCAGAAATATTTTACAGTTATATTCCTCTCACTCTTCCGCGTCCAACGAGTGCTCATTCGTCAAAATCGGTGACAAAAAATTTTAATTAAAATTTCGCGAAAAAAGCATGGGCTATAGCCTTGGCACTTTTTTCATTCAAAAAATAAGTTCTCACCGATTTTAACGATAGAGGGCTTATTTTAACGGGGAAAGGAATACAAAACGATATAAAAAGGAATTTTGCTAAAAAATGTCTAGTTTTTAAAATAGAGCAAAAAGACTGCATAGGAAAGGCCACCTGAAATCAGGCCGCACACGAATGGTTTTTGTGGCATATTTCTGAAACTAGCAAGTTCCGGTCAGAAATATTTTACAGTTATATTCCTCTCGGTCAGAAATATTTTACAGTTATATTCTTCTCATTATTCCGCGTCCGCGTCCGCGTCATTAGTCAAAATCGGCGGCAAAAATTTTTATAGCCTTTGCACTTTTTTCCTTAAAAATATTTTATCCCACCGATTTTGACGATCGAAATTTCACATAGAAAATATAGACTATAGACTTTGACGTGGAGTAAGACAATGAAAAGATATGCAAAAGAATTTTCCGAAGAGAAGCACCTGGTAAAAATTTGGACCAAAAAAACTAGAAACACACGCAGCCTGACCATGCCGAACCGGTTTCTTTGAATTATTTCGAAAACCAGCGAGCTTTTCTTAGCGAGATTTTATAGGAATATTTCTCTTGTTATTGTGCGTCCAACGAGTGTCACGTGCCTAAAACGACCCACGTTTTTTTGCGAAAATTTGACTAAAAGTGAAATGTGACCTATTTCGACGCGTGAGCACTCCTTTTACGCGTAATATCGATATTTCGTGTTTTTCAAGACGACTTAAATTTACATATGCTGAATGATGAAATTTTTCAAAATTTGCTTGAAAACTACAAGAGAAATTAAAGAAAACTATTTGTATTGCGTAGGAAATTGAAAAATTCTTTTTATATTTAATTTTTATAAGGAACATTTCTGCTGATCGTTATTCTTAAAGCAAACATACAAGTTTTTATGTAATACCCGCCTCATTTATTTCGTTCACATAATTATTCAACAGCCATCAAAATTGTTGTCATGAGAAACTATACATTACCAGACAGAACGATTAGGAGTCGAATCTTTCAGGTTAAACTGCCAAGTAGATGACAAACAAAGTAAACAACAAGAAAGAATAATATTTGTGGAAAATATATGGGCACTGCACTGAGCATTGAGTAATAATGGCCAAACCGTGTGATATTCTCTAATGAATTCCTTTGGTGTGGAGTATACTTCTCCTGACCATGACCCAGCGCCATTATGAATATCCAAATGGATAAGTTTTAATGCAAAAATATCCTAGAAAATAATATATATGATTCCATAAGAAGATAAAAGTTTTTAACAGAACCGAACGGTCAGGCATACCTCAACTAATTACAGCTTGAATAGAACCACAATGAAAGGATGGATTAGGCTGTATATAATCATCGGTTTTGAATCCAATTGAAAACTTGTGGGGAAATAGTTAAAAGGTAGTTAAAAAGAATATAGATTTTCCAACTAAACGCAGCTCTATGAAAAATCAAAATTGAGTGGTTGAAGATCCAAAAGGTAACCATGATGAAATCGATGCCCGAAAACGGTCGTGGGGAGATCTAAATTGAATTTTGCTGCAGCCTCAGCGTTGCCCGTCATCTTGAAAAAAGGGTGATTTTTTTTTAAGTTCTCGCTTCCCGGTTTCGAATGAAATATAAAGAAGACCAAATGTGGAAAAATGTACGGTTACTGAAAATCAGGAATGCAGTGTTGGAGCATTGCGTTACCGTCCTGGACATCAATACTCTACTTGAAAATGAAAATGACGAAATTTCCAACCAAAAAGAATGAACATAAACAAGTTATAAAATCGAATTATAACATTCCCCACGACCACTCAAAAAATTGCCAACTCTGGATCCTTTACATGGTCTCAGTAGGTACTAAAAATCCTCTACAGACTAGACTATATTGAAAATAATTTCCTATTGAGTGGTTCCTTCCTGGTTTGAGTTAAATTTAAGTAAGTGAAGTGTATGTTATCACAAAGTGAGGATTAATATATTTTCTGGAGTTTATTGACCCACAACAATTGCTTTCTGCAAAAAATCAAGTGGTGTCCATACAAACAAAAAAAAATCCTAAAGAAAAACTCGAATAAATTTAATTCTGTGAAAAAAATTCCAAAAGTAGAATATCTTGGGTGTTTGAAAATATCTTTCTTTCGAAAGGAGGAAAACTAATTTTTCATAAATAATATGGATTTGTTCCTATTACCAAGAATTTTACAAGTAGTTTGCGATTTTGGGGCTTGTTTTATGGATTGTTCGGACCTAGTTTTTCAAGAATTTTGTTCTTTAGAATTTTTCTTTTGGAATTTTGTGTTTCTGAAGCTACTACCAGCCCCAAAATAAAGACTGCAACAGCTACGAGCATGACTATTAGTATACTGTTTTTAAAATAAATAATCTTCGTGATAAGTTTTTGCAATGCTTTTTTCCCATAATACATTTTTTTTTTAACGATTTTACAAAAATCATCCAAAATGGGAAATTATGTTCTAGGACCATGCGGACACGGTGACAAGAGTTAATTCATTGTGCCTTCCCCTAAGTTGACAAATTATAGGTTTTACTAAAAACTGGGTTACTGAAAAAAAAAAAAACCAAATTGCTTGCATGATCCTGAATATCTAGAAGTGGAAATTAAAGGTTTTCAATTAAAGGATATGCTTTAGACTTTGGTTTTGAGTAAAGAACTAAGGTCAGACATACTTTAAAGTTATATTAACTCAAAATCAATAAAAATAGAATGGCAAAGCATTTTTTTTTCAATTTGAATTAAACGGATTTAAAACGAGAAACTCAAAGGCAAAATTTTTTGCGCTTATACATTTCGTTATTTAAATATATTTCAAAAACAAAATCTTTACAAATCTCAATACGATTGCCAACAGAAGATTTCCAATAATATTTTAAAGAATATCGAAATGTTTTTGGATTTAAGTAACTAATTTATTCAAAAAAATAAAAAAAAAAAATGTTAAATGTGTCGTTTGGAGAATAAAGAACAATGTGAATTTAATAAATCCACAGGAATTCAGCACACAGAGTTGGAAAAGGAAAACAAAAAAAAAAACTTGTTCATCTTATGCTTACGTAGACTACTGATGTTTCCTCAGCTTTTAGTTCTCTCCTCATAAAGGACTCAAAGTAGAAAGCTACCGATTTTTAGAGATATTATCTGCGCAAGAGCAAGATTTATTTTTACAAATTTATAGTAGCAGTAAAAATAGGTAATTTAATTCAAGCTTAGGATAGTACGAAAAATTCAGACCTAGGCATGAAATAGGATTGCTGATCCTTTTAAAAATCAAACCGGGAATTGCAGTAAGAAATAAGACCGGTGTGTAAATTGATGAAATTGCAATTTTGTCCTTGATAAATCCTTAGTTAGTATCAATGCAAAACTATATATTCCGGAAGGAAAACGATCAAAGAGCATGTGAGTCACAATTTCAATTTTTACTAATTCATTTATGGGCACGCACAAGCTCAAATTCATCTCATTAGGAAAAGATTAAAGAATCCTCGTTATTTTAACATTTAGTTTTGCGGATCACGTACAATAAAATTATGTTTTTTTGGAGTTTTAATATGACTATAAGGGTGGTATACGGGAAACGTAAAGGTATGGCTTATTTTACCTAACTACACAGTGCGATATTTGTTTACATCGCTTCCTTGTTACTTGGAATAAGTAGGTATGTACAGCACCACCACCATCACCACACACAATAAATGATTATGATAATGAGAATATATTGTGCAACCTCGAAATTTTCGATTTATTTATTCTGACTCTGACATTAAAATGGTTTCTGATAGCAAAGCCCGAAGAAGAATGCTTCTCACTGACAATCCTCCCTCCAATCCTAATGAAAGAAATTATAGATCAACCTTAAACATAATTTTCCAGAGACTGTAAGCGACATAATAATCACAGAGATGACAGTTCTATTATTTTGTGGAGAAATGGCAGAAGTTAATAGTTTAGACACCTATGCAGGTACTAATGAAATAGAATTTAGTTTTAGTTAATTTTACTAAATCTTTCATTAATTGCCTACTTTGGGATTCTACCTACTTTTAAAGTTATAGTAATTTTTACGAATAATTATTATTTTTGCGCATATTATTTATAAAATTGATTGCTTCCATATTTTATTCGTGCAGCGAAGCGAGGCACTCGATTATAATACGTTTAAAATGTAGGCACAATTATATAACTCTCAGTGGAGTAGTAAGTCTTCTAGGATTTTCTCATTTGAATTTAAAATGAAATGTTACCTACCTACATAAATTCCTAGATGTTTACTTTTATAATTACACCCTACCTATTGAAATTTTGGAATCAATTTTCAATGGCCTCCATGCGATAATATTACAAAAACAAAACATGGAAAAATTCAATAGCCCATTTGCCACCGATGAGTAAAAAATGCTTTTCAACTAAAATAATTACTGATTTTAATACTCCTAGAGTCATCTACTGACAGAAATGGCAGAACTGAAAGAATGCATGCTGGCTGTATTCGTGTTTGTGTGTGAACACAATTTAAACCCATAAAGCAAAAAATATATATTTTGCTCTTCTTATTTTAAATGTGTGATGTGAACTGAACCAATCAAAAATAATACGCCATCTTGAACTTGTTATAAGAAGGGATAAAGTTTCAAGGTGATATTGCATTTGCATTGTTCAAACGCATTGTCATTGTCCAGCTCTCACTCTTCTATCCGAAATTATTAATGGCTGACAATGAATCATGTTCTATCCTAGTCATGCCATGCTGGTTGGACGGATTATCTATAACCCCCACCACCCACCTAAAATCGTTGCTGTTTATAAATTTTCGTTCAAATTTGCCGTGTTGCCTAATTTCATCAATCAATTCCGCAAACTCTATTATAGAATTTGTATAGGTTGGTAGAATAGAATGCTATTCTGGGTAATACCTACATACTCTTCACTCATTCACTGCATGAAAAAGACGAAACTTTTTCCACAATAAAAACATTTTCGTCAAGTTTGCCTTGTTGCCTATTTTAACACAATTCTGCAAACTGAATTGCAAAATTTGTATGGGCCAACTGATGCGCCTGGTAGAAAGAAATCAAACCTGGTCGGGAGAATCACATTTAGGCTACAATTTTTTTAACGTTTTTTTTTTTTTTTTTTTTTTTAATTGATAATGGCGGAACTTTTGTAATTTTGGGAAGCTGATATCTCTCTACATGCAAAAATTATAGAATTCGTAATAGGTGCTATTTGGACTGGACAGACATTAACTTCAATTGGAGCGATCTATTAAAAATAAACAAACGCAAAACATTTATCGTTCTGGTCTGGCTAACCAAATATAGTTAATTATCGTGTTTCCTTGAGGGATAAAAATGTGTTGTAAGAATACGTAAGTCGATGAAATCATAAATAAAATGGACCAAAAATTCACTCTTTTGGTTTGCTTTTGAGTTCAAACTCTAAGAAGGATGGCATGGAATTGCAATAAAATATTATAGAATATGGATGCAATTGTGGTGCCCCAATAACCCCCTCAAATTATTATTAATGGCTAGATATATAAAATTAAAGCGATAGTAGCTTACGCAACTATACTTTCGTTAAAGTACTTTATGCAAAACTATTTAATAAAAGTTTTTAAAGAGAAGGAATGGTATGAAATTGAAATGGTTAAAAAGACCAAAGGAGCAGGCCACTAAGCCACGCAACCATACTTTCGCTTATAGCAATTTTCTTCAAGATTGATTATGATGTCCGCTTCCGAGATTTGGCATTTATTCTTTCTATTATTGGTTAACATGAATTAACTTCCATCCCTGTTAGACTATAAGGCCTTTGGCAGCTATAGCTTCTCTCACTTTATAATGATAATTTTATATTCGTGAACGTGATTATCAGCAGGCAATTCTCCACATAATTAATTTAACAAGGAGTTTATATATTGTCAGCATGTTCTACTTAAAAACAATCAGATTATCTGGCGACTAGATCATTGAATAAATGCCAGCTACTAACACGTTCGCGGACGGTCTAAATTCGCGCGGATTGTTAATATGATCACTCTGCAGAAGCTTTATTTCAACGTTTGTTGACTCAAGTCAGACAATAGAGCGACTGAAGTCGGATTCTTGTATGTATCATGAACGTATATTATACTGCCAGTTTTCTATCATTTCCAATATTCAAATTATACAAAATAAAATGTACTGCATATGCAGTGATGACCAACCAGAGCAAAACGGAAATACTGCATATGCGTAGACGTCCGCGAACTTGCTCTAATATTGCAAGGATAAGGTATACAGAATAAAAAGAAAAGACTATCCCATACTATGTATTATGGAATGAATCGCCATTTCGAGCATCATCTTAAGGAAAATCACTTGTCATTAAAAAATAAGGGGCCTGAAGCAAAGCTTGAATAAATTTAAGTCGAAAATATTTTCAAGACAAAGAAGAATAACTTATTATTAGTATACAGTGTGTTTCCCAGTAGGAGGTCAATAGGGCAATGTCAACCGTTTAGGAACTACAAGGTGATTAAGAAAAAAGCTAGTTTTTCACAAAACACCGTGTATCTTAAAAACTACAAGTCGTACGGTCACAGTTAAAAGCTCTTTGCTCGGGTCGGATTGATCCGATCAGTAAACAGGAAATATGTTTTTAGTTTTCAACCCTTCATTTAATTAAACTAGGAATATCGAAAATACGCTATATAAACTATTTGATTGATACACCATTTTAATACAAAATAATTCTCAAAAATATTCCATGTATGTGGTGAAGCTAACATAGAACTAATATAAAAGCGATTATAAACTACAAAAATATTACAAAAAAAAAATAAAATTAAGTTACTAATTAATGAAAGAATACAAAAGAAGGAGTCCCACAGTGTAAATATGTTTGTGAAAAAAAATCAATACAACTCTCAGATCTAAATACGAATCCAGTGAGAATCCTAGTGAGGCCACACAAAAACGACAGATATGATCATACAATTTTAGGCCATTGATAAATGGTATCTAGTTGTTGATCGTCACGTATAGGCACGCATCAAATCCTTACCTTACTTTATACCTTATTATCGACTTTACCTAACTATTTAATCGTATTATGGAATTCAGAATGCAACTGCATAACCACATCAGTCTACTTAATAAACCATAAATTTTATAAAAGCAATTATTGCTGTAAAATCCGAGGTATATGAAAAAAAACAACCTTCTGCTTCTTGTCTATTTTGATACTATCTTTAAATCCATATAGAGCCTCTTGATATAATTCTGGATTACATCAAGCAATCTGCTCAGATAGATCTGGATATTATAAGAATACATACACGCTTTGAACTTACAAATAGTTTCTGGTAATTCATGTAAAAGAGTTGCGGACCCAAAACAGACCTCTGAGGGTTTCTAACCTGTTGATTCTATTTAATCCACATTCTATCTCTGATCTAATTCAAAGTGTCCTAAACATGGTTCGCGACTGGTGCCAAGCAATGTGACTTCGAGCCAATCCTGATAAAAAGAGTACTGGAGAAGACTACAGTGGCAACATGGACATGCCACAGGTTTTTTGGCAGAACTTTGGATCTTAGAAAAAAATGACTCTATACGTCTATTAGACCCATGGTCACATACGCTGCACTCGTTTGGTGGCCAAAAAGAAAACAAAAGACAGTTGATGCCACTTTGCAAAGCTATATTGACATGCATGTCTAGGAAGGATGCCATCCTCAGTGCAACTAGACTGCAGAGGCCAAATCTCCTGAGCAGAAACAATTTGGTTAGCCACCTGAAAGTTTTCCAAGAATTCCTAGAAGATTCAATGGCCAACACAATTTCAGATGTTATGCCGAAACGCCATAACTCTGAAACACCATTTAAGGTTATCTTAGAGGACCGTCAACAGTGGCCTATACTTGGGACCTACCCTTTGAAAAAGGATCTCTTAAAGGTAAACGAATTGGTCCAGAATGGTAGGTAGAGCAGACATGGGCATATACGAGCCGAAATGCCATCTCGCAAAGGCACTGCGGGCCTCACCAAGCATTTGTTAGTCAGAAATATACGTCATAGAACTTTGCGCTCGCGAAATAATAAACAAGAATATGCGTGGAGCTAAAATATACACAATATCAGATAGCCCAGAAACACTTAAAGCATTAAGCTCGTTTACCTTTCAGTCTACATAAGTTTGTTTGGGACTGTCTTACTGTCTGGAAGCAACTGGTCGAAGCAAACAAGGCGACACTGATTTGGGTGACACGGCATGAGGGCATTAAGTGTAACGAGATTGCGGACTGCATTACAAAGGAAGGAGTCAGATCTCTGTTAATTGGCCCTGAGCGCGTCTTTGGACACCCAAAAATCACCTCTCAGCTCAGATCAGGGTTTGGGAATTCAAACGGCATAATGGGAAAATACCCCGGGGGGAGTTAAAGCTCATAACGGGCCTATTTACTGATGAGGCCTGTCGCTTCTGTATGAAAGACGAGGAAACCACTGAACATATCCTGTGTGAGTGTAAAGCTCTTTGCCGTATAAGGCTAAGACATTTAGAGAAGGCATTTCCACTGCTAGAAGATGTAAAAAAGAGTGTCATAGGCTTTATAAAAGACCTTAAGACCTAGGGCATTTAGGGGTACTGTAACAAAAGATATTATAGGTCGCGGTGACTAGATGATAGGCGGGAGCTCTGCCCGCACCCCCCACAAATAATAAATAAATGATCCTCATTCTAAAAACCTCTTTGTAGAATGAAATATATTTTATTAAATTTATTTAGTTTTAGACAATTTTATTTTCAATCACTTTTTACTTATGTGCACGCGTAATAGACAAAAAGTGTCATGATTTTAATGATGTAGTAACAATATGACACGTATATAGTCAGCAAAAATTACGAATGAGCTATATTAGTTGATTTCATTCTATGCCATTAAAATATTCTTTATTTTCAAAGCAAAAATAAAAGTTCAACAGATGATAGTCGCCCACTTTGAATAGAACTATAGGTCAGACCATTATAGATGATATTAAATTCTGAGAATTATTCGATAAAGCGATAACATCAATGATTTACTGTGTATATATATTTTTGCTAATAGAAAAGGAGTTCCCTCCAACATGATAATACTAGAGCGAATTCAGGAAGACAGATTAGAAAAGAGATGAAATATTTCAACAACTTTCCATATTTTCATTCTAATTTTCCTTTGTGTTGTTCCAACCAGTCAGATCACTTGTGCAAGTTATGTAAACTCCCAGAGACCAATATTTCTCATTAAAACAAAATGCCATTATTTCCATATGTGACATTTGGTTACGGTGCCTACGTGTGGGATGTATTTTGCAAATCAAGTCGAAAAAATATTTCGAATATTCCAAGTAGATGGTTACTTATTTTAAGCTAAATATATACTTTAAATGTGGTACTATTGAAACGCAGCTTTTGATGTGGTCAAAATTGATCTGACTACTCAAAATTGTGGTCATGAAAACCAAATTCTTTTATTATAAGTATAAAAATATATTTTTTATAATTCCTTTATATACTCCTACAGTAGCAGTAAGTAAGTTATGTATTAACTAAATATTGTTAGTAAATATCGAAAGACACAAGAGAGGCATAACAAATAAAAGCAAAAATAAAATTTTCAAATCTCATAACAAATAGGTTTTTCAAAAAACTCATATATTCAGATTTTTCCCAAAAATAATTCAAAGCAATTTCCTCTTTTCAAAATAATTTTTTTAATATTTAACTTCAAAGTAAAATAAGACACTTATGGTTCTTCTACAAGCTTCATCAGTTATTTTCTGGCAATATTTAAAAGGTGAATGCTTAATCTAATTCTGTAAAAGGCTTCAATTGATGTCTCTATTTTGCTTACAAGCCTTCTTGGCATGAACAGGTTTAGGAATCTTGTGGCCTTTGCAAAATATATGAACTATTTTTCAAGTAAATTGTTGTGTCGCTGCATTTCTTATATTTTCAAGAGACAATCTTACTCTTCTTATTTCTTTAGTAGCTGGAGTTGGAGTTTGGGGTGTAGATAAAGGGACCAGCGTTATCCCATTTCTTGCATAGGTCCTTGGGAAGTAAATTAGTTGACAAAAGGTAGTAGATATGTTTTTTTTTGGAAGTAAAACCATTTCAACATTTGATTTTCTCCACTCGTTTTTTTTCATCGCTAAATCTTTTATATTTTTAGAGCACATAGAATTAATAAAATACA
Source organism: Dioctria rufipes (assembly GCA_963924295.1). Taxonomy (NCBI): domain Eukaryota; kingdom Metazoa; phylum Arthropoda; class Insecta; order Diptera; family Asilidae; genus Dioctria; species Dioctria rufipes. Next base: position 195,416,525 of record OZ002742.1, read on the forward strand.
TTCATAGCTACGTAACTGAATTAATTTACAAGGGATCAGGGAAAGGCATCCAACATTGCGGCGGTGCTCAAGTGAGTCGATATGGCAAGTGATTGTCAAATTGGCAATGAGCTTGAAAGCTTTCTTTTGGGTAATATCCAATCAATCTAAGGCTGTACGACTTGACCCGTCCCAGATGTGAGTGTTAACGCGTTGACATCGAGAGCTGAAATTTGGAACAATATCTTTTTATAGCATTGGTAAATACTAGTTGATAAATAGACTACATCGGGTAACTCCTTCTTGGTGCTGCCATACCAAAACTTCGTTTTACACTATATATTTGCATATTTCCTGAGAAATCGTCAACAAACAGCGCTGAAATTTTGCACACAGCGTTCTCATAAAAATAGGAAAACCAAATTCAAAAATTAAATAAATCGAGCAACTCCCTCTTGGTATTGCCATATAAAACCAAGAAAGAGTTGCCGATTTCGTGGTCCACTTTTAAACTTGTATTTTCAATTTTTATGGAAATGCCGTGTGCAAGATTTCAGCGGCGTACGTTGATGGGTTCTAAGGCAGTGTTGAAATATATAGTGAAAAAACAAAATTTTGTATGGCAGAACCAAGATGGTGTTTCTCGATTTAGTCTATTTTTGGACGGGTGAAAACACCATATACCAAATTTCAGCTCTCTGCGATGACGCGTTCTCAGGCAGTGTTCAGGTGGCTCCTCCTATGCAGTTTTTTCGTTCTATTTTAAAAACTAGACATTTATTTAGCAAAATTCCTTTTTCCATCGTTTTGAATTCCTTTTCCCGTTAAAATAAGCCCTAAATCGTCAAGATCAGTGACAAGATATTTTTTTAGTGAAAAAAGTGCAAAGGCTTTTTTGTGAAATTTCAATTAAAAATTTTTGTCACCGATTTTGACTAGTGAGCACTCGTTGGACGCGGAATAATGAAAAATATTTCTGACCGAAGCTCGCTAGTTTCAAAAATATGCCACAAAAATCCTTCTTGTGCGGTTTGATTTCAGGTGGCCCTTCATGAGCAGTTTTTTTGCTCTCTTTTAAAAAATAGGCATTTATTTTGCAAAATTCCTTTTCCCGATAAAATAAGCGCTTGATTGTTACAATAAGCGATAAAAAATATTTTTAACGAAAAAAGGTTAAAGGCCCATGTTTTTTTGCGAAAATTTGACAAAAAATGAAATGTCACCGAATTCGACGCATGAACACTCCTTGGACATATAATGCGGTTCTACATGGTCGTACCTCGACAGAGCTCTAATGACATGGGACGAAGAAAGCAGAGGAAACGAGAAGGAATTTACGAAAAGGAGAGTAGTGATCCCTAATTTCATATACTTGTTGAACAAGATTTTCGGTTTTTCTCGGGAACCAAGGGATTATTTGAAAAATATCTTCTATCTATAATGCCCGTTATAGCGGAAAATTTCAGTATTTTTCATGTATTTTCCCTAATGCAGCTGACCCTATTCTGCTTTTTTGAAAATGTTTAACTATCAGTTGTAATAATAAGTACGTATACCTGCTTCGGTACGTTAATTTTGGTAGGTGAAAAATTGATGCGATTCCTATTTTGCAGGAACCAGTTCAGTTTTATTGTGCTTGAGGGTATTAGAAACAACCTAACAATTCTAATAATTATCTTATATACAAACAGCGAATATTCTGCGAAAGTACAATAATAAAAAATAATACCGTCGTTTCATGCAAATGTTAAACGGATGTCACCAGTCTCCAATTCCTGTGGGGAAGGAATATTACTTTTAAAAAAAAGCAGAAAACAAACACTATCGACTACAAAAACGAAACCCTTCCTCAGTTTTAAAATTTAAAAGTTTCTTTATTCATTTTCAATTTTAAAAGTCTTTTAATTAATTTTCATTACGAAAATTGGTCACAATCACTCTCAAGACTTCAAGTAAATGACTGCCAGTCCTGTAAATATGTCGCGTCCATACAACTGCTTTGGCATAAATATCACCAAAGAGACATATGTATAACATCAGCGCCAAGTGCTAAGAATAAATTTCGAAATTTTTATTGCCATCGTAAACCTGTCTAAACAGAAATGCATTTGATGAACGCAAAGTGCATTGAACACAATTTGAATTTTGTTTTCCCTCCGGTGCGGAGCCTTAAGTCAACTAGAATTTAGTCTTAAAGATCTGCCGCTTTCCAGGAAACAATATCCGTAACGACACAACGTTAAAATCTTCAACACTTTTGAATTTTCTTAGATACCTTAGAAACTGAATAAGTATCATCGGCACCTCTTCTTCAAATGAAATTTATCCTAAGACAAATCAAAATTAGTGGTTGGTACCTGTACGTTACGTATGTACGTATCTAAGATAATCATCAACGCCGTCACCTTGAAAAAATATTGTAGAATTTGTTTAGGTACAATTTGGACGTACTTGTTATATAAGACCCACGGGATGATCCTTTGGTAATGACCATGATAAGTTCCCAATTGATTTTATTGTGTGGTTCCCTTTGGATGAATGACTTTAAAAGTATTCAAATGGATATCGTCCGGTGGTAAAGTGTTTTTCGAAGAGGTGACAATTATTTTATGATCCACTCAATATGTGGTGATAATTTTCGGTTTCCCTTAGCCATTGTACAGTTGTAGTCGAAACGAAATGGATTTTTAATGAGGTTTTTATTGGAGGTTAATTTGGTAAGGTAAATCACTCAAAAATCAAGTGGGTTAAAAATCAAAGAAACAAAAAGACAAAAAAAAAGGAAACTAGGTAAAAAAATATCTATGTAGATGATAGCGAAGAAGACATTTGGTAAATTAACTGCAAGAAATATTTTTTAAAAACTGACTTATGCTGGGCCAAAGGGATTTTCTTGGTTCGGGGATTAATTTGGTGCAAAGTATGCATTTTAGATTATCGGAAACATCCAATTGTGAGAAAATAGGTGTAAAATATCTTTCTTTATACTCAACAATGGTAAAAGAAGATTTACAAATGCCCCATTTTGTCCAGTAAAAAAATTAAAAGTGATTTTTCAAATTATTAAATACGCAGTGATTCTTAGATTCTTAGATACTAAGAGATCGATCTTTTAGTTTTCCATAAAAGTCTAATGATAATAATCAATATTAACTCAAATATATATCCATTTTCCGTAGTCTCCAGACCTTACTTATTTCCTGGTGTTTTTGTTTTTTTTTATTTAAACCTGAATTATGCCATTTTTCGTATATACATACATACTAATATCCTCATATCCATGTAAAGTTAAAAATTGTATTAATGAAGTTTTTTTTTTCACTTAATTAAGTGTCTGGAAGTGTTGATACTGGAGTTTCCCAACAAAGGCAGAATTTTAAGGTGAGCAATATTATAAATTAACGAAAAGGGAATATAATGCAAAATCTGTTTCCTTAAGGATGCGACATAAATAATTACAATTTGGACGAAATCAGAAGTATTTTTCAATAAATTCTTAAATCAACAATAAAAGATTTAACATATGCCGCCAGGCAAAAACGGGGGACCAATCATCCAATTTCAAAGTGCAATGAGAAATCTTGCCTCCATATAATTCACATTTATTTTTTATAAAAAGTATTTATATGGGCAATTGGTGTGACCTCCATCATTGAACTTCTATGGTAGGCGATCAGAGATAACCATACCGATGAGACCTCTCTGATCGCTGGGTCGAAAAGTTCAATAATTTTTTTGCACTTAAAATGCATTTTGTAAATTTATTGAAATTATCTTCAATAAATTTCAGTCTATTAAGACGAGAAATCTCCTTCGAATATTAAAATGGCTCAAATCTTTGTTGACAAAATTCTGAAGGAAACTTATTATTTAACTAAATTAAATCATACCTCCCAGAAGCGAAGATTTCTTGACGAATTCCATGTCCGGTCCGGGTGAAAATTGTGACCAGAAGATCTAAACACCGCTAGTAACCTGAAATTAATAGAAAATTACATCAAAATAACGTGAACAAAATATTAAACAGAAGAAAATTAATTTTGACATAATGTAAAAAAAAAAAACTAAATTAAATTGTACAAAATTTTCTGAAAATAATTTTACCACGTGTTTTTTTAAAGTAAGTTTTTATTAAAAACAAACACTCAGATTAATTATGTTAATTTTAGACCAGTTTTCAAATTTCGAAAATATACAAAGATTATATATACGAGGCACACGGTCATTTTTCCCGAATTTTGACAGATAACACCGGTCAACACCAATTTTGAGTTGGAGTTTTCTATATTTAATTTATATTTCTTCCACATTGCTAATTAAAAATAATTTTACGCGAAAAAGTATATAACGATTATCTTTCAAATAATCGAGTTAAAACCACACAGAAATATTTATCTAATTAAATTTTATCTACACCTACTTTCAGCTATTAAGGGGCACTGTTCATTGCCAGTAAAATTACAAAATTTGTGATTAATAATACAAAAATCATAGTAAACCAATTAGATTTAAATTTTACTTTAAAGGTTCGAAGGAAACAGTTAAGCCTTACTTATATAGGGTTTGAGTCCCTGCTAAATGCTTATGAAAGGTTTTTATTTTTTGAACTCATTTAATAATCATTACGAAATGATTAATATTTTTCTCACCAAGAATAAAAATCATTTCCTGATTTTTATTTTTCCTAATCACATATAAAATTCGCATCATGATTTTTGTTTTTCTTGATAAAGAATAAAATTCATGCAGTGATTTTTATTTTTCTAGTCGACAAATAAAAACCACTTACTAAATTTTCTTAATCTAATCATGAACTGTATACGGCGCTATGTAAAATAATAAGTGCTGGTGTTCAGATGTTCACGTAAAATGTGAGGTCTGATGATGAATCACCAAGTAATTATCATAGTTATTTTTTATAAACTGATAAATTTACTAGTTAAAAATAAGAATTATGTGTCGACTGTAAAAGAAGGAAATCACTTGGAGATTTTTATTTGTAGACCAGGAAAATAAAAATCACTTCAGTATTGTTGATCAAGAATAATAAAATTGACGATGTTATTTTTATTTGTAGATTAGAAAAATAAAAATCAGCAAATGATTTTTATTCTTGATGAGAAAAATATTAATCATCTCATAATGATTATTGTGAGATCTAGTCTAGAACGGTAATGGAGGAGGTGCCGGCTGTAAAAGGATAACTCAGTCGTTAAAATTCAAATACAAAATTCTATTTAATACTTAAAACTACTACACAATTCAAAATCTTAAAACTACTCATACAAAATAAAATTCAATAAAAAAAAAAAAAATTAAAAATTCCAATATAAAATTCAATTTCGTCTGAATGACGTTGCCTAGAACAGAATTAATTGGTTTTCAACAAAGCAAACTTCTGTGTTACTGCGTGTAAGCAGAATGGTAGCAAAATGTCTTTTGCACCGGAATGCAATTATATTAACGAAATAAGTTCAGATTAGTCTCTAAACAAATTGTACTTCTGAATATAACAACCGTGATTGTACATCCAGCACATCATTTTTGGTTGCAGACCCCATTTTCTGCCACACACATCTAGAGAGATGATACCCATTTTTCAGTCAGTATAGACATATGTAAATCCGCGGTAAGTTCCTCATCTAAAGTAAATTTAATCCAGCAGAAAACAATTTTTAATTAGAATTGAAAATTTTAAATTTTGTGAAAACTCCACGCGTTGCGAAAACGAAAAAATACGGATTTTCAATTCCCGGGGAATAAATGGTATGGAGACTGGAAAATATAAAACTCACAAAATTATTTTTGCGAATCTAGAATTTGGTCCAGAAATTGGTGTTCTTCTCGTAAACAAAGGATTTTGGCGGGGTTTAAAGTGCATTCAGGACGGGACACGTTTAGGAGGGCTCAGGGTCCAAACATTTTAGTCGTCTTGGACTTCAGTGCTCCCACTGCCAGAAAATGTGCAACACTGAAAAAGCATCGAAATCTATGGAAAAATCAAATACGGGTGAATGGACAGAAAATGTTTGGAGGAAACTGGAACGGCTCGATTTCTAGCTCCAAGAAAATTTTCTAAATTGTTGTTGTCGTGATTAAACTTCAAACTCATTAAAGGTTCATGGAAAAAACGTAACAGTTTTTTAGTTCCAGACCAACAAATTGCATTTCTATCAACCTGGGTAGTGCCACACTTTTTGTTACAATTAGAAAAAGATGAAACAACAAAAACACTTTTAACTTTCCTGAAATTTCTGAGCCAGGTTTGTTCGTGCTGTTAGCGGTTTTTGACCGCTGTGTCGTGCCGGTTACATGTGAGTGTACAGCGTCTTAGAAAACGCAGTTGTTTTGCTGGCACATAAAAAACGTGGAATTTTTAATTTTTATGAACAATTTTGCAAGTCGCTGTACCTTTATATGAACTTGAAAATAAAAATAAAAAAGTTGCGATCAGTAAGTAAAGAGAATTTGTCAAGGAATTCCCGGATATACATAGGTAAGACTAAACATCATCTACATATATGAGAACATTTAAAAATTTACGCCTTGTTCGTAAATCGACAAAATCAATATAGGGAAAAAGGAAGGTCATAGGAAAGAGCCTTGAGGAGCTCCATAGCTTCGAGTTAAAATTCTCATATAACTTCCGGTAGAAACTGGAATATTTTATCAAAAAGTTCTAGAATTTAAACCATGTATAAAGTTCATTATAATTCTTACGTTGTTTTTAAGTATGAGCAAATAACTAGTACAACTTCATATTATCGGGTGAAAGTTAGATTAGCACGGAACAGTAGATCCATGTATGCAACGTATTGCATCAATTGGTAATTCCTAAGAACTTAAGAAAAAGTAAAGAATATTTACATAGGTAAAACTTGATAGTATTAATCTGGCCGTTTATGTAAAGTCATGTTCAGAGCTGATTTCAATCAGTTAACACTTAAAAAATGAATAGTTTTGCATATATGCTTTTAATACGAATTATGAATGGGATAAACAAAGCAAAACATCGAAAAGTATATAACCAACTTTAATCAATTGCTTCAAATAAATGAAGTGTTTATAACCTCGCTAAAGAAAACTACGTTATTACTACTCGGTACCACCAGAATTCTGATGAATTTTCCAAAAATCGTTTTTCCACGGTTCGACGGTGATCTAAACTTGAATTCCAACATATTGTGAATACTGTACCACAGTGAAAATCGTAAAATCATTTTCACTAGATTTATTAGATTTTTACAATTTTTGACTGAAAATGAAGGAAATATTATTAGCAGACGATGTTAGCGGGTGGTCCTGAATCAGTCTAAGGTGAAAAATGAATTTTACTATTAAAGTAGTCAAGAGCAAATGTTATTTGATAGGTACTAGAAAAATATGAACTGCGACCCAATAAAATCAAAAAAAGAAACATTAGACGTGATAAATTTACTTATGTGCAACAATATATTTTGGGTGTAAGGTTACTATACAAGTTTGTAAATATTGCCTAGGAGGTTTGTAAATATATTGTAGGATTGTATAGTATAAACCAACAGCGAATAAAATTACTTATCAGAAATGCAAACATACCAAATTTCATATTCATATAATTTCAAATCATATTTCCTGCACTGGTAGTGCTACACTTTTTGTTACAATTAGAAAAAGATGAAACAACAAAAACACTTTTAACTTTCGTGAAATTTCTGAGCAAGGTTTGTTCGTGCTGTTAGCGGTTTTTGACTGCTGTGTCGTGCCACTAAAATGATACAGATACAGCGGTGTATATGTCAGAATATGTCGAAATTGAGTTTGACATTTATTACTGCAGTCGAAAGTCATTCAATTTTCCTAGTTTCCAAAATTTTTCCGTGAAAAATGGCATACGACTTACAAAAAGAATCGGACGTTAAAGAGTACTTAGAAAAGTTAGGAATAGAATATCGTTTTGGATGTTATTCTGAGAAAAAGCCGGAAGGTATAGTGTAAGAAATTTATTATAACCTTAAAAAAAATTTCCTGCACAATAATAAATAATAATAATAATTTTCTTTGCTTGATAATTTATTACTTTTAAGTATGTCATTTGCTTGGAGACTACTTAGAGGGCATTAGAAAAGATTTTGAAAAAGCATCAAAAGTGTTCCGATCGAATTGTGATGACTATGGATATGCAAAGTCCTGTTATAAATTCGGCAACTACAGTTTTCTAGGAAAAGGGAAGAGTGGCAGTAAAGGTGATCCAAAGCAAGCCTATCACTACTATGAAAAAGGTTGCGGACTTGATGATCCTGATTCCTGTCTTCATGCAGGTCTTCTACTTGTCTCAAGAGCAATGCCAAAACAAGTTGAACGGAACGTTCCTAAAGTAAGTAGAAAAACAAAATAAAAATTACGAGGGTCTTTTTAAAATTTTCAATAGGGAGTAGAGTATCTGCAAAAAAGTTGCGAAATGAATAATGCCACGGCATGCTTTTATCTATCGGGAATGCACATATCTGGAGTGCAGAAAAATGTCGAAACCGGTAGTCTTACAACTAATGAATTTGTAATAGCTAAGGATATGAAAAAAGCTTTCGAATTTGCCTATAAGGCTTGTGAACTGAGAAACATGTATGCCTGCGCGAATTTAAGCCAGATGTACGCGAGAGGCGATGGAACCGAAAAAAATCAAGAAAAGGCAGAAAAGTTCAAGAAATTAGCAACAGAAATGCAGGAAGAAGTTAAAAAGCAACAGGCGACTCTAGCGTTCCAGCAGGGCATTCTTCCGCAATGATCTAAATGAAACATAAATGATCATTAATTGTTAGTTTTGGGAGAAAGGTCAATCTTCTCGAGTACTGAGTTTTAACGTTTATATATATAATGTAAATAGGAAATTGTCGCCGCAAGCCTCGTAATGTAAGGATGTATTATAAACAAAACAAAAACAAGACTATTTGTCAAAAAGGTATGAATTTTTTTTCCGATTTATTTCTGATATATTCAAATTATTTTCATTGGTTCAGAGTTAATATCGAAAAATGTTTCGAATCTTCTTGTACAATTTGTTCAGGAACAATTACAATTGTACTTTGTACTAGTTCTTGTTGATTATTGCAATCTCCACTAATGTGTTCAGTTTTTAAATGTATTTTACCATCATTTATCGCCTGATGTACATCCTTGTGACTTTTAGCATGCGACTTAAGGCTGTTACAACTAACAAATTTCCTCGAGCATATTTTACAAACATAGGGCTTCTCTCCTGTATGCGTTCTCATATGAATTGTCAGATGACTGGAACAAGTGAATCCGCGATTGCAAATTGAACATGTGTGAGACTTCTCTCCTGTGTGTGTTCGTAAATGCATTGCAAGCGATTCCTGACGTCCGTATGCTTTTTTACAAATATTACAAACGAAAGGTTTCTCTCCAGTATGAATTCGTTTATGAATTGTTAATGAATTTGACCCTAAAATATATATGGAAATAAAAATTCATAGTATCAATGCAATCCTCTTACCAGCAAACGTTTTACCACATAGTGTGCAAAGGTATGGCTTTTCGCCTGTGTGCGAACGTAAGTGAACAGCAACATATCCGCTTTGTGAAAATCCCTTACCACAAATTGGACATAAAAAAGGTTTTTCACCTGTATGAACTCTAATGTGTTTCTCTAGATTACACATTTGAGTGAATCCTTTATTACAGACATCACAGACATAAGGTTTTTCTCCTGTATGAGTTCTTAAATGTATTCGAAGTGATCTATTTTCCACATAATACTTAGGACAGTGTGGGCAATTCAGAATTTTTTTTTTTGTATGATGATTCATGTGCTTCGATAAGGAACTAGCCCATTTAAAACCTTTACCTGAAAGAATTTTGAAATTATAAATTCTACAGTAAAACTAAATTGCGTATTCTAGCTATACACTTACCACACACGGAACATAAATTCGGTTTTCCAACAACATTCCTTAGTTCTCCAGTGTGCTTTTTTATGTGTTTTTTTAGATTCGACCCTTCAGTAAAGGACATTCCGCATTCTTTGCATACGTGTGGTTTAACTGGATCATGAATTTTCATATGTCGTCTCCACATGCGACGTTTTGGAAACTCTTTGCTGCAGACCTGACACTTAAAACTTATAGTCGGATGCAGATCCTAAAATTTACATTTTTAGAATTCTTAAGAATTTGGTGCCTTGTGGTGACAATAAAGAAATTTATGGTTCAACCTTTTCGTCGTTCTCATTAGAATAGCATTCTTCAGAGGGAATTGTTTCAAAGATTTCATCATCTCCTTCCACCATGTTATTTTCATCTATTATTAAAAAAATCCAAAATGAATGTTGCCAATCTTAATGATAACAATTAGTAAGAAACTTACAAAATATTTCACTATGTATTCCATTTTCTGCATTATGTTGAACAGTGAAATTCTCAATTTTAATGGTTTCTTCATCAAGCACAATTCCAAGCGCAGCATTAATCTGACCCTGGACGATATCATCGTTTTCAATTACTGCACTATTTTGTCCAGTGGCAACAGCTAATAGATCTTGATGTTCACCGTTCAGTTCTTCAAAAATCAGTAGACATGATTTATCATCTTGAGTAGGATTGGTTATATGTTGGACAAGCTCTGACTCTGGCTCTTGTGAGTTTGTCGAATCTACAATAATGAATTTGTCGTTATCGCCAATTTGTATGTCTTCTTGGCCTATATAATTTCTCAAAGTGTGATCAGAACGTTCGCATTGTTGCTTAAATCGAAAGGCGCGGCTTACTTGTAATACACACTGTAAACACAAAGATTCTGGCAGTCCATCGCCAATTTGTACCTGTTTTTAAAAAGTATTGGTGACATAAAATGTAAAAATTATTAAATATATTAAAAATTTTAGCTTACCTTAACTTGAGCTACAGCTCGTAGCATATCATCTAGGCATGATCCATACAGTGGACGCATATCTCCCTTTTCTCCTAAGCATGCTCGGCATATTTTATTGAATTTCAGTTCTTCAGGGATATTTTGAAGGAATGGCATTGTTTTACAAGACTAAACTTACGTCTATTGAAAATATTAAAAAACTGACAACTCTTTTGACATCGGGCCATCTTCTTCTTCTTTCAAAAGTAAGTGCAAGTGTAGCTATAGTAAAAGGCACAAGGTAATGGCGGATCTGATACGTCATTTGGAAACGAATGTCAGACCTTGTTTTGCGTTTTTAATGTTATATTAGTTTGAATATATTTAAATATTTAATAATAACATTAGTTTCATCGTGTAAGTCACTTCGGGAAAAGTAATTATGTGCTGGTAGGAAAGCAAAGAAATTTTCAATTCGAGAATCGTTGGTAGGAATGATGAAATTGAGATGAAAGATGACGTTACTATAGAAAACCAAGCGATTGCATTTTGTCTAGAGTTACTTTGTACTGCGGGAAATCACCAAATTTTCACTCGATTTGTTTACGTAAGCAAGGCATGCTTACTACAGTTTAGAAGAAGGTAAATTATTTAATATTTTCTTTGTGATTTGATTCACACAACACTTACAATTTTCAAATTGTTTTTAGAAAATGATGTATACTGATAAGCCCGGATTGTGAAGCCTTTGTTATTTATAACGGTTTTTCCTTTACAGTAAAGGCGTACTAGCTCTAATTTATTCACTGTAAGTGGCTTTTTTTACCTACAATTAATGTCTAATAACTAAATAATGTTCAATACAATAGATTTCAAAAATGGTTTATTGAACAGCCCTGTCCGACGCCACGTGATTCAGAAGTACATAAGTTGGAGAAACAACATCTGAAAGCCAGATTTTGTTGAGAACTTAAGGATGGAAAACATAGCAAAAAAGGTATATTAAGCTTGTCATTGGCTTTTATAATTAACCACAATTTAACGTCAGGCATTTTGAATCTAATAATATGTGTTTTGTCTTAAAAAGTATAACTTGTCATAAAAAAAATATTATGTTGGATTGGATGAAACTGATGTCACCATTAAATTCCTTAAAATCATCCCAGACTATTTCCTGCTTATTATCACTTCACTTTTTATTAGCGACTTAATGGTTGATCTTATTGATATGACTACTGTTAGGGATTTGTATGGGTAAAAAATCAAGGAAATCTTATAACAACGTCCTGTCCTTAACCCAAGTCCCATTTTCACGGTAGATAAGGATATTAGATGATAGACATGATATTAGGTTTACCTTTCCTAAGATCCTGGTTACAGTTGGTTAGGGCATTCTTCTTGTGGTCATTACTACTACAAAATTTTGTGATGCGCATTTGTGTCAATAAGAAGCTGGACTTTGGTTTTCCAGTTAAATATGTCACCAACCGCTTGATTAGTTGAGCTGGAGTCCTGCTCCATGCTTCCTTTCAAGTTGGCGAAGGCAATGATTGTTGTCGTGCTTGTACTGCCACAGTCAGGTAATCCACGAAAAATTGGCTATATTTTATAGATCTCCCTTATTGCAGGCACTTAGTTTAGTAGCATTTATTGTCTCCATTTTACAAGACTTTGGTTCTTCTTATTTTTTTCCTTCTTCCAATGAGCATTTATGTTTTATTCTTATTTGGATCTGAGTGAAATTAGTTGGTTCCAGAAATTTCTACCATCGCTATAGATTCGTTGCCGCCAAAAAATAAAAGCTCCAACAAAAATAATTTAATTAAAAATGCATGATGAGACTGAATTATAGCAACAAATAAGCATTGGGTATTGTTGTCGATCGATTTCGCCGTACTGTGAATAGTCGCCGATTTTGAATTTCGCCAGGTCTGAATAGCTCACTCCTTATCCCTACTTTGCTTTCTAAAGTATTGCAATACATTAAATCCAATTTATAAATGTGTCAGAGCTGCTCCTCCTTATTATTAATCTTCCTCTGCAGTATTTTTTTATTCCATTTTTTAAATAATTGAATAAAACAAAAATGTTGACATTATTTTTCATTTATTTAACGTATGTACATTGACCTAAGAAAATAAACAAGCAGAATTACAAATATCACAAATAAGTACGAAATTATATTCAAAGAAAGTTCATTGTTCATTCTGTGGTCGATTTTAAATAGTTCGTCACTCATTTTAGCGGTTAGCGCTATTTCCACATTTGGATAAATGTCCAAGAAGCCTCTTTTCAGGAAATACTTGTATAATTCTAGGGCCGATAATTGTTTTTCCGGTGTAGCCACAGCAGATGACAAATGAGCTCGCAGATGTAGATACTCGTTTTCCAAAGTCCATTCTAAATCTTCCACGTTTTTGTAGTTCTACAATCAACCTGTCGATAATGACGTTGAAAATGGTAACTCTGAATCCATCCCTGCCTAATAGTGCAACTTTGATCTCGTTTGTTTTTACTTCAACAATTTAGAATTTGCCGCCTCCCAAAAATTTGCCGTCATGCTCTGCCTATTGGTAAATCTGCCCCTGTATGCAGGAACAATAAAGTGTCATATGTCCTCCATGAATGGCATTTCCACCCCTGGCGGGGCCCCCTACAAGGCTGGGCCCTTAGGCAACTGCCTAAGTTGCCTAGGCAGAAATTCACCGTTGTTCTCCAGACAGACTAACATAATTTTTGTGCAGTAAGATTCTCTCTTATGAGATATGCTTCGCTCCTGGAATTTACACTAATCCTCTACTTCTAGGGATTCGAGATTTCTTTCTAGAGTTTGTTTATAAGTAACGGCTTGAGTGCTCGTCTCTTTGATTACGTAGCTAATAAATGCAGGATGTGATCGCGTATGTCTGGATATTAGGGTGGGATTGTAGAAGGTACAGCAGAAAAAGTTGAATGAACACCTTTCTGAATGCTATTTGGGAAAAAAAGTCCATATACAGGAAAGAAGAAAGTAGGAAAACTGTGAGTGTGCTTATATTCACATACTTTTCGCTTTTAAGAAACAAAACAAGAAAAAATGTAAGAGCAGTTAACAAAACTCTGCTCTTGTATATAAAACACAGTTTTCTGCCTACCACCATCTAGGTATGTTTTGATATTTAGCACTCGTTCAATCAAATATCGCATCTACATAATTTACTTTATCAATTGTTTATAATTTACTTTTCATGCAGACCTTTTAATGCAACATCAATAAAATCGAACTAAACACAAAATCAATCAGGGGTCTCGAAAGGAATTTTATTTATTTATTTATTTATTTTTTGCTTTGTTTTTTGTTTTGTTTTTTTTTCTCTTATTTGCATCCAATCCAATGTTGATTTAAAGTGTTTGCTAAAGTTAAAAAATTCCGGGTCAAATTCGTTACGAATTCTTTAGTATCATGTTCTACTAAACTTTTATCAAGAACAAATATTTTAAGAACAAAGATTGATTATTATTTCTAGTCCATACATACAATAGCGTGCAGTGTGTATATATATGGATGTTGAATGAGTTGCAAAGTTCATGCGTTTTAAAATACAAACATACCATACATCAACGAGCAAATCAAATGCAAAATGATGCTGCTAGCAGCGTTAAATCGTCCGCCACTGGATCTATAGAGTCTAGAGATCTTATTCAATTATAATGTAGAATTGCCTCTGTACGATACGGTGCGCGGTAGACTGGACAACGTTGTTCAGTGCATTTGTGTAATGAGAGATTCGCTTAACGTGTTCGTCAAGCATTTTTAGTAGTTCGCTAGTGGCCACCGATTAACAAACATGGAAGACTATTGGGGTCTCAGTGGAACAAATGGTACCTAAGCTTTTTTTTATAATATTTTGCTTTTGTTCTTTTCTGCAAAAGTTCTCTTAATTAAAAACAACCAAAAACATCGTTTTTCATTAAATTTGTCATCATCATCATCATCGGTTAATGAAAATTTTTAAGTGAAATTATTAATAAAAGTTTTAAAAAATAAAAATAAATATGGCCGCTAATAATAAGAAAAAATTCATCGAGATCGGTTTGTGGTGCGCTTAGAATTCATAGAAAAGAATAAAATAATTGTAGTGTTTGATCGCTATATACATTTATGGGCATACATAATATAATATAGTGTGAAGATATAATAATGTTAATACTGATAATGATTTTAAAATAAATCTGCAAATAACTATAAAGATATTGTGAAAGATTTTATAAATTGAACGTGTGCTTTTTCGTGCAAGTGTTCTTAATAAGAGTAACACAACAAATTTTAATAAAAAGATAACCCAATTACGATCCCGATCTTGTTGCTCTTTCGTACCTCATTGCCAGGAGTGAGATGTAAAAGCGAAAAATGTCAGTTGAGTTCGCAACTTGAAGGAATAAAATGACACGAGACGCAACGTAAAAGACATTTTCGATTATTAAATTAAGTGAACTGAATTATTGTGATTGATATGCTCGCTAACAACGACAACCAACACACCTTTGTGAATCTCTTGTATATACATAAGTATGTATGTACATATAGTACATGATTTGAACGTTATAAATCTCCTTATGTGTTGCAAATTTCTGCAAGATATAAAGTTATAGCATTATTATAATCTATAGTACACGAATAGATCTTTGTAAATTAGAGCTTCACTTCACGTAAATATATCTATTGTGTTTTCGGTTAAAGAAAATATGTATAGAAAAAAAAAAAAAGAAAAAACTTTTTTAAGATTATTACACACCAATTTTTATTAATTTTTTATTATATATTTTTAAAACCATTATTAAAAACATAAGTTCTATCTACGCTTATGACCCAATACACACACGATCAGTTTGATCAATTTCATTTCATTGTGATTCAACTTTTTGAAAATTTTAAATTTTAAACAAGTGTTCGGGTTGATGATAATATAAGTTATAAAGGCGGGCTCTATATATACATATGTACATATATGAAAATTACTTGTGATGATCGCTTTAAGAGATTCTTCGAGGGAGAGGGCAAAGTGGTGTGATTGGTTGGTGTCTGTGATTCTTATGTCCGTTGATCTTTCTGGGATTATGACGACAAAATTAAGATGTCGCCAGGATAAGTACATGTGAAATCTTATAATTATATACATGATGAATAATTTATTAACAATGAAAATAGTTTTTATGAGAATTTTAGTTTATCCTGAAGAATTTTGTCTAGGGGTTTTTTTTTTTTTGAACTCTTTTTGTAAACCTATATAAATCCTTCTGATATATTAAGTATTTTTATAATTTTATACAAATTTTATTAATGTTTTTATATTTTATAATAATATCATTCCTATGATAAAAAGGTGAGCACACGGTTGGCACAATATTCCTTACAGACGGCCACGCTAATTGGATGTAAAATGCATGCATGTGGGTGGGTGGCCAAAAGTAAAAGAAAAACTTGAAAAAAGAAAAAATTAATGTTCGTTTTATATGCTTAATAATTGATAGAATCGTGTTCTTCCTCTTGTTTTTTTTTCTTATTCTTAAGCTTTCTTAAATCCCTCGTAGTACATTGGATCAAATGGAGAAATACATTAATTTCTTGATCTACTAAACCTTTACTTTTAGATATGGTCTTAAACAAAGAGTGGCTTTTATAGCTAGTGTTCCCATGTCAGTTGAATACTTGCACTGCGATTATTGGTTGTGCTCTTCGAACCCAGCCCAATAGTATCATGAGTCAATTTTTGTTATCAATTAAAAGCACCAACGACTGATTGGACTTTTATATTGCATTCATGATTGACTACAAATGAGCTGTGGTATAAGTAACAATTACGGGAATTTCTTCGAATGTGAGAGGAATTTTTCATCTACAAAATTACAATGAGAAATGTTTTGATTGGTCAAAAGAATAAGGTTGATAAAACGAATTAATATTTTCTTATGAGATTCATTCCTCTACCTTTACCGTTAACTGAAAAACCATTTGGGACAACTAGATATGATTCGATATATTACTATAATTTTATTTTCAATTTTTTACCTGAGGAGACATATGCGAAGGATATGACGTATGACAAATGTAATATTTAGATATTTAAGAAATGTTCCAGGTAAAATATTTTTGTCGACCAAAATGAAATATTTTTATCTGAGTTTGTGCCTATAGTAAACCAGAATTAATTTTTTTCATTTTCGATTCGATTTTTACTATACTACTTTGTTCTTATCTTTTTAATGCATTAAGCATACCTTCTTCAATGGTTTTCCAATACGCGTATGAGAGATCCAAATTGCTTAACCCTTCCTCCGTCTAGCATTTCGGTCGGATTTTATTATTTGGGAATTTTTTCTTTTCACTGCGTTGTTGCAGCTTTTTTTTTTTGTAATATTTTAAAACAAAAAATATCGGATTTTTAAAGTATTCTTCATAAGAAAAATGATGTTCTTTCGGACAATAGTTCCACTTTTCATATAGTTTTACTGTACACTGAAATGAACTGATTCAGTTTATCTTATAGAGAAAGATCGATTCGATTCGCCTGGGTTTATCACCATGGAAATGCCTAAACACTGTTGAAAGTAGGACAGCTTAAAAATTGTTGCTCTTACGGTACGTTGACTGAATAAAGAAAGAGGTTCTGATCTTGAGTGATTTAATTTGTCAATTTTTGCTATTTTGTACTTTGAAAGCTGCCTTTCATTGAATGTGGTTTGGGTGTTCATAAAGATATAATTTTTTTTTATTTAATTAGCGTGAGAGGTTTTCATATGCGCACATCCTCCAGTTTTAGCATACTCTATCTATGCCTGGGATATAGAGAATTTTTCTAGGCTTTAACGGATGTTAGCTTTTGGGTTTACACTATATATTCGGAAGTGATATTCTGTTAGAGATCAAATTCAATTTTGGGTTTTTTTCTCTGTTGTCGTGATAAAGTGAAAAAAAAAAAGAAATTTGAATCTTCAACAAATTATCTGAAATCTAAAAGAAACAAGAAAGCAGGAATATCGACAATGTCGACAAACAAAAAAGTTGTAACAAAAATAAATAGAAAATATCTCTTGACCAACCTTGTATTATTGTTATTTATTTTTTTATTAAGTGCAAAGAGGGGGGGGGGGCTGTGGAAAAAGATTCCAAGTATGGGGGCCAAGGCGGTCCATTGTGCTAACCTGCTAAAAATACCAAGAACTCTCACCAAAACCTATCAGTCCTGTTAATGAAGTGCATAATCCGTAGATAGGAGGGCAAACCCAAGCGTATCCAGCTTAAGTTTGGCCAAAGGCCGGACAAGCACACAGAGAAATCGTTCACTTGTCTCAGGTTATCCTTTCAGGCAGGTCGTACACACAGGGCTGTCAACAACTCTCATCATTGTTAGATGAGCGTGAAGCAAGCTGTAGCTGGCAATGATGCCAACCACAGTTCTGCATTACTTTCTTCCGAGCCCCCAAGAAAAAGTCAGAGATATTCCTATTAGGCCTATCAAGAAAAAGTTTTGTACACCTGCAAGTACTCAGGTTTGCTCATCGAAATGGCAATGCCTACAGCGGGTTCCGGTCAAAGGAAGGGAGGACTAGAGCCTGACCTGGCTAGCAGGTCACCCCTCTCATTCTCCATGATCCCCATGTGTCCAGGAACTCACTGAAGGGATATCTTAATGTGGATACACAGCAACAAATAAAGCGTTTCATATCAGCAGGAACCAATACTCATCAGTACGGCTAGTTTCTACCTGCCGTAGATGCCTGAAAGAAACCCCTTACTGAGATCATATATGGGGTCAGCTTGGTATTTGCTGTCAGGTGTCAGGGTAGGTGGGAGCTTATCGTACTAATGAGTATTGGCTGCTACTGATACCAAACGCCTTATTTGTTGTTCTCTTGACCAGCTGCAGGCTTTGCACTAAATTGGTTTTCAATTTTTTTTTTTAAATTGATAACATTTTTCGAAAAGTCTTCATGACTTTTCTCTTGAACGTGGATGCATAGATTATCCATACACATCCTGCAGTTCTCCAGTAACTTAGATGTTATCCGAGGGCCACTCAAAGCCATTAAGGCTGCTTGACTATCTGATAGGATTGATAGCAATGTCCTTTCCTTTGTATTATACTCAGTTGGTTTTCTCCGAACTGCAGCTAAGTAAATGCTCATCGATAGCTATGCTTCATTTGAAATTAAACTTTATTTGCAATAATTATATTTGCGAATTTATCAAATTATTATTTTTCTATGACTTCTAATTTATCCACTTGTCCGATGCGCCTGTGCGAACTGCTGATCTAATAATCCAACCCTCCTCATTATGTTGAACTTATGCTTTTTGGATCATTCTTGTTTTCTAAAACATGTTCGTGTTATTTTGCTCTTATATGATTATCAGCAGTCGATAAATTTACATTTTTTAAATAAATTTTCGTTAATTAAACCTTCAAACGAATTTCGTTTATTAGATACATACATACATACATACATGTAACAAGCCGAACGCAATATCATCTTTAAGTTAATTGTTTTGCACGTTTTAAGTGTCAATCTATGTGCCTATCTATGGATTCTGCATCCTCAAATTAGAATTTATATAGTCGAACGAGAGCGGTCTGAAACAATAATTGATATATCTACATATATGTCCATACATACCTAGTTGAACTGTAAGTTACATAGTTCAAATCAATTAAAGGAAATTCACTTCAATTGAAGAGAAACGATATAATTAAAAAAAAAAAAAATAAGTGCCAAGGAGCATTGCATTATCACATTTAGCATGCATGTATGTATATATGTTCTGCAAATGAATTTTCTTGCTGTTTTCTGTATTGATTTTAGTAATTTTATCATTTCCTAATTTATTCTAAAGAGTACACGCAGCTCGCTTGATAACAGCACATATACACACACGTTTATGAGTCACACTCGAAACTTCGGAGGTCTCTAATCCAATTTAGGACGAAGTAAAATTTACAACTGTGCGTTATATGATCGCAAATATAACACAGGGTAATAAAGAAAGTTGCTCGTATTTTTACCGGAAGCTTTAATTTGTCTTAAAATGTGCTTAAAATATTATGATGAGTTTTGGGAACATTAAGTTGTAAGACATTTTGTCGTCACATTTTTTCAATGTAAACATTTCTCAAGAAATAAACAAAATAGTAATAATCGAAGCGTCAATCGGTTATGTATAGCTTGTTAAAATTAAAGAAGATATATCAT
The DNA here is from genome assembly GCA_963924295.1 of Dioctria rufipes. Taxonomy (NCBI): domain Eukaryota; kingdom Metazoa; phylum Arthropoda; class Insecta; order Diptera; family Asilidae; genus Dioctria; species Dioctria rufipes. Next base: position 195,436,577 of record OZ002742.1, read on the forward strand.
AGGGTAATTAGATTTAATTTAATATTATTATATTCTAGATGAAATCATAGGGTATATACTAAGTTTGTCATTCTCCGTTTGTAACACCTAGAAATAATGGATTGGGTACCCTAGCATAACATTAAAAGTTATTTGGATTTTTGCATGTTCGTCCGTCCATCCGTCTGTGCGTCCGTCTGTCCGGTCTCACAATAAGTCGAGAACACGTTCACTTAGAGTGCTAAAATTTTACACACGGACTAAAAAAAAAATGAATTTAAGTTCGAAAAAGAGACCAATCGGGCAGGTTTGCATACAAAAATTTCGTTTTCCACTACATATTTGGACACTGACTGAGAACGTGTCAACGTAGAAAACTGAAATTTGGTACATGGTGTTTTCATAGTAATAGTAAATAAAGTTTTAAAAATGGATTAAATTGGGCAACCCCTTCGGGGTTTTGCCATTTAACAATTTTGGTTTTTTACGTATACTGTGAAAACAATCAGTCCTAGACGTTTTTATTGTACTGAAAAGTTCTTCAGTATATGAAATCCTATGAATTTTGTTATAATCATTTTTTCTGTTCCACGAACCGTTCTAGAAATATATGCGAAAAACCACTTCAAAAATCAAACTTGCACAGATGACTATACGAAATTACATACGGGTTCTTAGATCAATTCTAGCTTTTTTACTTGTTTTAATATATGTATGTATGCATCAAATAAAAAAAAAAACTAATATTTATTAGACATACCTATAAAAGGTTGGAAAAATTAATTGAACTTTTTTCTGGATTCCGGTTCCTACGATTTGTTGAGAGTAATTTTATTTCAGTAGAATACCTCAATACCATGTTGGGCAGCACGCGCCGGAGGATCTTGGACCAAGACTTTAAAACCACCAAGTCAAGTGTGTTTGCGCCTTCATTCCTCTTCACTGTCTTCCTTCGATGGATTTACTTGATGATTCACATTCTACGATTTGGTTTTAATTAGGGGATTATCTTTGACTCTCAGTTCGATTGAATGTCTTCTCTTATAATGGCTTCTTGTTGATAGTTGTTTTGGGGTTGTACTCTTTCTTACAGCCACATCAGCTATAATAAATGTTTTTCTGGCAGGAATTTGTTAATTAATTTGGTGAAGACTGAAAGAGAGTAAGGATTGGATATGTTTAGGAGTGGAAAATTTCTATGTTGGCAGGTTTCTTCAGAGACATTCCCGGGTTCTTGAGGGGTTTTGTTTTTGATATTAGTAATCCCCTTTAGTGTCATAGAAACTTATTCTACCTTCCCGGAGGCAGATGCTTCTAGTATCAAGTTTTGCCAAAAGCAAGGGTGAAATTTTCCAGTATGAGAAGATCCGACAAATTGTTCATGTTAATGGGTATGGGTGTATAGGGAATTTCTCGACTTGTTTTCTCGTTGAAAACCATATTCTGAGCAAATAAAATATATTTTGAAAATAAATCTTTAACAAATGGTAAGAACAAATTTGCCAGTATTTCTATTCCCACCGCCATGCGAGTGTAGTTTTTCATTCAATGAGATTGATGAGCTAATTTCAGTATTTTTTTTTTCATTGATAGGTACTACCACAATAGCCCAAATCTGTATTTCTTTCAATCACTCATGTGACATAAGGTCATTGTATATCTGATATATACCAGCAGTAGTCTTAAACCACGTTTCGCTGCCTATGCTAAACAAAGTCACTACTCTTTATTATTATTTTTAAACAACGAAATGAAGTGTTGCGACTTCAGTAACAACATAATCGGAAATGTTTATGCAGGAGAACTTCAGAGTCTTTTGTTCTCAGCGAGTATGCTATCTATTGAAAGTCGCCTAAGATTAATTAAACCTTTAATTTGGCACCCACTTCATTTATGGTAGTATTATCTATCCAAAGTTGGATAGTTTTATTGCCCGTAAAATGGAAGTAGCATTGAACGACGGCATCCGGTTTGTTTTTGGACTTTGCAGGCTTGATCATGTTGCTTGGCTGTCCACTGTTTGCCTATTTGAGGTGACGTGCTGTAGTGATTTTATATAATTTAATTAATTGCGATAGACTTAGTACCTACTTAAGAGTATTTTTCCAATTCACAATATCACAGCGTAAGAGGAATATAATGCTCCCACGTTTTTATAAATCTTACGTGGAAGGTTGTTATCTTGTCCAAATTGCCCGTCTATGGAATAAGCTTCCCTTGAGTGTCCAAACTGTAGACAACGCCGGCGCGCGGATTGAAATATTTATAGTATAATATTACTCTTTCTTTATTTTGATTTACCTACATTTATGATCTCCACAGCGGAATTAATTTACAGTAAATTTTTTAACTTAGCTCTAAAGTAAAAATAAGTTCTTGTAGTAACCAAGTTTTTTAATGCAACTCAGGGTTTCTTAACATATAACATATATTTTTTCTTATTTCTTATAATTTAAAAAAAAAAAAAAACTTCATTTTTGTTGAGGCCATTTCCTACTCGTACACGAATTTGTCTATATATTTTTTTTTTTCTATTTTCGACACTCTCGTAGACCCACTTTTCGTCATCACAGCGAGCTGAAATTTGGCACACAGGCTCATGTCGCGTGACAATTGAATCTATCAAAATTTGAACCGGAAATCATTTGAAAATTTGGTACAAATTTGATTAGTGATAAATCCGTTTCAGGAAAAATGAATGCAGAGTTTTCCGATTTTTCCGAAAAAATTTTCCGGAATTTTCCCACTTTTCCGGAAAATTTTCAGGTAAAAAAGTTTTCTAAATTATGCAGGATCAATTTCCCTATCAACTGGCATCATTACTTTCTCTCCGACAATGGTGAAAACTTGCAGAAAAAATTGAGGAAAATTCATGTAAAACGCTTTTCCGGAGTTTTTCAGACCAAGGAAGCGTTTTGCAACCTAAGACAAAGTTGTAGAGCGAAATGAGTTGCATAAAGTTGCTTTTATGGAAAACTCCGTGGAAAACCCGGAAAAGCTGGAAAACCATCGGACAAATTTTCATCGATATGATTTGTGATAAATCTGTTTCAGGAAAAATGCAGAATTTTCCAATTTTTCTGGAAAATTTTCCGAAAATTTCCGGAATTTTCCGACTTTTCTGGAAAATTTTCCGACAAAAAAGTTTTATAAGCTATGCGGAATCATTTTTTTTCCGTCCTACTGGCATCAATACTTTCTCTTCAACAATCATGAAAACTTGCATGAAAAAACGAGTAAAATTCATGTAAATTTTTAAAAAAATTTCATAGTAATAGGAAAAATCTGTGGAAAACATGGAAAATCCGGAAAATTCATGTTATATGGGATGAAGTTCAGAAAACCGTTGCAGTACTTCAACGATTTGATACTCGAAAAATTTTTGTTTTCGGATCGGCACCAAACATGACTTAAAAATTGTTTTAAAATATCTGCATGCAGCACGTAATAACAATTTAGTTAACGTGAAAAAGACAGAAAATAAAATAAGTAAAAAACGAGTTTTCAAACAAAACTGAGGCCAAGCCGCATGAAAAAGTAGAAAATAAACTTTTCTTCACACACAGAGGTGGATTCAGATTTTATTCGCTGACAATCACAGATATATTTCAGTATGATAAATCAGAGGTAATAAGTGATTTGATTCATGAAGAGAAAGAATATTCAAGAGAAATGTCCCAAACAAAAAATCTGAGTCCACCTCTGTGTGTGAAGAAAAGTTAATTTTCTACTTTTTCATGCGGCTTGGCCTCAGTTTTGTTTGAAAACTCATTTTTTACTTATTTTATTCTTCTTTCTTTCTATTTATTTTTGAAAACTTGATTTCTAACACTCTCAGAATTAATGTACAAAAAAGGATTGTTAACTCTTGTGTACTTGCGTCCTTAATTATATGTCCTATTAGTCGTCCATCTTTAGCTTCCCTTGAATTAGGTATAAGAACTTACAGCTGCTGAGTAATAGTTTTGATGGCATTTCATATTTTTCTTATTAATTTGACGTGAATTAAAAAGTTAAATTTTTATTTATTTTTTTACAACAACAAATGCTATTATAAATTTATACTGACCTTCACATCTTACTCTGTTCCTGTGTCTTCATAATAACCATATTCGGCGCAAGTGCGCTGTAATCAAACACAAAGGGGGTATTATATGAATGGTTTCCAAAAAAGTTCCCCACGTACTTGCGCTGCGTCTGCGAACGCTAAAGACTAAAGGCACAATTGCGACGGCAAACGGCAGATTATTGCAGTAATAGGAACAATTTTCTCCAAGAACGTTTTATGGAACGTGTATTACATAGGAATCTGTAGTTGGAAAAATCCTACCGGTTTCCCAGATAACGGAACTTTAAAATATTTGGGTATGTTTTTATTGATCACCCTGTAACTTCTGAATGTTACATCTTATGATGATGATTTAAAATTTGTTAGATTGATAATAGTTGTACCTTTCCAATGGTATTAGATTTTTGCCCTCCGCACCTCTCTGTTTTGAAGTTATGGCTAAACAAAGTTAAAATCTCGGAATTTTAACTCGGTTTTCTTTTAACTACTATTTTTATCAAAAGCACGTCATCAACACCAAGTTTTCATATTGGATTTAAGAAGCCCAAAAGCTTCCCTTTAAAATTACTCAAAATGTAACTCTTTCTGCGTTTTTTGCATATCCAACGAAAAAGTTCAAAACAAGCAATTATCTTTTGTGAATGAGCTGCAGTTACGACATAGGGTGCACTACGTCAAATTGAAGAGGAGAGCTTACAGTTTTTAAGAAAATAAAGTTATGTTAACGACTTTTTTGCAAACAAAAAAAAAATAGAGGTCAAAGTTAAAAAAAAAAGGTAAGAAAATCCGAAATTTTTGGTTTAGATAACAAGAACTCCAGAGGGGAGAGGAGCACGGTGCTGACTGAGCACACGTTGGAAAGGTCATGATAGTCTGTATACAATGGGCTCTTGACAGTGACCGCACACACTGTATTTTTTAAGAAAAACTAGCATCACTTCTTAGTCACCCTGTATCTCCCAAACGGTTGATGTGGTGATGTGGGCCCCCCCTCCCCTCCATACAATTTTTTATATAGATGAGTACTATCTCCTCCTGCTCTATGGGTCATTTAGACGGAAACAACCTGTATACAGTGGAAATCGGTTAACGCAAAATCGTATCCGAATTTCTTATTATTAAGCGTTGTCTTTTATACATACGCAAAAAGATTTATATTATTATAAAATTTGGATATATACATAGATATTGCATCCTTTTTTTCTTAATGTTTATCTGAGCTTTAGATGTATACGTTAATGGTCTAATTATTTCCAAAATTTCATGCTCGGTCAAAGTGGATTTGGAGCAGTATTAATATGATCGTTCAGGTTCAAATAATCTTCGAGCGTAATATCAGTGTAGATACCGCGTAAGCTAGTGTGAAATTTTAACGTCTTCAGGACAAGGAACTCCTAGCTAGGGAGGCATTACCAAAGAAAATCCAGCCTGATTAAAACAATTTTTAATTGTTGTAATTATCATACATCCCTAGGTAGTAGATGTAAAGAGTCCAAAATTGTCACTCCAGTAGAATCTTCGTTAGCTCGCTATAAATTTCCTGAATAGAAACTTTCTGTAGGAGGTTTTCAGGTTCTTAATAAGGCCCTGATCAGAAGTTTGTAAAATGCTTGTGGTAGCAAAACCATTATTTCGTAGTAGTAGTAGTAGTTTTCAGCAAAATAAACAAGTAAAAATTTCAAATGTTTCAGTGATATTAGAATTAATTCACATGAAAATCTTTTTACGGAACGGATACTGGGCGTTTGTTTCGTGTATAATTAGTTTTCGTGTTAAATTAAGTTAATTTAACTCTTCTATATATGGACTAAATCGGACAACCCGTTCTTGGTGTTGTCATATAAACATACTGTGAAAACGTTCAGTCCTAGACGTTTTCATTGTACTAAAATATTCTTCAGAATATAAAATCCTATGAAAATGAATAAAATAATTTTTACTCCGACGAACTGTTAAGAATATATGCGAAAAACCAGTTTAATAATCAAACTTCCACAGAGTGGTGACCATACAAAATTACATACGGGAATTCATCTAAGATATCGTAAAATTTTTTCAGTTTTTATCCTTGTTTATTTTAACATTTGATAGGTGAGAGTGTCAAATTTATTTCTGATTTGTTGAAAAATATTCCAATTCTATTATCTGAGCCATCTTCTTCTACATACATATGTATATATCGACATAATTATAAAATTGTGGATACATTAATGCATGCATAATCATAATATACTCTACAACAAATTTTATCTATTAATTTAGAATAATTAGATTAACTTTAATTGATATCTTTAAAAGGTGAATATTGACATGCACACATATTGGGTGTTCTACACACAAACGATCGTGTATCATATGTAAATACTTCCGAAACAAAAACTTACTTAAAAAAAAAAAAAAACGGAATTATTTAAGATTTACGTGCGAACACACTCATCATAATCATTCATTAGCGATAATTGCAGGAACAATTCATTGAAATTATTTCGATGATTGCAATCTCTCTCTATTGAGATAAAATGGAAAATAATAGTTAGGCTAGGTTCCATAATTAGCCAGGAAAAGGCTTTTTGTTTTTGTCTTTGGTTTTTGTTTTTAATTTTTTTGTTCTTGTCAATTTTTCAACAAATTTAATTGTTGTCCGGACACACTTCAGTTTCTACTAGTAATATATGCATACACAATGGGATCGACTAAAACATCTTAGCTAATGTCGTAAGCCATATACCTACCTACATATATGTAGCTTGGATTAATTATCATTGTTTCTCTTGACTTGAGACTAACTATTTTGTAAATTGCATCCGAATGTTTCTTATACTTGACAAGATATAAGATGCGAGCGATATGCTGGTCAATTTGCAAAATGAATTACTGAAGGACAAAGTAGGTATAAAAAACAAACAATTTAAATTGAATGCGTTTCGTTTTGTATTGTAAGTAATGCTAGTCATCGAAATGGGCGGCTTATAATAAGCATTTATCTAGATATGATGCAGTTTGACGAAAGATAGCCGCCAGAGATAGATCACTCACTATAAAGACATTAATCTCTTGCAAATGAGATAATACCGGAAGTTGGGCCTAGGACTCGTGCAACTTCTTGTCGTACCTACTTATGTCGGAAGAGCTGCACTACAAGAGTATAAAATTAAATAATAATTTGTTTTAATTAAGTTGTGTGGGATTATGGATTGTTTGCTGCGTGTGCATATACATATATGTATTACACATTTTATTTTCTTTCCCAGATTTGTAGTGTCTTCAGATTCCGGTGTAGTAGGTATATTGTATTTTTCAAATACGCTACTACAGCATTCCTACCTACATAAATAAACTTGGAATATAATTTGCGTTTTAAAATTTTATTTATTTTTATTTTATTTATTTATTTTTTTTCATCCAAAATTAGATTAGCTAATTGTTACGTATTCAATTGTTGAGATTTTGTTGACTATGCTGTGATTGCAAATAGAAACGAAAAATTTGTATAAAAAACATCATCTATTTTCGGTGATGCGCGTACCTCCGTTCAACATGACGGTTATAATTGCGTGACTGAATTGATAATATGTTTCGCCATAATTGACACAAATTCTATTATCCTCCCCCCTTTAATCCCCCCTCCCCGTATGTTTGTATGTACACACATAATTACTATTTGGCGGTGCTAAAATTTATCTAAATAGTTTTCCTTAACTCATGCTAAATTTTATCGTTTTATTTTATTTCTTAATTAGAAAATACAAAAGTTGTCTGCGCACATGTCGTCCATACACTTGGACATACTTTCATTAAATTAGAATTCGCATTTTCAAAAGCCGCCGATCTTGTTTTTTTTTTTTAAAGAGTTTTAATATTAGCGAATTTATATTCATTAAGTTGTGGTGATGATTGTAATTGAAGTTTCATGGAATATTTCGTGCGTTTTGGAATATTTGTATGTATGTACATATATGTAGTTAGTTAGCTAAATAAGTTGCAAATAATTTTAGAGTTGGTTCTCTTCCTCCACCCTCCCATAGTGGTACATTGGCGGAGTAGTGAATGATACAATGAATATATCCATTGGCCCCATATCAATTGCTGCTGTTGTTGTAATTAAATTGAATTTCAAAAAGTGTTCATTCAACTGAGACGACATGCAAATTCGATTAAATTTTGATTGTTTAGTTCACAGGCTAAGGTACTACCTATATTTTATATGTACGTACGTTTTATTCGTGTGCGATTGGCGTTTCATTTTGTTTTTGTAAGAGATTTTTATTTTAGTCACTGTAAAAAAAATATATATATATTTAAAAAACCAAGAATTTATAGAGAGCTACATACATATATTTGTTGATGCTGCTGTTGTTATTGCTGTTTTTATTGGAATTTGAATTAAACGTGTTCTCTTATTTATATAAAACGGAAAATAATTCAATTGTTGTAGTGAACGAACTTCTAAATTTATAGGAAAATAATTATATAATTGTTTAAGGGATGGGGATAATTTTTGTTTAGTGCTCTGGCGTCAGATTGTTCAAGACTTATCACCTATTAGAAGATGATATAAATTTAATTTCTAATTTTATCTCTGAAACTCAATTTGAATTTAATGTACATTCAATTTAAAAATTTTATCAGTCATAATAGCAAATTTTACATTAGAAGGTTTTTTTTTTATGCAAAGAATAAAGTTCTAGCAGATGTTAGACAGTTTCTTCCGACAATATAATAATACAGAATTTCGATGGTTGATAACTCTCATTATCATCGCTAGCTAAATCCATTCAAATTCAACGTTTTTAGCCGTCTTCACAAATACATGGATGGATAGTCTCTTCATTGTTTACGTTTTGGTCTATTCAATATTAAATTAAATTAAATTCTATTCATATTATTCGGGTTTCCGATTTGGGATCTCACCTCTGTAAAGTTTGCAGTTGTTCACTTTATGAAATTTACTATATTTTTTAATTGATTCTGTCGCTACCGGTAATAACAATCTCTGAGAGGCTCCATGTAGAGTGGTCCACAGGTGAACGTCGAAACACGGTGAACTGATAGTGTCAGGAATTATGACAAAAAAGCTGCACTTCCTCGTTTTATCTCCAGGTTAGAGTGTTACGAGGTGTTTTTAGAAAAACTAGCAAACATCGTAAACCCCTTCCTCTATCGTCCTAACGACGCATTTTGCATTCCGATTCCATAAAACTTTTCTCATAACTCAAGGTCATTTATCAGTTCTCGGTGTTTGGACTTTCTGGAGTTGTGGTGGACCACCCTTGTAAGTATATACGTGGGTGATCGAGACTTCTGCATGAATGAAAGTGAATTGAAGCGGAGAATCGTAAAGAGTATAGAACCCTCTGCACCCTCTCCAACGAACCAGCCATCGTCAGAATTCAAATGCATGTAAAATAGATGAGATCTTATACCCTAGGCAGTCGGGCAAAATCAATGATCATTGGTTTGTAATTGAATTTATCAAAAATTGCTTTACCTTTGAATTTTAATTTTAATTAAAAATGTGCTGTCTATTAGATATAAAAATTGACACGTCTTTCGTTTTAATTCGCAAAATTTTGGGTAACTTGATTTTAGAAAAAATCAATTACTATACTGAATGATCATTGATTTTATCCGTCTGCCTAGGGTATTGGGCATGTGTGTGAATTCTCTTTTAATTAATTATTAGACTATTGGTTAGTAACAATCTTCTTCAACTAGTTAATTTGGAGTAAGTTTATTCAAATACATAATTAATGACTTTAATGGAAGATATTTTAAGCAAATTCATTATAATTTGTCAAACAATCACAAAGGATTATTCTTTATTGTAGCAAAGTAAATTTCTACTTAAATTAGATAAATTTGAATGTTTGCTGTGTACCCGAATAAACACAATACAAATCCCTAATGACTTGTCGAGGAATTTGTTTTGGAAAACGTAGTTTTTTCATGTATTTCACCACCAACATTTACATTGAAATTTACATAAGTGGTTAAGTTCTTTTAGGATCTACTGATAATCTCTAAAGAAACAAAAATACTTATCACTAAAGCTATATTTAAGCACTTGTATCTATCTAAAGAGATCATAACAAATTTTCTTTTATTATCTTAGCAGTTCCCCTTATAAATTTATTTATATTGTTGAGAAATTTCATTCAGAGAAAGACAAATGACAAATATACTTAATTATATGCATAATGGGAGGACGTTAGTGATATTTAACAATGTCGCATTTTATTTATTTTAATCAAAAAATGCATTGTTCAAGTTGGTAGAGCACTTAAATAGAGATACAAAGTATGGAGGTTCAAATCGGGCCGGTGGCCATATGTTTATTTTTTATCGGATTTCACAGGTATACGACCACGATGGCTTTATGTACCATTGTCGACAATCTCCGAGAATCATTTTGAATGCCGTTTTCAAATTATGTGCTTATGTAAATATATTATTTCGGTATGACATCTGAGATTTGATGGATTACCATTCTCTAAGTTTCTTTGAGTGTGCAGCCTCTTTCCCTTTATGCCATACTATTTTAATGTTTGTAGATCAACAGAGCATTTGAGCGGCAGCACAAAGTCTTGCCAAAAAGTAGCCGAATGACAACAAAAAATGTCTTTGGCTTTCTCAAAGACTCTCTTCAGTTGCAAAAAATGGCTTTAGCTTTCTGAAAGACTCCCTTCAGTAGAGAGTTTCATGTGATTTATTGATATAAGACATATCTAGCCTCCTCTATAGGTGGCGCTTTCAGTGTAAGCTTATTTTTCCAAAGTAAATGGATTGCTGATCATTTTAGTGGGATTTTCATAAAGATAAACTTCTGGTACTGGTATTTTGCATTAGATCGAGGGTATAATTCGATCGTTTTGCCTTTAATTATGGCCATGAGAGCACTCTTTAAAGGCATCCATTAGTGACCAACAATCCACTGTAAAATTGAAAGTAAGCTAATCATTATTGTTATCCATAAACACTTGTTGAAGATTCCACATAGGATGATTGTTGTCATAAGGTCTACCTTCTCCTTCTTGATGAAATTCGATCTTAGTGTGGATACCTGTCTTACAAAGGAAGAACGTTTCCTAAGGAATTTCCAGAAATAGTTTACGAGAGTAGTCTTACATTAAATAAAATGAGAACGTTCAATTTTACCAATTGTGCAATGAGAGACTAAATATATCTGAAGTAAAATATAACTTATGTACTATAATAAAGCTCTTTCGCTAAAAATAGACCTAAGTTTATTCAGTTCAGTTGATACAATTTAAAAATTTGCATACCTTCGCCCGCTAATTGCGAATTTTTTATGCTATACCCAATCCACCCGTGCACGATGTACTACACCGCCTCGCCCGCTGGGGCGGAATTCACACTTTTCAAATTTACTATATTCCTTTCAACCGAAATCATTAATGAAATCCGTCTTTGGCAACAAGACGTGTGGTGTATACGTTGAAAAATAATAAATGGAAATTAACTTGGCGCATTGAAAGCGGACCCCAAGGGTCGACGTATGTACATGCATACATATGTATATGCAAATATAGATAAGTCGGAACGTTACAATTTACTCATACTAAATACAACGATCAGAATCAGAGAAGAAAGTCTCGGGAGATGATTGTGCGCAAAGCAAACACGTCTGGGTATTTTGAAATCGCCTGAATCGTTTCCGTATGGTGAAATCTCGGGGTTTAACTTGATTTTGTTAGCTGACGCGACGACGATACGATAGGACGGACGACGACGGGATATTAGTGTGTGCGCGGGCAACTCTTATTATTGTTGATTAGGAAATCAGGGTGGCACTTAAGCCATCTTTTTGTCATGAAGTTAAGACGAATGAGAATCTTCTTGACGACTTATTCACTGCTCTAAGTAGTAAGAACTGCTTATGATCACTATATTTTCCCTATAATGCTCGTGTTTTCTTTGCTGGGCAAAATTATTGCCTTGCAACATTTTTAATGGAAGAATTTTGTGTTTTTTTTTTTCAATCTAAAGGAAATCTCATTTGTCAAGTCAAATTTATTTTGCCCATTTAAAATAGGTTACTACAGAGGTTAACCATCGGTATTCGACTAACTTTGTGGGTAAAAGAATTTACTATGAAAAAAAAAAAAAAAATATTAATAAAAAAAAAACTTGAGTAGAAAAAGTCGATGGCATTATTCAACTCCAAATCAACTCAGTAGACGTTCATGGTTTACTAACACCACACATGATCAACGATTCAACAATATGAACAGAATGCGGAAATGCGCATTAATTCTGCCAAGTAACATCTTGGAGATGAGTACCATTCCCTACATGAACGAGAGAGAGATGTCGAAGGAAGCGACCTATCACGATTACAGTAAGGACTTGAACAACATTTTCCAGAAATTGGTGGGATAGACTCTTCCAACACAACACCCTTGCGAAGAGAAAGGAAACAGTTTATAGAACTCAACATTGGGTTATCAATTGTCCTACAATTAATATCGGACCTCCATTTATGGCAGCAATCACATCAACATCCTTCGACATATTATCTATTAATTCTCCAAGTGGATGTCATCTTATTATTCATCTATTATTTCGACGACCATGCCTCGGACAGCTTTGATTGCGAGTAAATCTGAACAGCATTTATCATCATCATAAGTAGTCTTGCTTGAAAGCGGCACAATATTACGTTCTTCACAAAGGAAAGATGTCGAAACCCTTTCGGGTGCTCAATGAAATCAAATGGACAATGATCTTAAATCCAAACTCATGAGGTTGGACTACGGAGGACACGAAAACATAAATTTATTTAAAATAGAACACGTATAAATAATTTTTTTTATCACGGTAACATAGTGGTATCGAAGCAGAGATCAAGTTGTCTTCGTCTTCGACTCATCCGCTCTTTAGCCGAAAATCATTATCAACGAGAATCACCACATACCTCGCTGTCAACATGGAATAGTCATCTATGTAAGGAAGCGTAAGTTGAAATAGATTGATCATTCATTGAAAGAGGAACCCAATATCATTGTATATCAGGATCTTGATTAGAATTTTCATTGGTCCCATGGATGACATCTAATTGAAAAGGTATGCAATACGTGTAGAAGGAGGACAAATTGAAAACTTGTATGTAAGAGCTAACGAACCACGGTAGCTTGAAATTAGACCAGGTAGAGGATCGGTGTATTGCATAGTCTATTTCCCACGAGGGATTAAATGTGAGAGAAAATCTTAACAATATTGACGCTAAAATTACTATTTCAAGTGTGATGGCAGTTCTACACCTTCAGTTTGGGTGGACACACTTTTTGATTACATTAAAAAACAGAAAACTTTTCACGAAAAGACATTTTCTCATATAAAATTTAAAAAAAAAAATTTTTTTAAATCACCTTTTTTCTTCCATAGATCAAAATTGCACCTTACCTGCGATAGATGATTTCCCAAGAGATCTTTTCACAGATGACGAGCGACAGTCTGGTGCTGTAGTACTTCATGTGTTAGCAAGTTTATATTTATTTGTAGCATTAGCTGTAGTATGTGATAAATATTTTGTACCTGCAGTTGAAAAAATATGCCAAGGTAAATTCACAAATCAAATCTATATTTATTTTTTTATCTGAGCATTTTATTTTACATTGATTTCAGCATTAAACATGTCAAACGATGTTGCGGGAGCAACATTTATGGCGGCTGCAACGTCCGCTCCGGAGTTGTTTGTGAACGTTATAGGTACTTTCATTACAGAGGGTGATATCGGAATTGGAACGATAGTTGGATCAGCGGTTTTCAATATTTTGGCGGTTGCAGCATGTTGTGGTATTTGTGCAACTTCGGTATGTTTTTATTTTTATATTTATCTGTTTCATGAATTAAGTTTTAGGCTAACGTGCTAGTAATATTATTTTAGTAAGACAAAAGGAATTATAGATGCATGCTGATGTATATATCGAAGATTATAAGAAAAACAAGATTGTTGTCTATTTGTCCGATGTCTTGATAACGGCAAATTTAGTTAATTCCAAAAGTTTTGAAAGATGAAGTGAGTAGTTTCTGCTTAGTTTCTGAAATTTCAAGTTTCCTAATGACTTACGTAGTTTAGTCTACAACTATTTCTCGTTTTATTTTACACTAAACAGTATAAAACCATCTCTATTTTATTTTAATTAGTCACCCTGTTTAGGCAATGTAAATTAACTGCTATTGAGCTGATTTTTTTTTTTTTTTTTCATTTTACAGCTTAGAATATAAAGATCGTATTGCAGTAATAGAGACTTCTTTTTTTTTAGAAATATATTTATTACTGCTTGGCACGAATCGGAATGTAAAATTTATGAAAAAATCTTCGAGAAGCTGCAGTCGTTACCGACAAAAGTGCAATATTGACTAAAAATTGTTGCTAACATGTCTGGAATCAATTCTAGAAAATTCTAGAAATTTTCTTCAGAATTTTGTCCTTCTAATTTTTTTTACTTCGTTTGAGTCTACTCTCTCGTAAAGATCTGTTCTATCCATACAATTACAAGGATAAGACAAGCTCATGTGTAGCTTTGGTCTACATTGTTTTGGTTACTGTTGGTAATTCATAATTCATAATTTTCAACATCGAAATAGCATGCGTGGTGTACTTAATATAAAATCATTTTAGTGAAAAGAAAAAATTCTTAACAATCTAAAGATTTCCTTAAATTTTATGTGCACTAGCCTCAGAAATTCTGTTGTAAGATTTTTAAAAAAAATTCTGATCGCACTCCATTTTTGATGAAAATCATCCAATTTTCATTCTAAAATTTCAGTATTCCAGTAAATTACTAAAAAATTCGTATATAAAAAAGAAAGAATTGAATCCTGAGGAATACCGCATTTGCACCTATTGAATCAGAAGGAGATGGCATTTAGATTTTACAACCAGTGAGCGCGTTGTAAGGAAAGTTAACTTTTCTATTTAGTTCATAGCATAAGTTGTTGTAGTCTATAAAAACTAGGATTATCAGAAGTTCAATATGGCCAGAATGGAAGTGTACCTTTAATAACGGGCTGATGACAGATTTAAGATGGCCGAAAACTTTATTTTTGAAAGTGATATAATTCGTTATTTAATTTTTAATACATATTTCTTCCAATGAATATGTATGGAAGTTGATAAGAAACAGCTGTTTTCGGCTGTTAAAATAAAAAAAAAAAAAAATAAAAAATTAGGAAAAATTCACAATTTATTCGTACTAAAATTTTATACAATTTTTGTTTTTTTCACATTTTCAATAGGATTTTTTCGCGCACTATTGATAATATTGATGAATTGCTCTAAATACTCAGAGGTCTAATTTTATACAAATCGTGCAAAATTTATTAAATTTATTCGTTGATACTGCTTTAGTTTGTGATCGAAAGAAGGATATCATTGATGTGCGTGGATATTTTCATAAGTCAATTTACAGCAGATTATGACGAAAGACCTTCATCTGCACGCTTATAAGGTTCAATTAACCCAAGAATTGACGCCTACAGATTATTTCTATTGTCGCACATTTATTTGTTGGATTTTAGAAATTTGGGACAGATTTTGGTGATTTTCGCAACGATGTGGTCCATTTTCATATTTATGGATAAGATCCAATAAGTAAAATTGCCATAAATAGGTTATTGAGAATTATCAATAAATTTTGAAACATCTCTGCCAATTTAGTGATGTAGTAAAGAGTCGAATACGTGGTCCACTAACCAGATCTACAGAAAACATTGCTGCTGTAGGGCAGGAATTGGGCATATCGCAAATAAGTGTGAACAGTATTCTGTATAGTAATCTTGGCCTGAAAGCCAACAAAGTTCAATTCATCCAAGAACTGTAACCTATGGATCACGGATAATGCAGTAAATTTTTATAAATTAGGTGTTGGATATGCAGTAAGGTCTTAGAGTAAAAAAATCAGCTTTAGCGATGAGGCTCATTCATTTTTACCTCTATGTGAACAAACAAAACTACCACATGTGGAGCTTTGAAAATCCAATTTGTTAAGCAACCTCATCATCCACAAAGCGTGACAGTTTGCGGGGGGTTTCCAGGAGGGATCGATATTGGGCTTTATTTTAATTTTATTTTTTAAACGAAGCAGTTAAGAAGGTTAGATAGACTTGGGTTTTGAATTTTTTGCCCTAAAGTTTATGTTCGTCTATATCTAGTCAACCTTTGCTTTCTGGAGGACAGAGATACGTGCCACACAAACAGAGATCTCATTGGTTTATTATAGAACAAATTTCCCCCGTCAAGCAAGGCGGTATATACAGGGTGTCCCGTGTGTGGTCTGGCACCCGAAGGCTACGGATAGGTCATGCTTATACAAAAAAAAAAATTGAATGGGTGGGGGGAGGGAAATTGTAACAGTTTCCGAGATAACGGGACTTTAAGATATTTGGGTATGTTTTTATAGATCACCCTGTAACTTCTGAGTTACACCCTATGATGATGATTTAATTTGATTTACTTTAGATAATCGTTGGACCTTTGCATTGGTATATACATTTTTTCCCTCACCCTTTGCGTTTTGAAGTTATGGCTCAACAAAGTTAAAATTTCGGAATTTTAAAATGATCTATCACACTCTTTTTGCGCTTTTCTTAAGCATCTCCAGCGAAAATGGCTGAAAAAGGTCATTTCCAAAAGATAATTCCCTACTTTCTGGCACTTATTGAACTTTTTCAGCCATTTTCGCTGGATATTGTGAGGGAGATAGTGCATTGTATACGGAAATTTATTTATGAGTGACGAGAGAAGCAAACGCGTCCTGAATTTTTTCCGGACGTCGATTTGTTACTGTGTGTGTGTCCGGAACCATAAAAAGACCTCAAGCATAGGGAGTTTTTATAGTTACTGAAACTAAAACATATTTATTGGCAACCCTAATTTGTCAATTTCGACTACTGGAGCTGCCATGTTGCTGTTTTGTTACTATAATTTTATGGCATTATACATATCTGTCAAGTAAAATTATTTGTCGAAATAAACAAAAGTAAGTTTTGAGTTTGTAATTAAATATTGCAAAATTGAAAGTTATTAAATAATGCTTTATAGAAAATATTGAAGTTATTTCTGAGGTAGTTTTCTGTCCACAAGCAGAGAGTAGTGTGTTCACTGCAGTGGTGCTTTTCCTTTATAATTTGCTAGAACTATTCCGCCTTTGAGATAATCCGTATGTGAACACGATCCGGAATGGAATTATCTTCACCGGCGTTAGTTCGGTAGTGGAGTGGGATTATTTTCATGTGAGCACTTGAGTGGATGAAGTGGATTGACGTTTACATATTAGCAAATTAGTTACTGAACTTTTTGTTTACTATATGAAATAATTATTAAATAAAAATTTCGTTATCGTGAATTACAGTACCACCTGATATTTTGCGACAAATTTTTTCGATATAATCTCATTCTTTGCTTCGAACTCCTGCGTGCTCTCATGCAATATTTTAGAAATTGTAAAATTATACTTCTTTTCATGATTCGTCTTTGAATATCGACGAAAAAATTATTAAAATCTTGTTCCAATTAGACATTTTGAGAGTTTTGCCATAAAAAGTAGAGGGGACTGTACATACGTGTGAGGTATTGCGATGTCGCTTCCGCAGCATTTAAATTTCAATAAACTATATCCCTCACAATTTCTGTAAAAATTGGATGTCATCATAATGTAAATCCTGCTTAATCCTTTCCTTCTTGCTATGAAATGGAAAAGTATTTCATTCATTTCAGCTTCAAAATTTCGATGAACGCTTAGCAGAACAATTTTATTGGCGGTGCCAAAAAAGCAATATAAAATTTTTTTTATTTTTTAGTTAATTTTAGATGTAACAATGTAATTATTTAAAATGCGCTAAAAAGTTAGCAAATAATTTTTTAAGCTATTTAAATAAAATCATGGGGCGTCATTGAAAATATTAGTTATCATATTATAATTAGTGACAACAAAAGTTCTTGTTTTAAAGACAAAAAACAAATTAGACTTGGATTTAATATTCCCTTTAAAATATGAACAAAATTTAAAATACCACTACGATTAAGGTACGGTATATCAAAGTAAGCTATACCATCTACAGATGTATATACATACATACTGGACTGCTTATTTTCTTTCTCTATTTTGCACACGTTTTACCTAAAGTTGCTTACCTGAAAGCACCACGGAGGAAAGATAAAATGACAAAACCAATTCTTTTGAGCCGCTACGTATAAAGAATTGTAGTTAAAAATTTGGCTTATCACAGTATTGGCTACAAGGAGAAGAGGGGGCTTGAATCCCTCAAACTCACCCCATATATACGGCCTTGCCGTCAAGTAATGTCTTTACGTGGAGACGACAATTGACCGCCCCCTAGGTACTGAGATTTAAAACTTTTACTTGATAAAAATTTGAATTTTTCATGTTTAGTATTTAGTGATGTGTGATGTTTTGATTTAGTGAGATAAAATTTTAATTCGAGTAGCCTTAGTCTATTTATATTAGTAATAAGAGAACGGTCACCCGAATTTTCGCTAATCTTCGAAATACATACATCTTTATTTAGCATTGCATCTAGAGAGTACACATAATTATTCTTCTTAAATCATATTGTTCAATTTATTATTTGCACATATACTAAAACTTTCTACTTTACAGGTTATTCCATTAGATTGGTGGCCATTAACTAGAGATTGTGTGGCATATGGTATTACAGTGGCGATTCTAATTGCATGTATGCATGACGAGCGAGTTGAGTGGTATGAAGCGCTGACACTTGTACTCTTATATATCGTATATATATCCGTAATGTACTTTGATAAATCATTTCAAAAATGCGCCAAAGGTATGTCTATATAAAAATTTCCATTAAAAAAAAAAAAAAAAAAATACATATATTTCACTACATCCTCAACAGGAGGAATAAAACAAGCACGCTCACGTAACGCATCACAGGACAGTACCTTTCAAACCAAAAACATCACAGAACAAGGTTTCATTTTACATTTTAGTTTAGGATATTATATTTAGTTAAGGACTTATCGTAGACATTTAGAATACTTAGTCAGAAGTTTGAAAATATTTACAGTTGAACTCTTCGATCTAGATGATTAGATGTGATCACATAGGTATGATTCTGATCATCTATTATCATTGAAATTCAACAAGTTTAAAATTTAGAGAATAATCGCGTTGTACTGTATTCACTGGATCAGAAGATCTATTAATGTCTATTATGACGAGGATAAATATGTGGTTCCTACAAATGAAAATCTGGAATTTGAATATTTTGAGCTATTATTAAGATAGAAGAGAATATACAAGTGTGTGTGTGTTCCTTTACAACGTGCTTTATGATCTCTTCGACTCCATTATAGACTTATTTCTTGTTGCTTTGATCTATAGGGCGAACATTGAGAAATCTGCTTTGAATTGCAGAATATTAATTTTTTAAATACATAAATTTATTTATAAAGAGAATAGAAATAGTTGTACACTTAAGTTGCTATCTAGCTTATTTCTGTGAGCAGAGCTAATACTAGAGTTAAATTAAGAAAATATACACCCTTAATAAGAACAACTAAAGACCTAGAAGTTCCAAGACAAAATATTCATGTAGCTATCTAAGATCTAAAATTTCAAAGATCTGAGATCCTTTTAAACTCATCTCTGTTTGAAATCATGTAAGAGAGCATTCCAAAGTCTGATGGAATGCATAAAGCATTGCTTTTTTTTTTTGTAGTTTGATTATAAAGAATTGGACTTGAAAGATTAGGTTGGAACATCACGCACCGTCCATCAAAATATTCTGCACTACACTTAATCGAACAATTCGCACTATCAATCACTGATTCATATCACGATAGTCACTATTAGGAAAACTTTCTGAAAATAATTTGATGCCGTCAAACTGTCGGTGATGAACTTTGCATGAGATGGAGGAAAAATGATGGACAGATGACGGTTTAGTGTGAATGTAATGAAAATTGACGGACAGCTGTCGGAAGTTTAATGGATAGTGTGAATAGGACTTAAATAGTCACGAGGTTTTTGGAAACGAACTACTTTTCGAACGAAACATCCAGAAATAAAGTTGAGAGTTAGAATAGAGAGTAGATAAAGGCGACATTCAGTTTTCTTTGAATAAATGTGTCCAAATTACAGAGGACCGTACAAACGTAATTGAATATAGGAACCACAAGCTATTTGACAAGAAAGAATCAAACGGAGCTAAGGCAAGAAGCTTAAGAAAAATAAAATATATCTTAGATTCTACACCATTAATATAGTCTGGCTTGAAAAGGAAACTCAGGTAGGCTGAATATCGAAGCTAGATTTGAGAATTCGGATACTTTCAAATGCTGTGCTGATTTACACAGTCCCACAGTCATTATAGTGGGATGTATTATAGTGTGACCATAGATGCTATTGTAGAATTGTATATGGTAAACAGTTGATAAAGAGTATGTTTTTGTTATTTGCGAGATTTATCCAACCAGAATCTTTGTGATATTCTAGATTTTCATTAAGGGCCACCACTGAAATACATATAATTCTCCAAACAAATAAATAAATATTATTCTAAAATGTCTACTATACGTTTAATTCAAATTTAAGAGAAACTAATTAAATCCGGATCCTCACTGTATTTTTGTTAATTTTTTTCTTATTTTTGTGTTTTTTTTCAATACACAGGTATCGTAGAGACAAGATTTGCATGTTTCAGGATTGAACATTATCAACAGAATGGAAATATTAACAATGAGCTCTCAACAGGAACAGATAATCAGAAAAGCACAATCACCACTATCACCACACCAAACAAAGAATCCCCTGGTTCCCGTGGTGTCAAAGTTGAACTTAATCAATCGAATTTGCCACCACCAGCAATTATAAGTCCAGACGTTCCTCCTGATTCGGGGAAAGATGATGATGACTATTCCCTTGTACGGTATCCAAAAGGAAAAAGTTGTTTCACTCAACTTTTATGGATTATCACGTGGCCTATTCATCTGTTGTTTTTCTTTACAATTCCCGATTGTAAGAATACTACCAGGAAAATTTTCCCACTTACATTTGTTATGTGCATCGTTTGGATTGGATCCCTATCGTATGTGGTTGCATGGATGATAACAATAATCGGTATGAAATTTTTTTCCGAATATCTATCCCTGAAACAATTATAAATAATTTTTAATTAATTAATTAATTGTTTTTTTTTTCAGGACACACACTTAAGATACCAGATTCAGTGATGGGAATAACATTTTTAGCTGCCGGAACTAGCGTTCCAGAGGCTGTTTCAAGCGTTATAGTGGCTAAACAAGGTACATAAAATTAATTATGAATTTTCATAGACAAACCATGCTAGTACAGAAGAACTAGTCGTCTACCAATAAGCAAGTTATTGAAAGGTTCTTGATAAATTTAGATTTAGAGTTTACGTTAAGTGCATATTTTAATATTTGTCTGTATTTAAGTATGCACGCAGTACCTCAATACATGAATCGAATTATATCCGAAACTGCTGGTATTGTTGGTTTGTATATTGTAGTGTCAGTGATGTGCAGCAAATCGTTTGTAATACATAGATGATTATTATTCTTATGATACCTATGCTAGGATTAGAGAGTCTGCGGTTTACATACTGTACACACACGCTCAGTATACCATTTAAATCTCAACTTCAGGGAAGGTTCATGTAGTACGAATCAAATAAAAGAACTGAAGCCATGCTCCCATGTTCTTCAACTTAATCAACCAGCAGAAGAATAGATCAAAAAATGGCCGTCCTGCACTGATTGAACATCGGACGAACGCTTTGAAAATGGTTGTTTTAATAATTTCTCCTTGGTAGTGCCACAGACAGCATACAAGTGGATATATAGACCCGGATCACTTTTTCAAAGCTTTTTAACTTTTTATTCAACGAAAGAAAGCTATCATTGCGAAGAAATTATGTGGCATAATACAGCAAGAGAGGGAGAGATAATGTATAGAGCTTTTTTGTGAGATTCTCAATTCTAGATGTAAGTTGTCTCACATAGTACAGAGATTGAATAGAAGCATGGTATGAAAAAGCTGAGTAGGTACCTTTACAAGCTTTTAGATATGCCATTATTGTCTCATTTGAGCAGCAGCTTTTGTTCGCGGATCCAAATCATTAAGGTAGTAACGCCTAATATAGAATTTAGTTCAAATAAATGTATACTACAGCCATATCTGGGTCAGCTATTACTTTCTTCGTTATTCCTTGTTACGCAAGTACCTACCGCAGATGCAATGTATTATAAATGAATAGTCTATCCAATGCCTCTCTGTAATCCTTTAAAAATTCAAAAATTGTGAGAGAGCCATTCGTACTCACACGCGGAGATAACTATGGGCAAGCCGCAGGGGTCTCCTTCAATGCTCGTTTCGTTTCTGAGAGTCGACCGTACATGCTGACCCACCTCCAATTTTATCATCATTAACAAATCATGTGAAGGATTTCTTGATCAAAATTCACCGTTAGCGTGTGTGTGTGTGTGTGTGTATGTCGCTAATTGATCATAGTTTTATTCTTATAGGCGTATAGATAAGTTTGTCTATGATAACACATCCATTAAGAAAATAAAAACAAAGTAGGAAGCGCTAATATATCAATTTTCATTTATTTTTAGGACATGCATCAATGGGAATTTGCAATTCGATCGGATCAAACACATTCGATATCCTCATTTGTCTTGGGGTACCATGGTTTATAAAGGCAGCCTTCTTACCAATCACAACTGGACACAATTGGGTGGAAATAAACTCAGCCGGTCTAGAATACTCGGCCATAACACTTCTGTCGACGCTATTCCTGCTATACATAACGTTTTCACTCAACAAATTTAGACTGGACAAAAGAGTGGGCCTGGCCTGTCTTATCATGTATCTTGTATTCTTGGTGTTTGCGTCCTTGATCGAATTGAACGTTTTCTTCAGAGTAAATTTACCGACGTGTGGTAGATCGTGAAAGTAACAATTTGCGTTAGCTTTTTATTTTCAATGTGTTTTCTTTTAATTATTATTATAATTTTTATTTAAAATGAAAGTAGAGCCGAAAAAAAAAACCAGAAACCACCCAGGAAATTGTTTTATTAAGGAAATAGTTAGGAGTAGGACTTCCATTTTTTCTCACTGAAGTGTGTAAATATTTTAATATAGGCGAGTTCTAGAAGTAACTCTGTATGTATAGTATTTCCTGCATTTTATTATAATAATATTTTATGATCCTGTCATTTAGAATTGTTTCTGTCCTCTTTCTTTGGAACCTTTTGTTATATTATAACTATGGAGATTATAAGCGCACACCTGTATGAAGTTTTAATCAAAGTGACAAAATGAGTGTTGGATCTCAAGCTTTATTGTAAACGACTTAATTTCTCCTTTTTCGACAGGGTGTTTTTTGTTGTTTCGGAATTACTAATTACTACATAAACCAAGTGAATAATCAGAACGGGTAAAATTCTTAGTTCAATTCAGAGGTAGCGCAGTAGAGTGAGGTGTTATATGTCCTGTTATAAAATATTTAAATTAAATCCGTGATAACCGTCGAAAAAGTGAAAAAGTGGACACTGCACACAAATTTTCATTGGTAAATTTTTAATATTTCTACTGTTTTGTAGAAAAAAAAAAAACAAAAACAAATTACTAAATTTCTAGTAATAACTTCCACTAAAGTATATAAAAAAAAATTTTGTATGTCAAGATGTACATTTAAGGTTAAGATTGATTCCGAGGTTAAATAAATAATAAATTTAAATTTGTAATATTTTTGTGGAATGTGGACATATTCAAGGATAATATGTATAAAACACATTTCAAAAATACCCACTGGTCCTCTAGCAAAATACATCGGAGAGAGGGGCGGTGTATGATACAATCGGCCTGGGGTGTAAAAAAAAACGGATGTGTAGTAAAATTTTCGGACAGGATCCACTGGTTTTCGAGAAAAAAGCAAGACACTGAACCTCAATTTTTTATTAATTAAGGATCAGCTTTCTACAATTTGCTCATATACCAGCAGGTCCTTTTGATAAAAAATTTGTAGGTATGATCCTTTAACTCGTTCGCGTCTTTTGAGTCATCCTTCGTCAAAATCGGTTACAAAAAATTACACCCCCTGAAAGGACACCTTTAGAATCGATTGACATGAAAAAAAATACACAAAATCGCTAATATCTCGAAAACCGTTAGCCGTAGCCGATTTCTGATGAAATTTTTGACACCCCCTAAGTGCATACACCGCCTGAAAGGACACCCTTAGAATCGATTGGCATGAAAAACTACACAAAATCGCTAATATCTCGAAAACCGTTAGCCGTAGCCGATTTCTGATGAAATTTTTGACACCCCCTGAAAGGACACCCTTAGAATCGATTGGTATGAAAAAAATACACAAAATCGCTAATATCTCGAAAACCGTTAGCCGTAGCCGATTTCTGATGAAATTTTGACACCCCCTAAGTGCATACACCCCCTGAAAGGACACCCTTAGAATCGATTGGCATGAAAAACTACACAAAATCGCTAATATCTCGAAAACCGTTAGCCGTAGCCGATTTCTGATGAAATTTTTGACACCCCCTGAAAGGACACCCTTAGAATCGTTTGGCATGAAAAAAATACACAAAATCGCTAATATCTCGAAAACCGTTAGTCGTAGCCGATTTCTGATGAAATTTTTGACACCCCCTAAGTGCATACACCTCCTGAAAGGACACCCTTAGAATCGATTGGTATGAAAAAAATACACAAAATCGCTAATATCTCGAAAACCGTTAGCCGTAGCCGATTTCTGATGAAATTTTGACACCCCCTAAGTGCATACACCCCCTGAAAGGACACCCTTAGAATCGATTGGCATGAAAAAAATACACAAAATCGCTAATATCTCGAAAACCGTTAGCCGTAGCCGATTTCTGATGAAATTTTTGACACCCCCTAAGTGCATACACCCCCTGAAAGGACACCCTTAGAATCGATTGGCATGAAAAAAATACACAAAATCGCTAATATCTCGAAAACCGTTAGCCGTAGCCGATTTCTGATGAAATTTTTGACACCCCCTAAGTGCATACACCCCCTGAAAGGACACCCTTAGAATCGATTGGCATGAAAAAAGTACACAAAATCGCTAATATCTCGAAAACCGTTAGCCGTAGCCGATTTCTGATGAAATTTTTGACACCCCCTAAGTGCATAAACCCCCTGAAAGCACACCCTTGGAATCGATTGGTATGAAAAAAATACACAAAATCGCTAATATCTCGAAAACCGTTAGTCGTAGCCGATTTCTGATGAAATTTTTGACACCCCCTAAGTGCATACACCCCCTGAAAGGACACCCTTAGAATCGATTGACATGAAAAAAATACACAAAATCGCTAATATCTCGAAAACCGTTAGCCGTAGCCGATTTCTGATGAAATTTTTGACACCCCGTAAGTGCATACACCCCCTGAAAGGACACCCTTAGAATCGGTTGACATGAAAAAAATACACAAAATCGCTAATATCTCGAAAACCGTTAGCCGTAGCCGATTTCTGATGAAATTTTTCACACCCCGTAAGTGCATACACCCCCTGAAAGGACACCCTTAGAATCGATTGACATGAAAAAAATACACAAAATCGCTAATATCTCGAAAACCGTTAGTCGTAGCCGATTTCTGATGAAATTTTTGACACCCCCTAAGTGCATACACCCCCTGAAAGGACACCCTTAGAATCGATTGGCATGAAAAAAATACACAAAATCGCTAATATCTCGAAAACCGTTAGCCGTAGCCGATTTCTGATGAAATTTTTGACACCCCCTAAGTGCATACACCCCCTGAAAGGACACCCTTAGAATCGATTGGTATGAGAAAAATACACAAAATCGCTAATATCTCGAAAACCGTTAGCCGTAGCCGATTTTTGATGAAATTTTTGATACCCCCTAAGTGCATACACCCCCTGAAAGGACACCCTTAGAATCGATTGGCATGAAAAAAATACACAAAATCGCTAATATCTCGAAAACCGTTAGCCGTAGCCGATTTCTGATGAAATTTTTGACACCCCCTAAGTGCATACACCCCCTGAAAGGACACCCTTAGAATCGATTGACATGAAAAAAATACACAAAATCGCTAATATCTCGAAAACCGTTAGTCGTAGCCGATTTCTGATGAAATTTTTGACACCCCCTAAGTGCATACACCCCCTGAAAGGACACCCTTAGAATCGATTGGCATGAAAACAATACACAAAATCGCTAATATCTCGAAAACCGTTAGTCGTAGCCGATTTCTGATGAAATTTTTGACACCCCCTAAGTGCATACACCCCCTGAAAGGACACCCTTAGAATCGATTGGCATGAAAAAAATACACAAAATCGCTAATATCTCGAAAACCGTTTGTCGTAGCCAATTTCTGATGAAATTTTTGACACCCCCTAAGTGCACACACCCCCTGAAAGGAGACCATTAGAATCGATTGGCATGAAAAAAATACACAAAATCGCTAATATCTCGAAAACCGTTAGCCGTAGCCGATTTCTGATGAAATTTTTGACACCCCCTAAGCGCATACACCCCCTGAAAGGACACCGTTAGAATCGATTGGCATGAAAAAAATACACAAAATCGCTAATATCTCGAAAACCGTTAGTCGTAGCCGATTTCTGATGAAATTTTTGACACCCCCTAAGTGCATACACCCCCTGAAAGGACACCGTTAGAATCGATTGGCATGAAAAAAATACACAAAATCGCTAATATCTCGAAAACCGTTAGTCGTAGCCGATTTCTGATGAAATTTTTGACACCCCCTGAAAGGACACCCTTAGAATCGATTGGCATGAAAAAAATACACAAAATCGCTAATATCTCGAAAACCGTTAGTCGTAGCCGATTTCTGATGAAATTTTTGACACCCCCTAAGTGCATACACTCCCTGAAAGGACACCCTTAGAATCGATTGGTATGAAAAAAGTACACAAAATCGCTAATATCTCGAAAACCGTTAGTCGTAGCCGATTTCTGATGAAATTTTTGACACCCCCTAAGTGCATACACCCCCTGAAAGGACACCCTTAGAATCGATTGGTATGAAAAAAGTACACAAAATCGCTAATATCTCGAAAACCGTTAGTCGTAGCCGATTTCTGCTGAAATTTTTGACACCCCCTAAGTGCATACACCCCCTGAAAGGACACCCTTAGAATCGATTGGCATGAAAAAAATACACAAAATCGCTAATATCTCGAAAACCGTTAGTCGTAGCCGATTTCTGATGAAATTTTTGACACCCCCTAAGTGCATACACCCCCTGAAAGGACACCTTTAGAATCGATTGGTATGAAAAAAATACACAAAATCGCTAATATCTCGAAAACCGTTAGCCGTAGCCGATTTCTGATGAAATTTTTGACACCCCCTAAGTGCATACACCCCCTAAAAAGACACCCTTAGAATCGGTTGACATGAAAAAAATACACAAAATCGCTAATATCTCGAAAACCGTTAGCCGTAGCCGATTTCTGATGAAATTTTTGACACCCCCTAAGTGCATACACCCCCTGAAAGGACACCCTTAGAATCGATTGGCATGAAAAAATACGCAAAATCGCTAATATCTCGAAAACCGTTAGTCGTAGCCGATTTCTGATGAAATTTTTGACACCCCCTAAGTGCATACACCCCCTGAAAGGACACCATTAGAATCGATTGGCATGAAAAAAATACACAAAATCGCTAATATCTCGAAAACCGTTAGTCGTAGCCGATTTCTGATGAAATTTTTGACACCCCCTAAGTGCATACACCCCCTGAAAGGACACCCTTAGAATCGATTGGCATGAAAAAAATACACAAAATCGCTAATATCTCGAAAACCGTTACTCGTAGCCGATTTCTGATGAAATTTTTGACACCCCCTAAGTGCACACACCCCCTGAAAGGACACCCTTAGAATCGATTGGTATGAAAAAAATACACAAAATCGCTAATATCTCGAAAACCGTTAGTCGTAGCCGATTTCTGATGAAATTTTTGACACCCCCTAAGTGCATACACCCTCTGAAAGGACACCCTTAGAATCGATTGGCATGAAAAAAATACACAAAATCGCTAATATCTCGAAAACCGTTAGCCGTAGCCGATTTCTGATGAAATTTTTGACACCCCCTAAGTGCATACACTCCCTGAAAGGACACCCTTAGAATCGATTGGCATGAAAAAAATACACAAAATCGCTAATATCTCGAAAACCGTTAGCCGTAGCCGATTTCTGATGAAATTTTTGACAGCCCCTAAGTGCATACACCCCCTGAAAGGACACCCTTAGAATCGGTTGACATGAAAAAAATACACAAAATCGCTAATATCTCGAAAACCGTTAGCCGTAGCCGATTTCTGATGAAATTTTTCACACCCCCTAAGTGCATACACCCCCTGAAAGGACACCCTTAGAATCGATTGACATGAAAAAAATACACAAAATCGCTAATATCTCGAAAACCGTTAGTCGTAGCCGATTTCTGATGAAATTTTTGACACCCCCTAAGTGCATACACCCCCTGAAAGGACACCCTTAGAATCGATTGGTATGAGAAAAATACACAAAATCGCTAATATCTCGAAAACCGTTAGCCGTAGCCGATTTTTGATGAAATTTTTGATACCCCCTAAGTGCATACACCCCCTGAAAGGACACCCTTAGAATCGATTGGCATGAAAAAAGTACACAAAATCGCTAATATCTCGAAAACCGTTAGTCGTAGCCGATTTCTGATGAAATTTTTGACACCCCCTAAGTGCATACACCCCCTGAAAGGACACCTTTAGAATCGATTGGTATGAAAAAAAATACACAAAATCGCTAATATCTCGAAAACCGTTAGCCGTAGCCGATTTCTGATGAAATTTTTGACACCCCCTAAGTGCATACACCCCCTAAAAAGACACCCTTAGAATCGGTTGACATGAAAAAAATACACAAAATCGCTAATATCTCGAAAACCGTTAGCCGTAGCCGATTTCTGATGAAATTTTTGACACCCCCTAAGTGCATACACCCCCTGAAAGGACACCTTTAGAATCGATTGGCATGAAAAAATACGCAAAATCGCTAATATCTCGAAAACCGTTAGTCGTAGCCGATTTCTGATGAAATTTTTGACACCCCCTAAGTGCATACACCCCCTGAAAGGACACCATTAGAATCGATTGGCATGAAAAAAATACACAAAATCGCTAATATCTCGAAAACCGTTAGTCGTAGCCGATTTCTGATGAAATTTTTGACACCCCCTAAGTGCATACACCCCCTGAAAGGACACCCTTAGAATCGATTGGCATGAAAAAAATACACAAAATCGCTAATATCTCGAAAACCGTTAGCCGTAGCCGATTTCTGATGAAATTTTTGACACCCCCTAAGTGCATACACCCCCTGAAAGGACACCCTTAGAATCGATTGGCATGAAAAAAATACACAAAATCGCTAATATCTCGAAAACCGTTAGCCGTAGCCGATTTCTGATGAAATTTTTGACACCCCCTAAGTGCATACACCCCCTGAAAGGACACCCTTAGAATCGATTCTACGGCTAACGGTTTTCGAGATATTAGCGATTTCGTGTATTTTTTTCATGCCAATCGATTCTAAGGGTGTCCTTTCAGGGGGTGTATGCACTTAGTGGGTGTCAAAAATTTCATCAGAAATCGGCATATTGTCACCCAATGTCATAAATAATTCTTTTTTATTCATTTAATACAAAATTTAAAACCAAAATTTACACCCATCAGTCATCACATTAAATACAAAAAATAATATTGACAGGATTGCAATGTGAAAACAAATTACAGCACCCTTTCCGGTCATATTCCAGCCACAGTATGCACTCAATTTCAACCAGAAATATGAATAAACAAATACATAGTCTGGGTTAAAAAGAAAAAAAAAAGAAAAACAATAACAAATCGGAATACAGACCAATGGACCGCCACAATGTAGTCCCGGTTATTGCGGGTTAGTTGTCGCGTTTATGTTTAATCCCATCCATGAATGAATGAATTTAATTATTATTATGGCGCCCTGCGATACTTTCGTATACTCGTTTATGATTATTTCAACATTGAAAAATTGTTCAGTCTTCATTAGCAATAAAATGGCAATTTATCTAGCAGCGGCAACAGTAGCAGCAGCAGTAGTAGTAGTAGGTGGTGCGGACAAAGCACCGATTCGAATTTCATTGAGTGCAAAATTCAGTCAGCCAAAATGTTTTGTAAAATTAATGGAACAATAAATAAATAAATAAAATAAATAAATAAATAAAACGGGTAGAATAAAAATTCATTTTTTGTTTAATGAATTTCGGACTTGCCTGCAGATGAGTGGAAATAATCGTCATTCTGAAAGAGAAAATAGATATAAGAATTATTAGATTTACGTGTGACATTTAAAATCATTTTAATTTATTTAATAAAATTTTAATAAATATTTTAGTTAAAAAATATAAATTAATTGTAAAAAATGGAGGCAATAGTGTAAAATTGTAAACATTGGTCGGATGTATTTCCCTATCGTGTCCCCATATTCTATGTGAGACAATTGTTTAGCAATCGTGAATTATTTTGCCAAATGTAACGGACTTTGGCTGCGCTTTGGGGGTCAAGCTAATTTTGTGGAGGTACCAGATAAATCAGGACATGCCATTCCCACAAGGAAATATAGCAATGTCGCAATTATTGCTGACTTCATTAAGTTCTGAATATTCCAAAGTGGAGGTCCAAAAAAACAAAAACAACTCATGTAGTTGGGCGAAATTTCAGAAGTTGTAGGTCTCTCAGTAATGCCAGAATAGCGTAAAAGGATGTAAACAATCGAAAGTGAATTTGAGGCATAGCTTTTAATGGAATTTACCTTAAAATGAAAATATAAAAAAAATTAGATAGGTAATAATGAAGATAAAATAAAAAAGAAAACCCCACATACATAAAAGTAAAAAAATAATTTAAGAAATGGTTATAAAAAAAAGGGATTATGAATGTGGATCTTGTTTGTGGAACTTACAGCAACTTTCCGCAACTAACGATGCTAAAATAAACTTTGGAGTGCATACAAAAATTATTGAAAATGCCTAAAAATCGTTTATTGAACATCCAAATGCCTTACACCGCTGTCGCTATCAAGTTAAAGGAAGATTTACATTATGATGGTATGCATTTTTCCAGATATTGTGAGGAAGATAGCTTATTTAAATTTAAATTCTACCGAAGTATTCACTGAAATAGTTACCTCCCACGTACACTGCCCACTAGATTTGGTGGTTAAGAGTTAATAATGGTTTTTATGAATCGCCCTACAACCTTATACTTACCTAGTCATTGGAGTCTACCGTAACCCCCGAAATATAATACAAGCCATGAAGTCGCCGAAGGCACCGATACATTAAATGGCCTTAACTAAGAGCTCACTCTCACTGCTTTTTGTATACTCGTCATGGAGGAAAAACTAAAATTTCATCTTAAACAAGTCCTAAAGCCCAAAACTCTCGCTACCACAGCAAAATGAAGTTAAAAAAAATTGCAGCGAAATATCTTTTCTTTCTAATAGTTAAAAAAAAATGGCATGTAGAACAAATTTACGGAAATTATAGCGTTTGAATAAAATGCAAGCAACTTTTATATGAAAAACTACTGCAGTAAGACAAGGCAAGAAGACTGTGGATGTCGCCTGCTGACCGGCCCGCTGCTCTCTTTTTTTCAATTTTGTTCATGGCTTGTATATTCCGCGGGTTACGAGTCTACCAATGTTGAAGTTAGTCAGAATTTCAGATTTCCAATTTTGCCGTTATTTTCATCATAAAAGCCATAGTCTCTTGCTGTTCTGTCCTTTCGAAAATTTTATGCAATTTATGAATTAATTGCAATTTCCCTGATTGCAAATTTTGCGAAAATTGCTTAGACAAAAACAGTTCATGTTGGAGTTCTTTTTTAACCAAAATGTTTTTTTATTCCACGAAGGAACTACATAAATCAAAAGAAAAATCAAAATACAATTTTTTAGTTGTATTAGTATTTTTTTAGCTTTTTAGGGTTCCGTACCCAAAGGGTGACAACGGGACCCTATTACTAAGCTTCCGATATCTGTCCATCCGTCCGTCTGTCTTTGAGCGGACTGTATCTCATGAACCGTAATAGGTAGACAGTTGAAATTTTTTTCAAACTATAGCTATAACAACAAATAATAAAGTTAAAACTTTTGTTTTGCTCGATCTAAAAAGGACATAGTGTTAAATCTTGTACAATGGTACGGAACCCTTCGGTTTTTTAGTAGGTATGTATTTGAAAATGAATTCAATTATTGACCTATTTGAAATAAATTTTCTTCTAATCTAATTAACCTTTTCTTGCCTATTTGCGATCTTCAAAAATTGCTTGTTCGTCATTCAAAATTCAACAGGAATGTGTGAGGACATCTTCCCTACAGGCCAAACCTCTCGTCATGTGGTTTTTGGGGGTATTCGGTCCAATTAAAGAAGACAATCCAAAGATGTTTAAAATACGATATGAGAATAGCCCTAAATCTTCCAAAGGTTTTTTTAAAAGTGAGTGCAATTAAAATTTTGACTTTGATACGTAAAATTCGATGACATTTCAATAGCCCAGTTGGGTTAGTAAAAAAGAAGGCTTTACCTTGGAAAAATTCCTGTCAGCAATTTTATTGTTCTACCTTTTACGGATGGTCACTGGTAGTATAAATTCAAAATGGCGACCAAATTTCGCCGATGCGTTAGCCACCATATTGAATTTAAGGGGGAAATGTTTTTGCTCAATATCTCGACCATTTTCAACTTTTCAACAAAAATGGTAGGAACTTAAGTTATTGTAAATTTGATTCTTTACAACTTTAGTCCTTACACGACTTCATATGGCTGTACGTAAAATAGGCCTGCGTGACTGGTAAAGAGGGTTATAATGGGTTTATGGCAGAAGCCATTGCAAACATAACCTTCGCTAAGTCGAAGATCATATTTTTTTTCCATTTAGTCATACTCCACCTTTCGATTACGATACAATATTATATAATAATAATATTACGAATTTCAAACGGTTGAGTTGCCGCCACCCCTCCCCCTTGCCATATAATTTATAGTTTGACTAGGTGACTAATATCGCCTCCTGTCGTATGGACCGCCGTGGTCGAAACACCCTGTATAAATGGTATACTATATGTATACTCGTTACACATCAGACTTACAATAAAAAGTGTTTATACCTACAAGAAAATTAAGGAATGCATTCTTCTTCAAACTTATATTTTTACATTTTTGTCGTAGCATCAACCGTTGAGGAATTATTTTGAAAACAAAAAAATAAATAACTTTTGGTACCTTCAATCCAAGATGGCGGACCGCGCAGACCTCCACTGTATAAAAACTTGGATTTTTCATCGGGGCCCGGAACTAAATAACGTATCTAAAAATCACAACTATTCCCTATTGACTGGACTAATACTAAGCCGAAAACGAAAAGCTACCAGTGAAATTGTTTCAAGTTTGTGAAAAAAAAAATTAAATGAGATTTGACGCAAAAAGGCTTAAAATAAAAACAAACATGGCCGAAAAACTAGCCCCCCTTCTCGTATAGAAACACAACTTTTGAATTTATTAGATTTTAAATGAAAAATGAAATTCAAAATATACCTAGGTACCTATGTACTTACATAAAAATTGTTGAATCATGCAACTATTTTTCACGTAAAAAACTATTTTGTGCACAACCCGACAAATGCATTTCAATTGTGAAAATATGTAGGAGAACAAAAAACTGTTTTAATTTTTATTCATCTACACTTTTCTACTGAACAAAAAAAAAATTAAAACACACACATAAAATATTAATTAACAAAATTTTTAAACATTTTCACTTTACGAAGAAAATTTTCATTCCATTTATGACAAATTGATTTTCGCAACCATTTTGTTATTTCTGTGTCCATCTCAAACCCGGCCATTTAAAATCAATCACTCTGAAAAATTTCTTTTTCAAATTCATCGAACATACGCACACTGATAAAACAAAATAAAACAAATAAAACTTATTTTTCTTTTTTAACGAAGCGAAGAATGTGAAAACAAAATGATTCTCTTAAAAACAACCGTTCGTTCAGCAACCGACCAGCCGAACCGAGCCCGACCACACCGCCGCAGCACAACACGAAATCAATTCAACAAAATTTCCGAATTTCCGAACGCTTGGTGAGTTTTTAATTTTACGTTTTTTTGTTTGTTTTTTGGGAAAATACTTAAATTGTAATCTTATGCCCGTCATCACTTCTTTGTAGCACTCAAAAATATATTTATGACATATTTAAGTAAAAAACCCATGCGTAAATTCGAGATTTAAAATTTATGTACGCGCACCGGCAGATTTGCAATCCGCACCATATTAACGAAAGCACTTTAATCAGATTTTGTATCAAGGTGTTTGACAGTTCTTTAACTACTATGGCGGCTTATAGATGATCATCAACTCTCGTGTGGTGTGGATGTTTAGCAACAATGTTGGTTGGCAGGTTAGAGCATCGTTGGAAACATGACGCGCTGTATTTAAACAAAGAAAATAGCTAGTTTTTGTGTTAAAAATGCTTTTCAAGTTATTTGAATATACGTATGTGGCATGTTGGGTAAACAATGCTCCTTTTCGAGTTAGGTCGTAGCCGATTTCTGATGAAATTTTTGACACCCACTAAGTGCATACACCCCCTGAAAGGACACCCTTAGAATCGATTGGCATGAAAAAAATACACGAAATCGCTAATATCTCGAAAACCGTTAGCCGTAGCCGATTTCTGATGAAATTTTTGACACCCCCTAAGTGCATACACCCCCTGAAAGGACACCCTTAGAATCGATTGGCATGAAAAAAATACACAAAATCGCTAATATCTCGAAAACCGTTAGCCGTAGCCGATTTCTGATGAAATTTTTGACACCCCCTAAGTGCATACACCCCCTGAAAGAACACCCTTAGAATCGATTGACATGAAAAAAATGCTTAAGTTGCTAATATCTCGAAAACCGTTAGCCGTAAACGATTTCTGATGTAATTTTTGTCACCCCCTATCGAAATACACCCCCTGAAAGGACACCCTTAGAATCGATTGAAATGAAAAAAAATGCTTAAATCGCTAATATCTCGAAAACCGTTAGCCGTAGACGATTTCTGATGAAATTTTTGTCACCCCCTATCGAAATACACCCCCTTAAAGTACAGCCTTAGAATCAATTGACATGAAAAAAAATGCTTAAATGGCTAATATCTCGAAAACTGTTAACCGTAGACGATTTCTGATGAAATTTTTGTCACCCCCTAATCATTACACACTCCCTGAAATAGCACCATTGGAATCTATTGACATGAAAAATTGCTTTGTAGGTATAATTCTTGAACTCGTCCGCGTCTTTTGAGCCATGCTTCGTCAAAATCTTTTACAATAAATTTCAACTCGAATTTCCAAAATTTTCATGGGCTATAGCCTTGTCATTTTTTCTGCAAAAAAATTAAACTTTCACGGAGAGAGGCGGTGTTTGATATAATCGGTGTGGTGTAAAAGAAAAGGATCTGTTTAAATTTTCGAAAAGGATCCACTGGTTCTCGAGAAAAAAGCAAGACACTGAACTTAATTGTTCATTAATTAAGGATCAGTTTTTTACAATTTGCTCATCTGTTATGGTAGTATGTAGAGTGATTGACGTGATGTCCAGACTGTGAGCACGATCTGACAGATCACTCGGTGGACAGCGTTGACTTCAAGGCGGCACGCTAACGAAAACCTGCCGTTGGCACCAGCCATATACACAAAAATTCGTACCTACACAACAAGCCATCGCTACACACCTGGTCCAGAAGGGACCCTTCACACCACTTACCCTTGGT
Source organism: Dioctria rufipes (assembly GCA_963924295.1). Lineage (NCBI taxonomy): Eukaryota > Metazoa > Arthropoda > Insecta > Diptera > Asilidae > Dioctria > Dioctria rufipes. Next base: position 195,472,575 of record OZ002742.1, read on the forward strand.
GAAGGCGCAGATATTCTGCCTTCACTGCCATTGCCCCATCCGTCCATATGATACTGAGGGCAGCAAGTTGTTTTCAGTGTCCCTGTTGATCTGACCTGAAAAGTTAGCGGAAGCGCGGATCTAGTTGACCATTATTCGGAGATGGCTCCGGGAGTGTGAGGAAATGACAAGTCTAGCTTTCCATTACGTTATAATTTATTTTGCACTAAAGCGTCTTATACATAATATACATAGGGAGATTCAGAATCTTAACTTAACTAACTACAACCCCAGGACGGGTGCAACCTACATTCCTGGAACTATTTCTTTAATTCATCGAAACTTTAATCATGGGCTTTAACTTTAATCATGGGCATATAAAGATTTTAAAATTTATTAATAGTAAATCTATATCATTGGCTTATATCTGCTTCTATAACTGGGCTAGTCTCGAAGTCAGCTCAATGCATGAATACCAATTTCTATAAGAGACAAAACTATAACTACTAGATAAATCATTGCATATCTTATCACATTATATACAGGTGATCACCAAGATAGAATATTACGAAATATAATTAACTGTATTAATTCTTTAATTACGTATGAAGTGTGTTCAAAAAATTTCATATTATTTACAAAAAAATTGAAACTCTCAACTCTAATACTATGTTAAATACTAATATTAATTTACTGTATACATATATCAAAAATCTAATGTCAGGTCAGAGGAAATATATGTAGATAATCTTAAATCCTTATACTATGCTGTAAGGGATATACATGCCTCAATCAAAGGTGCCTTTCACAAAAGGTATCGGCTCCCTTTCTGTAACCGAATGAATCAGTCTTCGTATGAAATATTTAAGTAACTAAACTGGAACATTAAACTTACATACTATTGGCACTAGGATTCCATAACTTTTCTAGAAATATTGTGTATTACAAAGAAATTCAACAATTTAATAATGTGCACGTTTTCTGTCTGGCTTGACTAGGTATTGTTTACAGGTGCGGAAATGAATACTGTTAACTTCGACCAAGAAAACCATGCATGCATATGCACCGTTTAGGCCAGCCCAAACAGCTAATTCATTTAAGCATCAAAAAATGTTAAAAAAAGATAAAAAAACAGCTGTTTCCCTGTAGAGACGCCTTCTCGGAAATTTAGCTCCATCACTGTCAGGAAAGATAGAATTTATATACATTTAGTTTCTGCTCGATGGAATCCCAGCGCTAAACTGACTATTGGGGATATTCCTACAAGTACAACGCTTCCAAAACACTATGATTAAAAATAACTCCAATGTGGGCTGTATCTCAGTCGTCTGCGTGGATACCCCAATGTAAACGTTGTTAGTCTAGATTATGTGGGCCTCAGAACGTATACCTATGATGTAGGTGTGGTCGCTGTATGATGAAGAAAATGTGCTGAAGCCTTAAAGGTTTATAGTTTGTAGCCGCAATGAGCATATGGAGCACCAAACTTATATATGTGCTGTATGTACTTTCGCCAATAATTGAAAAAATGTGCTATTTCCTCTAACCAGCCTTTCTCCTTTTCTTCTGGTTTTCCTTTTTTTTTTTTGAGTACTTGATATCCCCGATATTGTTGGATTTTAGTTTTTTTCGCTTTGAACTTCCACATTCACTAATCTACCGATTTTTTTTTTCACAAAATTTTTTCTTTTCTATATGGAAGCGCTGATGTCAATTAGGTCGCGCTCTGTGCGTACAGCTGCCCCGTCCACATAGACAGCAGTCCGCGCTTACATGAAGCAGCTAGGCTCAGTGTAGCATACTGCTACCTGCAATATGCTACGCCCATAACACAGCAACCAGTAGGTCATTTTGAAAAAAAAAATTGTAGGTATGATCCTTGAACTCGTCGCTTCTTTTCGATGCTTCGTCAAAATCTGTTACGAAAAATTTCAACTCGAATTTCCGAAATTTTCATGGGCTATAGCCTTGTCATTTTTTCTGCAAAAAAATTAAACTTTCACGGAGAGGGGCGGTATATAATATAATCGGTGTGAGGTATAAAAAGAAAAGGATGTGTGGTGAAATTTTCGAAAAGGTTCCACTGGTTCTCGAGAAAAAACCAAAGCTTAATGTATTATTATGAATGTTCATTTTTTATAAAATTTAAATTAAATTAATTAATTTAAATTTCAAAAATTTCAACTGAAAATTTTTGTAGCTGATCTTGACGGGGTAGGACTCTATGTATCTAAGGTGGCGTTATTCACTAGGAATTGTCTGTGGTGCTCGATGAATTCAGAAATTTCTTAGAGTTGAGATAGGTTTCCCATATCGATATATAATATATTGTGAAATAGAAATATTTTAGTAACCGAAAATCTACAAAGTTGTATGATACCTCATTAAACGAAAAATTAAAAAACCTCAACCTCGCAGCATCCTCACTGGTATTATTAACATATCAACTTCTCGTTTTCATTTCATATTCCACTCTGCAAATTTTATTTAAATTGGAAATCACATAATAAAGGGACAATTAATTAATTAACGTAAAAAATTCCATCCTTAATCATGTCTACACTTAATTCTAATGTCACATGAGTATAATCGAAATTTAATGGTAATTATCATTCCTTGAGCCTATTCTTAACAAATTATGAGAGGAATATCCCAGCAGTCTTATCACTTACTATATATGTATGTATGAATGTACCACGTACACAATAATTTTGTAGCTATACAAGTTATACACTTCCTCTTTTCCTCTCCGCAAGTTGGTGTATGTGCACGTGTGTGTGTAGTCTTCAGTAAATTTTCTTCAATAAATATAGAGACAAGTTTTAATTTTCGCCTAACTTACTAATAGCAATATAGTTAGTAGAGTAGTAGAATTAGTAATTATATTCAGCAATCCGTTCTTGGTGGGAAGAACACGTTCATTTCAATTAGGATCTGAAGAGTTATGTAAACTGCATGCACTGATATCAGTACTACACCGATTCGTCTTCTAAGTCTGAAGCCAGCAAAGCACATAATTATGAATAGAGATAAAGTTGATATCAGAAGAATTCCAATTGTATACTCGATTCCCTGAGAGTTAATATGAATCACATTTTGGCCTTCTCCTTTGTTGTAATTCATGCAATTCTTAGCAAACCATGGTACTCCTAAAGAAAGTAAAATCGCCAAGGAATTGGCACCGAGCGCATTTGATACACCAATTCCACTCTCACCTATGAAGTATTGGAGGGAAATATATAAATTCTGATTTTATTGATATTTTTATAATTAACAACCTCGTCTAACTGATATCACACTTGACAATGACTCAGGCATTGCAGATCCTGCTGCTAAGAATGTAAGTCCCATGACAATATCTGGTACCTTTATTGTATTTCCTGTAATTGTTTAATAATACTAAAATGGTCAAAACTGCATCTAGATAAAGTTAGTTATGAATAAATTATTTACCAAAAACAGTTAACATCCAGACGATCAAGTAGGCATTACAGCCAATTAAAAGTATACATAAGAGAAATGTCAGCGGATACCACTTTTTGCAAATATTTGGATTTGGAACTAGGCAACCTAGAACTGCTTTAATTGGCCATGAGTAGAAAAACCAAAATTTTTTGATCATTGAACCCTCAGGAATACGGAATAGACTTTTTGTTGGTTTTGTTTCATCATCGTCCAGAACTATTAAGAAAATTTTATAAACAGTTTTCCTTACAATCTTATATTTTGGAGGAATATCTAAAGTGAGACTCAATGAGGAAACGTTTAAGATGAAATGTGGTAAAATAGAATGAAAAATGACATCTTTAAAGGTTTTACTTTCTTCGGAAATTAAATCAAATCTGAGCTTGGACTGTATTCAATCTTTAGAAAAGATGAGAACTCAAAATCTACTAAAATTAACTTCAATTACTGGACATTCAGGAATTGAGGGAAATAAAAAAGTGGATGAACTCGCAAAGCGAGTAGCTAACCAATAGCCATTCTTCGATCCGCAACTGTTCTTACGGAACAACATAAAGGAAATAAATCGCATATGGGCATTAATCGGAGAGCTAAAATAAGAAAGTTCAATAAATCCCATAGCGGGTTGTCACCCAGTTCACTGGCGTCCTATATTACTTTCACAAAAGTTTTAGCTTTTACTTATTCCAGTCATATACGGAACACATGCGTGTCATTTTTCCTCAGATGAAATCCAGAGGTGAGATCTATTGCGATTTGGCTCCGCGAAAAACGCCTGAAAGCGATAAGTGAAGTAAAACTTAAAAAGTTGGGGTCTTATCTCCTAATGAAATACGGCCCGAAAACAAATCTATATAAATAAAACTCAATTGCCGCATGTATGTTACATCATCACTTAAAAACGGCTCGGCCGATTTGGCTAATTTTGTTGTTGTTGTGTTCCTAACAAGGTTTGTAGGGAAAGAAAAATTGGAATCGGCAAGCCCTTCGTGATGCTGCCATACAAAACTTTGGTTTTTCACTATATATTTGGAAACTACCTGAGAACGCGTCGACATGGAGAGCTAAAGTATTGTACACAGCGTTTTAGAAAAATGTAAATTTTAGTCCAAAAATGGGAACAATCGGGCAAGTCCTTCGTAGGGTTACCATATAAAAATGTCATTTTTAACTATATATTTGGGCACTACCTGAGAACGCGTCGACGTAGGAGGCTAAAACTTGGCACGTGGTGTTTCCATAGCAATGGCAAATAAAATTTCAATAAATAAATGAACTAAATCGGATTAACCCTTTTTGGTGTCGCCACACAAAACTTTGGTTTTTCACTATATACTTAGAAGCTGCCTGAGAAAGCGTCGAAGTGGACAGCTCATATTTTGTACACGGCGTTTTCATAAAAATTGCCAATACGGGTCCAAAAGTGGAACAAATCGTGCAACCCTTTCTTGGTGTTGTCATACAAAACTTTAGTTCCTCACTATGTATTTGGACACTGCCTCATACGTCGACATACAAACAGGCGTGCACACACAGGGGGGTCATTAGCGATCATTTTTGGGCATTATTTCATCAGGATCAGTTTTGTTTATTGGGGTTTTCATTTATATATCATTGTGAAATAACGCCCAAGCGATAAGTGAAATAAACCCAAGTGTGAAATAACACCTAACATTTTTGGACCGGATGGAAAAACACGCATCCGGTTTTGCTGCAATCTCGTTAAAAACAAGAAGAAGAAGAAGTGTGAAATGGCATTTGAGTATTTAGTTTTGTTTATACGAAGTTTTGGTGAAATGGGAAATTTGGCGGGTGATCTGATTTAGATTTCAGTGAAGAGGCTGCAGACACGGATGTAAGCCAGGAAAATAAAGCAGCATATGCTGAATTCACTCCAAATCAAGCAGCGAAGGCCTTACGCGATTCAGTTTAATTGCAAATGTGGGTATTCCAAATCAAAATTCATCTAATTTTTGAAAATTACGATTTTATATACAAAAGCAAGCAGTAATATGTACATTTAGTTTTCCAAACTTGTGCCTACTTTAATTTTTTTTATATTTTTTGAAAACCCATTTAAAGAAATTACAAAATTTCAAAAGTAAAGAGAACTTTTCTTATGCTAGCTATCAGTTTTCCTTGAGAAAATGTTGCAGTACCTAAAAACTTCGGGTTAATTCATGGAAGTGGGGAATCTGTGACGTAGGCAAAATTCATGTAATTTTTTTGGACAAAAATGTAAAGAAACAGAATATGTGTAAGTTCATGCAAATTTATTACAACATTTTGTTCCAAAAATGAATACGCGAACAGGCCTATATTGGAAGAAGTATACAGTGTAATTTGCTAAATGGGTTCAATAACTTACTTCTCATTGGCTTTTCTCTACTTTGTAACTCTCACTAAATCTGAAGCTTCACCAGTGTTAGTAGTTATATACTGAATTTTACATCTCTCCAAAAAAAGAAAAAAATTTCGCAGATTTCAATTGCATGTTTCTTAACATTTTACACCTCATGATTATATAATTATATAATTATTATATAATGTGACGAAAGAACAAATTTACTTTCTTTAATAGTTGATATGCTTTGAAATTTTTAAAGCTTAGCGAAAACTAGTGACATGGATATTAATAATACGCTAGCGAACTAACCCCTGAGCAGCTATCACTGATCGCCCGTACGGGCAAAAAATGCAAAACAGAAAATTGACTCGGAAGTATTGTTTCCCATATCAGAAATGTTTTAAATCTAATAATGTATTTATTAAGGTATATTATTTACATGATTTTTGAAAATTTGGACTATCACCTCAGCTGCTATGGTTTTTCATCATGCAAGTTCGTTGAAAGCTGAGCTGCCAGTATGGCAGTACGTGTAACCCCCGGGTAAAGAGAATGCTCTCATGACAAGAGAAGATTTTTTCCAACTCCTTAATATGTTAATATTGGCCACGTCACCATAGAAGGATAAAACAAAATTGTCTCGTTTTTCAATACAGGGTGTTATCATCGGTAATTTGAGGAGCCGCACCACTAAAACGTCTTTGAGACCATTTTATTTGTGTAAAATTTTAAGTCCGCTAAAAATGTTGGACTTAGTAACAAAATATGTTTTGAAGAAACAGATGACCCTAAATCATGACCCTAGATGATGATGCTAAAATAATGGTCACCTAATGAATTATGGTTTCTCTTTGATTTTGAGTATGTCAATGTTGATCATCATTTAGTCCATAATTTTAAAAAATTAGGAAACTTATGATGAAAAGTGAAACATACAAACAAACAAATTAATTGTAGAACGACTTAATACAGTCTTCTTCTTCAACTTGTTTGTGATATTTTAAAATAATGTTTCATTTCATTATGTTCCTACATAATCGGATTATCGATCATACGTACATTTCGCTTTAAAAGCAAGATGTACAGTAGATGACAGTTCTGTTGGTGTTACAACATAAATACCATCCTGGTGACAACCTAACTTCTCATTAGGAAGTTTTGCTCTAGAACTATGTTCTGGTGGTGAAGTCAAATCTAAAAAAAAGAAACAAGAATAAAGTTAAAAAAAAAATTCATTATTTATCCTTGCCATAACTTGCCATAACGATTTGATATACAACAATTCATTTTATCTTCTACTAGACACCTGACATACGGTACAATTTTTCCATTTAGAAACATGACAACGTAGTAAATTAGGCACAGGATTACCATAATTAAACTTTCTGTGAACGTGATAATACCTCCTCTTGCGATTATAATCAAAACAATTGTATTGAATGAATAAAAAACGCAATCTCTAGTTACAGGCCACCAATCAAGTTGCATCGACTGAAAATAAATAATTTATGATGATGAAAATAAGTACTTAGATAGATAGATGTAGTATTTTTTATGTGTGTAAGATACCTATTACCTTTGATAATGCCATACCAGAAAGTGCAGCAACTCCAAGAGTGTTAAACATCAGTGATCCAATTATAGTACCCAATCCCATATCGGAATTGGTGACTAGAGTACTTATTGTATTGGTGAAGAACTCTGGCATTGTTGTAGCGGTTGCCATAAATGTTGCAGCAGCGACATCTTTCGGAATATTAAGATCAATGCAAATTAATTCTACAGATGGCAAGAAATAATCATTGCAAACGACGGCTAGCAGTGTAAAAAAATACACAGCACCGCATAAATGAAGAACTACTGCTCCATGTTGTAATTGTGTTTCTATAAATGAGTGAAAAAAATAAATAAATTTAATTAAAATTTGTCTTATTCGCTGTGAATATATTATTTATATAGTTGAATTTTTAGCAGCAGTCCCATATATGCCTTAGTTCAATTAAGTTACCTTTTAGATAAATTTCATGAGCTTGTAACATCGGTAATTGCAAATAATCTGGGGAAGCTATATTATAAGTCGGGATTGACAATGTGTGTGTGTTTTTTTTTTTTAAATAACAGTTTGCCTTTCAGCATAGGGAGAAAACTCTTCCGAACAAGTTCTTCCATATTTCAGTCCCTCAGTGCTTAGTTACGAAAAAAAATTTAGTTTTTAGCTGATCTGTCCATTTTCCAAGTCTCCAGATACGACTGCAAACAAGTCTGTTCAGAGAAACTTTTTACGATTTGCTCTCGGAAATAAATCATTAATTCTTCCATCTTATGAGGATCGCTTGAAACTTTTGAATATGCACTCGCTTGAAAAACGTCGCATGGATGCCGATATAATGTTTGTGCATCAACTAATAAACGCGAATGTTGATTCTCCGCTGTTACTTAGTAAAATATCTTTCCGCGATAGTGGACACAATTTGTGAAGACTACCTATGTTGCATGTTAACTCCGCAAGATCCAACTTTTGCATGTACGAACCCATTAATCGCATGTGCATTACTGTTAATATTAAGGCTGTGAGCATTTTGTCGTTGACGTTTCTAAGCATGTTTTAAAAAAACGTCTATATAATACTTAGTTTTCTGTTTCTATGTAATGAAACGCATGTATTGCTGACCGTTTATTTATTAAACGTGTCCATGCAACGAGCTTGTGTTAAGCTGGTTCTGATAGTGTAAAAAAAAAAACCATGGAGTGAAAAAGAAAAATGAATTTGACACAAGGCGAGGTGCACCACAAAACTGTTCGAAATTTTTGATTTCACGTGGTTACAAAAAATTTATCTTACCTGTAAATAAATCCTCAGGAAAATCATCTGGACCTGCATCCTTCTCACAAGTTTTTTTATGCACTTCATTTTCTCTAAAAACAGGTAATTGAGGTAGTAGACTTTGGCTAGCAGAGCTTAATTGCTCGGATGGTGGATATTCTGAAAAATAAAATAAAAATAAAAATTTATTATCCATTTTTATTCTGATAGTGATCACTTTTCTTACAAATGATACGTTCTTGTTTTTTATTTATTTCAATAGTATTTAAGATTGCAGTTCACGTGCGCATATTATTCCAACAATACAAGGCACATGCTGATAAATTGTTGGTAATTTTCTTATCTACTATTATATATGTATATCTTACGGCGGTTTGTGGTTATCTATTTTACGTACCCATATTGATATAATGCAAGTACATACATGTATATGTACCCACATAAGTCTCACAGAATAGTATTACTTCCATAAATATAAAAAATAAATAAAAATATATTAAGTTTTTTGTCTATCAAAATATTTTTATTTATTTTGTCCATGCTTTAGAGGTAGGTTAATTTCTGCATGTTTTCATCTATTTTGCAGACGGGGGGCACTACGGTTTTAAAATTGCAAATGTTTCAATGAAAAGCATTTGTATGCTATTTTTAAATTTTTATTATATCTTATATCTACTAGGGTAAGTAATGAATTTGGTCCAGAACGAACTATTGCTACTCGTTATTACCATAGATAGGAACAGGAGCAATCTTGCCTATAATCTCTGGAGAAGATTTGGTGGCTCAGAGCTAGAAAGAAACTATGAAAGATTACGAAACATTACTAATGCTGAGATTGCGGAAACCGAATTTAGGTATTTTCATCGCAAGTTGGATTCGTCTTTGCCATCTGGTACTGTTTGGAGAAATATAAAAGAAGCGGAATTATCCAAAATTCATACGACAGTAGTACCATTGGCAAAGATGAACTTAGTACTTATACTTTGTAAATAATCTCTGTAACTCCTAATTTAAACATGCTAAGAAAAATATATCCGCCCAGCTTTCTTTCAGCAATGTCACTATTAATGAGATCACTTTTACATTAAAATCGATCAAATCAAATGCAATAGGCTCGGATGATACTGATATACGGTTCCTTAAGCTCAATTATATGGGCAGTGAACTTTTTCAAACCATTCAAGTCCCCGGGCAAGGACGACATTTTTCTGGCCCCTCTCCAAATGGTCTCATAATCTAGCTCTTCTCTTCAGGGCATGTATCAAGTTGGGCTACACATCGAAGCTGTGGCATGAGGTCCGCGTTGTGTTTATTCTCAAGGCTGGTCGGGTAGATTACTCATCAGCATATAGACCAATAAGTCTGATATCCTTCCAACTAAAAACATTAGAATGCATTTTCCATTGAGAACTGCGGTGCTCCATTCTCAGAAGCAGGTTGTCACAAAATCAACACGCGTACTTTAAGGGGAGGTCCATTGAGACTGCCCTTCATAATGTCAAACACTGAATTGAAAAGGGCTTCCACTTTAAACAATCTACGCTAGCTGTTTTCATCGATGTAGAAGGAGCGTTTAATAATTTTCTTCTAAATAAGTTTACTGAAACGTTAATAAAACATGGCGTGAATCAGTCCCGGTCTGGGTGGGGTACGTAGAGTATCAGTTTTATTGTGGGTGCTCATTATGGACGATCTCTTGCTAACTCTGGTGATTTTAGTTACCGGAAGATATGAATCGGAGCTCTGTGGACTGGTGCATAACGCGATCCGACTAGTCGCAGACTGGGCTAAGGATTTCGGACTGTGCATTAATCCACAGAAAACCGATCTATGCCTTTTCACCAAAAAATGAAACATTCCAAGATTGAGCCTGCTTTCCATCGACTCTACACGGTTAGAGCTTAAGGACAGGGTAAAATATCTGGACATTATACTAGATAAAAAGCTGATCTGAAAGCCACAGAAAAGTGAGAACTCAAACCGCGGATGATCCTATAAATATACACTAGCGCCATCCAACCCTGTTAGCCTGCGGCTATCCTCAATATACACCCCGTGCAGATACACATTACGAAGGAGGCTCTATCGTAGTGCTGAGGCTGCATCTGAATCCGAGCTGGATCCATTCGGGAACCAGGGTCCAACATGAGTCCATCCTTGATTTTGTGCGGTCCATCACACCTGACATCGAGACCATGCTGATAAGCAAGTTTAAAACGAAAATTCTATCTAGGTATGAATGGACATCACACTCTGTGCTTCCCTTTTGATAGACATTATAATTTATACAGACGGCTCCAAATTTTAAGCCAACACCGGAGCAGGCCCCTTCTGTGAGGAGCCTCATTTCGAACTTGCCATACACCTGGAACGCCATGTTACGGTTTTCTAGGCGGAGGTCAAGGCCATTCTCTAAGCTGGAAGGAGCTCCTTGGCTCAGACACTGAGAATAAGGAGATTACAATATTACAATCTGCTCGGACAGCCAACGGGCTGTCAAGGCCTTGTCAATGCCCTGCACAACCTCCAACTTAGTACAGGAGTGTAAAATCAACCTGAATTCCCTCTTCCAATATAACAGTAAATTGTTAAATGAAATTTATTTATTTATTTATTTACTTCCGTTTTTACTTCCACAGCGTACAACCACCCAGGCACATCAAGAGCATATTTGTCTATAATTAATTATTAAAAACTAGTAAATATTTAAATCTAAAAATTATAGGTTATGTCATAAGCACGAATGGTGATGCTACAAAGCTTTTGGTGTTCTTTTATAATTTTACAAAAAGAAAAACAAAAATAAGCATGCCTAAAAAAACAAACTACTTCGATTTCACGAATTTTCTACATAATTTTTCTTCCGAATTTTTAATGCACTATTTATTATATTGGTGATGAAGATCGTCTCAAACAATTAGATTAATTCGAGTGTTTTGGGCCGCATTAGAATTTTTATAATCGTAAATAAGCATTAATTTCATTTATATGAACTTACTCGACAATTTTCCTTCATAATTAATATTATGCGCTATTAACGGCTGAATATAAGGACAATTTATACCTATAATTATATGTGATATATTTCTATTAAAAAAACAGAAACGTTTGTCCATAAGGGAATCTCCATTAGATTTATTTCCTACTTCATAATAATCTTGAGCAACAAATAAAATAATTTTTGCATTAAAAGTAAAATATCCAAATAAATATTTATGCAAAATATTTCTTTTTGAAATAACCCGGTAAAAAATCCTAAAGAGTAATATCTACTTTTATTTTGAAATAAAAAAAAAATTATAATCTTTGCATCAAAATCGGCTCATATTTAACGCGTCTTGAATTTAAGGGAGGCCAATCCACTTCTTATCAGAAAACTACGAGGACGGTGGCAACTTTTACTTCAGAGTAAAACTGATATAAATTTTTTTATAGGTGACGTAGGAATTTGCTTTTCGACTTTATAATTTCCTCTTGACAATTGATATTGTCTTTGTGTGTCAGACTACGTCATTTTGCAAAAGAAAAAAAAATTTAATGCAATTTATTATTTAATTTTGAATTATAACAACTAGGAGATAAATATTTTAAAAGTGGAGAATTTATTATTTAATGTTTGACATAAAAATGACTAAAGGACCTCAAAGTGATCCATTCCTCAAGTCACTTAAAGCAATCATTAACAAGTTGATATGTGTCCAGTTTAGATGAAATCATAACTACATAAATTCTGTTCGATTTGTCTGTCTATCTGTCAGCACGACAACTTAAAAATACATTGGCATAGACAGTTGAGATTTATAATAAGATAAATACAAGTGTCTTAGATATGGAAGCTATAATCTTTTAGCGGGTTATAGATTGCTGGAGTCAAGATAATAAAAAAAAAAAATTGTTCTAGACCGGAAGTTATGGCTTAAACAAATCAACATCAAAAATAGTTTTTCATATCGAATTTAAAAGTCAAAAAAGTTTTCAATGAAAAATTACCAATCGCACTGTGACACAAAATACGACTTTGGGTTTTTTGTACATTTTCTTAAGCATCCAGCAAAATATTTTAGTGCATTACCTAATCAGAGATCGACAAGGTCAGTTTGAATGCAAGTTGTACTGCCACATCATTTTCTAAGCAAGCAGCTTACTAATTTCCATGCTGAAAAATCTGTCAGTTCAGAGGATAGTAATCTGAGGACCTGTATATATCATCATGTGAAAGATTAGCAATGCTATCTAATACACCTTGTGTTACTGTTTCGTAGGATTGTTTAAATCAAATAAAGTTTGAATATAAATAGAAACACTTTCATAGGGTTACCACCATATAAAAATTTTGATATTCACGTTATTTTGGTAAATCTATTAAGAAAACTGAAAATTCGTTTATATTAAAAATAGAAAACGTCTACGTCTAAGGTTGCCATATAAAAATGTAAATTTTTTTCACGTTTAACTGAGAAAATATATTGAAAAACTCTTCGGAATATTAATTTTGATCCATTTACAGTAAAGTCTTGGACCAATTATAATTTTTTTTTTTCTTAGAATTGGCTTCTTCAAAAGTATATACCACTTTGAATTTCCATTTATTGAATGGAAACTTATGCTGAATACAAATTGGTAACCTTATGGAGCAAATTTCATAGTATCTCCTCCAACATGAAGCAACCTCAACTTTATTTCAATTGAACTCAATTACAATATAAATGGATACCACTAGGAGGCATTAATTTAGAAATCTGAAATGATATGTACGGCTTTTATCTACATATATATGAAAAAAATTGTACGTCTAACTTAAAAAACCTAAAAAACAGATAAAATCTGTCCACTCCTTCTTGGGTGTCTGTCTCTATACAAATATTCCGTTTTTTATTGGAATTTTGGGTACCACGCGCTGAAATAGATAGCTGACGTTTTGTATATGGCTTCTTTATAAAAATTATAAATCTAGACTCGAAAATGGACCAAATCTGGCAACTGCTTCCTAGGGTTGTCATACGAAAAACTCGTTTTTCCCTATACTTCGACATTCCTTCAAAGCATGTCGTCTTTAGAAATTTTACGCACAACTTTTTCGAAAAAAATTGTAACTATTCAATTCGAATAGTACATACTTATATATGTAGGTGAAATCATGCAATTCCTTCATATAGGGTTGATACATAAAAATACGTTTCTCACTATATATTTGAATGCAGGGTGAAAACGCATTAGCACAGAAAGCTCAAGGAACAGTAATTGCATTATAATTTCATATGTAATTCCAAAAATGGGCTAAATCAGTTAATTCCTTTCTAAGGTTGCCATAATATTAAAATTCTGATAAATTGTTAATGACCATTTTTAGCAGTTTAATTTGGATCAGTGGCGGTGATGAAATTCCACTGAATCACAGGTGCACATTTTCAAACTGGTCTCTCTAACAATCATTAGCTAATATTCTTCCTTGTTTTTTACTTGTCATCAAAACTGATTTTTCTTTTTATTCCACATGAGTGTAGTTAAATTAAATGTATGAAATGTGCATAGATTGATGCGAGAAGAAATCCAAATACAAAACTCTCATTTCACTATTTTATCACAATTCTATGAAAAATATTCCACCGTAGACAATAAAATTTTGTCTGCTATGAGAACAATTCAATTAATAAGTTTTAAATATGCGACCGTGGATGTTGATGCGTTGAAACGGAAATAAAGCTAATTACTGGTTGCAGGACAAAACCATTCGAAAGGAAATATGTTAATTGGATCCTCTAATTATAATGTGATGCGATTTCTGTGAAAGTGTGAAATTACATTAATTATATTATGATCGAAATGAAAAGTAGAGCATGAAATTAAGGATTTAATTAGGTACTTCACTATAGTTTCTCGAAAATATTTCCATTAATAATTACAGCCACCTTAATTATAGTATGCCTTTCGGGGATGATATAAACCCCATAATATTTGGGGAGGTGTGTTCGCTCTTTTACGTATAGGTTTTTCAATAAGTAAATATTTTTGAATTACAATTAAATTTAAACTTAGCTTTTTTTTTCATGGAAATATTGATTTGAGTTTTACTAGATACCAATAGATGGCGCACAAACTAATAAAGACTTTCCTGTACCAAAAACTAGGAGATCTTTGAATATCAGGTTTATTCCAATTGTCGGTAGGCAATTCGAAATTTCTGCTCAAGAACTGCATGTCAAGTCCGAGAAAATATTATGTAATTCCTGAGAAATAACGAAAATGTAATTTTTTCGAAAAAAAATTTATTTGAAAGCACAAAAATTTCTTTTTTTTTCGATATTTACATGATACATATTTTAAGGTTTTTCAATCATAATACTATGCAGAAATATTTCTATTTTATATCCAAGATAGTTCGATGCTTTTCTTGCAGCAGAAAAGATATTATTTGTCCAGCTTAACTTAGTGGAAATATTATTATTATATAGATTTTGGGTCTTAGACGTATTAAATTCGATCCAATTCCCTCTTCCCCAAGCGAGGAACAACACATACTGAATTCCCTTATGGAATCTGGAAAAGTATTACTGTCAACAGCAATCATATGGATTGGATTAAAAGTACTAATAGAAAGCAGCAGATCATTAATTAAAATTAAGAAGAGATAATAAGGCCCTGGGGGAACACACCGGCATTTATAGGATGCGGCTCAGATGTAACACTATAAAATCCGTATTAGGCTACCAGGTAAAAAAAAAATTTCAATTAATAATAAAAGAGGAGGGGAGAGTTTCAAGTACTTGAAGTTTGACTAAAAGGGCAAGATGTCAAATTCTATCAAAAGCCTTTGAAATATCTAGGCTAACGATTTTGCGTAAACCAAAATTATGGAAATTATAACGTTTCCAGCATTTCGTAAGAATACTCAACAAAGCCTTTAGATTATCGTCCAGAGCGAAAGCCATATTGTCGAAATCGTTGATGAGTTTCTTTTTTGATACTTAATTTGGAGTTAATATGAAAGATTCAAAGATCTTCGAAAGAATCGTTGAAATTGGTCGATAATATGAGGAAAATATACCGAACATGGACTAGTTTCCAAGCAATTCAAAAGTTAGGTACATGTCGAATAAAACAATTAGTATAGTATAGTAGTTAATATTAGACATAGATTGATGAATTAGCCGGTCAAATCAATTAATAGCTTTAATTTCTTTATCGGAATTAGTGCAAATTACAATTTAATTCAACTTTAAAAAACATTTATACAAATTTTTAAAATTATAAAATTACTATGAATGTCACCATAATTAGAAATTTAAAACGATTTGTTTAAGTTTTATATAATTTTTTTTACTAAATAAAATCCAAACCAATTTGATGATTTTTTAAAACGAGAAATACAAAAAAAATGTAATATAATATTTTCATAAAACTACTTGCGTCTGAAAGCATGCATAGTAGTTGTAACCATGGTTTGTATTTCTACATTGGAACTATGTAGATCCATAGAAGATATGAATGAATAGAATCGTTGATAAACTTCACTGCACTACAAATCATAAAAATATACAATTTTTACTTTTAATTTAAATCAACTTATATACTGAACTATTTTAGTTAACGATAGATTTATATTATGCATAATATAAAATCCATTTCTACAGAACATTTATGAGCTCAGCTCATATCCTAACAACTATTTGTAGAAATTTTGTAAATCAAACTTTATTTACATTTCGGATACATTATGAAAAAAAAAAATAATTTACCATTTTTAATATATCCAGTTGAAAATTGAACGACAACAATAAGAAGAACAACAATCAATTTTATTGACGAACTACAAATTGCCATTTTTTAAAAAATTTCAAAATATACACACAGCACTTCGTATACACAAAGTTTTCACCCAAAAATTTAAACAGAGTCACAATAAAAAGAAAAAAAAACTAGAGCAAAAACAACAATAGCAATCACCCGATTAAATAAAGTTCAACGCATATAAAATCCTTTACAGGATAACCGAATCGATTCTGTAAATTATTCTACATATTTTCGTTTAATTCTAGATCGAAAAACGTTCGCTTAAAATTTTTATACAATTTTTTTATGTTTTAGTTCGTTACAAAACGCTTTCACCGCTCAGCTAATACTGTGGAAGTGAAACGATTTGAGGAGAGTCTATATATTGAGTGATATCAACTCTGGTGTAGATTTTATCGTAAAATCGGCTTGAGAAATTCTTTGCAATAACAAAACTTGCCGCGAGTGATGATAACACGCTTACGATCAGATAGCAAAGCTCATTTGAAAAGTCGTCCACAACTGAAAATATTAAAAGATCAATTACGGGCATTTTCATTCACTCGAAAGCTGACTGCATAGCATCGGTCATGTGAAATGTGTATGTCGAAGGAAAATTTATAGTTGCGTCGGAGTCGACGAATTATAGTTTTTCACTGGAAATACAATTTCCAGTACATAGATCAACTGTCATCGCAGGTAATATAAAAGAATATTTGTGGCAGAATGCGACCGCATTGTAAATTTTCGTCGCGAAAGTTTATTTTTTCGATTTTCTTATGTAATCTCAGTATATACACGCGTTGAAGATAAATAAGTAGATAAAACAAATAAAATACAAGTTAAAAAGCTAGAATTGGTCTAAGACACAATTCGTATGATACCCTAGATGAATGCCCGTATGAAATTTCGTATTGTCACCCTTCTATGTAAGTTTGATTTTTGAAGTGGTTTTTCGCATATATTTTTAGAACGGTTTGTCGAACAGAAAAAATGATCATAACCAATTTTATTGGATTTCGTATTCTGAAGAAGTTTTTAGTACAATAAAAATGTATTGGACTGATCGTTTTCGCAGTATACGTAAAAAACTTAAATTTTTATATGGCAACACCAAGAAGGAGTTGCCCGATTTAGTCCATTTTTGGAATTTTATTTGCTAGTACAATGAAAACACCATGTACCAAATTTCAGCTCTTTATATCGATGCGTTCTCATGCAATGTCCAAATATATAGTGGAAGACTAAAAGTTTTGTATGGCAACCCCACGAAGGAGTTACCCGATTTGTCTCATTTTCGAACTTAATTTTACTTTTTTTTTTTAAGTCCATGTACAAAATTTCAGCTCTCTATGTATACGCGTTCTCGATCGTGCGCACAGACGGACGGACGGACGGTCATGCACTTATCAAAATAACTTTTAATATTATGCGTGGGTGTCCAATCCATTTTGATCGACCATCATTATTTCGAGGTGTTACAAACGGAATGACAAACTTAGTATACCCTATAGATTATCTAGGGTATAAAAATGGGAAAGGTATAAATTGTAAAAATGGACTTTTGCAATTTTCGTTTTGAATTGGTACTGTGTTCCCGTATCTCTTACATATAAGAAATCAGTCGCTTACTCTAAGGTGGTCTATTTATGAGAATCAAAGACTTTTTTCAATTTATTTATTTATTTTTTTTTTTTTTAATTTATGCTAAATTTCTGTAAATAGTTTTAACCTTCTAACTGCTAACTACTGGTTCAAACTAGATGTCACTTTTGGAGCTGTCATTTTTTGACATTTGACAAGTAGAAACTAAGCCATTAATAAAAATGGAACGATGCACGATTCAACAGCGCATTGAAATTATTAAAATTCACTATAAAAATGGTGAAAATGTGGCAGAGACGGTTCGTAAAACTCGAACATTTTTGGGTCGTCGTGAAGCACCTTGTCGGACCGCAATACAGAAAATTGGTAGAAAAATTCGAGGTGTCGGGACAAGTTAGTGATGTGAAGAATAAAACCCGTGCACGTCGCTCAAGAACAGCCGAGAATATTGCTGCTGTAGCCGAAAGTGTTGAAGAAAACCCAGGTTTGTCCATTCCTCGTCGTTCTTTGGAATTAGGCATTCCACAAACGTCATTACACCATATTTTGCATAAAGATTTGGGTCTTAAGGCTTATAAAGTTCAGTTAACACAAGAACTCAAGCCGGCCGATCATCAACAACGTCGAGTCTTTGCTGATGGGGTCCTTGAAATGCATGAAAATACTCCGGAATTACATCGAAAGCTCATCTTGAGTGATGAGGCCCATTACCACCTCGATGGCTTCGTCAACAAGCAAAATTGTCGCATCTGGGGCTCGGAAAACCCACGAGTTATTGTTGAAAAACCTCTCGATCCTCAACGTGTGACTGTTTGGTGCGGTTTATGGTCCCGCGGGGTCATTGAACCTTACTTTTTCGAAAATGAGGCTGGAGCAACAGTTACGGTGAATGGATTGCGCTATCGACAGATGATTAATGATTTTTTATGGCCGGAATTGAATGGTATTGATCTGGACAACGTTTACTTTCAACAAGACGGCGCTAAGTACCATACAAGCAACGAAACCATTGATCTTTTACGGGAAAAGTTTCCGGACCGTGTTATCTCTCGAAGAGGTGATCACAATTGGCCACCGAGATCTTGTGACTTAACACCTTGCGACTTCTTCCGTTGGGGCTACGTGAAAGAGAAGGTCTACGCCAACAGCTCAGCGTCGATTCAAGACCTCAAATATGGAATTCGTGAGGCTATCGAGGACATAGGGCAGCCACTTTGCGATTTGGTTATGGAAAATTTCATGAAAAGGATATGGTCCTGTAGGCAGGGTCGTGGTGGTCATTTGGCTGATGTTATTTTCCATTACTAACGGCATACCTTCCTCTTTATAATGAAATAAAGATCCGATCATTTATCTCAAAAAATGGCATTTTTCTTTGAATATCAAAATAACACCTCTTATTGGAAAACCCTTTATTAATCGATTATAAGCACTCTTATAAGAAATTAAACTCATACCGACTTTAATTTTCAAAAGGTTATTTTTACCTGAATCCTGCGTATAGGCAAAAGAGACGGAGCATGGTAAACACTATCTTTACTTTATTCTGCATCTGCAGCCAACATAAAAACATCAAATGGCATAAGAAAACGTTCAGTAAACGATATTTTGTGTTGGTAGCTCCAACTCTGCCATAGCGCAAAAGAGAAAACTATAAAACTTGTGATATTCCTTCTTATAGGAAAATGACAATACGCTCAGTCCACTATTATAAGTCAGTGGAGATTTCATCTATGATGATATAAATAGAGGTACTCATGACTAAGAATACTGGAATACCGTATACACAGTTTTTATAGACCAGCTATTTCCCCGTACTGTTTATTTATTCTAATTGTGCAACATACATTCATATACTTACAAATATATACTATGTATATGTATACATAAAGTATGACAATTATAATATCTTCTATGCGACCTGCATTTGATAAATTTGATAAGATAGATAACGTCGTGTTGTGTTTGGTTCTTAGATTGCTCAAGTCACAATTGCCACTGAGTCAGGCTGTAATTATGCACCGAAAATATATATTACTTGCTCGGTAGCTATTTTTAATTATTTTATTATTTTAGGTTTTAAAAATAAAAATCTTAGAAAAAACTACAAATATTAAATGTGGACTTACGAAAAGACATAGCAACAAAAATAAATTTAAAAAATCGTCGATACTTAGTAAAAAGACAAAATATTTCTTTATCATTGCCAAATCTTTGAGATATGTATACTACAAGGGCAAGAAAAGCGGATAAGAAACTTTCGTTACCAGCAGCACACATGTTATTCAATAAGTATTATGCATGAGATTACAAATAAAAAAAGAAAACGGTAAAAGGAGCGCCTAATCTCTGCCATACCATGAAAATCGGTTATCAACGTAAAATCTAAATTAATTCCAACATGGAATAGTAGACTTTTATCGCAACAACAACGCAATGATAAGCAGGCAACCATAAGCAGTTCTTAAGATTTTTAAGATAGTAAGTAAGTAATTCGAAATTATTATTTCGTGTGCGCGCGTAAGCGGTAAGCGCTATTAAAAATGGAATCCTTATAGATAATAGGTTAATATCTAGTAAATCAATATGGCGACAGTTTCACTAACCACAAATTTTAATCATTCACCAAGGGGTGGATAAAAATCAATTTTCAAAAATAATTGAAATTTTTTCTGTCTTTCTTACAAGTCGTAAAATTCAAATGCACATTTTTACAATGATTATGAGCGGGGAGACATAAGTAAATTAAAATTTTGCGGTGAAAACTTGTTATTTTTCTATAAATTTTACGCAATATTTAAGTTGAGTTGTTTATTTGTTGTTATTTCGGTGTATTGAGATAAGTGATTCGGTGAAAATTGAAAAAGAAAAAAAAATATCCATGCAATTAAAGTTTGTTGCCTTTTTTTTTTTTTTGCTTTTTTGCTTTATTTCTTTTTTCTCTTACTAACAATTATTTGATGTTAATTATGATGCGATAGGCTTAATTGGATCTATAAAAATGTCGAAAACGGTGTATATGCCTGGTAGATACTCATATAGGCCTACCATTTTTGAGCACCTCTTGATTAAGAAGAAACTGTCGGCGACAAAGTTATAAAAGTCATAAAATTAATTGGTAAGGGTATAATTTGAGTGACAATAAAACGTTTATGTGATGCCATCTATTTTGTGGGAAATCGGATTATTCCTACCTTGGTTGGGGGAATTCTTCTGTATTCGCGCTCATTGTTTATTTGGAACTAAAAAAAAACAAAAAACAAAAAAAAATTGTCACAATGACAACACACATTGGCCCAAGAAGCAGTATGGAACTGAGTCAAGGAAATATGATGTCAATTAGGGGTGATTTGGAAATATTTTTACTTTTCTATTTGATTTGTATTTTTTTTTTTTTTTTTTTATGGGAAAGCAGGTGATTTTGGGGGGAACTGATGATGGTTTATTGCGTTAAATATGACCTAAATGGTCCAAATTTATGGAATTTTAAGAGAAGTTTGTTTTAAAATGGTTTCTTTTTATTTCTTCATCAGTTTTATAAAGTGGATTGATATACATATATGTATATGTAGATATGTAAAGATCATTTTCAAGGTGAAATTCAGTACTAAGGTTAGAAAACCGGATTTCTTAAAGTTAAACCATAATACTCAGTACTTCATTTGACACCCTACACATAGCTACTCATAAATTTAAACAGACCAAGATGAATTAAAGATCGTTCTCATTCACTATTTTTACATTGTTATAGCAATACAATTCGCTAACGAAATAATTGCATCGTTGTGTTTTTTAACCTATTCCTTCCTCTCAATGCTTTCGGTATTTTTTTAACACTTATCCTTAAGCATTTGTATCATTCAGTATAGTTAAAGGATGACTCGTAATATATGAAGAAAAAATCTTTAACCCCTCATACCCCCTAAAAAAACGTATTTTTGGAGGTGGGAGTATCAAAACAAACCATGATCAGGACACCTAAAAAAAATCCATTAGCATACTTCATCCGACTAATTTTCTATTCAACGGGGAACTTTTGCTTAGACAAACTAGGCAGTTGCCCAGGTGTTCATCCTTGTAGGGGGGCCATCTAAGGGCCGATATACGACACCGGACATTAAAAAAAAAATTAATCCATGCTTAGGCAAACTAGGCAGTTGCCTAGGTGTTCATCCTTGTAGGGGGGGGGGGATCCAGGGTCCGAAATGGTATAAATGAAGGACATACGACAACGGACATTAAAAAAAAATTAATCCATGCTTAGGAAAACTAGGCAGTTGCCTAGGTGCTCATCCTAGTAGAGGGGCCATCCAGAGTCCGAAATGGTATACATGGAGGACATACGACATCGGACATTAAAAAACTGAATCCATGCTTAGGCAAACTAGGCAGTTGCCTAGGTGTTCATCCTTGTAGGGGGGCCATCCAGTGGCCGAAATAGAATACATGGAGGACATACGACACCGGACATTAAAAAAAAAGTATTTAATTCACCTTATTGTTCCGGCATAGAGGGGAGGATTTACCAATGGGCAGAGCAGGACAACAGATTCTCAATTAAGGAAAATTAAGTAAAAGGAAACTACATCGAAATTGCACTATCCGGCAGGCATAAATTCAAAGTTACCTTTTTCAACGTCATTAGACATGGTTCTGTTTACGAAGACTTAAGTAAAAAGTTTGACTTTCACTTGAAGCTACATAGCTTGGAACTGAGGGTACACGAATCTTGAAAGCCTTTTATCTAGGATATTTAAACGAGGCCTTGGAAAACGGGTGCCTGCACCTACGATCTCATTTTTCGTCCACTAAGCATACATGGGGGCAACAATTATCGGCCCTGGAGTTATACAAGTACATCCTGGTAAAAGGCTTCATGGACATTTATCCAAATGCGGAAATAGCGCTCTGAATGTTGTTACGTACATCAGGGTCAAACTGCTCTGCAGAATAGTCGCTTTCAGCGCTAAAACGAGTAAAGAACTATTTAAAATCCACTACAGAGGAGATCAGGCTCAATTCACTATCTGGGCTGTACATAGAGTCAGAAATAATGCAATTTGTGGACTAAAGTGAGATAATCCGTTCCTTTGCATATAATTTCGTACTTATTTCTGATATTTTTAAGTGTGTTTATTTATTTTCTAAGGTCTATGTACGTTAAATACATGAAAAACAATGGTAACATTTTTGTTTTATTCAATTATTTACAAAAAAAAAGAGTCCTGCCTATGGGCCCGGGGATTTTATGTCCGGGCTTTGCTGTATTTATTAGAAAACACAAAAACAATATCACTTTTTCATATTGAAATTAAGTGGTTGGTTTGAACGTAAGTCTTCAATCATTTTCCTTTTAAGTATATTTAATAAGTATGAAGGTCGCTTTTTTTAATGTATTCAAGCTATAAATTTATTTAGAGTTGTCTAATCATTAAGGTCTTCCCTCATCAGTCTATATAGAAGCGACAAAACCGAAAAATTTAAATAAAAACCTTACACAAACCCAAAAATTAAATATGTGGAACGCGCACCGACATTACTTTAATTTCAAAAAAAATTTCTCCATTGAGCTTTTAAAAAAACCTTTTTCAAATTCATCCAACACCTCTAAGAATAACAAAAAAAAACAAGACCGTTCCATCAAAGTCTGGCCATTAAATTGTAGTCCCGAAAAAAAAAAAAAATAATAAAACGAAAAACCAAATAATAAAATTCCTCAAAGCCCCCCACATAAAAATGTTTATTACCTTCGAATACTAGTATGTATGTAGGTAACCATAATACATATGTACATAGGTCAAGTTCACTGCCCTTAAACTGTGGAAAGCTTAAGAAAATGTTAGAGACAAAAGTTTAAATCCCTTGAGATGAGAGTATTGTATAAAAAGAACACCAGGGGAAAAAAACCACCTTCGTCAACACAAAGTCCGCAGTTGGAAATGAATAGAATTCCCGTAAATGTTTAGGTCGAATAGAAAAGTCTACGAAATTAGATTAGCCCAGATAACGCCCTGAATTTTTATCACACTTATTATATACCTCTTGGCTGTTCTAGTGGAAAATTTCCTTAAGATGTTAAATTAAGGTCTTTATATTGCTTCAACTACCACCATCACCATTACCATTGTCGTACTTTGTCTGATAGATTGGTAGTTGGTTCGTGGGTTGAGTTGGAGCAACAAAAATTCGGCAAATGGAGTAGATGTCAATCAGACTTCTAAAAGGCGTTCATTATCTAAAAGTAAAGAAAAGAAACAAAATGCAATCGATCGCTTTTAGTTTCAATTAGTTAAATATTGAGACAATGCGCCAGTTCTTATCAGTGATGTATGATGTAAAAATAAAAGACTTGGTATCTGTCTTGTGTATAAGAAATGATCTAGAATAAGATGTTTCTCATAAATTGGTTGTCTGCTGTAACACTTTCGCACGTTTCTCCAAAATTATAAGTTTCTTTTGGGAAATTCTGGATAATTCAGAAAAAATATATTTGAACGAAATTTTCCCGACCATTGTATTTGTCTACTGTTGAACAACATCCAGGAATTTCTTTTATGATAGCAGCAAAAAGCTTTGGGAAACTTACCGAGTACTTACTGCCGTAGATTCTCGTTATTATAAAATTAATCGCTAACCTTCTAACAAACAAAAAATTATAAATTTGTCGTAGTATGTGTAAAATTACAATTGGTGCTAGGATGAAGCCATTACGAAAATCTAATTATACAGGTACCCACCCTTAGAATTCTTTCTCATTGTAGCATTATTTTATATTTGGGTTCACCAGAATTATAGTGATCAATTTAAAGGTAGCACACGTGTGATTTGTAAATTTTGTTCAATATTTTTACCCTTTGAGCTACGCTACTGTGTACCTTTCTTACAAATTGTCGTCGAATGGTAAACGAAACTATGGTAGAAAATTATTAACCGCCAAATTACCAAAATCTTTAGATAGAATCACAGAAGAAAACATCAAATCGAAATCAACTTAATTAACGAATTTTTAAATCACACTTCTAATGACAGTAGCGTCCTTAAAAAAGTTCAAAAGACGTTGGACGATAAGCATAATAACAATTGCGCATTACCCGCCACTGATGAATTTCCTTATGATGGATTTACACGTGACCAACGATATCAAGGATGGATAGGAATCCATGTAATTTGCGCCTGCTACTGTTTTTGGGTCCTAGCGGCTATCTGTGATGATTATTTTGTTCCTGCCATTGAGATGATGAGCCTCAGCAAGAATTCCGAATGAGTTCAGAAGAATATTCGACTCAAGGATATATATATATATTAAAAAAAAATATTTACATGAAAACAAACGAGAATTGATTAATTTCCTCGACAGCCCCTGCCAAATGAACGATGTTTTGTGGGTGCTACATACATTTATGACAGCAGCCACCTAAAGTCCTGAACTTTTTTATCAATTGTGTCGGCACTTTTGTAACAGACGAAGACATTGAAGTTGGAAATATTGCTGAATCAGCAGAATTTAATATATTGGCAGTGCCGGCATGTTGTGGTCTTTTTATTAGAAAGGTATTTCCTGGATGAATAATTGTTTTTCAGAGTTTTGATGATGTGAATTTATTTTTAGGTTATATTTGTGGACTGATGGCCAAAGCAGAGACAGCATTATGTACTGTTTTGCTGTATTTGGATTAATTTTAACTATTTATGATGATAGAGTTAATATACGTACGTTTTTTATATTTTAGGTGAGAGATTTTTATTTTTATTTTACTTATTTAGTAGCTGATGTGAATGTCGCTTGTGAAACTTTTCCTCTTATTAGCAAAATATTAATGATGATGCAGTATTAAGAAATGCTCGAAAATTGATATCAAAGTTTCGAAGAAAACGATCATCAATAACGAAATTACCCCGTTTTTTAGTAAAGTTAACTTCATCGATAGAGAAACTACAGACCGAGACTGATTTAATGGGATCAACTATTACAAATCATCAATAAGTTTGGAAACTTTAAGTGCTATAGTAGTAATTTAGAAGGTGTAATGCTCTTTTTTTTTTTACAAAAAAAAATAAAAATCATTTACAATTGTAGCTTATATAAATTTCGCTGACAACCCTTGGAATTGAGGTGATAACAATAGCCTACTATTATTTATCCTTCGCCAGCCTATAAGTTTATTGCTTTGGATTACAATACCCAATTGTCGAAAGCATCCAAAACTACGATTTTTGACAATATTCTTTCGATCATTATATGAATTAGAGCTGTATTATATTTGGTGGCGTTCTTTATAACTAATCCAGATCCATCCATGGCATCCACCATGTATAATTTGCAGTGTTGGGAAAAATGCAATCTGATTGACGATTATTGTTTACGATTACAATTTGTAATCTGTAATCATGATTACAGATTGATAATATTAATCAGAAAAGTAATCATTTATGGCGATTAATGATTGACCAATCGTAACCGTAATCATGATTATATGATTACATTTTTTGATTACAAATTAGGTTAGGGTGGTTAGAGATGCATAATATCTAAGCTATCATCTGACTCGATGGCGCGATTCCGCACCCTGGGGGTTCATTCTGTCTGTCTGTCTCTCTCTCTCTCTTTCTCTCTCTCTCCCCCTCTCCCTCTGTGTGAGTGTGTGTGTGTGTGTGTGTGTGTGTGTGTGTGTGTCTGCTTGTGTGTGTATGTGTTCATATGTTTGGAGGGTGTAGCTATCATGTCGACGCGTTTTCAGACAGTGCCCAAATACATAGTAAAAACGAAATTTTTGTATGGCAACCCTACGAAAGAATTGCCCGATTGGTCCCATTTTCGAACTTAAATTTCCTTTTTTTTTTTTTTAAAGGCCAGTGTACAAAATTTCAGCTCTCTACGTCGACGCGTGAGGCAGTGACTAAATATCTAGTGAAAAACCAAAATTTTGTACGGCAACACCAAAAGTGGTGACCCGGTTCGGTCCATTTATGAACTTGTATTTTTACTTTTTATGAAAACGCCGTGTACAAAATTTGAGCTCTCCACGTCGATGCGTTTTTCACGCATATAGTGAAAATTCAAGCAACACCAAGAAGGGATAACTCGATTTAGTCCATTTTTGAAATTTTATTTACCATTGGTATGAAAACACCATGTAGCATGTACGTCGATGCGTTCTCAGGCAGTGCCTAAGTAAATAGGTAAAAATGAAATTTTTGCATGGTAACCCTACGAGAGAGTTCCCCGATTGGTATCATTTTTGAACTTAAATTTAAATTTTTTTTAAAAAAGGCCAGTGTACAAAATTTTAGCTCTCTATGTCGACGCGTGAGACAGTGACCAAATATATAGTGAAAAACCAAAATTTTGTATGGCAACACCAAAAAGTGGTAACCCGATTTGGTTCATTTGTGAACTTATATTTGCACTTTTCATGAAAACGCCGTGTACAAAATTTGAGCTCTCCACGTCGATGCGTTTTTCATGTATACATACATATAGTGAAAAACCAAAGTTTTGTATGGCAACACCAAGAAAGGGTAACTTCATTTAGTCCATTTTTGAAATTTTATTTACTATTACTATGAAAACACCATGTACCAAATTTTAACTTTCTTCGTCGATGCGTTCTCAGCAGTGCCCAAAGTGTAATTAAAAACGAAAATTTTATATGGCAACACCAAGAAGGAGTTGCCGATTCCAATTTTTCTTTTCCTTAATACCTTATTCGGACAATTATGTACATTTAAAAAAAAAATTAGCCAAATTGGTCCAGCCGTTCTCAAGTGTAATGCGATTACCAACAAACACAATTCATTTTCATTTATATATGTAGATAGATATCATCAACAGAATCCTTTGGTCAATGATATACATCAATGTAGTCTTCGGTTCGGGCTTTGACCACTACACTGGTCACAGATGATAAATGGTTGTTATTTTTTTCCCACAGACAACAATCGACAACAAAACAACATTTTAACGATGCGTTCATGCTTATTTACCATAGAAAGTCTATATATTGTTGAAAGTCTTGAATGTACTCCTTTGTGCTGAAGAAATTCCTTTTCAAAAGAATATTTTGTATTTCCACACTTTTTCAATCAAATCAACGGAAAATAAATCATCATGAACCCACCCCCCCTAATGTAATTCATCAAGAGGACTATATATTACAGCAAGCTTTTGTTGTTAAGGACATTAAAGTAGAGAAAAAAAAAACATATCGTGAAATTCGCCAACGAATCAAATATAACACTGAGAATGGCATTCAGCTAAAATCGCAACTGTATTCAACTGTACAAAACAAAATTTTGCAACATGTCCTTATTTGGAGTTCATTCCTCCTAACTGCTTATTTTAGATTTTAGATTATCCAAGAGCCAGCAAAGGGCGATCCAATTTACTTCCATTTTGTCAAACATATATCCATCACCTTTGAAAGCTTCTCTTCGTTAAGCACTCCATCAAGGCGTATAAAATGGATTAGGATTGTGAGAGACTTTTTATTTTTTTTTATCGCATCTTAGAATGTTCCCAATTTTCTGCCATTCTTAACCTATTCGTTATTGGTATAACATAATTTATGACATTGTTTACGGAACTAGAGCCAACCAACTTTTGCTCCAAGACTGACAAGCAATTATAACAAAAGATAGTTGTTTCAAAAAATTTTAAATCAATTTAAGAGGTCAAGATGGTAAAATTATGGATTTTTTTACATCAGGATTGCTTATTCGGACTCGCATTCGCTTATGTCCTGATGTCGGTTGAACTTTCTAAATTTACCTACGTAAAAACTGTTAACAAATCTTCCATTATGTCGAACTCTTTAACTTCAGTTATTGTGAAAATCCTTAATAAGTTCAATAATATTCTGAGGTATTCCCCATCGTCCTATTAACTGAGTCAAATGCCTTATCATAATCAATATATGCAAGGTACATATACGAAAAGGGAGAGAAGGAAGAGTAGACGAATGAATAAATCAATCGAAATGATTACTATATGACCACAGTAACTAAAATTTCGCTTATATTGTCATTTTCCTATTTTCCTTCAATTCGACAATTCCAACAGGAAATTTGACTTAATCTATGGACACTGACAGACACACAAAAATTACTCACCTTCCATGCGACATGAATATTAAAACCTCGATGAAAATTTCAATCATTGCACTAAAAAGCCACAAAATTTCTGAAATTGACTTTAATTATGTTCCTAACCAATCCCCGTGGGAAAGCACAACAACACCCCCGACCTCTAATTCCAGTAAACAACTACAGCCAGCAAAACTCTGGAAGTATAATTAATTTTGTTGGGATGGGGGTCGCTTGCCGAATACAATTCTTAATTAAAGCGTTACTCTACTAAAAAAAAAAAAAAAGAAAAGAAAAAAATGAGCGACGATAATTAATTAAGTCCCTGGGGAAGATACGTATTGCGGAATGTAGTAAAAACCAGGAGCAAACAGCTTGAAGCGTGATAAAATAACGATAAAATCCAGTAAATTGTTTCTTATCAGCTGTTGGAATGCGAATTTTATTTGCAGTTATTAGTCACCCATGTAAGTTTGAACAAAAGGATTTTATTGCATCGGAATCAGGAACTACGAGCGAAGTAGATATTGTTGTCAAATTCGACAAACAATGTCTTTTTTATTGAATTTGAGGTTATGAGAGAAAATGTGTGGGTCTACAGTTTCGGTGATGGGAAGTTAGAGGTAATCGGCTTCATTTGATGTGCGTTTAAAGAAATTTTTGTACTCTTGTACTTTTGAAATTTTACCAAATGAGCCCGGAATCACTTTTATTTATTCCTCGAGGAGAAACAGTAGCTCTATAAATCGTACGTAACCCCTGTTTCGGTCAACAACTAAACGATCTCTACGCTAATGCTGTTTCTGATGAAATAGTTCTCCTCCAAGTATTTCTGGATTTCTCTTTTATGACGAGTTTCTAAAGAGTTCCAGTCAAAGACCTGATTGGTAATATTGTTAATATCGCGTCGTAATAAAGGGTTTTCCAATAAGAAGTGTTATTTTAATTAGCCCGCTATTTCGGTAGATGTCACTTTTGGAGCTGTCATTTTTTGACATTTGACAGGTAGAAACTACGCCATTAATAAAAATGGAACGATACACGATTCAACAACGCATTGAAATTATTAAAATTCACTATAAAAATGGTGAAAATGTGGCAAAGACGGTTCATAAAACTCGAACATTTTTGGGTCGTCGTGAAGCACCTTGTCGGACCGCAATACAGAAATTGGTAGAAAACTTCGAGCTGTCGGGACAAGTTAGTGATGTGAAGAATAAAACCCGTGCACGTCCCTCAAGAACAGCCGAGAATATTGCTGCTGTAGCCGAAAGTGTTGAAGAAAACCCAGGTTTGTCCATTCCTCGTCGTTCTTTGGAATTAGGCATTCCACAAACGTCATTACACCGTATTTTGCATAAAGATTTGGGTCTTAAGGCTTATAAAGTTCAGTTAACACAAGAACTCAAGCCGGCCGATCATCAACAACGTCGAGTCTTTGCTGATTGGGTCCTTGAAATGCATGAAAATGATCCGGAATTCCATCGAAAACTCATCTTGAGTGGTGAGGCCCATTTCCACCTCGATGGCTTCGTCAACAAGCAAAATTGTCGCATCCGGGGCTTGGAAAACCCAAGAAATATTGTTGAAAAGCCTCTCTATCCTCAACGTGTGACTGTTTGGTGCCGTTTATCGTCCCGCGGGGTCATTGGACCTTACTTTTTCGAAAATGAGGCTGGAGCAACAGTTACGGTGAATGGATTGCACTATCGACAGATGATTAATGATTTTTTATGGCCGGAATTGGATGGTATTGATCTGGACAACGTTTACTTTCAACAAGACGGTGCTACGTGCCATACAAGCAACGAAACCATTGATCTTTTACGGGAAAAGTTTCCGGACCGTGTTATCTCTCGAAGAGGTGATCACAATTGGCCACCGAGATCTTGTGACTTAACACCTTGCGACTTCTTCCTTTGGGGCCACGTGAAAGAGAAGGTCTACGCAAAGATGGAATTCGTGAGGCTATCGAGGACATAGGGCAGCCACTTTGCAATTTGGTTATGGAAAATTTCATGAAAAGGATATGGTCCTGTAGGCGTTGTCGTGGTGGTCATTTGGCTGATGTTATTTTCCATTATTAACGGCATACCTTCCTCTTTATAATGAAATAAAGATCCGATCATTTATCTCAAAAAATGGCATTTTTCTTTGAATATCAAAATAACACCTCTTATTGGAAAACCCTTTATAAGTGTGATCCAGTTAAATGTCCTTAATGTCCTAAGAGTCCTTCAATTGACGTTCAGACAATCCAGCGATTCTATAAGATTCAGCAAAAACACTTAAGAGTTACAGTCACCATATTATTATCTTTTTTTTTTTAACTATAATCTCACAGGAGAAGCTCAATGTCAGGGATAGCTTAAAACGGCACTCATTGATCTTAATCCCAATTTAATTTGTTTTCATTACATTATAACCCAAACGAAGTAAGGTAAAGGATTATAGAAAAGGTGATAGGTAATAAGAGGATCTTAGAAAATGCACAATAAGGAAAAAGTGTAAAACCAATTCAAGGTGGGATTCAGATAGACAACTGGGCCAATGTAACCATAATTTTACTTCTGAATGATGCTCGAAAATTGATTCGTTTTCGTTATTAATGTTATCAAGACTCAAGCACCGCCGAAGTAGATATATAGTAATTCTTCTTTACAATGTTGTAGAAGTATTCCAACCAAATGTTAATCTGGTACCGATATGTGGATGATGTGCTATGTACTGTGGAAGGGAGACAATAAACAATTGGAAGAAAATATAGCATGGAAGAAAATATAGCATGGAAGAAAATATAAAGTTCACACTGGAAGTGGAGGAGGATGATACTTTAAACTTTTTAGATCTCAAAATTAGTC
Organism: Dioctria rufipes; assembly: GCA_963924295.1. Classification (NCBI taxonomy): domain Eukaryota; kingdom Metazoa; phylum Arthropoda; class Insecta; order Diptera; family Asilidae; genus Dioctria; species Dioctria rufipes. Next base: position 195,504,508 of record OZ002742.1, read on the forward strand.
ACATAGATTCAAAATTTAAATTTGAAATTTATCGCATTTTCAGATAATGTAATACCAGTTGACTCAAAACATGCGTATAGTACTAAATTGTCGGCCTTTCATGCTATGCTTAATAGATTAATTAATGTCCCGTTAGACAATTATGCCAATCAAAACAAAATATAATTAAAAATATTGCAATAAATAACCGATTTAATACTAGATTAATAGATAAAATGTTGTACATATAGAAAACGTAAAACTACCCTTTTAAATAATATTTTTCTGAATAATAGTGAGCTTAGTACAAAGAAATGGGTAAAACTACCTTTCGCGCGTGTGTCTGCATGTTAAGATCGTATACAAGAACGGCGCTGATGGTAGTTTGGGGATATCTGGGTAAATATTTTCTCCTATTATTACATATTTACATACTGCCGTCTGTCGAATTTAATTCCATAACCACAATGAACTCAGTAATTTTCTAATCTTATCCTTTCCTTATACCACATCCTTGTATATATACCATAAAAAAACTATTCATCAACATTACTTCAGACCAGTTCCAATGCATAATTTCACAATTCGTTACACTGATATTTTTTCGAATTGCGATCGCGAATTTTCAGCCAGACGAACTCTAGAAAATCTATTTAGTCTAGCTATCTAAGTTAGTTTATTATCGGTAACCATTATGTGATAATCTGTCCAACTTTTGGCAAGGTAAGTCAACCAAAGTTCAGACCTGTCACCCGTCATCACTCAAACCCTCAAACCTTACAGTATATGGTAAAATATAGTAAGCCTCTACATTTCAAATAAGGGTTTTTTTTTTCAATAAAGTTTCTTTCTACCCGAAATAACAGTTCCCTTGCAATACTGTAATCAGACAAAGAGCAGATGTCAGCTGTAATTTCCAATATTTACAAAACATTTATTGACCTTAATTTGTTACTTACTAAAAAAAAAAAAAAAGATTGACATCGTTCAGAACTCAATGAAATATCAATGACGACAGCAACATTCTTCCATTAAGAATGACACTCAAAACCTTAAAGGGGGAGCAAAAGATAATTAAATTCGAATTAAAGTTTTCCCGATTTTATTTGAACCGACCGCCCTCTTGAAACCCTCTGTATATAATGTCCACATCATTGGGAGTTAGTCATACCATCAGAATGATGATCGTCTTCTTCTGATACTTCGTTGATTACATTTTTGAGGTATCTGGAATTGATTGGTTACTCCCACCAACTAGACATTATCAAATATCACATCAACATCATCAACCATCATATTATAGCTATGTATGTCCTATGTTTATACTTTAGAGTAGTATTCAATTTCCCACCTGTCCTTTTCCCTGTCCTTAATTCAACTCCGCTGTGATTTAAACCAATTCGAAGTAAATCGAAACTCAAACAATCCACTGAACTTTTTTCACTGTCTATTTTCTGTTTATATACTGTTCGAGTGCTGATAGAGAGAGTTAGCTGAGGATTAGAGCTTCGATATAGCCTTGTACAACCCGCTTTATAGTCCTGTAGACATATTGAAACCATTCTGTATTCCTTAAAGAGACTCTACGGATTAATAAATTTTGATAACAAGAGAATTTGAAAACTTTTCCGATTGTGTATGAATTGTCGGTAAGGGGGAATAGAGTGAAGAGTAGGGTTGGGGGGGGGGGAGGTAGGGGTATAAAGGAAAAGGGGCATTTAGACAAAATTGAAAAATTTCGTCAAAATTAAAATTTAAATCGTTTTTCATTTGCTTTATCAATTCTCTTGTAATGAATTGTCAAAAAAATTTGATCAAAACTAAATAGAGGCTTGCAAAAAACTGTTATCGATTAAAAAGAGTTATATCAAAAGGATTAGGACAAAGAATTCGTTTCTAAATGTCGGAGAAGATGGAGCAATACCGGACACCGGAACAAAAATGGACAGTAACAACGTCACTGAAATATTGCAAAAAGCGACTCCAACTCTTAGTATCTTGTGCGTTTTTAAACTGCCAAGTAATGCTAAAGGTTTCTAGCGCTTTCGCCAGTTTTTTAACCTTTTTTATTGTGATTTTCAGTATTGAAAGCTAATTAATCTTATTTTATGCTATTTAGAGAGATCGATGGTTGAGTTAAGTGCTTGAATTACAGGATATTGGCGCACGAGAGTTGCACTAAGTGGAATGAAGAAGACTTACACAATTTCGAGTGTGATGAATGCCTCTGAAAGCAGTTAGGCAAATGTTACAAAAAGAGACCGCATTATGGCCCATGGGCTGTCCGATTATACCCCACATATTGACGCATAGCCCGAATTTTTATTATTATTTTAAAATTGTTGGAATTGTTTATGTTCATTAATATATTTTTGAAACATAAGAAATACCACATTCCTTGCTTATATTTAATTTTTCAAATAACATAAAAATCGGATATTTCACTAATTTTCTTAGGTGTCCGATATTATCCCATCCTCACTTATGTTGCTACACCATGATTACCGTTCTCTCCAAGCTTGCCATCAAGTCTATATTAGGAAATGGTACTATGCACATGACGCTGAGGCAAGTCGCAAATTCGTAACAAATATTTCCAATATTGTAACACCGCAGAAAATAATATGAAATAGCATAGCAGTTAAGATAATAAGATGCAAAATAATGAAAATAAAGCGTTACCGATGTGATGACTTGTACTGTAATCTGAGTTTTGAAGTAGTAGTAGTAATAGTCTACTAACAACAAAATTAAGTAAATAAAATTAAAATCATTGGAAGAGAACTTACAGACTTACGCAAAAAGTTTTTTGCTACAAAATGATAATGAAAAAAAAAATATTTTCATTCAAGATTTTTATCAGGACACCATACGATTCGATTTACAAAAAAGCTTTTGACACATATTACATGGCTTGGATACATCAAATATCCCACAATTTTATATACCTACACATGACTTGGAAGTATTAATTAGCTCCAATATTTATAACACTAAATACTGAACTCAAAACTTTATACATATTAATCAAATGTTATTAATTTTTTATATTATGGAATTGTTTCAATCAGCGACATCTTGTAAAAAATAGAATCTAAGAATCTTGAATTTTGATAGATAGATCTTTAACATTTGGTGGTGGATAGATAAAATAAAAACTGGTGTTTGCTTAGATAAGTAATGCTAGATTTGACTAGATTTTAACTACATTGCAAATTTAAAGCTTAGAGTGATTTATTGATATACAATTTCTTTTTACATCCAAAAAAAAACCCATCTTCCAAAATTCCGTCTGATCAAAAACCTATTCCTTTTTTATTTCAAAAAAGCGCATATTTTGTGTGGTTAGGTATGAAATTTTTACTTGCAAAATTTCTACTGCGGGTAAAAATGTCGACTGTCGACTTAGTCAAAATTTAGTTTTTAAAAAATGAACACCAAATTTAATTATTTAGTTACCGTATAATACCTATGTATCGACTGAAAATTGGATTTTATAAAAAAAAAAGATGTTTTTTATTTTTGAAAAGCGTTATCTGAAACTTAAATTATCATTTATAAGGCTCTACTGTGATATCCCGAGATAACAAAAATACCAACTTTTTAAACTTTTTGTAAAATACAAAATTATTATTAACTGCCGGTTATTAAGTTTTACATAATTTTTATCGATTTATTTTCTTCTTATGTTCCCCGCGAGTGTCAGAGGATGACTAAAACATCACCGCCATTGTTCAATAAAGAGCTGAAAGGTCTTAAGGCTAAAACACAATGTGAGCAACACGACAAAAACGCTGTCATTTGGGTTGTAATAACATGGCACATGGACGGAGTCTTATGTAGATAACAGAACATATCAAATCTTATTTCGACATTCCATCTCAAGAGTCCTGAAGGCGTACCTCAACGTTGTCATTTAGGACCGTTGCTCTTTATTATATCTATTGACGACATTGTCTTTATTGTAAGGTTACTGTAAAGTCTTGATTTATGCTGACGACATTAAACTTTCCCCCCAGATTAAATCTTTTAACGATTGTGAGCAGGTACAGAATTACCTTCACAGATTTTACGATTGGTGTAAAAGAAATAATTTGATACTTAATATAAACAAATGTGAATTTATGACTTTCCACAGGAATCAGAAACCAATTTTTTACGATTATGTGTTCTCAAATTCCTCGATTCGCCGTGTGGCTGCTATTTATGACATGGGTATCAAATGTGACCATAAATTGAATTTTATCTGCCACATAATTTACATGGTATCAAAGAGTAGCTCTATGCTAAGCTTTATAAAACGTTGGTCCCAAGAGCTCTCGAATCCTACCATTACATTGCGTTTGTACACTTGATTTGTAAGACCACTTCTTGAATACGCTAGCCAGGTCTAGTTTAAATTTTACGGTAGTACCTAAGGTCACGGCAGCAGCAGGACAGCAAATCGTTTCCATTAGATTAGCGGATTTGTAATGTAAGTCATCCCCTACGCACCCAGTCTGTCAGTGGTCAATAAAGGCATAATCATAATCAATAAAAGAAGAAGTTCACAAAACCGACATACCTGGAACTTTAGGTATACTTACTTCCGAAAATATCGGTACCTTTGTGAGCATCTGGCAATCTATCACAAACATTGTTTTCCGGATTGTTCGCTATAGAGAGTGAGCACTTCGTTACAGAGAGTGAATTAATATATTGATTCGTAGGCGGACCAGCCAAGTTCAACCTAGTGTTTACTTTATAAAGAGTTTTTCATTATAGAGAATTTCGTTACAGAGAGTTTTCACTAACATACTAACTAAAGCTAACACCGCCTGAATGATGAAAAGCATGTATTGTTGACCGTTTATCTATTAAACGCTACTACAGCGAGCTTGTGTTAAGCTGGTTCTGTCAGTCTAACATTATTATTTTTCGAATTGTAAATTCATCTTTCTTTGAAATTTCCATAAAAAGGAGATAATAAATTGAAGTTGACAATTGGTAAAAAAAAATTTCATGATCCATGTTCTCAGCACTTTCAAAATAGATACTTCTTCCCACTCGTACAACATTAATCGTAATAATAACTCGTTTTTCAATCAATATCTTCAAATACCAAATAGAATTTCGAAATTATATTGCAATGAAAATTGGAATGTCGCAAAGGGAATGTTATGAAAAAAAAAAAAAAAACATTCAAAATTGAATTTATATACATAACTGCAAATTAATATTGTAACTGAAATTCGGAAATTTGAAGTAACTAATTGATAAAGAAAATATAAATGATTTTGGTGAGAAGGTTAAATAGTGGCCAAAAATCAAGACTGCACTTCTTTTTTTTTCAGGATAGTGTTTCACAAGAAAACCGACCATCTAAGAATAATGAAATCAGCACGAAAAACCTTTTTTGTTTGTTATCAAATAATTTTGATTAAACTATTATTTAATCATCTGCATTATACACAGCCGACACGATTATATAAAATTAAATAAAAATTTTTGAACTTTTTGCTTTATGTTGTTCATTAAATTTTGTACAGAGATAGTATCGATAGTACTAAAAGTGTCTATGTTATAGGAATGTATCTTTTTTTTTAATTTTCTTTTAATATTAGCCCAATATCTTTCAATTGGCTTTAGTTCCGGATAATTTGGAGGATTCTCTGGTAGTGGGAAATTTCTAAATCAGGCCAAAAGAAAGCTATGCCTCATGCTTTCTAAAGAATGGAGAATGACGCTTCTGAAGACACTCCTTAACGTATATATCCGTATTGATTGTCAAATTAAGTATTTAACAGGAAAATTGGTGCACAAACGATTCTTAAACTTAGGATCTGCGTCGCTCCTCTTTTTTGCCACATAACAGGATGGACAGGAACTTCCGGAAGCTGGTTGAAGTCTGCTTTCACATAAGGCTCATCATCCATAATGCAGCAGTCGAAATTTTCATACAAAATCCAACTCCTGGATTTTCCAACTTGATTCTTTTCTGATGCCCTCTGAACAGGAAGCAGATGATATCCAGCCTTATCAGCCATATATGATATATCTCAACGATATGTTGGGATTTTGTTCAAAGTTGTCTACAACTTCTTTGGCTAATTTTTGATCTACCAAACCTAATCTCCTTCCTGACCCGGACTTTCTCTGGACACTACTAGATTTCCCAAATTTACTGAACAAATTTTGCATGGTCGTTTTCGAGATTTTCAACTTTTTAACTAAGTCTCTTTAGAACATATTCTGATTTTCCATATGTGTGGAAACGATTAATTTGCAACGCTCTTCTTATCTAACTTCAATTTTCTTTGCCCGAGAACTTTGCATTTACTTTACTGGCTTGCAATTATAACTGCACACCTTTTTATAGATGCAATCTTACCAGCGTTCCTTAATTTTGTTTATATGGCGATGAGTGATGGGAGGAGATGGGTGGTCGTTTTTTTTTTTTTCGGAAACAGTCCTTACTTTTCTGAATATTTTCTTCTTTACACAAATTCTAATTTTAATTATTTTTTATTATTAAATTTTAAATTATTCCCCACCTAATCTTGTTCTTACAGATGTACTCATACCTAATACTAAAAGTCAATTCAAATTCAAATTAAATTCGTTGGCGAGCACAACTCTGAAATCAATAAACATTTTACACAAAGAATAGGAAATCATCATACAATGATGCAGCGCACAACAGGTCAAAGGACATGTGCGAAAAGCACTAAAGAGAAAAAGGAAGCGGATAGCTGCAACAATGTTATTTATTCAAAGTAAAAAAAAAAAAAAGTCCACCCACAATGTAGGAAATTGTCTTTTTCACATATACTCTGTTGTTGAATTCTATGTCCTTTCTATAGATATATGTACGTATCTATGTATATAGTACGGTATTGATGCTTTAACTGCTTATCATTTTATTCCTGCACGCGAGAGTGTTGAATATGTTGATGGGAGGAATCAATCAATGTCGTTTCCTGAGAGGGGGGGGGGGGGGTCCGGATTCCTATGCCGTATTGTAGGCATTTCAAATCTTCTTACTTTTATATAAGATAAATTCAATATTTATTTACACATATTTACGTACCTTTATACCCCAACCTCATTTATAAGAAGGATTCAAAAGTTTTTCATCCTTTTATAATTTACGATGAATTTATACTCCAACGAAAATTTTGAGGAAGTCATTATTTATTTATTTATTTTCTCTTTACACCCCCACCCCAATAGTAACCGTTATTTTTTAGTTTTAAATTTTTCATATTAATTTTTTGTAGTCAGTTAAATCACAGTGTAGTGAAATAAAAATTTACACAAAGCTTTTCACCTCAAAATATTCAACTTCACCATGTTTTGATAAGAAAGCTCGACTAAATATCCATACAAACAAAATACCGTACAGTGAGGTGATTTAATTGGAGTCTGGTCTGGTGGAGGTGATACTATAGGGAGTTAGAAGATAGAGTTTCCGAACTTTTTGTTTATTAGTCGAGTCACTCACAGTGGTGTATTCCGTCCGTCACCACACTACATACACTTTTTGCTATCTTCTATCAGTCGGTTATAAACTTCCGACGATATTGTCACGCGTTGCGTGAATAAGAAATTTATTGCGTAAAATTACACTTTATATTACAAAAACAAAATTAAAAGTAACTCCTGCGTGAGTAAAATCTAATTACTAAAGGTTATTCTTCTCTAGCTGGTGGCAATTCTTAAATTTTGTATACATAAAAGGTCAGTCAGTCTATGAGTCCGCGAGTTTAACTCGATATACATACAACGAGAACGGATGCGTCCCGCACCGGAAATTGCATGGAAATTCAATTAGTTAACGAAAAATAAAAAATCTCAAACAGCTTCTCTTAGACTTTGTGTTTACAGCCGAAATTTGATTGTGCTTAATATGTAGTGCATTAGTGTCGTCCTCAAGCGTTTTTCTTTTATTTTGTTTTTAATTTTATTTGATTTTTTATAACTGAAAAGTGCCGTTATGGAGCTATTAGATCAGAACAATTTCATATGTTGAATCTTCCAGTGTTTAATCATATTTAGTCTTAGCAATTATTACAATTTATACATTTCTGAAATGTGTGTTATTTATCTTAAATTTTCAATAATTTTGGTGTGTGGTACGTGTGAAACAAAATAATAGAAAAAAAATTAAGTAAATTATACAGAAAAATCTAAAAATAAGGTGAGTTTAGTTCTAATTCAAATTTGTAATTCATTTATAGAAATGAAACACAAAATCTGTGCTCTTATTATCACTTCTGTCGATCTCCACTTTAGATGTTGATTTTAAATATTCATTATTTTACCCCCAACTCTACTTCCAGCAGCCTACAAGAGAGGGTATAAAAGAGCGGCAAAAGCAATAGGTACGACTAAAATTTCATATCGCATGAAAAAAGAAACGTCCTGTGATGGTGTATCGAGTTTTCGAATTGTGGTACCCCCTTTATACGTCGTTTGTGAATACTCAAGAGAAAATTTAATGGAAGACTTGCTTGGTACAATTTTGAAAAGTCTGAGTCAATTTACATAGCAAAGTGGTTCGCCACTGCTTTTTTTTTTTCTTGCCTCTTACTCTAGCTGCATAATTTTGTATATAAATCTATCACGTTCCCTTTGTTGAAAGAATATCGATGTTTTTCCAGTACACGATTTTTTGACATTTTAATTTCTATTTATTTTGAATAAAATTGACACTCTAGATTTATGATAATTGAAACTCAGGATATCATCAGTATTTATTTAAAAATGAATTAAGGAGAATAAGATTTACATATAATATTTATATGCTTATTATGTATGTATACATGAAAATTGCTAATTTCTTTCTTTTAGAAAAACACAAAAAACCAAAATTTAATATTTGATTTACTTATAGAAGAATAGATTTTATAATGCATAGCTTTAGATTCTCTTTCCTTCCTCTATTATCATGTGAGGTGACCAAGGATCTGTCTTGGGTCCACTATTATTTACTATAGTGCGAATTTCATTATTATAAGGGGCAATTCGCATCAATATTTTTCTAATTTTAAATGCACATAAATGAATAAAATAAGTGGTAAAATGAAAAAAATTTTCAGAGCTGGCCGGCGGCAGAGTAAATAGGAAAAAGAAGCATTAATAATTTAGAGTATCAAGACTCGAATCTGTATTGTCGGTGGCCAAATATTTTTTTTTGATTTCAACATACACATATGTATATATGTATGTTAAGTATTGTTTAAGTATTTCAGCAATTCAGGTTAGAACATAGCACTTTAAACAGGATTCGAATATTAGAGAAGTTATTTTTTTAAATGCAAACTATAATTTTGCATTTTAAACATAAATGATTAGCCTTCCATTTTTATACAGGGTTCGAATCTCTCCGGTGAAAATGTTGTAAATGCAAGTGAGAGCAGGAGTTTACTCTAAATATGATACAAATATTATACTTGTTAAAATTGTTGAACATTTGAGTGATAGCCTTCTACTTTACAAATATTACATTAACAACTTTGTGTAGCGTGCGGGATTGCCTTCTACGTTAAACATAATGCGAATAGTGCAGTTTTTGGTACTACGCTACGAGGACTAGATTTCTACATAAAAAAGAGTACAAATGTTACAATGTTTATCAAGCTTAGATAATAAATTTTTGTTAGTGGTAAAATTGAAAATCAAGGAAATCATTTTATGTGAAAACGACATAACAATGATTTCTTAATATTCAAGAAAAATAATTAACTATTAAGAAAAGTTAAATTAGCTCATTTCAAAATTTAAAATAGTGCAATAAATGTTAGAATATCAGCGTAACAAAAACTTCTCGAATTATTCAAGATCGTAAATAAATCATTGATATAAATTATGAAGAATAGTGGACCAAGATGGTTACTTTGGGGCACCCCTGAATTGTTTTTGATTTTGTCAGAAAGAGCTCCAAAATTTATTTAAAATTCACTGAGCACATCAAAAAATAAACATATATCCGAATTCAAGCGTTTTGCAATTTTTCGAAAATTAGAATTTCAAATAATATGAAATATGGAATGTCATTTTTAATGTAATTTTGTTGACTACAAGACCAGCTTGACATTTCGCGATTCTATAATTATCAAAGGCGAAAAGAGAAGCTTTACCCACATCTTTTTGATTTTTTCTTATTTTATAAATTTGAATATGAATTAAATTTTGTTGATAAGTTCAATGTTCGATTGTCTAATATCTATTCAACGAATTGACTTCGATAATGTCAAAATAATTAAAAATTTATTCCCCACAATGAATACGTAGGTCTAAGTAAGATAAGTAAAAAAATGTATGCCAGGTGGGATTTGAATCCAAACGAGTTTAAAATTTGTTAGGTAGAGCCTACCTATTCATTGAGGCTCCAATATTTTTTTTTCCTCCCCATCTCGACCACCACGTTGATGGTTTTCCAGAAATACGACACACAACTCCTTTATAGGAGTAAGATTTTCGAAAAAAAAAATAACTTTTCGAAAATTCCAATTTATGTTTAAAGAATTTCTAAAATGAAAATTTTTCATAGAAGTACTTCTCAAGTGATACCTTACTTTGAGAAAACTTTAATTTCAAAGCTATAGATGTGTATTATCGAAAATATTCGTAATTCGAAATAACTTCAAGTAAAACTTTATACCCTAGACACACAGCACGATCTAATGAATCATTAGTACTAGCTCTTCATCAAAATTCTGTGTGTCACATATTATACATGGCTCGAAAATCAGATGATAATGAAGTACACTAATGAAGTGTTTTCTTCCTTCATTATAGCTATAATGAGGAAAAATGTGCTAGATTTGGCATATAATATAAATGTGGAGCTCCGCTATGCATCAGCCGATTTGAAAAATAAAAAGAAGAAATACAAAAAATGCAAATCACAAACTTATTCTTTTTAATATAATGTTTTTCTCATTTGTAAATTGTTAAATTGAAAAATAAAATAAATAAAAACAAAGTTTAACGTGTTAATTTGATCCATATCGCTTCTTTAATGTCATAAGTATATCAAAACCCGTTTGACTGTGTCTGTATGTCTGCAGTTTACAATGAATCATTATAGACTAATGAGTTGTTAGTATTTCTTCATTAAAAGAGCTGTGTGTCTAGGACATAATACTACTGGACATAATAATACTTATCTGGGAGGATAGCATAATTTCGAACCCGGTTCTTCTAATAGCCTGCATTTTTTTTAGTTAGGAACACCTACAGAGAATACACAGCCAAAACGTATTACACATATTTATGTAAATGCATTACATTGCAAACGAAATGAGAAAATCTACTCCAGGTCATATTCATACCACAATTATACGTTACTGCTCGTTCAGATTTTGCCTGAGTAAGCAAATATATAGAAGCAACAGGTTAGATCTAATCTCAAGAGCACCTCATTCCTGTATGCATAGAGCGTGAAATACCCAGGATATCTAGCCTTTGCAAGCCCGCAAGCATTCAATGTCACTAAAACCAAAAGCCATCGGTTAAGATGAACCTAACAATGGAAGTACATATAAATCCCATCCAGTGCACCACCCTTTATTTTACACCTCACCAACCTACAACGTAATGTTCTTTTGTCCATTAAGCCAAGACTCTCATCCCCATATCCATCACACTCACCTTCCAAATCCAGGTTGATACCAAGGTGCTTAACATGATAAGGTAGGTAACTGCAGGATATGACCAAAAGTCTTAAAAGGACAAAGAAACCAAACATTTTTTTAGAGAACAGAATAAATTTAGTTCTTGTCAGATTTGCTAGAATTTTGAATATCAAGCACAGCAGATCTCAAAGGTATTACGAGTACGCTGAATAAACAAGCAGAATCCATTCGTATGACGAGCAAGGGAACATCATCTCCACACCATACACTGCATGCAAAAAATTACCCATTTACAAGGACGTTATGTGGTATAAGGGAACAAACTTTCCTAAGCTATACCAGACAGATTACAGTAACCTATACAAAGTGGGCCTCCACTCCCTCACCTTCTGGGTTTGGCTTACACAAGCAAGTAATATGGAAATTGAAAGCAAACTGTAGCTTGCATGAGAGCAAAGGTTCTACGTTTGTAGTTATGTGATCCCCGGATTAGGTACCCATCCACAAATCCATTTTTACAACTTTCCCTTTTGAATTTCGCTTATCTACAAAAGTTTTCATAGAGACGAATATGAAAGCATGGAAAAATTTGATTCGTTATTGTGTAACCTACCACTACCATCCATATATCATTACAGATCCCTCCATATTGAATTTTAAACCCTCCTCCACGGTTCTTTCAATTGCTCATTGTTGTTGCGATTTATGGTCACAGAATATATATTTACGATTAAAAGGATAAAAGCTGGAAGACCTTTCCTTTGTATGACCTACATCCGTTGATGTACTTTCGGCAATTTTCACACCATAATAGGGGTGACATCAAATCATGTCGTCTCTTATTTTTACTGTTTCTCTGGCATAAAAGTCCGTTCACTGATATCTACTATCACTAAATAAAGATATAAAAAAAGAGGAATGTTTGTTTCATATCGGAGTATCTCACATTTCAAACTGTCCTAAAACGCAAACATACCGGTTCATGAAGGTTGCCCTTCGTCAAACAGCGTCATATTAAAACAAGGAAAAAAAAATCAAAGTTGAGAAGGGGCTTCGGCTCAGCATTTGACTGTTGTCGATATGTGTTAACTGGGAAATTTAAATCTTTGCAGAAAATACATAACATTTTGCTGAAGAATCCGTTCCGTTGTTTCTTTTCAATTTCAATTCACAGATCGAAAAAAAGCGCTTCAGAACGGGGTCTCTTTTGTTTTATTAAATAGAAGATAGGATGACGAGGAATCCGAACAGAGAGATTTGTTATGCATAAACCTTCAGATATATTCCACTTGCGGCAAGAGCGGTAAAATTATGAAAAATTCAATTTCATCCCCGAACATGTTAAAGTCAAGAGCAGATATAGAATAAAATTAAGGGTTTTTGCAGGAATTTTGATTTATTTAAAGGCGAATGTTTTGATTCGATTGAAGCTAGATATAAGCCGTTCTTCAATATTAGTTAGAAATTAATTTTTGTAAAAATTGTTTTAGTCGCTTTCCTTATGCATTTGTTGTAACAGATATAAAAGGCGAAGGAAAATTTCCCCGTTATTCTAACTATTAAAAAATTCTAGTTTGTGGAAGGAAATATCATGTATGTAGAGAACTATTGAAATATCGTAACTGTGAATATCTCCTTGGGAATGATATCACAATGAACGAAATATGGTATTGTAATTCCCCGTATTTAAAAAAATATCCCGTATTTACAAAATTACTCATTTCAAAACCTAATATTTGGAGATGCCGAAAGAAAAATGCCTTAATTCTACTGAAATATAGTAGCGAAGGCGCGTAGGTAACTATCTCCAATTTTATTAAAATCCCGTTTCCCTTTGAATCCCGTATTATTGAAAATTTCGTTTTACAAATTCACGAAATATTAAGAAAATAAAAAAAATTGGATTTTTGGTCAATGAAACCGGAATATCATATTAAACCCAATAATAATTTCAGTTAAACGAAGATAAAATGAAACTAGGTGAACGCTACCGTAATACGGTTTGCAAAAACCCCTTACAATGAAAATTCTGATTTTTAAAAATATTTCGTTTTATAAAATCAATCTCTTTCTCAGTCAATACCTTACATATCTCGTATGGTTTCATATAAAACATTCACCTTTCATCAAATTTGCAAAAAAAAAAAAAACAGAATTTCGTGAAACGTGATTTTGAATAGATTAGATTTTCAAAACCCCTAATATTGAAAACAGTATATTTAAAGAAAAACAGACAATCGTACATAACCGTGGAAATTTATGTATTTTTCTAGTCTATGATGATTTCCTGACAATAAACTCCCATCGGAACTTTTAATTCCCAGTTTTTTTTTAAAAAAGGTTAGGCATTAGTCGAAATTTTTATTATTTATCTAGTTAGCATTACTGGTTATTTATCTGGTTACCACTATTGGTTACTTATCTGGTTAGCACTACTCGTTATTTATCTAGTTAGCATTACTGGTTTTTTATCTGGTTGGCACTACTAGTTATTTATCTGGCTTGCACTACTGGTATTTATCTGGAGAGCTAATGGCTTTTTATCTGGCTAGCATTATTTATCTGGTTAGCACAAATAGTTATTTATCTGGTTAGCACAAATGGTTATTTATCTGATTAGAACTACTGGTTAATTATCTGGCTAGCACTACCTAGAAAATTATCCGATATTTACTGAGGTTATTTACAATTTCATTACATGTGTGCAATCGTACTAACACAATAAATTTTTGACACTGGTATTTCTACTTTCGATGGCCTTTGCTTGCAGGGATGGTAAAACATTCAAAATTTTGTTATGTGAATGCCAAATGAAAAAAAAATTGCGCAAATTGAAGGAGATAGCAGAAATTGAGTTACCAGATCTAGCAAAGTTGTACTTAATTTCTCCAAATTTCAAACAAAAAAATTATTTCTAGGGTAAGGTTACATGCGGTGGTATCACAATGAATTATTCTAAATAAACTTGGTTATAATTACATATATTATTACAAAGTTACATGTAAAGAGTAACATTGTTACATTAAATTAAGAAGAAACAACATAAATAATAACAAATTGGTAATATTGTGACCCTCTTTTTGGAAAATATGCATAAATTTACATTATTTAGGCAATTTACTCTTATTAGAGTTGAAAATTCGAAGGCTCATAAAAGTCATCTTAGACCTATTTTTAGAAAACTCCCTATAGCTACATACACAGACACACACACACAAATTGCTTCACTTAATTTTTTTTTTTTTTCCTATATTAGTGAATGAGTTATGGATGCAGCATTATTATCATTAATTTTCCGAATAATAAATTTATCTAAAAAAATTTTACTATTCCATTTTTCATATTTCTTGAAAAGACATTAGTCTCATCGAAGCCTTAGGGGTTTTTAAGTGCTGCTTAGTATGAAATTCATTCCACAATAAAGCTATTAGCTATTTATTATACATGTAATAAATCATTCCTCTGTATTACGTATATAGGTACTACAGAAATAAAAGCTCAAAAAAAATTTCCTTTTATAATTTTTATTTAGATAAAGCAAAACACTCTTTACCACTTAAACTCGAGGATATCACTTGAATTTAAGCAAGTCCTGTAGCAAAACAATTTTCTTGATTAAATTCTACACAAAATTTTATGGACAGATAAAAATTCCTCCCTTAACAAAGAGACTGACTACTAATATTCCAGACGTTAGGGAAATTTGGACAGGTTATAAATTATAAGGCTCGCACTGAATATTCAGTTTTGGATTTCAAACATTTTTTTCTAATAGGTACATATATTGAAACTCTGTTTGATAGGACAATTACCCAACAAACAGTAAGCAACCAACCCTAAAACCATAGACAGATTATATTTCTAATTCCGAATCTCTATCAGATCATTATGGAATTAAAATCATACAATTTTGACAATTAAAAAACCGCGTGTTGTTTTTGAAACGTAATGCTGCATAATTCCCCAATGTCTTTCAATCAATATAACGAAAAAAAAAAAACTCAAAACAAATTCCCTTGTAGAATTATACCCATCAAGTGATGAGCCCACAAAAAACAATGTCATTTATCACTTTTCGTAAGGCCTTAGTTTGTTATTTTGTATGTCATAGTTTTATATGTGCTATCACATTTTCATAATAATAATAATGCTCAGTGTCAAAATAAGATTTGTTAGTTTATTTTTTTCTCTCTCCCATAGATCCGCTAACAAGCAAATTAATATACGTTCATTTCAAAAACCAAAGTTAAATTGTCAACATATCCCGGAAAGAATTATTTCTCATAGGAGACGTGTGCATATAATATGTATGTAAATATATGCATGCCTTAACCGTATGAATGCAGGATAACTTGACAGGGAAGAGAGTTCTCCCTTTTCTGATCTATGGAAAATTGAATTTCAATACTCATATCTAAGTGGTCCTCTTTCAATATAAAGTGCTTAAGAAGTGCACGTTGTGAAGGTATTACGAAAATCAAATTTTACTCTCCTCGTTTTCTTAAGTAAAGCGATTTATTCACGTATCAAATTCATGAAAAATTGATTTATGAGAGATGCTACGTACTGAAATGATAGGTATGATTATACAGGATTTTATTACTGTATAAAAATGGGTTCACATAACTGAATCAATTTAACTCGGGGAAGATATAAGCGGTTTAGAATACATTAATAAGAAAAAATTCAATCATTCGAAATTTGGGGTGGGGGAAGCATTTTTTTTTAGACATATGTATATGGGTATAAATGTACGAGTCCATCTGCTAAATAATTCTGAGAAATTAAAAACAATTTTTTTTAAAGGCATGTGACAGGTTATATTTACGTGGTTTTTGTACTTTCATTAACCAAAATTTCGTGTTTTAGATTTGCATTATAACGAAAATTCGAATTTTGGATTTTCAATTTCAATTCAATTTATTTTATACTGGTTGACTGTACAACAAGATTTGCAACCTTTTTCTTGCACAATTAATGAATTTAATAAGTACAAAATATTAAATTTTATAATATATATATATTTTATATAATTAAGGCTAAGTAACTAAGGTACTAATTAATAGACAAAATATAACTTTTCAGTGATATATAACGAGAGCTGGAAATGGAAGGAAGTTAAGAAGAAACCATGAAGAAAAGCATAAGAACAATAATAGCAGCAACATACATGAAAGCTATTATCACTGATATACATTTAAAAACGTTTTTAAACTATTTCTGAATCGGCTAGCTCAGGTCCGTTAAATGAACGCCGGTAAAATATTCCAGATATTTAAGCAAGAACGCTGCCCAAGTATAGAGCATTTTCATTAACGAAAATTCGCATTATGCTTCTCATATATGGTAAATAAGATTATTATATATACATATTATATAATTTTCTTATTTATATGATAGATAGAATTAGAATTATAGCTATAAAACAGAAATTATATGATTTTATACAAAAGATCTAGCAATGAACACCCTTTTCTTTTGCTTTTGATTGCAGTATTTAAAAAAAAAATCAGGTTTCAACCCGACCAAACCACACTATAAAAAATAACACACGAATTAATTATAGGCAATCGTAAGACAAATTTTTATATTGCTATTTCTTTCATTTTTATCTTCATACCCCACCAATGTTTTTTGAAATGTCTCTACTCCAAACTATGTGTGTAGATGAATTCATAATTCCTCAACCTCTTTTACATATATCCAAATTATTGTTTAAGAAGTTACCGATATATACAAGAAACAAGAACCTTTTCATACAAAATCGATATCATACTTATTTCGGGTATTACGAAATCTCATTAAATTTTCTTTGCACACATTTTGAGATAATTAGTACTGAAATTAAGTCGAATGATGATAGATGTGTATATAAAATCATGTCATTGACTTTATTAACCTCACATTATAATTTAAATACTATCTCTTCTTTGAATAATAGAAAATTGTTCTTTAAATTTCTCATAATTAATCAAATTAATTAACATAATTTTCGAGATAATTAAGCTAATAACGTTTAAGCGAAAACAGATAATGAAATGAGGAAAATCGAAGGTAGTAGATATATAGAAAATACTTTTCTCTAAGGAAAAGTAAAACTTAATTGTTGGTAGATTTTTCCGTTAGATGGCATGGAATGCAAAATTATGTAAGGAAAATTAATTAACATTATTTTCGAGATAATTAAGCTGATAACGTTTAAGCGAAAACAGATAATGAAATGTGGAAAATCGAAGATAGTAGGTATATAGAAAATATTATTCTCTAAAGAAAAAAAACTTGATTGTTGGTCAATTTTTCCGCTAGATGGCATGGAATGCAGATTTATGTAAGGAAAATATTTAGAAGAACATAGAAATTCTAATAGAAGTTCAAATTATTTTTACAATTTTTCGATGGAAAGAAATTTATGCTTCTTAGGCCGTTTACACTTCAAAAAACTAAAACAAAAACACCGATTCGAAAAACACAAATTTTGCCCTAAGCTAACAGAAATTATCTGCAATATATGTAATAAATATACAATTTCAATAAAAAAATATCCATATTTAAAGCTTTATTTCAATTCAAATACATTCTTATGTTTATTCGCACGAGAAACAAATTTTCGGACTATCAAGTATATTTTTGTTCCATACTATGTTCCACATACGAACGAAAATTCTTTTCATTCTTACATAACCTTATTTCCGTTTATTTACATTTGATATAAACCCAATCCAACTTTTATTAGTTCGTTTTTGATATGTAAGCGTAGACATAGTTGTGGCGGAACTGCTTATTCGTTCGTTTTCGTTTTTCGATGTGCAAGCGGCTTTACTTGATTATTTTTCTTGTATAAAAGAGAAAAGAAACAAATCACATAATCAGATCAAAAGATCTCTAGGACTGTATGGACTGAACGACTCCATTACCCATTGAGACGAAAAACCCGTGATTCTGAAAGGAGAACAATTTAAGCGCTTCAGTAGCCATGTGCTTCTAGAACCATCGCTTGAAAGCTCTATCGAAGATTATTTGATGAGCTCCAGCAGAACTGCAACAAGGGGAGAATATTGGCTTATTTAATCAACTTCATAAAATTTAATATCACAAATAATCACAAGCAAGCGCCAGCGTCTTACCACTGTTATTAGGAAGCAGTCTTGAAGGCTTCCTATGAGATTAAGGAAGAGGCACTGCCATGATTATCCAAAAAACTCATTAAAGCCATTACAGCGCTTCTTCAGGGCAGCCTTGAAGCGCTTCTCTCTGCGGGCATGGCTATGTTAAAAGGCAATGAACTGGAATAGGGAAAGAAGCGATATGAGCTTCTAGGGAAGCGCTTCAGGAGGTTTCTTAGAGCGCTCTTTTTCCCAGTGGGTATTTCCACTCTATTTTCCTTAACAATTCAATTGTTCTATATACATATACAGCATGGACCTACATACGTTATCCAACTTTTGTAATATCTATCGTAAATATTTTCAAGAATAATTGGCTAACAGGAAGTTGTGTACCTCTTCTTTAATAATATTAGTTCCAATAGATAAGTAGACTTCTGGAGAGTCGTTTGTCAACGTCAAAACTCACTGCGCCATCTAAACTTACAAAAAAAAATTTTTCCAGAAAACTTTTTCGCCTTATTCACTTGAAATAAGAAAACTAATAAAATTCCAAAAATTTCTCCACGATGAAGTTGACAACTATCCAACATTTCGAAAAATTCGCAAAACTGTTTTCGAAAAATATTTAATATTTTCACATCTCCAAACTGATGATTATTCTAAATTATAAACAAACAGAAATAAATAAAAAGAAGCTAGGGAAAAACCACCGCATCCATTATCCGGGATTCGCCGGGAGAATAGATATAGACTCTAACTTAGATGATACACTAGTTCTTTTCTTTTGTTTACAATTTAAAATCATCATAGCAAAATCTCTTTCTATAGCAGCTTAAAACCAGTTATTAACAAATGTAGGTATTTTCTCCTCTTCCTCAATTTTCAGAGAAAGTTTTTTTCATAAATTCTAACACTTCATTACCTTAGCTAAACAAATCTAAAACAAACTTATGCATAGCATGTACGAACTTAAAAGTTGAATTTCGAAAAATTTTCGAAAACCGAAAATTTAAAATATCTATTAGATATAAAATCTAAGGAAAAACAAAAATGATATGAGGTTACATTTTCTTTCTTCCTTTTTTTTTTCTTCTTAACAAAATTATTTTTTTATCAAGACCTTAATTTCCAATAAACTCGAAGAATTTCAAACATTTTATTTCTGTATGCCTTCAGAATATTGTCCAAATATGAGATCAATATTGTGAACATAAAAAAAAATGTAAATATGAAGCTGATGTATGAGCATTGAATTCAAATTGATTTCAAATGAACAGGGCTGGGGCTGGGACTGGACTATTATTATATCTTACACTTTTGTTATTTTTTTTTCTCTTCCAAATTTCCCACATCATAATGATCAAAAATTCCATTTCCATGAACTTAAAAAAAACACCCAACGATTCCTTAGAGATTGCATGAATCATTCATATGAAAGTTGTATTTTTACTTTCAAACTTTAATTGAATTGGGGAGTCTCCATTTTCGCCCCTTTTTTTCTGAGGAATTTTAAACAGCTAAAACAAAAAAAAAACAAAACAACATTTCTGACCCACTTATTTCTATGTAGGCAGCACATATAGGAAATAACCATTTCATCCTCAGAGATTTGAAATGGAATTGGTGAATAAATTCAAAATCGACTCGTGTAAGCCGCTTCGTGTGAAACATATTTACTTTAGCGGTGATGATTCTCCTTGATTCTGGAGATGGCATATCAAAGGAAGCCCTGCCACATTCAATTACTCCTCATATAAAGAAAACCAAAGAAAAAAAAGCCTTAAAACATCTTCAAAATAAAATAAAATTTCCGTCAATGATCAATTCGTTCTGAGAAGCTCCCACAGAATATGATAACATATTTTTTTACGAGCTACTGATAAGCTTTGAAGGTTTCATAGGTTTATGTTTTTCCTTCTGTTTTCATGAACCTCTTTGTCCTAAATTAAATTGTCAACTTGAACCTTTTCCTTCTAAGTAAGTACCTACATAACTATTTGCTATCGTTACGAAATCGTCTTAAGTTAGACATTTCGATTGAAAACATAGAGATTGTATCCACGGGATAATTAAGACCACAACAATAAAAAAAAAAGGCTTAACTTGTGCAAACTTGTAGATCCCATCGTTTTTCAATTTTCGTGCGGTTTTCCGCAAAAACCCTAATTACGTCGTCCTGTTGGAAGTTACATACAAGATAATGAACAACAGGAACACGGTACAAGGTCAACTGATTCAAACGCAACTATAGTCACATTGCGTGTCAGTTCAATCCACTTAACACCAAGTTTTTTATTGTTTCTCCAAGATTTTATCAAATCTCTAATTGGGCAACAATGCCTGATGGATGGATTGTGAGAGACAGGCGACTATAGAAATTCCGGTGACAGTAAAATTAGATTAGATTGAGCTTCTTGGAGCATAAATTCTATGGAGGACGCCCCCCCCCGCCACCGGTTTTATTGCAAAAAGAGAATAAATAGAACGCCGCGCTAGAATGGAGGGGGGAGTTGACTTTAATTTTCTTTGAAAATTTTCTAGGAAATTTTGCGGTTTTAAGATCACCTCGTGCTTTTCGGTTTATATGCGAGGTTAATTATGCTTTTCTGTTATATACTTGGGAATCTTTTAATTTCTTTCGACGAGCTAAGAATGTTATCATATTCCACGTGTTAAGATGCTAGTTAATGGGAAGAAAATAAAAAACAAACTACAGTTAGTTAATTTGTCCCCAAAACAGCTACCGTGTAGATTTTAAAGTTTTATGAAAACTTTCGCTATTCTTTTACACACACATTCATATGCGGATTAAACAAGGGTTAAACCTTTTTTCCTACAAAAAGTTGGATATACGTTTGCTCCATTAAAATGTAGTATAAGAGATTTATCTGGTCTAGTTAGTACTGCAACTTATCCAAGGATTACTTTTTTTATAACAGGTATATGTACAAGAGCTCAGTGATGCAGTAAAAATGGTCTTCATAGGACCTTTCGTTAGCACTTTCCAGCTTATAGAATATTATCCTCATTAAAACTGTATTTAAATTTCAAAGAAAATTCTAGAATATGGTTTAGGATTTTTCAAATCAGATTGTTTTACAATTTTGTATGTTGGCCTGCCGGCGCTGAGGCAAAAATCCTAACTCTTTCAATATTATTTTCTAACACATTGGAGAAATTTTTTTTTTAGGTTATATGCTCGATTGCATGACGAACATGATTTTAATTGCTTGGATTTTTTCTTCTAATATCCTCAAAGAAAAAATCTAATACGATCAAATCAAACGAACTGAGTGGCTAATCGATAACATCTGATTTGGATATTATTCGACAGGGGGGAAATGCGTTTTTCAGAATTTCTGTTGGAACCACAGCTTCCGACAAAAAAAACATAACTATTTGCAGCATCGCAGCATATCTGTCCCTGGTATCAGTTATTGCATTTTCTTTCACGTCTTAGAAAAAAAAATGGTCCAATTACCCCATTAGCGAAATAGTGTACCAACAAACTGTTACTCTATACAAAAGTTCGTTTATGGATTAATCTCAGATTCTTTGTTGCTCAAAATCGACTATTATGCTTGTTTACGTATATATTCGTCGTGCTGAAATGAAATTTCTCGCTCATGATAAATTTCTAAAATATTCGTAATCATTATTGTGTGACATCTTTACATTCCATTCACGACGATGCGGCGTCCGTAGTAATTTTCTTCAGGTTATTGTGTACGTAAATTAAATTTTGTACGAAATCTACAAGAAATTATATTGGAGATGGAGGGTATATAAGGCGGTACTGTGTTGCATTCTAATAAGTGAACCTGCAGTTTCTATCAGGCATAAGTTTATACCAAGAGGTTGTCGTCCTGAACCTTTTGTTTTGATAAAAGAAAAACTCTTAGTTTATCAATATGACTTTGCATTGTATGGCTCTGGATACCCTTATTGGTGGTTGTGTGTGTACAGTTCTTAGGATTAAACACAGCTCCAAAAATTCCTACAATCGCTGAAGTTGCGAGTAAAATGCGTTGTAAGGACTACTCTGGCAAAAACATTGTACTTTAAAGTGAGCTGATAAAACTTTAATAATTATAGGCAATATAACGCTTCAATTGTTTGTCGTTTTCACTGTGCTTATAACTGTGACGGACTTTGAGCTATTCCAGCTATGAATAGCGCTTACTCTTTCCTATTTTACCTTACCCTACTTGAATATTTCATCGGGTTTGATACGAGTATAACAGATGATTCACTGGTGGCGTTCAGTTAGAAGGAGAATAGAATATTTACTGTCGAAATGGAAGGATGATATCCTTTGCTGACCTTTAATGACTTCCCATATTACGAGTTTTTAAGGTACAGATCGTCTATATTTTTTAAATCGGTGAGGAACTTTTGAGTCACCCTGTTGGTAGAACTCGATTATTGATATAGTTGGAAACGTTGAAGCGACCTAAAAATTCCTACGTTGATACAAAAAATTTTTATCTCTCAACAGTTTATCTATACATTTAAAAAACAAATAGCTTTTTACTTCTACTGAATGGTAAAAACCAGAGGGACAAGCGAAGCGATTCTTATGTCAATTTGTAGCGGGGAGAATATAATTTTCTATCGCAATGTGGAAACCTAAATATGTACTAAATGCTCTCCCCCATATATTTTTTTTTTCAGCTCATTCCAATCAACTGAAAAACCCAATTAAGTTTTAAAGACTTTTCATAAATTTCCTTATACTCTCGCAGCCTGCACATTGGGATTTTTAAGGGAGATTATTTGACTACACGGTAATGGCATCAGAAAAAATCATTAGGCATGCGTTCTTTAATGTTAACCCTTTGCCACCAAACCTTTTTTTGGTATAGGTAATCGGCAACTCGATAATAGTTTTAATAAAAAAAATAGAAAGGTGTTCCTCTACCTATACCAGCCATCCGATTCGATTATTCATATTTCAAATATTCACGAATAATTAAAATTT